>OY776111.1:476449515-477133015 GCA_963675035.1 Allygus modestus
ACATTTGGCCGGAACCGGCGTATTATTTTTGTTCCGGCCACCGCTAAAGAGATACATAACTGTGAGGTGAAAAAAAATCATAATTTCAAATAATGATATATTACACAATATCAGTGTCCAAAATGAGCCCGGTTACAACTGAATACACCGAGCGTAAACCAACGGGGTTGATTATTTTCAACGAACAGATATTTGTGGAATTTAGCCGTTCGTGCGAACATCTGGAAAACATCAGTTTGGCGATGCGACTGATAACGTCTGGAAAATGTTGCTCCCCAAATTTAATAAAAAGGTACCTAGCACAGAAATCGAAATCTTCTTCGTAGATTTCGTGAATGTGTAACGTGTCCTTATCCACTCTCTCTTTGAAATAAGAGATTGTTTTCAAATCATAGTTATTCGTTATGATTTCACGTAAACTTTGGATATCCGCTTCCGTTACGATTATATTGAGTCGAATAACCACATCCGTGGTTTCATCAACCGCATTTGACAATGCATAATGTAAATCACGCAAACGATCATAAGCGTCTTGCATCTTTTTAGCGATTTCGTGCTCCCGAATGTGTTTTACGAGATTGACGGCCGATTTCATTTCAACACAGTGCGAATCTGGCAAAAAGTTCAATCCTATGACCGATTTTGGTTTTGATACATTTAACGCTGGTACTCTCAACCTGAACTCTTTGTCATCAACGAGATATCCGACAACTTCTCCGTCCATTCTGGATGTGAAGGCTATAATTCCGTCATCGATCAAATCCATAACCTTTAGCGTACCAAAGAATTTGACGGGATCCTTAAATATTAGCGTCTTGTAATTATAGAAACTCATATATTGGTTGTATTTTAACCTTTCATCAGTAATTTGAACGTCTTGCAGCCATATATTTTCCAGGAAATCGACCCACAAGTGAACGAAGTAGTCGTGCTCACTCAAAACCTTCGAGCCCTCGTAATACGGAGAAGCATAACACGAATCGATATCAACACCCTCAGATCCTTCCAACATAAATATTTTAATCCGCGAGTTTCCTTTTAAAGTGTTCTCTTGATTGAACTGCATGTTTCCTTGTAGACAATTAAACAATTCCGTACATTTTTCACAACGCGATCTGCAGCTGTCGTACTTCATGCTCGTTACCGATATGGCCGATTGCCATTTATATATGCCCGGTTGCACGGCGAATCGTTCAGCTATACCGGGATATTTGAATTCGTCAAATGAAACCAACCACATGTCCTCATTACAACTAAACCTCATCTCTTTGGCGGCTTCCTTTTGTACGGCCCGTAATAAAACTGACATATTTGGAAATTTACTTCTGTCGTACGAATTCAGGTTGTAACGTTTACTCGCTAATTTACGCGCAAAACGTTCGTCGTTATCAGCGAGCCATTTAACCTGGTCGTAATTCATGAACTTCATCAGATCGTAGTAGATTTCTTTCGGCAGATGGGTTCGAACAAGTTTCAAGATATCGTCGTCGGGTTCGGTTGTGTGGCGATATAGACTCATAAATGTTCTATCATTACATCCTTTCTGGAAACGGATAGTCCCGTTCAGTTTTTTCTGTTGTATTACGCAAAACACTTTGATGGGTGAGTTATGGCCCCTGTCATCGGGAAACACACTCTCGGAGGAGAATACTTCCTTGAGATCTAGGACGTTGTAGCTGCTCCTTGGAGTCGTGTATACATCATACATCTCCTTGGGTCCAAACGTGTTTGGGACCACCTTAATCTCATTTCTGAATCCCACGCTACTGTAAGGTGTCGGCCGAGAACGAAAATGTCTGTATGAAGCGGTATATATTCTTGTTTTGTTGGATTTTATAGTTCCAGCTACTGCCGCTTCTCCTAATTCGCGTACTCTCCAACCTTCAAGGTCTTTTACACCATCCATCGGAAGCTTCTCCTTTTCTTCTTCAATGTTGACCGTCATGCTTCGAGGTTTCTTCAAACGTATACACACGCGTTCTCCGACAACTCCTGACAATTTCTTATCTAAAATTGTAGATTCCGTTTTCATCCAATGTCCCCCACGGAAAATTTCCGTTAATCTCGGAAGTCCAATATCACTCATCCCGGCGGTGCGTGCTGACAAAGTTGTTTTTAAAACTTACATGTACGGTAGATTGGACTAGGATGAGTTTGCTAACGCGTTCGGCTGAGCTCGCGTTAATCCATCTCGGTATCCGAGATTACCTTTATCTAAGTATTTTCCGCGGCGGTTGAGACAAACGTTTCGACACACAACGTTTCAGTTCTTTTGATTGGGCAATCATTCCGCGCCACAATAAACTGAACCGAGGCTTCCGTTACCACGATCACGTGTATCTTCCCGAACAACCACCGGAATTCAATAAGTTATAAGTGATATGACTGCGAACGCAGGAGAGGAACCCGTATGCGATTTCGATGCGGAAAAAACGTTTCTCGATGTTACCGAAAGTCTCGAGGCAATACGGTTGATCGCCGAACGAGGCGGCGCGTTTCCGACGGAACTCGGGACCGATCAGAAGTGGGCGGGTTACGACGATGTCCCACAAACCCCAACGGCGGACTGTACGAAACTTACCGCACACGCTTCCGTGATGTATTACGGAGATCGCCTGATACTCTCTACTGAAACCGTACAATTGACGATATCAAAAACTGATCACGACATGTTCTGCAGAGTCGTAAAATGTTTTACAGATATGATAATGGGCACGTACACGATCAAGGACGTTCAAAATTTGAGAGAGGACCACGACCACCTGTTGAAACGCTGGGATTCCAATAACGGCAGTTTTCACTCTGTCCGCAATATGTCGGCCGATGATCCGAGACGAGCGCTGGGCGACGAAATTCATAAAATGATAAAGAACATGCTCGAAACGCCCGTCTATTACACGTCCAGTTGTATGGCTCTGATCGCGTGTGGTGCCATGCTGCGCGATCTGTTCAAAACTACGATGAAAAGAGAGGCGAATGATTTCGACGATCTCATGCATTTCGTGCGCAAACACATACGCCACAACCCCGTCAACCCGTTTGATTGCGAATGCGCGCCGGAAAACGAATGTTCGGCATCGTACAAAACATTGTTGTCGCTCATTCTCGAAGTTCCGCCAGTCATACACAATCAAACGTACATGCTGCAAATACTCGCCTATCTCATGTATGACAAGGACGGCCGGGAAGAAATTTTCGTCGTCAATATGAAAAATGTCGTTTCTCCCGGGCTGCTTGATAAAGTGCCCGCAAGACTAGCGATGTTAGTGGGCAGTTTGGACGAAAATATTATACGATCCAGGATGAAACTGTTGTTGAGAGAGACGGCCGGATTGAATATCGGGACGGGCTCGATAACGCCTCCGTCCAAAGCTCAATACAACAGGAAGATATTGGAAAATATCGTGACTACCGTCCACAACCCGAAGATCGCTAAGGTGATCGAAGCATTGCCTGGCGTACGGAGCGCTACTGTAGAATTAATATTCGAACGTTGCAAAAATCGTCGCGTCTGTCTGAACGCAAACAACGAAGGCGATATAAATTCGCCAAAAAACAATAATTACGGTAAAAATAGATGTTGCGGTTACATAAAACTCGATCCGGTTGGCATGCTCGCGTCCAGCATTAGTATGGTACAGTTGTGTGTTTATCTGTGGACCGATACGCGAAACGCGCCAAAACGGAGTCAGCGTCACTTTTTCATTCGAGATATACTGGTGGCGATGGCAAAATGCTCCTTGGGTATGGACGACACCAGTATACAAGATATATTCGGTTATTTAGACAGGTGTGACGTGTTTAGAGGGTTCGCGCATAATCCGATATTCACGTCGACGTTTTACAAACTCTTTCAATCGTATTTAAAAAGCATGAAAAACATTTCCGGTCGCATTAACACCAAACGTCGAAAAGTGAATCGCCTACTCGAAAAAATCACCGATGGCCACGGTTAGATCACCGCTACCAATATTGTTATTGACTGACATATTGTATCGGTTTCCCGACATGGTTTAATATATTTTTTAAAAAAGATTTGCGAATACGTCGATCCGAAAGTCAAAAATTACAATCGGATCGACGTATTCGCATATCGTCTTTTAAAACTTTGGGTAAAATGATCATACACATATAGAGTTGACATTATATTTGATATAAACAATGATATACAATCGTTGCCAAATTGAATTTACAAAAAAACATGAACATACATATATAAATTTGATATAAACAGTGATATACAATAAAATATACCAATTTCACAAATACAATCGTTACAAATTTTAATTTCCAAAAAAAATATATAACATGAACATCATACATACATAAATTTGATAAAAACAGTGATATACAATAAAATATACCAATTTCACAAATACAATTGTTACCAATTTTAATTTACAAAAAAACATATATAACATGAACGTCATACATAAATTTGATAACAACAGTGATACACAAGAAAAAAGTTCCTTCTTACTTCTTTGAATAGATGCCCCTCTTCAAGGTTCGCTGAGCCGCAAAGCGTATGCTCATCAGCCGCGCGTAGTTCAGCGCGCAAGTCTTGGATGGTTTGAGTGCGTGGAATGAGCACACCAGAGGTTTTAGTGGCAACTTCTGAGACCAATCGTTGACTACGAGAGTGTCCATCGCGTATATAGTCGCAAAGTGGAGATTTGGAAACCACTTTTTCAAATAATACCTCTTCCATGTCGTCTTGACTACTATCACCGATGAATCTTCTAGATCATTGAATATCTTCACAACTGATATTGGAACATCACCATCATTCCAAGTGATTCCGTGCGATTGTATTAGTTTGTAGTTATCTCTATAATTGTTTATGAATACGGGCACATTCATATGACGCGGACTATCTATGATGAAACACTGTTGAAACTGGTCACCGTTGGTCGTATTCCCTACTACTGCCAATTCCTTGATAACCTGTTTGCCCCCTTTCGAAAACAGGAAATTGTAATCGACGAACATCGTCTCAATCGCAGCTTTTTCCGAAGGTAATGACCGTGACTTTCCCGCCTCCATGACGTTTCAGTAAGAAGACCGACAGAATACTGCCCACCGAGAACGACCCGCGCTATTTATCATGGTGGGAGAGGACGGCGGTCGTGGTGGGGGAGGCGGAAGGTGGTCGTGGCGGCGGTAGAGGGGCGTGGTGGGAGAAATGATAACCAAATCGCTTGATTTATGCGGGCATCCGCGGCGTGGTGGGAGAGACGAGAACCCGATCACTTGCTTTATGGGGCATCCACCTCCTGCGATCGATCCCCACCCCTTTTATTTTATTTGTTTTCAAAATCTCAGGGTCGAAGTCCGTTAAACAGTCACATCGCCAAAAGATTTCTTCTATACACGCAGAACCATATGCGGCGCACTTGTATTTATTGAATATTGTTTTGTGTTGAAAGGATTCGTACAAATATCTCATATCATAACTCGAATTGTTCGCTGTAACAATCACGACAAATAATCACGTTATTTTTGGAAAATAAACAAATCAGGGCAGAGCAACATTTTTTTGAAGTGGGTAATGTCAAGGTCCACGTATATTGTATTTGGAACTTTATGTTCAAACAATTGTAGCTCTCGTCTGTTTCGATATTTACGAAGAATTTGAATCGCCAAACAATCTTTTGAGAAGGGAGGGCAAAATGATATCGAATATTCAAAACCGGATCGGAATACCGATTAATCGTTCAGCGGCAAAAAATATGCGGTGGGTATTCCCACGCCCCACCAACGCTTTCTTGCTGACCTCGTTACGGCCGCGGTGGGTTTTTCCACCCCCCACCAACGCTTTCTTGCTGACCTCGTTACACTGGCGTCACGTGATGGGCCCCTTCACTTCCCTCTCTCTTATCACTCGGCTATAAAAGGCGGCGCTTACCACACTTGAATTCAGTTTTGTAGCAGGAGTCGTGGCTTTCAGACGTGTTATACGAGTTTGTTGGTGGTGTTAACGATATTTATATTTTATCATTAGTTTATATTGAAAAATGAACAGTATGATTCGTCATGTCAACTATTGTGCAGGGTGCAACCAGTGAAAATCAATCTTTTTTAAATCATTATCAAGAAAAGGTTGCTAAGCGACAACGTCTGGAACAAGATTTGAGGATCAGCAGCAGCATTTCGAATCAATACGATAACTTCGATTCACAACCCATAGTATTCGCGTTGGACTCTTCCCCACTCAGAGAAGACGACATCGAAGACAGTATTTATAGAGTTTGTGGTTTGAATCCTACGGATATCAGCATTTCTCACGGAGGAATTAGTATTGTGGCGATAGAAGAGAACTGCAAAGAAATGAGTGAGGTGAATCATCTCGGACATCTCGCCGATATAGATTTAAACGAGATTTTCAGCGACAACGGACCCGCGCCGGAACCGTATATTCCCTCGTCCCGGGCATCTGACGGAGAAATGAACACGAGTACACAAACCAAAACATCATACATTCCTACCGGAATCAAGACATTACCGAAAAAAACAAACAAAATCACCGGCGATAATTTCTCTGATTCCGAGAGTTCGGTGAGATCTACAACGGCAGGTAGGAAAAGACCTTCAAATATGCACTCGTCGCCTACACCAGCACCGTCAAAAAGAAATAAATCAATAACGGGAGGTTCGGATTCTGAGAGTTCGGTAAAATCGACTAAGAAAAGAGGTTCACCCACGCATTCATTGCCCCCACCATCATCATTGAATAAAACTATATTGACAAACGAAGATTCCGATTCCGAGAGTTCGGTGAAATCTGCGAAGATAGCTAAAAAAAGACCTTCGCGTCCATACTCACTGCCTCCGCCGTCATCATTGAAGAAAACAAAAACATCGAATGAAGAATTCGCTATAAACAGATTTGAAAGGCTGGAGCGCGTCGCCAAAATCGGTGATTGCGCGTCGTCTTCTTCAACAAAGACAGCAAAACCCGTCCGACAACAAAATACCGAACAGCGGCGGGTAAATTTTAAAAATACTTTGACGGAGCCCCATTTAAGTCAGTCAGACGACGGGTTGGATGACATCGAAGATTCGGCGAGCGTTTGTAGTGATACGAACATAAGAAGCGGACGTGACAGAAGAAACACGGGCTTCCGCCAACCCCCAACACCCACGAATAAGTTGAGGTGGATCGTAATAGACCATGAAAATCCTAAAGTACAAAGAAAAGAAAAGGTACTCAGCTCCATGAAATTCAATAAATACATTGCGGAAGCTACAAAAAAGGTGGTCGATGAGTTGATTGAAAAATTTATCGAGAAAAACGACCACACCAAAGTGTCTTTCGGCAATGTTATCAAAACTTTGGTGAAGTCCATAACATATTCGGCACTAGGTAGATATTGCCTCGAACAATCAGAAATCATTCTCGCCATAAAAGCTAATACCACAAATGACGAACAAAAAATGGAGGCGCTCGTTGTATGCAGTAAACTTTTGGGTCTGTATGACAAAAACAAAAGTTTAGTAGAAATAGAATTGGCGGGATTAAAAGATTGGGTGTGTAAATTTGCAAATATAATTTCTAAATTCGTCGCCGAACAAGAAACAGAATTGATCGAGAAGGGAGGACAGGATAAAGTCGAATATTTACAGAAGAATTTCGATCGATACGTTGACACGCTCGATGCGAGCATTTTCGGTACGTGCGACAAGGAAACGACATCTTTCCTCTACGAAATGGGAAACGTCAGCGATATGATAGTATATATTCTTTTTGGTGTAAATTTAAACAAAAAACAGAAAGAAAATAACGAGGCTCTTCATCGCCGGGTGACGACGCGCGTATTATGTTTGAATACGCTCTTGATTCGAGCCAAAAAGGATAAAAGTATTATCGAGCTGAGAAAGGAGAACGACGACGAAAAGGATGTTAAAATAAATTGGACGTTGCCGCTCGCCTACGCCATGGAACTGCGCGGCATCGGCAGAGAGGTGGTCGCAGAGGACTCGGACGAAGAAAACATTTCGTTGGACGATTATTTGAAGTCTGCGTTGTAGTAGAAACTTAAACCCAAAGGACTTGTTGATTGTAAATACATTCGTATAGGTTGTTTAAGATTTTGTCATGATTTGATTGTAAATAAATTTTATATTATATTTTTCATTATTTTACTGTAAATATATTTTTGTAATTTTATGATTTGACTGTAAATACATCTGATATATTCTTTGTTATTATATTTATTCGATATCCCTTTGACACTCTGAATTGGCCGAACCCAATATCGCAAATATATCTGATATTCGGCCCCGAATTCAGCCCTTCTGGTTCGGCCGAGTCATTACAAATAAAATGTGTACTTTGGCCGTACCCACGGCAAGTAGTAATGGAATCTCGGATTCGGCCCTTCTTTGTTCGGCCGAGTCCGTAGGAATAAAATGTGTACTTTGGCCGTAAGTAATAATGGAATTATAGCAAATATATATCGGATTCGGCCCTTCTTTGTTCGGCCGAGTCCGTAGAAATAAAATGTGTACTTTGGCCGTACCCACGGCAAGTAATAATGAAATTATAGCAAATATATATCGGATTCGGCCCTTCTTTGTTCGACCGAGTCCGTAGAAATAAAATGTGTACTTTGGCCGTACCCACGGCAAATAGTAATGGAATTTTTAAAAATGTCCTCTGTTTTGAAGGGTGAGAAAACAAATTACAAGCACCGATATAGCAATAGTAGCGTAACCCCTTTACTGACAACATCCGTTATATTGGACGGGTATTTTTATTGACTGAAAATCGGAGGCCGGAGATTTCAAAACTTTTCTCGAGGCCGGAGATTTCAAACTTTTCTCGAGGCCGGAGATTTCAAAACTTTTCTCGCAGAGTTTTATATTCTGTTGGACCGTAAAACTCGTACGTTTTTGCCGCTCTCCACTTCATGTCCATATTGCCGTTTTGAGTCAATGCCGCCAGCAACGCGGGTCATCGCAGAACTCGGTTAACACAAATACGACGGTGAAACGGCCGTATCGTCACGTCTAGGGTCGGCGCGAAAAGAGGTGTAAATCGGCGCGTTTTTATTTTTTATTTTGACGGAAAGTCGGTCGGGGATTTCAAAACTTTTCTCGAGTAAAAAAAATGTTTGTAACAAATATTTTTTTAAAAAAACCACCCCAGTAAGCGACGCGCCGGCCCCTCCCCGCTGCTCCTTCCTTGAAGGAGTCATTATTATGGGCAAGGAGCTAAAGAGTCGCGCGCGAACGGTACCTCGTATATATGCATTTTTGGTGGCGCGTCGAGATATATTTTTCGACGGACAAAAAAATCCGGCTCTCTGATTGGCCGAAATTTTTGGCGGGAAAAATACTCGAATCCTATTGGTCAGTGGTCGGGGGTTGTCGAGAGTATAGGGTCGACCGAACCGAAAAGTGGTGGGGGAAATGATCAGTCTCGCGGTTGACATCGAAGGGGACGGTCGCAAAGGGGACTTTGAATTTTTTACACACTTGCGCGGGTAACTGACCTTCACGTGGTTAACTAGAAATTTAAAGCGGTTACCCGCGCGTTCTGATCAATATCCCCATTTGCAAATTCATGAACCAAGCCACTTCCGCAGTCAACGTGCTAGAGAGGAGCAGAAGGACGGTAATACTGCTGGACAAATCGTATACTACAAAGTGCTGTCACTGGTGATTCGGCAGCTCACTGGTCTGAGTTAGTCCCCACCCATACGTACAGGTGTGTCGGCTAACATCTCCTGAGATCGACGGGAAAATGGAAATACGACCGTAACAGCGAGCCCCCTCCTACAAATGGTTAAAATACAAACAACGATCGTTAGTGTACAAATGTTTATTTATTACAATCAAAAATTTTAACTACGTTACTTCTAATTATCTACAATCATTACGGGTGTCGGCTCGATGGTCATCGTGAGTGGGATCCAACGATTAAACCGCATTTTGGTTTCCAGCATACAGACGAACGGAGTTCAAAATCGATCCGCGTTACGTAGGTAAAACGAAGCTGAAGTATTTTCTACGATGTTTTTGTCATATGTCTTTACCTCAGCGAGCTCGAGTTGTCAATTATTCCTGACGGTAAACGGAGTTCTGCCGCTCGCTTCGGCCGAGCCGTTTACAACTCGATCGTGGTGGGGGTTGGTAGTGTGAGCGGCCTTCGTCGACGACTCGAGGAGGGGGTTTCCAACACCGGTATACGATAACGGTCGGTACGCGGTAACCGATATTTGCTTCTCTGCTCTCCTCGTCGTCGATCATCTCGTTCCAGTCAACGCGATCTCTCGATTCGTCCATCTCTCGAGATGTGCCTATCGAACGACGAGCTCGTTCGTTGGTTCAACGGCAGTATGAATGAAGTTATCCAAATGTACAAAATCGCGGAAAGTGATACTGTCCTGTTATTGGAAAAACTACCCTGTACGGTGATTACCACTTCGCGCGTGTTGAGATTGAAAACCGGAGAGGACTCGAAAACGTCTCTGGTACCTCGCGCAGCTTGGACGTCTAGACTTATAGACTGGAAGGACGTACGAGAAAAGAACGCTTACGAAGAAAATGGCCGGAGTGTTTATGAATTTAGCGATATGAACGCGGCATTGAAATACCTGCAGTTGGTATGGCTTCTGAAAGACGAAATTCCGTGTTTGGCGTATAAAATAAAGGCGGATGAAGAACGTTTGCGTTTTATTCCCGACTTGGAAGACGTTCGACGGAAGGAGGCCGGTGGCCGAAATCTCGTCCGAACCTATTTTCGTATAAGCGATTGAAATATTTTTATTTTTTCTCAATAAATCATTTCTGCAAATGATAAGAGATCATTTTTACCATGCATTATTCTTTTTGGTACAATCGGTGTTGCGTGGACCGCGTCACTGCACTAGCGATTTCTAAAAACGACCCGGTCGATTATGTGGATTTGATACGTTACGTATGGCCACCCGGTTCCATATGGGATTGCGACAGGCCGCCTCTTCGCGGGGATCGAGTGCGCTTTTACACTTGCGGTTGTTACGAGTGCCAAAACGAAATTTGCGCTGTAGTAATTGATACGGCTGCAAAAAACGTGGAGACCGCAATAAATATGAATCCAATGTCCATGCAGATTGTACGCTTGAACAAAGTACCGGAGACGTACGACGTGATACACACGTTCGTTACTCCGTCCGTGTATGACGCACGGGTTTTAGATATGATCGTCGAACGCGTGAACGTTTCGTTCATGTTCGTTTCCACGCGACTCAATATCACCGAAAACGTGGAAGACGAGTCGATATTCAAATTACACATATGCCAGCATAAAACTCCATACGGCGGCTCCAGGGAATATATCGAATGGTTGCGCGATCGGATCGGAATGGTGTTAAACTGTAAGCCGTTGTATATTTGTACCAATTACGTTTCCACGTTTACACCCTGTTCGTATTCATCACCTCGGATTCGATCCGTATAACCAACGACGACGGGGGTGGAAATATGTTTAAGCCGAATCGCCGATTGCCTGACCGCGAGACTCGTTCTCGTCGGCCGGGCGCTGAGGTATATGACAAAGAAGTGCGTCGCGATCGTCGGGAGGATACTTTTCAAGTCGTTTAGCGTCAACGCGTATTCGGACGACGAGGACTCCGACTCGGACCGTTTGGACCGACGGTACGATGGTAAAGGGAGAAAAAAGACGTGTTATATATGTTTTGGGACGATTATTCGTCCGCCGACCACAAGGTTATTGCCTTGCATGCACAACGACAAATTTCACGTTTCTTGTCTTTGGGAGTGGGTGATCGAAAGTAGTAAACACGATTTTGACCGATTGGGCTCGTTCAAAATATCCTGCCCTTACTGTAGGTCGTCCAAAGTCTCTCAGACGTGCAACATTTCCGCATGGTCGAAACGTTTCTCACGACCGACCTCCCTGTAATGTAGTTATAGGGTTCGCGCCCGGCTCGAGCGTTAATTTGTACTCCGGACGATATGGCGGCAGTTTTGAAAACCCAGCGAGGAGCGTGGGACGAGGTGTTCGAGACGTTCTGTCGCGCGCACGAGTGTCCGAGGATTTCCTACTTTGACGTGAAACAGTTCTCCAAGATGATGGCGTCGTCTGCACATCGGATCACAGAGGGGGCTAAATTCGACTATCGCACTTACGCGCGATATCTGTCTGACGCCGCCTCGGCGAGGGTACTTTACTGTCCGGAGATGAGTCTGGTGGCCGGTAACGTAATCGCGTTTTACACACGGTGGCGCGTGGCTTTTTCCAACACCGATTTTCACGCGCCGGCTGACTTGGGCGTTCGTGAAATACAGGGGCCGACCGGCGGGATCTCTGCAGCCGTAAAGTGGCTCGAGGAGTGTTATATCCCTGATGGGGTTGGCTGCTCCTATCTGAGACTGCACGAACGCGGTCTTTTGACTGACGCCTTTATGAAAGCGGTCGATCGGTTCGGTGGAACGAAGGCGATAGAAGAACTGCTAGGATCCGTAACCCATCTGGAGTACGGGTTCGACCATTTGGCCATGCGTACCGCGATGGAAGTTTACACACTCCGTTCGGAAAAGGGGGATCCGCTCGAGACTCTCGGAGAAACATTTATGCGGACAGCCCTGTATCTGCACGAAGGAGAACGAGAACGTGTGTTGCGCACGTTCGACGATCTAATAAACCGACGCTGTATGTTCGCCACACCGGTACTTGCAAACAGCGGGCTGGAACGAAGCGCCAACATTTCTAGTTGTTTTCTGATCGGCGAGCCGCGAATGAACGCAGTGTGCGATCTCTTTGAAATCCTAAACACCGTGGCCACGTGTCTGGAAAACAACGGTGGCGTCGGTATTTCCCTGACACACTTTAATCTGCGAAGATACGGGGGGATACTTTCCGCGATGAGACTCATCAACGAAACCATCAACATGATGAAACATAACAACTCGAGCCGACCGGGGGCCGTCGCTGTTTATCTCGAACCCTGGCATCCGGACATTTCAGAATTTCTGGAGGTGCGCAAAAATCACGGCGACGAAAGAAAACGCTGTCGCGATCTGTTCACCGCCCTTTGGACGCCGGACCTGTTTATGAAACGCATCCACGAAGATGGACAATGGTCTCTGTTTGACCCCGAATCCGAAGCCGGTCGTCTTTTGTTGCCGTTGTACGGCGACGAGTTTGAAAAAGAGTATGTGCGACTGGAATCTGAAGGTGCGTTCGTTACTCAAGTCAATGCGCGCATGTTGTGGACGAAAATGTTGAAGAGTCAAACCAGCACCGGTACGCCGTACGTGTTGTACAAGGACAGTTGCATCGAAAAAAGTGTCCACCGTGATTTGGGACCAATTCGATGTTCGAACTTGTGCACCGAAGTTATACAATTCAGCACGCCGGATGCGATCGCCACCTGCAAATTGGCCAGTGTATGTCTTCCCGCGTTTTTACAAAAGGAAAGAAACGAAGTTGGCGGCGAGAAAGATACAGCGGTATTGCAGTGGAACAGACTGGAAGATACTGTAGAGAATTTAGTATATTCGCTGAATCGAATGCACACCAGGTCGAAAGCGATAGACGGAGAAGAGACGGGTAGCGCATCCATTGGGATCGGCGTGCAAGGATTGGCGGACGTGTTATTTTCACTGAATACGTATTGGGGTTCTCCCGTGTCGATGGAACTGAACCGGGAAATCTTCGAGCGAATATACTATTACGCCGTTTTGGCCAGTTGCCGACAAGCGCGACACAGTGGGTGTTTTGAAAATTTTAAACTGACAGAACTCGCTAAAGGCGTGTTGCAGTTTGACCATTGGGAACCGGCGAATCGCCGGTTGAAATGGGATTCGCTCAGGCGCGAGGTGATGATGCACGGGACGCATAACTCCCTTTTGATCGCGCTTATGCCAACGGTAACAACGTCACAGATCACCGGGTGCAACGAGTCTTTCGAACCGCTGATTTCCAATCTGTATCTGCGGAGAACCAGAAGTGGCGAATTTCAGATGGTGAACCCTTTTCTGGTGAAAGCCTTACGCGCTAAAGGTAAATACAATGAGGACACCGTGCGCCGTATACAGCGTGACGACGGATCGGTGCGGGGGCTGGGGGACATCCTCGACGAACGAGAACTCCTCGTGTTCAGAACCGCGTGGGAGATATCACCAAGACTGTTGATCGATATGGCCGCCGATCGTGCCCCCTACGTGGATCAGTCCCAATCGATGAATTTGTATCTCTCCAATCCCACTGCCGACTCTCTGTCCGATCTGCTTTTTTACGGCTGGGCGAAAGGTCTAAAGACTGGCATGTACTACTTACGCACGCGACCGGCTGCAAACGCAATAAAATTTACGCTGATGCCGACCAGTAATGAACAGGGTGATCACGGGATTCTCGATGTTTCCAAAGAATGTGAAAATTGTAACGCATAATAAATTTATTTTTTAATAAAAACTGATAAAATCACTAATAGTCGCCTTTTCTTTTCATTATTTTATAAATAGAACACGTTAAGAGCAAAAAAGTCATCTGGCTTTATATCGAGACCACATATCTCGTTACGTATACTGTCCAATATGTCATTGGGTGCCAATTTTTAAACATCTTCTTACGATACACACTACAAAACTAAAATTGGATAAAGTATTGGTTTATGAGTACATAAAATAAATAATATTACTTTCCGAAAACCCCTCTGGATTCAGGAAGTTATTCGGGAAACCGATCCAAGATTCGCCGATCACTCGATTGTTCGGGATCTCGGACCCCCCACTGCGTATAAAAGTGCGCGCGTGGCGGATCAGCGTTCAGTCGAGACTCGGACGCTCAAGTTGCTAGTATTGTTTTCCATTGATCGCAAAACATAATCGTAAGACTATCTTCTTTTGGTTGATAATCACCCGCATCATCGAGACATTACAAAGCTGAAGAATCTAAACATGGAAGAAATGGAATATTTAAGTATTGAGGTGAGTTGTTTATTTTATAGCTTTCTGTGATTTTGTACGATTGCATAACCTCTTGGAGATTCTATTTGTTCGCCTTTCAGTTTTTGGTTTTTGTATGATTGCATAACCTCTTGGAGATTATATGTTGCGTACGAGATTCTATTTGTTCGCCTTTCAGTTTTTGGTTTTTGTATGATTGCATAACCTCTTGGAGATTATATGTTGCGTACGAGATTCTATTTGTTCGCCTTTCAGTTTTTGGTTTTTGTATGATTGCATAACCTCTTGGAGATTATATGTTGCGTACGAGATTCTATTTGTTCGCCTTTCAGTTTTTGGTTTTTGTATGATTGCATAACCTCTTGGAGATTATATGTTGCGTACGAGATTCTATTTGTTCGCCTTTCAGTTTTTGGTTTTTGTATGATTGCATAACCTCTTGGAGATTATATGTTGCGTACGATATTCTATTTGTTCGCCTTTCAGTTTTTGGTTTTTGTATGATTGCATAACCTCTTGGAGATTATATGTTGCGTACGATATTCTATTTGTTCGCCTTTCAGTTCTTTGTTTTTGTATGATTGCATAACCTCTTGGAGATTATATGTTGCGTACGATATTCTATTTGTTCGCCTTTCAGTTTTTTGTTTTTGTATGATTGCATAACCTCTTGAAGATTATATGTTGAATACAGCATTTGTTCAACAAATGGTTATTTTGTAATGATTGCATAACCCCAAGGAGATCATATGTTGGATACACGATTGTATTTGTTCGCCATATGACGATTTTTGAATGACTGAATAACCCCCACTTATCAGATGTTCTAATGATTAAATTTGTATTTTAGGACATTTCCAATGATGAGACTTTTGATGACGGATTTGGAATAGAAAAGCTGAATCTTTCGGATAGTAGCCAATCAGAGAACGATGACAGCGATCGGTCATCTACAGGTAATTACAAGCTATTTAACTATTTATTTTATCAACAAGCCCAACAGCATATATTTATATGAGTTCTATAGTTAGACTGTTAGCAACATGATCATACCGAGAGATCGGATCATCAGTCTTATTATTTCATTATTAGTATTCTAAACCGCAAGGTCGAAATTTGCATATCACACACATCATATATATCGGACGAAATGAGACTTCTAGGTCGAGTGATTGACAGCTTCCGGTCACGTGACCGGATGTGCTGCGTAATATATACGTCATGGTATAAAAGAGGGGGAGCGCTGAGATTAGTCTCAGTCTTGTCTAACACACGCTGCAGCTAACATGTCGGTGCCACCGGTGAATAATCTACCACTCGGTAACAATTTGGAGACTTATTGTTGCGAGTTAAAATGTTTTAAAATACCAGACGATCAAGTTGACGGGAAAGCTTGTCTTAAGTGCGAGTGTTTCAGCTATTGCATATGTAACTGTAAAACATATCAAATGAACCGACAAAATAAAATACAAGAATTACGACGACGGATTACATTACTTTGGCGGCGAATGTAGTAGCAACCATCTGCCCCGCGCCAGCTGCCATCTGCCCAACGCCAGGTGTTTTGTGGTCAATCACGTGGCTCAGAAGTCTCATTTCCACACACTACTAATTTGATTGTTTAATATTTTTGTCTCTTTTCTTCTCAGATGAGCACCAGACCTGTGCCAGGATCCGACCTTACCGCTTTCAACTACCACTGGGCGAGACCACCGCAGAACGAGCCCAACCCGGTCCAGAACGACCAGAGCAGACGGAAGAAGTCGGCAAACTCAAGAAACGAAAAAACTTTTGCCCGTTCTGTGAAAAAGTAATCACCAACTACAGCAGGCATTTGGTTCAACGTCACTACGATCGGGAAGAAGTAAAAGATTACATCGCGTTGTCAGACGAAACTGCCGTCAAAAGAAAAATAAAACGAATGTTGATTACGAACAAAATAAAAAATATGGGAAATAGAAAATACAACCAGCAAGTCGTGGAAGGCGTAAGAAACAGCAAACTTTTACCGGTCAAAAGATCTTCTAAATACACTGTGGATAACACGACACACGTGACGTGCAACTATTGTTTAGGACTGTTTAAGAAAATTTCGCTGTACAAACATTTGGCGAATTGTACAGAACGTCCGCCGGAAGAACGTCCGGCGAAAAAAAAAAATACTGTTCTGCGAGATCACGGTACACTTCTGTTGAGATGCAACGAAAACGCAAACAGACTATTAAAAGAAGAAGTGTTCCCGAAAATGCAAAAGGACAAATACACCGTTGTGGTACAAAGCGACAGCCTAATTGGTAAATTCGGATCCAACTTCAGATTCAACCACCGGGGAGTGAAGCAGATTTATTACTGTTCAACGAGGATGCGCGCTCTGGCACGTCTGTTTCTCGCCATGCGGGAGCGAAACCCGGAGATTCAAGAATTTCGTAACTGCATCGAACCGAAGAATTTCGACCTGTTGGTGGAGTCCGTTCGAGAAATGAGCAATTACGACTCTGTGGACGGCAGCACGAAAACCCCGACCGTTCCGGCGGCTCTCTGTTCGTCGCTGAAAAGCTGCGCCAATATCGTGAAATCTGAAGCTATAAAAAATGACCTTCTCACGAGAACTCAAAAGACCGAAGTCATATGCGAAATGGATGACTTTTTGCATCTCATGAACAAAGACTGGTCCACACAGGTCAGTTCCAACAGCGAAAAAAGCCGGAAACAAATGAAAGTTGTAAAAGAAGACCTGTTGCCCGATCCAGAAGATATAAGAACGTTCAACAAGTACATACATGAAAAATGTCCGTCTTACGTGTCTTTGCTTCAACAGTTACCGACTACGAAAAACTATGAAAAATTAGCCAAGCTCGTAATTGTTCATATCATTTCTTTCAACAGACGAAGACCCAACGAGACCGTCGAGATAACACTGGAAGCGTATCGGTCGACTCTGAACAAAAGGACAGATTACGGTAAGGAGGCACAAAACGTCCTTACCGAAGAAGAGATACGATCCGGTAACGAGCTGTCCATCTTCTACGTCCCGGCTAATAAAAACACGAAAAAAGTACCGGTTCTCCTGACGAAAATTTTCCACGAAGCCGTTGAAGTTCTGATTGAGTCGAGAGAAAAGATCGGCATAACGAGTAAATACTTGTTCGGAAGACGTGATGGAGCGGAACTGTTTGACGGATCGGCCGTTCTGAGAGAAATTGCAAACAAAGCCGGTTTGAAGTTTCCATCGACATTCACTGCCAACGCCTTGAGACATCACGCGGCGACCTCGTCTCAGTTGCAACCTCACAACGAGACGTACACAAAGCGATTGTCCAAATTTATGGGTCACGATCTCAAGACGCACGAAAGCTACTACGAAATGCCTCTGCCCTTGATTCAAAAATATAAAGTGGGCCATAAATTATTGGTGATGATAAAACCGTCAACGTCGACTCGCCCCGAACCGAGTGTCGAATTTCCGCCTGCAGACTTCAGTGACGACTCCATTCTATCACTACCTGAGATGCCTATGGATAACGAAAACGCGATGCTGAAAAGTGATGATTTTTGCGTTCCCATGGAGTACGAAACGGAACGAATCAGCTACGAACATTCGTACGTGCGAAGCAATTTTGTCGGCAATCCCTCGGAACCGGAAGCAGACAGTGAACACGACCGGCGGTTGATATTTCACGAACATTCATACGCGCGAGGGGACGCATCGGATCAAGAAACTGTACAACACCCCTCGAGCGCACCGGGAAATTCGGGTGGAAAACAATTGAAAGTGATACACCCAAGAAAAACTACCGAGTGTCCCGATCTCGAGATAAGACCCGACTCTCCGACTGCCGGACCGTCCGGAACGGTAGAACCGTCACCGGACTCACCACTCCCTCTCTCGGAGGAAGAAACCGGGATTGACGATAGCGCCTTACTGCGCACTCCTCCAAAGAACGCGCACAAAAAACTGAGATGGTCTGATGAAGAAAAAAAGATTATTTACGAAAGGTTCAGCCGCAATTTTGCCGTGGACGTTAACCCGCCTCGAAAAGAAGTGAAAACTGTGTGGGAAGAAGAACCCGCTCTGCGGAACAGGACGTTGCAGCAGGTCGTCACTTTTGTAAACAACATCTTCACAAGAAAGCAAGTCATCTCAACGCCTATGAGAAGGAAAATAAAAAACATGATAAAAAATAAAACCACTATGTTTAGTCCTTGATATATTTATTTGTACAAATAAATCAAATTTGTTACATTCCATATTGGTTTTCTTTCACATTATCCGATAGCATTCTTGTAAAGTTCACATAATCCCGGCTAGCTTTCGAAAGGTTCATATGAAACAGCATTTGGTACTTTTCCGAATCGAAATCTGAACACCAATAGTGACATAATTCTAACACCCATGTGTTTATAAATTTGCTCATAACGAACAGTTTGTTGACGAATACTGGTTTCCGCAACCTGCTGGGGTTACACACGTACCCCGTAAAAGAGTTATCACCTTCGAAATGTACGACCGGCCATACGGGCACCGCGTCCCCAAATTTGCAATGTTGGTCGTAGACGATATTGTCTAAAACCGCCTTCTCCTCCCGCGGGTTTTCGAACGGAACCGTTCGCTCTAAAAAGTAAAAATCGTCGCTGTCGTCAACGCGGATGGACGCGTTCGTCAGACGTGCTCGAACGTCATATATCAATTTTCTCAGCAACGCTTCGCAGCTCAAGTCCCCCGCGTCGGGATCGTCGAAATAGTCCAACGTTTCCAAGACCGCCCCGGTCACGGCGTCTTCGGCCGCGGCGCACGGGACGACCGCGGCCGGATGACCTCTCAGCACTTTTTCGTCATCCGCATATCTCACGGCGAACTTATTGGTGATCTTTGAAATAAAACACATGTTGACGTAGCGCACGTTGAGCCGTAACGTCCTAGACTCGACCGCGATTCCGTATTCTGCGCCGTTTCCGTTTAACAGTTCGTCTACGGTGTTTGTAAAAGCTTGACGGACACGTATTACCAAATTTCCCGACTTTCCATTAGTCTGCAACAATCCGCCGTCGGTTTGTACGCGCAACGTTTTCGTCTCTTGTTTCAGCCTCTCTAACGTGCGCTCTACGACGGTTCGACATAACGACACCACCGCTGCCAAACAGTGCGGGGCGAACAGGTCACTCCCATTTTGTCCCATGCTGCCGCATATTCGATTTGCCAACCTTTTAAAGAAATAAGATATCGTCCGATCGTTTGTTCTCCTTTTGAAAACCAACGATTTTAAAACGGCACTGGCGAAACCTCTGTAGACTTGTGGAGCGAGCGATACAATTACAGAATTTTCTTCGTCTTTTTGTCGCGATCCCACGTACGGCACAATGAAAAACCATCGGTCGAGTTCGAAAGATTTGCCGTCACAGGTGGTCAAAGATCCTCGCAATCGTTCTTCCGATCGGTCGAAAGTCGTTTTGCTAACAACACAAGTAGTCTCCGGTGAAACGTTGAACTGACCAGCTATTGCGGGATACGCCGATTCTATGTCGAACTCGCAAATCTCACTGTCCTCTCGCGTGTAGTATACACCGCCGCCGTCGTTATCTTTTAAAGGCGGCGGGATGAGATTTTCTTTTCCTCCGGTGGTATTTTTTTTCATCACCGCATCGCGAAGATCGTCTGCGAAAGTCGTCGAGCTCGTGTACACCGATTCGTTAATCAGAGTGTGCACGAACGCGTAGTTTGCGACCGGATCGTACTTCATACAATCTCCGCTGTCGGTCCGAGTGACACCATACAAGTCCAATACACCCAGATACATTTCGGTCGCCGTATTAAACGCAAACTCGGCCACGCGTTCCGTTTTAAATCGCAACAGCATGTCCTCTACCCGCCGTTGTCGTGCCGTCAACACATCGAGAGGTATATGCGCGGCGCCGTCCGCATTAGCGAACGCTACCGCTGATCGCACGTTCTTGTCATATGCGGCCGCGAACGCAGAAACGCGTTTGTCGAGATTTTCAGCCAGTTTCGAACAGTCCAACGTGATGGAATTGGGGAACAAGTCGATACCATCGTCATTGCTATTGTGCGAACCTTCGATTTTAGATTGCAATGCAATTTTTCCCGCCGATATTTGGCCTCTCGCGGCCAGCTCCGGGAGGACAAAACGAGCGTGTCTGTCGTCGTCTTGTTGCGAATTGAACACCAACCGCAAGTAAGTGTTTGAATCCATTTTCCAAAAACACGATTTGGCGTCGTCCAACATTCTCGTATAGGCGACAGTACTATTTTCGAAAACTTCACAGCGCGAACGTGCCGTGTGCGTTTCTGCCTCGGTGGGTATCCCACCTAGAAGAACAACCAAATCGATGTTCCAAACGTAATATACGTGAAAAATTACTATTAGTTCTTTGTACTCTGTACAAGCGCTAAGACACACGAAATCCCGTTCGCAGCGCACGTAGACCACGGGTAGTGACTGCAATAGTGCGGCTCCATTTTTATTTCCAAAAATCGGATGCCTGTAGAAACGGCTGACGTCGTGCACCGCCAATGGGCTCGAGCGAGCCGCGCGTTCCCTGACCAACGTGCACGCCTGTGAAGAAGCCGCTGGCCGGGACGAACCGAGAAAGAATATCGGCCTTTCTCGGTCCTCTTCTGTATCCCCGGCGTCACCAAAGTCCATGAGATGAAAGTTAACATCAAACGCCGCTTCCCCGTCATCGTCATCGGCCCTGGGTTCAGTAGTCCAAGCGTTTTGTATTTTCAATGCGTGCCTAAATAGAGGCTCCAGGTATCTAGTGACCGTAGTCATGCAGTTATTTGAACTAAAGTTTATCGCGTACAAATCGGAATTGGTCGCTCCGTTGTCGCGCAGAAAGGTGAGAGCGTTGTTTCGTTTTCGCAACGAATCAAAAGTCAATCGCGCCAAACAGCCGATTCTTAGGGCCGGCGTCGGAAAAACTTCGGTGAAGGTGGACTGCAGAGAACCGGCATGTTCGAAGCGCAGGAAACTGTACTGTATTGCGCTCGGAGGGCAATCAGCCGTTTTCAACATCTCGAAAACGAGCGCCTTGTTTTCCTTGAAAACGAGATCGGTTCGTCTGATTGTTTTCGACACGTCATCCGAACCGGGCGTGTCCCAATGAAAAGCGTATCGGGTGTACGGAGTCCGTTCGTACGAAATAAGAATAAAAATTGGCGGGACGTACGGAGTGGGGACCGGCTCGTCCTCGTAAAGATTGGTTCCCAACAAGAATTTACAGGTCAGCGCCGGTTTACGGTCCTCGCCTTTTGCCACAAGAGTCGTGTGAAGTATAACACCCCTGGCGTTGCGCAAAAAGTGCCGTCCTTCAGTTTCGGAAGGTCTTGAGACCGAGGACGAAACGGAAGACGACGTCGACTGGTCGTTGATCATGTTCGGTTGAATGAATTGTTTCAAACCCCGAGTCATATCTTCACTCTAACACGAAGAGGGTGAGTCGAAACCGTCAACGTGACTCATGTTTGTAATATTCCCGCCGCCAATACTCCCGTCATTTGTCAAAGATGAGCACCGCGGGGAGCGTCGTCTCGAGCTGCTCGTCATTGAGATCCGATGTTTCGACAGATTCGGAAACTCTGCTATTGAAACACACGCACGTGAGTAATTATCTGGGCCTCGAAAAATTCGCCATTAAAAAGAGTGACAAATTAAAGGGCGACCGCTATGTTCAGATATCTTCGAAAACGTTGCAGAAAAACTACGTGCTGTACGACGAAAAAGATGTAGATTGTGTTTTCTCAAAACTGATAGAACTGATAAAGGAATGCAAGAGATCTCATAGAAATTTGCCGAAAACTGACTTTACGTGTCTCTCGCGCGCTGATAGAAGAAAAGTGTGGATAGACGTAGATTGTCTGTCGTGCAAACGCGGAAATAAGATCGTGAATAGTCGCCACTTAAGAATTACAAAGCTGGTCGAACTTATCGTAACGACGATAGAAAACGTATTCGATCGTACCGTAGAGGACGGCGTGTACATGACAAACGGAAAAGACACTTGTGGTTTCCACGTTTTTTTCAACACGCTGGCCTACGATTCCGCCACCGCCTCTAACGCCGAAAATGCTCTGATGGACGGGCTTGTCGGTGCGTTCCGTCACGCGCAGATTTCCAACGCAAGCGTCGATCGAGGTTGCACGCAAATGCCGTTACCCACGGCCACACACTCAAATTCCACCAGTCACACTAGATCGTACCGCATGGTGAAAGGATGTGGAACAAAATGGAATAAAGTACATCTCAATTGGGCCGATATGGACGTAGAAACTTTAAAGTGTTTTTCTTCTATAGCCTTCTCCAGGCACTACAGCGTTAACGTAGTTGAACCCCCGCGTTTCCGGACACCGGAATCAATCGCTATTGTGGCGAAGCGGAAGCGCGACATTTTTTCTACGAGTGAAGACGATACAAACCGCAAAAGGAAACTAGTTTTAGACGACCACATCGAGGCGGCTGATTTCACCACATCGAACGGTCGTAGCGAGGCTGAATCATTGTCTAACGAAGTGGACAATCGGAAGGTGGTTTATACAGAAGACGAAGAAGGCGATGGCACTTTGCACTCGGGATTGTCGGACGATCGGAAAGAAGTGGTTTGTACGGAAGACGAAGAAGGCGATCAGAAAGTGGTCTGTACAGAAGACGAAGAAGGCGAAAGCGATACGATGCATACGGAATCATCATCGGACGGAGTGGACGATCGTAAGATGGTTTGCACGGAATACGAAGCTGGTGACAATAAGTTATACAAGGAATATTCGGGTGGAATGGTATTTCGTTCCGTCTCGCCAGCGGACGGCCAAAACACGTCGGTTTACAGAGACGAGGAAGACGGAACGCCGCCACTTTCTGATTTCGTAACACCCAATGAAACTATTTCACAGCCGGTGAACAGCTGTAAGCCCGTTTCCGGAGCAACATATGACGACGAGGTGTCGATAGTTTCGAAATATACCGAATCATCGTTGTTGTCTTCTTTTCACTGTCCGAGCGTCAAGAACCAACGCGCGCCACTACAAACTTCCTACTTCGCAGATCGTCAGAAACGGAGGGCGAAACGCGGTGAAAACGATACGGAAGCTCCCCCTCTAAACGTTATCGAGAGACTACCTTACGCATGTGAGGACGACAAAACTAGCGCTTTTGCTGACAAACAGTACAAAGCGTCATTGTTGTGCGCCGAAGAGGAGGAAGCGGCCATATCTAAAGTGCGTCTCAGCAACGGTAATCAACGCGTTTACGTGATCGAAGGGAGCAGTTCGAACCTCACGCGCGAATACAAATTGCTAGTTCAACTCGCCAACGTTAATAGGGCCGTGTATCAAGGCGATATATCGCTCGGCCGCGAATGGACGGAAGTGAAAATTTCGTATTACGATCAACACTTGCGGAACCCCGTGTTACTGGCCATGTTCAAGTTTGTATTTCGTGACGAAAGTGTCGGAACTTTTTTCCTACCTTGGGAACTAGAGGAGGTCGTCACTTCCATCGTTCATCTAATGACGCCTTTTAAACGTACCGAGGGGGTCAACGACGACGACAACAAGGACCGAACGTTTGTAGAAGAGGAGTTTGAACGGGAAGCGAGGCCACACAAGGCGCGCCTCGTCGGAGCGTTGATACGTGTGTGCACACAGCTATTCAATATGACAACGGCGGTTTTTTCCGACTTGTGGAAAATACAAAAAGCGAACGAAAGGCGAGACATGTCCTCTCTGAATCGTACGGTCGTCAACCACCAAGTCACTGCCGAAACGTTTGCCAAACGGCGTTTTCACCCCGCATCGGGCTACGACGACGATTTAGACTGTTCTGCCTCGATGTTTGACGGAGAAGGTGCAGGTGTTGAAAAAGGTGGCGAATTGATCGATTACAATGCCGTTACGAACAATTACACCCTGCTCGCGTCGCTGATCGTTCACGAAGAGAAAAACCTGAGCGATATGTCGCTATACGCTCTATTATACTATTACCATTCGTTCCCGTTTGGCACCATCGACAGGATTATGGACGAGGTGCATCACGACGCTCTGATGGTCACGGCCGTGATAAGGTATTTTCTAATGTACGATCATCGAAACTGTAAAACGCTGACGTTACAAGAGATTTTCGAAGGTTTCAACGATTGCGCAATCTCACTGAGAGGACCCGAGGGGTTTCTAAAGATGCGACGAAAAAGCCAAAAGCGGGGAACAGCGAAAAAAGTTGGGGCGGCAAAGAAATCCAACGCGGCGGCGGTGACAACGCCAAAAAACAAAGATCCCGAGTGGAGGAGACGCAAGAGGAAAATTGACGACGATTACAGTGACGGTGTGTCAGAATTAACGGTGGTGAAAAAAGGAAAAGAAGACCACGAAGGTTGTGGTGACGTCACGGCGGAAGAGGTGAATCAGTTGCTCGGTGGCGCCGGAAGAAGACGAAAAATGTGCGCGAGAAATAATATCGGTCCGGCGTCCGAAATCACGTACGACTACAAAGACAAGCATATGTGGGAGGCTGTGATAAGATACTACCTGAGGCCCGTATCGATTTACGACGATAAAATGGTGTTTGCGAACGATAATTACGATACGCTCGAAGACGACGCCATAGAGTCCAGCGTCGCTCATTTAGCTACGTCGAACAAAAATACGAAAGGCGACGTCCAGACAGCGTTCAAAGACGCGCGCACAGCCTGGCGCATGCCTCACGGCAGTCAGTTGATTTACGAGAGCGATCTGCGATCCGACCGGTTGGGCTGTTGTTTCCACATCAACGCCGCTCTCAAGATGTACGAGATGTTTTGCGGCGGTTGCGTCACGAGGATGAAACGGGTACACAAGAACTATTTGATTGACCGCACTCGCTTCAATATGACCGTTTACGACGTGGTGGCCGAATGCAGGACCGCCGCCGTGAATCTCACGTCCGCCATAGACCGGTCGTACGTGAATCTCCTGTTGCGCCAACCGATCGTACCGCCGTTCCTGGAAGAAAAAGAGGAAATCCGCAGATTGTACATGTCAAAAGACGAGATGGAACGCGGTTCTTTTTGTTGCCTATCCGTAATGGATTACATACGGACGCTGAACCTATTTGAAAGATCCAATTACAAATGTAAATCCGAATTGGAAACGTGCGAATACGTGGAGAAGTTTTTAAACGACATGTACACGAACGAAATTGCCGCCGAACACCCGCCGAATCTCGCTGCCAACGCCAAAATACGGCTATTATACACGTTTTACTCTTTGTTCCTGTTCGAAGTCGTTTTCAACATGCGACACGTATACGCGAAGCGGGAAAACCTCTTTGTATCGATAGAACGCCTGTGCAATGAACTCGACGTTCGCGAATTGATCATCCTTTTTTTTGGCGAATCCAGTATGAAACACGTCGAGGGACTGAACGACAATTTGGAGCAGAGAATCCGCGCGTTCGCCGACGACTGGAGCAGTTTCGGCAAACGGTCGTCCGGCGAAAGCGAACCGGCCGGATCGACCGCCGGCGGTCGGTTCGACGTCAGACCGGTGTTGGCGGCGGAAATCCCGGATAAGATGCTTCGCATGAAAACTCTATTCGGCCAATTCGGGTTCGACGTGATGCAGGATTGCTGCGTGACGAGAGAAGACGGGGACTTTATGACGGCGGGGGGAATCGGCTTGGAAACTGCGGATAACAACAGTAGCGCCGATTTCACGAGCGACGAGAGTCTAAGCAGCGGCGGCGATCGAGTCTGGGACGACGATACGAAATTCGAGCAGGAATTTTACGCGGACGAGAATTGGTTGAACGCGGTATGTGACCGCATGCTAGACAAGAGGATAGTAGGAAGATCTCACAAAAGAACAACGCCCGCGTTGTTGTCGTCGGCACGCGGCGGGGAAAACATGTTCGCACGCGAGACGTTGCGTACGATCATGCGTCTGGAAACTAAAAGACACATAGACAACGACAGACTGGGTAAACTGATCGACGCGATCGGCAACGACCGCTCCCCGAGCGTTTTCGACGGCATGATGGTGGCGGCCAAAAATCTACCGATGAGGCTGAAACTCCTAGCGTTCATCCTGACCACGCACACCGTCAAATCGAAAACAACATCGCTGTGTCCGGACGTGCTAGAGTCCATGTACCGCGAGGCGGACGGACGATTCGCTGACGAAAGTCGCACATACGAAGGCGAAATCAACACCGGTACTTTCGCCCTTGTGTCAAACAGCCGAGACCCGCCGGAGAAGGTGTGGTGCCGCAGGACGGGGGCCATATTGTCGAACGACCGTCTGTCGCTTTTGCTCCACGCCCGATGGTTGTCCGAACAGAGATTCGAGTCAAACTTCTTTGTCGGACTAGACCCGGTACAGGTGTATAGTGTACTCTACGAGTACATGAAGGGCAACGTCGATCGTTACCCTTCGTTCGGAGAGTTTGACAGAACAGAAGGAGAAGCGGCCAGGAACCTCTGTACGGCCGTGATGTTTCTGCTGATTATGAGCGCGTACGATCAAGAACACCTGGACTTGTATTTAAAAGTGTTTTTAGCCGTCGAATGGCCGGGTCAGTGGGCGAAAACGATATTCGTGTGGAAAAGCAATTCGAACGCTGGAAAATCCTATCTGTTCGACGCTATCGTGAAGAGGGCGTGCGCGAACAGCACTTGTATCAATGACCCAAAAGGCGGAAAGGAAAACGCGCCCGAAAAAGCCGAGTATGTGAGAAATTTCGTCTTGTTTGCAAACGAGTTTTCGCAGGCCAATTCGAACGAATTAAAGAAAATCGTATCCGAGAGCACGTTCAAGTTCAGAATGAACTACGGTAACGTCATGAACGAAGCGTACGCTACGGGAAAAATCATGTTCAACTGTAACACGCTGCCGCCGACCAGCGATGAGGCGGCCATCAATCGGCTGACGCTTTTCGACATACCGTTCTGGTTTTGCAAACGCCAGAAGATCAGCGACGCCATGCTGAATTGGATACGCGGACCGAGCGTCTCGGCTCCTCGTTGGGAAGTCGCCTATCGACACGAATTACCTTCGCTACTCGCAGCGGGCGAAAAGGCGTTTCTAAAGTCGAACAGCGACACGAAAGACGAAATAGACCTTTTCGACGAGGACACGGCCGTGCGCCAAAACATTCTTCCCATAGAGTACAACAAGTCAACGTCGTCCCTTTTTCTTGTGCAGAATAAAACTTCCCGCCTGTACGTCTCTTCCTCGCCACCCACCGATCGCATAGTGCACGGTCTCGTCAACATCACGACCCACTTCAGTTGGCTGCGCTTTTTCAAACGACTCGATATGCCCGTCGACTTTACGACGCTGCCCGCCTCGTCGGAAGCCGTTCGGAGCGAATGGTTAAGTCTGACTCTGCCTTATCAAGAATGGAAGCAGATTACCGGCGCAAGAACGGACACGAACCGCGTTCCCGCCGAGTCCGTCTACAGATCACTCCAAACGTTCGCCGCGAAGAAGAACATAAATTACTTTGGGATAAAGCAGTTTTTTGAAACTGATTTCGCATCTTCGAGAGAAGCCATCAAAGACGAATACTACATTTGGTTCGATTCAAAAGCTTTTCGCGATTGAACTTGTATATTTCTCGAGATTAATAAACTTTCTCGCTAAACAATCTTTTGTATTTTTCGCTAAACAACCTTTTGTCTTCCCACAGATGTCTCAGTTCTACCGAAATATAGTAAAGGTTACTTTCACCAATCCCGTTGCCACCACATTCTATTTTCGAGACGACGAAGATAGAATATCTATGTGCGTACGCGATAGAGTACGTTTCGAACACAGGATTCAGACTGCCGAATCCATTTTGGCTCCCTGTCTTTACGCGAAAATATCTCACATATCCGTGTGTAAACTTTTGGATCACACCGCGTGTTACTCAGAAAACCCCTCTTTGAGATTGTCTCTGCCGCGTCCGATTTAAGGCTGAAATATTTCAAAGTCCCTTTTGTGACCGTCCCCTTCGCCGTCCACCGCCAGACTGATCATTCCCCCCACCACTTTTTGGTTCTGTCGATCTTATACTCTCGACAATCCTCGAACGCCGACCAATAGGATTCGAGTATTTTTCCCGCCAAATTTTTTGACCAATCAGAAGGCCGGATTTTTTTGTGTGTTGAAAAAATAGTCTCGACGTGACACCAAAAATCCATATATACGAGGTATCGTTCGCGCGCGACTCTTTAGCTCCTTGCCCATTATAATGACTCCTTCAAGGAAGGAGCAGCGGGGAGGGGCCGGCGCGTCGCTGACTGGGGGGGTTTTTTTGCTATTGGATATTTTACAGATTTACCTAATAAATGTTTCGTCAGAACGGGGTTGGAACAGATTGGTGACCCGCACGGGATGGTTAACATTTCACCATTCTAAATCAGTTACATCACGACCGAATTTTATTTTCAGCTAAAATACAAACATTGTCACCGCTCTCACCGAAACGGCCGTATAATCACGTCTTGGGTCGGAGTGAAGGGGTTGTAAAACTGTGTTTTTTCCATTTTTATTTTTGACCAAAAGTCGGTCAGGGATTTCAAAACTTTTTTCGCAGAATTTTATTTTCTGCCGGACCGCAACAAAAAACATTTTTCACCGCTAACTCGAGACGTGACCATATTGCCGTTTTGCAGAGACACACTTCGCGTGCTGCGTACTGAGTCGGTGCGACGCTCAAGCGAACTCAGTTAACGCTAATACGACGTAAAAACGGACTACCGTAGGACGCTGCAAACAGAGGTGTAAAACCGTGTGTTATATTTTTCTATTTAAAAGTCGGCCAAATATTTCAAAACTTTTTTCGCCAAAATTTATTTTCTGCAGGACCGCAAAACACAAAATTTTCACCGCTCTTCACGCCGTGTCCATATTGCCGTTTTGGGTCAGTGACGCCCGTCGGTTCGACGCTCAAGCGAACTCAGTTAACGCTAGTACGACGTAAAAACGGACGTAGCCGCAAACAGAGGTGTAAAACCGTGTGTTATATTTTTCTATTTAAAAGTCGGCAAAATATTTCAAAACTTTTTTCGCCGAATTTTATTTTCTGCGGGATCGCAAAACTCTTGACTTTTTCACCGCTCTTCACGCCGTGTCCATATTGCCGTTTTGGGTCAGTGACGCCCGTCGGTGTGACGCTCAAGCGAACTCAGTTAACGCTAGTACGACGTAAAAACGGACGTACCGTAGGACGCTGCAAACAGAGATGTAAAACCGTGTGTTATATTTTTCTATTTAAAAGTCGGCCAAATATTTCAAAACTTTTTTCGCCAAAATTTATTTTCTGCAGGACCGCAAAACACAAAATTTTCACCGCTCTTCACGCCGTGTCCTTATTGCCGTTTTGGGTCAGTGAAGCCCGTCGGTGTGACGCTCAAACGAACTCAGTTAACGCTAATACGACGTAAAAACGGACGTACCGTAGGACGCCGCAAACAGAGGTGTAAAACCGTGTGTTATATTTTTCTATTTAAAAGTCGGCCAAATATTTCAAAACTTTTTTCGCCAAAATTTATTTTCTGCAGGACCGCAAAACACAAAATTTTCACCGCTCTTCACGCCGTGTCCATATTGCCGTTTTGGGTCAGTGAAGCCCGTCGGTGTGACGCTCAAACGAACTCAGTTAACGCTAATACGACGTAAAAACGGACGTACCGTAGGACGCCGCAAACAGAGGTGTAAAACCGTGTGTTATATTTTTATATTTAAAAGTCGGCCAAATATTTCAAATCTTTTTTCACCAAATTTTATTTTCTGCCGGACCGCAAACACAAACATTTTCACCGCTCTTCACGCCGTGTCCATATTGCCGTTTTGGGTCAGCGCGGGTCTAAACAGAACTCAATTACCGCTAATACGACGTCGAAACGGCCGTATCGTCTCGCCCAGGGTCGGCGCGAACAGAACTGTAAAACCGTGAGTTTGTTTTTTTTATTTTTGGTGAAGAGTCAACCGGGGATATCAAAACTTTTTTTCACCGAATTTTATTTTTTGCCAGACCACAAAACATAGCCATTTTTCCCGCTCTTCACGTAGGCCTAAAAGGACTTATCGTCACGTTTAGGTTTGGCGCGAAGAGAGGTGTAAATCCGCGAGTTTTAGTTTTTCTTTTTGACGTAGAGTCGGCCGTCGATTTCAAAACTTTTCTCGAGTAAAAAATGTGTGTAACAAATATTTTAAACCCCCCCCCCCAATCAGCGACGCGCCGGCCCCTCCCCGCTGCTCCTTCCTTGAAGGAGTCATTATTATGGGCAAGGAGCTAAAGAGTCGCGCGCGAACGGTACCTCGTATATATGCGATTTTGATGGCGTGTCGAGATCTAATTTTCGACGCGCCAAAAAATGCAGCCTTCTGATTGGCCGAAATTTTTGGCGGGAAAAATACTCGAATCCTATTGGTCAGTGGTCGGGGGTTGTCGAGAGTATTGGGTTGACCGAAACAAAAAGTGGTGGGGGAAACTCTCAGTCTTGCGGCGGACGTCGAAGGGCACGGTCACAAACGGGACTTTGAAATTTTTTTCCGAGCGGTTGTTTTTTACCGTTTCTTTTTCTCCGGCCCGAAAAAGTCTCGATTCAGTATTTTCGAAAGTCGACTGAAGTGCAGAGCGGTTTCCCGTAGGTTCTGATCGATCTTGGCGATCATTTCTAGATTTTCTTTCTCGTTTAACAGAGGGCAGACCAGACTCCCGTCATCTTCCCGTATGAATTCGTATTTTTTCACAGAACCGTCCGCGGATTTTTCCGATACGGTCAACGGAGATGACGAACGACGCGTATCATTTTTTGTGCCGTCACAATCGCTACTATCGGATTCGTTGACGGTCGATTTCAACTTTAATTTTCTCTTCTTGTTAAACGGACATCGGAAACTAGACGATCTCTTGTGATCCGTGCCGCCGCATCTCGAGCAACCGGAAATTTTATCTTTCACCGCTCTAATCCCTTTTTTGCTAATATACACTTCCTTCTTTTGATTTTTGCTCAGCGGACATCGTGAACTAGTCGATTTCCTATGATCCGAACCCTCACACTTGGAACAACCTGATTTAACCGAGTTGGTTTCTTCGTCCGAGGAATCCGACTCATTTGCCGGTTCCAGATCGGTATATTCCTTGTTCGTTTGACGCGCCGCACATAGCGAGTGCGTAGATCTCACGTGGTCCGTGCCACTACACCTGCTGCGCGCTCAACTTTCGATTCATGACACTTATCCCCTTTACTATAAACGTTCGTATGTCGAACGTGAATTTCAACCTTAACACTTTAAAAATAAAACATGAATTATTTTTAGCCCGAACCTCGGTTGTGGTAAGACTCTACATTAACACGCGCGTTTATGTATACATTACTATTTTGAAAATATATGAATTATTTGTATCGTCGGCCCCGAATGTGGTCAGGGCTCTATCTTGCTTTTCACGAAAGAGGAGAGAATGGGTAATGAATAACATAGACGGTAAAACTTGTTTTTAGTTTATATTTTGTGTAATGAGTAACATAGACAGTAAAAAGGTTTTTTTTACTCTATCAGCAAATTTTAAATCCAACACCTCGGTTGTTTTTCGCTATTGCTGCTATTGAAAACTTACCAACAAAAATCGTCTGAAAACCGTTTGAACCGCTGCCTCGTAAACTCACCCAGCGCATGACCCAACATGCACTGCACGAGCTCCGCATTAGTGCGGGAATCAATCAAGGTGTACACCCGTGAGTTTTTTATATTTTTATATTCTGACGGAGGCCGGATATTTCAAATCTTTTCTCGCATATTTTCATATTCTGCCGGATCGAAAAACACTTGTATTTTTGCCGCTCTCCACTTCGTGACCATATTGCCGTTTTGAGTCAGTGCCGCCCGCGTTGCGGACGCCAAAACGGCCGTATCGTCACGTCTAGGGTCGGCGCGGAAAGAGGTGTAAATCAGCGCGTTTTTATTTTTCATTTTGACGGAAAGTCAATCGGGGATTTCAAAACTTTTCTCGAGTAAAAAATGTGTGTAACAAACATTTAAAAAAAAACCCAACTAGCGACGCGCCGGCCCCTCCCCGCTGCTCCTTCCTTGAAGGAGTCATTATTATGGGCAAGGAGCTAAAGAGTCGCGCGCGAACGATACCTCGTATATATGCGATTTCGGTGGCGTGTCGAGATCTATTTTTCGACACGCAAAAAAATGCAGCCTTCTGATTGGCCGAAATTTTTGGCGGGAAAAATACTCGAATCCTATTGGTCGGTGGTCGGGGGTTGTTGAGAGTAAAGGGTTGACCGAACCATAAAGTGGTGGGGGAAATGCTCAGTCTTGCGGTGGATGTCGAAGCGGACAGTCGCAAAGGGTAATTTTTCCGAGTGATAGTTTGTTTACACTCTCGCACTGAGGCGTGTCCGATACCGAGCCCTCAAGTGTAATGGCACCTCATTTAATCAGATAATGGGAAAATACATGATTATATGTTTTTATTTTCGAAATATGCGAATACGACTTTTACGTTTCGTTCAGTTCTAGTCGTCATCGGCGTAAATTCTATCGTGCGTCTGTGGCTGGTTTCGTACTTAGGACGGGGTGATAGCCGGGTTAATTCCCTATGAGATCGATCCGGCATTCAAGGGGTTATCTATTTATTTTTTCGCGAAAATACAAATCTAAGACATTTAAAACTGAACGATGGTATTTCTCGTCGTATTGATTATAATGAGCGTTACTATAGTGAGTTTAGTTTTGTGCGTTATAAACGCTACGATATTGGGTAAACACGATGAGAAAACAACTCGACGTATAAACAAATACGAGACGGAAAAAGGCGAAGGAACTATTTCGGAAACCGGGGTGGACATCGAAGAATCTAACGTCGGGGCGATATGTAAATGTGACCAAAGGAAAGGGTGTGACGATCCCGCGCGCACGTGTTTTCATTTATCGCGTACTGTCCACCTGTCTGACGGAACGGTGTTGCAGCCGAACGTTTCCACGGACGAAGGTTACTGCGTGCTTTACGAAACGTCTTCGCGGCAGAATGTCTCTTGTGATCCGGCGTACGGTGCGCCCGCACCGATCTTGGATCCGTCCGGTCGTTTGCGCATGGCGTGTCGGTGTTTCTGGCCCGATCTATTCGATCAGAAAGACGAATTTTCCGACTGTACGATCGTGCGCGCTTGCGGAGGAACCGGACAGTTGGTACACTCGAAAACACGTGTTCCGTTGAAAGAAATGTCGCCGAACGTGGATATACACCAATTCGAATGTGCTTCGTGCGGCGACCCGAACTGTACACAGCCGGGTAAGGATAGGCACACCGGATTGCCGTCTTGTGTACCGAAACCGGTTTCAGATCGTTCGGGTGGGATGTGTCTGTACGAAGAGTTGCTGACTTCGACGCCTCCGGCGGTATCCGGCACGCACACGACGGCACCGGTCCTCTCCGTCAGCGGCGCGTTTGTCGAGAAAAAATTGGCAAAATCTTTTTCTAACACCAGCGCGGAATCGGTTTACGTTCCAAACCCGTGTGCGTTCGACGCGTTTCGCGGTTTCAGTTTGGACGGACAGTGTCGTCTGACGATAACGCCTTCCGGAACCGGGTATTGCGAGCCGATGACCGAGACCGTTACCACCGTCGTGTTTGACGACGATTACCTGCCGCTCAATGGCGGTCGATATTCCAACGCCTGTTACAGGTTTACCGCTACCGAACGTAACATTGACGCGTACGTCGTAGAGTACTTTGTGCGAGCGCGAGGCGAACGCGGACCGGCGAACGCCCGAACGGATTCCACACCACTGCCGGTCGTGTCTGCGGAGATAAAAGTCGGAAAATTGGATGCGGACATTTTGGACGTTTTGAATTTACGCTCTACGGCCGCCGCCGACCCTAAACGAAAAGTGCTCGTCACGCAGGGCACGTTACCCGAAGATGTAAAAACCATGCCACCGCCTTTCGACGCGGCCACGATGTCGCGATTCGTTCTGGAACGCAACGAGTTTGTTTTTCGTATTCCGGCAAGTCTGACCTTTTTCAAATATTGGGCTCCGATACAGCCGATGACGATTCCGGATTGCGACTCTGTACACGGGGACCGGAGAGTCGCCGCTTCGTCCATTATGTTCGTTTGGGAATCCAACGACGACGGCGAATACGAATTGAAGAGACAACAACACGTGGTCGCCTGTCGCAAACCGGGTTACGACAGACGTCTGGCCATCGTGCCCAACATCGACGTGAATCCAAATGGCGCCGAATATAACGCCGATCCGACCAGTGCGGTGTTGCGTTTTGACAAAACGGATTTTATCGTCAGGCCGTATTGGTATGGATCATACTTTACACATAAAGCGGAGGTGATGGCCTACGTTGCTAATCTTCCTTCGAGACCACCCCCTACCAAGATTAAAAAACTGGGAGAAAAATAAATGTGTATTTAGAATAACATTTTTATTTTTCAACAAATTGCATTCGCACATATGGATTTTCCTATCTTCGAACGCCAAAGCCAATCCCACCACCATCCGCTCCATATTTTGAACATGAGCGAATTTTTCGCCGTCGAAGAATACACCGAGAGATCGAATTCGATAACGTAGAGGTCCCTGCTGTTTTTGACCCGTTTGTACATTTCAGGCGAAATTAGATTTTTCACAATTTTCTTCTGGTTACCGCCGGTCGGTTGATCTCCGGGGCTCGGCAGGGTGAGACGTCCGTCGACCGGCGACGCTGCCGTTACCGTCATCAGTTTCTCGAAAAGCGTATTGTAATTGTGAGTTTCATAAAATTTCAACTGATAATTTACCATAAAATCTATATAGTCTCTGATGTTGATCACTACCAGATGATTTATAACTCCATCGCTTGTGCGACTTATCGCGCTAGTGTAGAAAGTGTAATCACGATCGTTCGATGTCGAGTCCCCGTCGGTTTTACTGACGTGCATATTGACGCGACGCATCAACGACGGATCAAAAGCGAAATACAAGAGTTCGCGAGTGCGGGCTATGAATATATCGTATTTCCAACATTTTCCGTCGTCCGTCCATTTCAGTTCTATCGGGCCGTCGCCGGACAGCGTGACAGTTTTATTGGCGCAAAGCGTCTCTTCGCAAAACTCCCGCAATGCGGTATCGGCCAAACAGTTGTCGCCCCGCTCTCTGGTCCCTCTCGGTATCTGTAACATTTCGAGAAAAGGTCGTAACGACCACGTCTGGAGCATCGGATCGGTCAGTGGTGTCTCGTCCACGCCGCAATAGTCGACCAGTTGTATTTTCAGTTTATTATCACCGCCGTTATCGGTGTTTGTAGACGAGATCATCTTGTAAGGAGCGGAACGGACCACGCAGAGCGTATTGCCACTAGGGTCGAGTGCGAAAAGACCGGCTCGTTTCTTGCCTCCACCCATTGTGTTGCAAACGACTTATGTTTGTGATTGGTCTTCGCGATGCTGAGCGGATCCGTCAAGCTAGATTACGACGAATTGCCCTATGTGCTGAAGGAGTTTGTGGACGTCATTCCCGGAGGGCGCTCCGTTGACGGTGTTGTTGGCGAACGTGATTATTATACTGCGTTCGAAACCCTACTGCGTGTCAGGTGCTACGGAAATGTCGAAAGCGCGTCGACCGAAAACTCTCGTGAAACGCTTCCGCGTTTATCTTGCGCGCACAACCGACAGCTTGTTGATTTTCACGTGAGAGAATGCCTGTCAGGCTGGGTATTCGACCACGCCGCGCACAAACAACACGCGTACTTCCCCTCGGCCGCTTTCCCGATGGGTAGCACTATGGAGTATTCGTTTTTCATGAGGCAGTGGGCGCGAAACGTCAACAATTCGCACGTGCGAAGACTGTACGACCGGAGCAACGGTTTTGCCGAGGTCTTGGCTGGTGTCGACGGCGATCTATGTCCCTGTAACTATCTAGTCTGCTTCAACGTATCGGACCATACCGAATACGATCTAGGAGGTGGAGGCGTTCTTTCTCGGATAGCATTGGAAAACGAACTGATGATGAGATCGGACTTTTTCAACAAACGACAAGATTCTTACGCGCTGTTCAACAAGTGGTTTTGCGAGAGGATTTTTTATCCGTTTCTGTACTCTTCGTTTTCGTCGTTCGAATCGTTTTGGAAGCCGCTGTCGATCGTTGAGGCCGTATTCAATCGTCACAAAAAATACGAAACTCGTATGAAGAACAGATTGGCGGCGGCGGCGAAAAAAGGGACTAAAAACACTACAGTCGACGATAAAAAATCAACACCTTTAAATACCGCTAAACGTTCTAGACTCCGCCGCATGCGATCCGTCAGTTCACGCCTCTTCTTCGGCCGGGAGTCGGGAGATATACGTTCTGCGTCCGAAAACGGATCAATTTCCGCAGCTGACAGGAAGCTTTTGGTGCGTTGCGAAGACTACGAGTCGTTTTTATATTCACCGCTTCTGAAGGCGACTTCTTGCCGCCACGAGGACGACGAGGTCACATACGAACAGAGACGTTGCGGGGACGAAATTCATTCGGAAATAAGAACATGCAAAAGGTGTGGTGCGGTAAGGGTGATTGCAAACTAGTAAATGTATACGAAAAAGACAAGGACGGCATCTCGGATGGACCACCGGACTCGGCGGACAAATCGACTAATGAATTACTCGCACTTCTCGGCCGTTACGGTGTCGCCGTGTGCGAAGAAGAGAAATTCACAGTGCTTCCGGTTGACGTCCGTACGTTCATAGCGAAGACAGTCGACTGTTGGGTGAAAAAGAATCCGGCCGGACGCGTAACCTCGGCTAACTCCCTGACCGGTTCCCTGACACTGATGGCGCATGGGACGCATCAAATATATCGTTCGTTTGAAAAGTTTCTAAAATGCAAATTTGACGATGCGAAATTGTTGAGAGTACTCCGCTGTTACAACAATTGCGTTCCCGAACCAGGGACATACTTTGGCGAAATAGTCGCTCAGTTTTTTCAGCATTGTAAACAGCAATCTAATTTGAACGTGAAAAGAACCACGGGAGGCAAGGCGCCACAGGGCGAACGTCGAATTGACACTGTAAAACGTCTATTGGAAAACGCGTTGAAGATGTCGGACGAAACAAAAACAAGCGATTCTCGCGATAAGCAGAGATGCGACATGGATAAAAAATTTGACGCTATCATGTCTTTGAAAAGATCGGCTACGGTGGTCCTCGTATTCAGATGCGTGCAAAAATTTAAAATGAAACTCGGCACCGTCCAAGAGTTGGTAGTGTATTTGAGGAGTAAAGTGTTCGGTACGTTGGCAACATCGAGCGGATTGTATCTGGATACGGTGAGTCACGAGTTCGACATCAATCAGTTTGAAAACAGTCCCGGTGGTGAACTATATTTCTCACTCACGGTCTACAGAAACCACAAGTACGATGTCGTACTGGACAACCTCTTCAACGCGGTCGATCTGTACAACGAGTCGGTCTGTCGCGGCGTCAAACACAGATTTGACGTTTGCAATCTCGTTTACTGCAGCGATACGCTCTACTTCATGGGAATGTCACAGGCGTTATTTATTGACAATTCGGTCACTTTTCTCTATTGTTTCCTGACAGAAAAATACAAACCCGTGATCGAAACCAGAGAGGACTCTTTCGTTTTCGGATTGGTGAAGATATTATCCACGATAGAGTATTTTACCGAGTGTTCGTTGAAGAGGAACCACAATCGAAAAATGGGCCACGGACCGCTCATTTCGGTGATTTCAGAAGGTGGGCTCAACGAGAGTGTAAAATATGTAAACAAATTATTCCGCAATTCAACGCTGTATCGCCACGATAGCGGGGCATTCTCCGAAGAAGAAGTATACGCACCGATGTCACCAGTCTACAAGCCGGATTCGCTACCCCCGTCATGTCCAGAAAGTGTCAATGAAGACATAACGCAGGACACTTGTCACACGCCGTTCGAGCTGGATCACGACAACCAAAGCGAATTGAAAAGATATTACAAAATAAACGAACCTTATATCAAGACGTTTTTGAACGTCCCCGTCGAATGTGGAAGCAATTATTGAATTTAATAAATGTATGTTTCTTATTTTTCGTTGTTTAATTCAATCCGAATTTTCTCCGTGAATCCATCGATAATGTCGAGAGTCATATTATCGACAGGATCACCCCGGCCCACAAGGGGTTTAATTTTCGTGCCAGTGCATAGCGCGACTAGACTGAAAGATGTCTATCTGCCACGAATACGAAACCACTTGCGGAATAGTTTTTGACGGCACGCTCTATCCGCGGATAGTTTCTTTACTCTCGAGCCAGAGTGAAACGAAACCATTTGAAGAGAATATCGACATTTACGAAGACCCGCAAAACGCGCGCGGTCGGTATAGATTGTTAACCAGATACGCAGAATGCCTTTCTTTTGGTGACGTTCCTATAGATTATCGGAAATTCGATCACAAGATAACTTCTAACATGATTGAAATGCAGTTTCCGCACGTACAACGTTTGACCGGCCGTGTTATTTTCATCACGGGCTCGTACAAAGAGTCTATCGAGCGCGTCTTGACCGAGGACGAGTGGAAAAATACCGTAATAGAGGATCACGCCACCGGCCGATATATGCGCACGTACAACAAGAAGAGGTTGTGCTTCTACAAGATGAAGGGTGGAGTGCGGAATGCGCGCGTCACTGTCGGAGAGCAGTCGTTTTACGGCGGTACATTAGAAGCGAGGACCGCGTGTAATTCGATCTATTATTTAGAAATCGAACTGGAAACGGGTAAAAAGTTAAACGAAAATGAAGTAGCCAACAACTTGCGCCGTCTGTGCGAGATGCTGATAAAATTACTGTCCTACGATCTAGTGAGGTTGGCGATGTTCGCGGCAAACAATAATTCGGTCCAACGGGAACGTCTGGATAGTCTGTTTGATACGTTCAAACGTCGTTTTCTCGACTACAACCGATGCAGGACCGATCTGCGCGAACGCACGAACGGACATTTGGACTTCTTCGTAATGCCGAAGTGGGACGGAATACGAGCGACGGGGATTTATTTCTGCGATGGTTTTATTGTGATAAAAGACGCCTGCGGACGAATGTGCAGCTTCCGTACGACGTTGCCGTTCGACAACGACATGATATTTCAATTGGAGGTGGTGGAGACCGGCGGCAAAGACAACTCGAGACGCTACTACGTGATTACGGAACTCATGGCGGTACTGATTAAATCTCACAATACGATTTTCGCAGTTTACGGGAGAAACAACGCCATTCACAATACGGGACGGAACATAGGCAACGTCGCGTCCGGAATAGCGATAAAGACTCAATTCGTCAACAGCTCTCACGTTTGTAACCTTTACCGGACGCTACCAGCCCACGTATCGTTGCAAGTACTCTCCGAAATTACAAAAATGGAAAACCACAAGAGAAAAGCCACCGCCGATCAACACCGACACAGCCCGCCAATCACCATAACTAGCGTTGTGGATCTCACTGGTGGAAATGGCGATTCGTTGAAATCCAACGGGCTATTGGATCTGCTGGACAAGGCGTTTACGGACGATGACGGCAGACGCTCCGTTATAGAAAGGTTTGTGTTGCGGCTGCCCAAGTATTTGCAAGACGACAGCCGGTTGAAGAACGATTGTGAGGGATTGATAGTGGCGTTTTCAAAACGCGAAAAATCGCCTTTTACTGCCGCGGAATACGGCTATTTCAAATTGAAACATACCGATACGGTAGATTTGGAATTGGATCTCGACACCGAAAAAGTGACATCGGCAGATCTCACCGAATACGCGGTCGAGGAATTGCCGACTCTGGAGACCGTCGAAAGCTGGGCAGAACGTCCTAATCCTATTAAAAACCGGCGAATAATAGTAGAATGCTATTACGACAACGGAAGGTTACGTTTTATGAAAGATAGGTGTGACAAAAACCGTCCGGATTCTGACAACAAAATCAGAGCCACGAATATATGTATTTATGAAAATTGTAAAATCGATTGCAATTCACAATAAAAACTTTGTAAATCTTTTACCGACTTCTTTTTCTATCTTTGGTCGGGAGAAAAGTCTGGACCTACCCGCCTTGAATTCTCAAACGAGTGCTATTGATTGGATTGTCCGAAAGGACAATCAGTCATGCCGCCCGCTCGCTCCGGTAAAGTACATTGTGACACAGACAGGCCGTACGTAATCGGTCATGTGTCCGGCCACATCTCACCACATAGAGGGTTTAAAGGTGTCGGTGACAGTTATAGCGTTGGTGATGCGTGGGATTTAGAACATATGGAGAAATACGCCATCACGCCGGCCGAACTGCTCAAATTGAAATCTTGTTTCGACCGTCTGAATCGTCGGTCGAAAATTCGTGACAAGACGTGTTCGCCGCAGGTGCGTGCTAGGCGCGAAAAGTTGCGCGAACGGTTCAACAACGCCTACATGAATTTGAAACAATTGGTTGTGAAAACGCGTTACAGATACAATATGCGCAGATATATCAACACACCACCAATGGCTCAATGTACGCACCATTACGATACCGTTCTGCGACGTCTGTGTCGCCTGGACGGTATGGAACCCTGTGATTTACAGGAGAAAAAGATATTCATCCAGCAAAATTGGAACAAATCCGGCTGTAACACAGATGGACAGAAGTCGCGACAACAAACGCAATCTAAAATCGGCAAAAATAAACAATCTCGCATAACGGACGCCGTTCTTCAGCGTCTGTGGAAATCGATGAACGAGGCTGATTTGGTCAATAAAAGTATAAAAGATCAAACACAGGGCGGAAAGAGTTTCTTGAAACAGGTCGTCGTGCCCGGTAAGATGTTAAACTGTCTGTACGGAAAGGTTCTACCGGATCCCACGTTAAAACCCGACGAAATCGGACTCCCGGCGCACGTGATGGAAAGCGTCTTCAAAAACGTCAATATGAACAAAATGGCGGCTCTAGTAAAGCGCGACCCAGTGTTTTCGTCCGACGCAATTACTACTTTTACTAAGGTGATACCGACCGAATACCCCTACATTTCGTTGCCCTCGGAAATCATAACCAACAAGCAGTTGGATTTCGACGGAGACAACGTGTCTATCGTCTTGGTAAACAGCGGTAAATGTTTCATCGAGACCCTGATGCGCCTCTCTCCCAAGATCGGGATGTATTGTTACTTTTATCGTACTCGTCTGGCGTTCAGTCTGACGAACCCATTTAGGATATCCGGAGTTCTAAAACACCTGAGACAGCGGTACACACGATCGGACGACTACGCCGAACGCGTCAGATGTCTTTTCGGCTCCACGTTCGCGTTTTGTCACACGCAAAATCACGAAAATTCCGTTTCGAGGGTCAACGATCAACTCAACGAGACGCTAGTATCTCTGTCTCAACAGTACGGACCGTACGTCCCGTATGGTTTCGTAATGTTGGTTCGCTGTCGTTCGTTTGAGGGTTATAACGAGAAACGAATCTATCCCGTAGGACCGAACGCGAAAGAGCAAGCGATACATATCGCAGAATCCGGCAGCAAAGGTACGCCGGACGGAGTGAATAACATGTTCAAAACGACGACAGATGAAGTGTCCGCAACGGCCGAGACTCTGGATTACGCCAAACGTTTTATAGAGGTCAAGTCCACGATACGAAAACAGGGACACAATGCAAAGAAAATGGATTCTGCTTTTCAGAACGTCATCGTGAACCACGACAATCGGTTGACTCTGCGAGTCAATAACGTAATTTACGATCTAGGCCACGTAATCAACTACATGCAACGCGAATGGGTCATGTCCGATTTGACCGTAAAATGTCTGTTAAACGATATTGAAGAGGACGAAAGTATGTTAAAATCATTTGGAACTCAATAAAACAAGTCAAAAATACAATTATAAAAGTGTCTTTATTGTGAAAGTATTATTCCCCTGATAGCCGACGTCTTTTGAAATCTAGAAACAGCTACGTAGATATCGTCTTGTTTAGTCGACAACAAGTCGATAAAACAATCCGATACGATTGTGTTACCTTGCATCTGATATATGTTTTCACATATCATCGGCACCATAGGTAACATGAACGCGACTACGGCGGTATTGTCGGGACGCAACAGTCTCGTATCCTGTCCTTTTCCGTCGTATCTTTCCGAATGCGCTTCTGTTATTTGTTTTGTCGGCTTCGCGTACGATCTTCCCGCGTCGTCTATCCGCGCCTTCTTACAAAACAAATCGTTCGATCCTCCTCTATCGGTCTGTTTGACAAATCCGAAGAATGAATCACTCGTACGATTGACTCCGGTTTCGATGAGGCGGTTTTGTGTGAATCCCGGTGTGACCGACAGAAAGTGATCCGTGTTTCTCTGCAGTGTCTTGAGAACAATGTTTTTTATCGCCCGTTTTTTGTCAAACATTATGCCCGTCAAAAGGACCAGTTCTCCGTTACTGATGACGGGCAATTTATTCCATTCCTTGATTGTTTCCGTCATCCTATATGGCACGCCCGTCATCAGCGTCTGTTGTACCGGGCCCTGGTTCGCCATGGACATGGATACGCATAGTTTTTCCAACAATAGTTTTATGCCGATGCGGACACCGTCTTTATCGGCGTACTTTTTACTCAGCTCCGTGTATATGCCGTTATACAAAGTCTTCAGGAACGTGTCCGATAAAATGTTGCATTTGTCGTTTTTCTTCACCATGAATATCGGAAATTTCGCGAGCGCGAACCGCGACGCTTTCTCGTATACGAAACTTGGTAATTCGGTATCATTCAAGGTTCCGTCGTTGTATCTCAGATAGATTTCCTCATAGAGTTTGCCATAAAAATTTATAAACGGCGTCATGTCCATAGCGGGAGGGCTGGACCAGTCCACCTCCATATCGAGCGTGTCGTATGAATCGTCATCGCCCAAATGTTGATCGTCGTCGTCCGAACCGCTACTACCGAGATCATCTTCTTTTTCGAACACCAACTGTCCGGTTTTACACCCTCGTCTGTTGACGTCGTATCGGTACAAGCGGATGCCGCGCGCGCGGCCGAACGCCACCAACTTGCGTTCTATCGCCTTTACTGATGTACGTTTTTTACAACTGTTTCTCAAATAAACGACCATTTTTGCCAGTTCGGGGTCGTCACGACAACGCTGTGAACCCTCCATGTGATATTCGAACGGCGCTTGACCCAATCTCTTGGTCAGTTCCTCTCTGACGTCCGACACGTAGTATTCGTTATTTGCAGTTATCGCTTCGACCGGAGCCTCTTCGCCACATCTGTCCCGATAACACTTGTCGTTCTGAGCGTCCCAGTCGATCGGGCCTAGTTGGAACTGGTCACCACCCATGATCAACACGGTGGGCGCTTTGAAAAGGTTTCGAATGCAGTGTAGCATTTTGTGCAGTAGCGGAGGAGATATCATGGTGTACTCGTCCAGAAGTATAACAGCGTTATTAGTGCGATCGGCGAGATCTTTCCCGAATAAGACGTCCGGTATCTCCATTTTCCACTGAAGCGCTTTACGCGAATTCGTTTGACGTGCCGCCGCAAAACTAGATTTGTTGTAAACCAGTTTTTCCACCGTGCAAGCATACCGACCCCCCTCGTTGCAGAGTAGAGATTCGAAATCGCGCGCCGACGATTTAGACATGTCGGCGACAGGCGGCGGTGAAATCAATTCGCCCTGTCCTATCTCGTCGTACAGAAAATCCTGTAGGCGTTTATTCTGTTTAGTCAAATACATGACATGAGTAGAGGGTGGAGAATGGTTCATTATATACGCCATGAGGCGTGTTTTTCCGCAACCCCCGAGACCTTCCATGATAACGGAACGAAAATAAATCCCGGACCGCCTATAATCCCTTACTTCCTCTTCGACCTTTTCGATAACGTTTTTCTGTTGGTCAGATAGACCACTCCAAGATGGTTCGCATCTCCGTGCCAATGTAAACGATCCCGTATTTTCGGCGACGCATGCGTGATAGTAATTGTTCATATAGCTTTCATTATCCTCGCACTTTATCGTTTCGGCACTGGGTTTTACCACTTCCGTAGCGACATTGTAGGGCGGCACGAAGGTCATCACGGACGAGTCGAAGGGTTCACCATCAGATCTGTAGAAACGATAACCTTCTACTGACAAACTATACAGCGACGTATCCGAAGTCATGTTGTGTGCTCGATTCCACTTCGAGAAATGACTATGTTTCTGACTTTCGGTGTGTATTATAGCGACCGTTGAGCGTGTCTGTAGAGAGTTGTAACTAGACCCATTTCATTCGAATGTTATCGACGACGACTATTATTCGACGAGACGTATTTCGCCTTTTGATTTATTTGTTTCTTCTTCGTAGATATACCAATTATTATCGCGAATAAACTCGATTGACATCTTTCCCGTAGATCTAGATTTGTTAACTATAGTATCAAAAACGTTAACCAGAAACGTTTTGGAGTTATTCATTGCTTCCGAAAACCATTCGTCTGCGTAATCTGTGAATGGAGTGCGTCTATTTGACCGCTGCAGTACGTCCAAACAACCGACACCCGGGTTTTTTTTACCAATCGGGGAGTTAGTTTGGATATGTGTCAGGACATATACGTTTTTCGAACCCATAAAGCTGTTCGGATCGTTTATATCCGAGTTTATCTTTTTACGGAGCTGAGTCGCGTTATCTTCAGTCATGATGACTTATGTATTGCAAAAACCCCGGCAAAATGATTCAAAAACCGTTTGCGAGATTTGTAAATTTTTGTGTTCACATAGCTGTTCTTTTTGACCATCAGAACAGCATTTAAAAAAATCACTCGCGTTCCCATAGCTGTTCTAGAACAGCTATACGGGAAGTGTGTTTTTGATTTTGGATAAAATTATCATGGGAATTTTTTGTTTTAGCTTCGCTTATAGCTGTTCTCGAACAGCATCATGAACCACACCGGATGTGTTCATCATGCTGTTCGCGAACAACATCATGAACGAAAAAATATACCCACGAGTAAATTTCGATTTTTGAAGTCAAACAAAATCAAAGAAAAACCCCTTTGTTTCGGTAACCTCGGCAAACAGTTTAGAATTCTTTACTACTGATAACAAATCACTTACATAAATTGAGAAAAACAAAGGTCCAAGAATAGATCCTTGTGGAACTCCAGAATTGATATTTTTATAGAAATTACACAGTCAAATGCTTTAGACAAGTCACAAAAGACGCCAACAGCGTGTTGAGCATTGTCAATTGCATGCAAGATAGAAGTAATTATCTCATTTATTGCATCACTTGTATTGTTTCCTTGTCTGAAACCAAACTGTAAATCATAAAATAAGTTATTTTTAAATGTAACTAGTCAATTTATGAAGAACAACTGTTTCATATATTTTTGAAAACCCTTGGAGAATAGAGATAGGTCTGTAATTATTCACTAAAGGGGTCTCCTTTTTTAAAAATAGGATAAACATTGTTGCATTTTAAAAGGTTAGGAAAACTTCATTAAGCAATGAAACATTGATCACGTTGGTTAAGGGTCATGAAAAAAAGAGTCGCACATTCATTAATTAGAAATTTATGAATTTCATCACAAATATTTGAGGTTTTAACATTTGTATTGATTTTATTACATCGTTTTCAGAAATGTGTTCAAATATCTATTTAAAACTATTTACAATCAACTTATAACTATCAAAAATAACAATAATGGTATACTTTACAAATACTTGTAAACTTATTACGGTAATTAATTCATTGTAGTGTTAATGTTTACAATATAGAATAGGCATACTCATGGTACACAACACTTAAATATTTAAAATTTAAGTTACGATAAAGTTTAACGGGCTACTTCTAAAATGATACATCACAATGTCCCAAAATTTGAATAAAAATGAGCAGTTTAAACTTTTTTATGAAAATTATACTTTATTGTTCGATGTGCATATAGTTGTTTCGTATGTCTAACCCATCATCAAAATAAAAAATAAATAAAAAACTAAAAAAATCAATTAAAAACTGAAAAAAACTCAAAATCAATAAAAATCAATTTGAATTAACTTATACTTATTTAGCTCAGGCTTTAGCCAATTTACACATTCTACGTCAATTATCATCTCATCGAAGATCTCCTTTAAATCCTCGTCTTCAATCTTCTTATTTTTCTCCTTCTTTATCCTCTTCTCTTCTATTTTTTTCTTTTCATCCGCTTTATTTCCCAAAATGTCTTCTTCTATTTTTTTCTTCGCTTCTTTTGATTTCTGTAACTCTTCTTCCAGGAGGTGAACCTCCTTCTTTGGGTCTATTAAGTCTTCATTCTTCATGACCTCTTCATATTCTTCCCAATATACACATTCTACGTCAATTATCATCTCATCGAAGATCTCCTTTAAATCCTCGTCTTCAATCTTCTTATTTTTCTCCTTCTTTATCCTCTTCTCTTCTATTTTTTTATTTTCATCCGCTTTCTTTCCCAAAATGTCTTCTTCTATTTTTTTCTTCACTTCTTTTGATTTCTGTAACTCTTCTTCCAGGAGGTGAACCTCCTTCTTTGGGTCTATTAAGCCTTCATTCTTCATGATCTCTTCATATTCTTCCCAATCTATCCTCCATCTCAGGCACCTTTCTATATCTTCCTTCATTTTTCTTCTTTCCCTGCATGCTCTTTCCTTTTCTTTATGGTAGATTCTTGGTTTTTTGAAGTAGTTAACTCTCCATTCATCTTCCAGTGTTTTGTTTTCGTGGACCATTTCAGCAAATTCTCTCTTGTTAAAATCATTCATCCGCGGGTTCACTCTTCTCTTGTAATGTTTCTCACCCCAACGTTTAGACATCTGGAAGAAACACATGTGATTAGGAATTGTTAAGTAAAGGTAATAATTATTTATTGTATGGTGTGGGCTCATGGTACCTAACGTTTAGACATCTGGAAGAAACACATGTGATTAGGAATTGTTAAGTAAAGGTAATAATTATTTATTGTATGGTGTGGGCTCATGGTACCTTTTCAATAAACTTATGTGTAATGGCCCATTAAAATGACCCGAAATGGGCAAAATAGTTTGTAAGTGTTTGAACCGATTTTTCTTTAATTTCATAAGGCCCTTCTTATATGTTAAAAAGGGTTGCTGTTTCACCATAAGCTGTATTTGATATTAAAGTGTTTTTTAATAAAACTTTGTCACGTACTTTGTGTTTACTGAAATTAATTATCATATTTAGATCCTGCATATTGTCAGTCCCGACGATGACTATTTTTTATTTTATTTATTTCATATTATGTTTGATGTAAAATTTCTTGTCTAAAATCTCCAATATTTTGTACTAGCGTAATCTTTTTGGATTCATCACTTAACTTAATTGAACATACCCAATTTCTTGACATAATTATTGATAACAAGTTGACTTAGAAAGATCAAATTTCATCAGTTGCCACTAAATTATACAGAGTATACTATATGATTTGCATTCTCTCTAAATTAGTAAACACAAACAGACTTGTAACAGTTTATTACGCATGTGTATATTCAAATTTAACTTATGATGTTATTTTCTGGATTAATTCAGTTAACTGTAGAATATTATTTAGTTTAAAAAAGATTTTTAGGAAAATCAACAATGTGACTTTTTATCATCAACCAAGCCCAGTTTTAAATCATTACAGATTCTCATATTGCCGTGTATTTATAATACTATTCTGTTTATGAAAAAAACACAATCAAATTTTGACTTTTCTTTCTAGCTCACATTCTGATGACACCGAATATAACCATATTACCCTGGGATGCACCAATGAATTAACAATGAAATTTCTTTAAATATTTCAAAAATAAATTAAAATAATATTTATTAACAAATTGTTTCATTCGATTGAATAATATTTAAACTGTTTATAAATTTGATGTGTAATTTTTAAAAGTACCAAATTAGAGTTTTAAATAGCAATTAACTGTAGGAAAAATGGTATTATAATTAAATTTAACTTTATTGTATTACTTACTTACCATTAAATAGGCCCACAGCGACTGGAGACTGAGACCGGAGACTGAACTGTCACGGCACAGGGCAAATGGTCTGAACAACTCGCAGTGACTAGGAGAAGTGTGTCACTTGCTGGCAGCAAGGCTGCTTATATAGGTGGTGGGGCAGTGCCGTGAGTGCCGTGTGCAAAATAGTTGGTCGGCTATTCGAACGCCGTAAGCGACTTTCTACCCAGTTGCGACTGTACGCCGATGATTCGGTGGTTCTGGTCGTTCCGTTTCATATCACGTAAACTTTAAATGAGGAACTAACATACAAACCGTGTTTTGCCACATTTTGCGTGACTGCACAAAGCTTCTGGGAATGTAATAAATAACGCGGTTGATTCGATAGTCCAAAAACCCCTACTGGGAATGTTATCAATAAGCGGTTGGTTTGATAATCCAAAAACTCCTACGCCCGCACCGCCCGAATACTCGGCATATCCCAGCTAAATCCACAATTAATAGGAAAAATTAAATAAATGTTTTTATTTTGTGAGTTTTTAAACGTTTTGATAATAAATTAATGTTTGTTTTTTATTAAACCATATATTATAGGGAAATAAGAAACATATAACTAACATATTATCTGTGAAAAAACTGTTATGTAAGTCATAGACCAATAAATGTAGAAAATAGTAAAATCGTTATGTAAACCAAATACCTCTAAAACCCGAGAGTTTGAATTGACGTTTTGGGTTTTTGGTGTATATACAAAAACATAACCTATAAAATTTTGAGGTTAGGTCTATATACAAAAACATAACCTATAAAATTTTGAGGTTAGGTGTATATACACCGAGGTTGAAATGACGGATGCGATTTTTCTACTTTTCCTAACCTAAAAATTGAGTCATGGCCGATGAGATTGAAATAGCGGATACATGCCAAATAGAGATTGGAATGATGCGTATCAATTGAATCTCTCAAATGAGACTGAATTAACTATCCTAATCGCGATGAGAGATACAATTGATCAACCCACATATGTATATATATATAGATGTATATATACATATATATAAATTTGAACGAATAGTGTTTTTGGCATCTGGGGACCTCAAAACAAAAAGTTATCATGGTCTCGGGCTTAAGTCTTACCATGAGACCTACGGTAATACCTTCTTCCCTATAGGGGAAATTCGCTAAAAACAGGATATATTTTGAGTCTCCACTGAGATCATCCTCAGTCTGTTATCACGAGATAGGTTATAAGAAATAAACAAACAATTCATTGTGATAACAATTTAAATACAAATTCCAAAAGTTGAAAGGTTATACCATAGAAAAAATAAACCAGCTACCGGGTTTTATTTTTCTATGGTTATACTTATAATTTTATTTATGTATTTAAAATAAGATGTAGATTAGTTTCAAGGTAATTTTAAGAATACCCAAAATTCTGAGACATATTGAGAAATTTACATAAAAGCCCTTTAATTTGATATTTCAAATGTTAAAGTGTGTGAAGCCATTTTTGGGTTATGGCTTCTAAAATAAAACTGAATATTAGTAATGTATATTAAACTAACAATTATAACAATACTTTGTTTATTTTTTCCTCCACCAGCCAACCCAACAGTTTCAATTAGTTACTGCATTTTCAAAATATGCAAAATTTACAAAAAATAATTCAATTTTAGACAAAGTTAGTTTGCCATTTTTATTCCAGAGCTGTTTCAAACTAGCAAAACAATTACAACATCTTTCTGTAACAATATTGTTATCAGTGTTCACTGGTGAAAAGTCTAGTAGTAAAACGAGGCGTTGCCTTATCAATTGATGACTTCATATCACACGTTTATAGTCGTGAGTTTTTTAACAGCTTTGCTGCGTTTGTTATGTTTAAACATGAAAATCTCATATATTTCAATGTTGAGCGATGTCCCGATTTCGGGGCACGCGCAGCGAATGCGTTAAAGTGACAGTTTACAGGCCTAGTGTCAACCAACATGCAATCTGAAAGAATAGTTGATATCATCAAAATATTATTTGATACGAATTTGTGGAATGATTCATTCACAGTAGCAAATAAATATTCATACGAGGTTTAAGCATATTTTTAGTTATTCTCGAAACACTTTCAATTCATAAAATAATTGCAAGCCCAGTCATGAATGAACCTTTTCTCCAACGTGTGTTACGTAATATTTTTATTTCAATATCAATTTAATTATTCACACAAGGATTATGAAATAATAATAAATATTGATTGTGGTCAAAATTTGAGCGAATATTATTCTACAAATAAAAGCTATTTGTGTGAATATTACGCCACATTCTGCTTGAGACGTTAAAAAAACAACATTTGAACCATTATCCTGATGCTGAAATTCGTGAATATCTTAATTAAGTAGTTTATCATCTAGTGGATCCTGTTGCTTGTTTTTGTCTCTCTCTTCCTCTGTCTCTTTGTTTTGTGTGATGTATACAAGTATTTTATTACAATATTATTACAAATATATATTCTTCCCTTCAATATTCATTTACTGGTGTCTAAAATTAAAAAAAATTTGTAATTAAATCAACAACTGTCAAATACTTAAGACAATTAGTTACCGTTCTTCCATAAGATTTACATTGAAACTTTGAAGGCCTGTGGGGCGTAGCCCTGAGGACCGATATTTAAATTATAAAGGATATCTCCAAATCTGTGTGACAATGACTTTTTAACAGTAATGCTTGAATTTCTCCTACAACGGACATACTGTGAGAAAAGCGTACCACAGTTTTTGTGCTTGCCTATTAATATGATATTTATTCCATGACAACTTAAAGTTTTTAATTTACGCTTATTTACTCACAGTTAAGAAGTTGTAGTAGTGCCTTAATAATCCTTCAGAGTCAAGATAAATAATCCAGTTATTGCAGAGCACTTAGTTAGTTATCACAAACTGAATGTAAAATACTATGCTTTGCCCTGAGGTAAAAGTTGACACAATAAATAAAACTTGCTTTCATTAGTTTAATGCATTACAGTCAAGGGTAATTAGTCAAAACCTTGCAGCACTCTGACAGCTGATAAGACAGGATAAGCCTTATCAGTTTTAAACAAAGAGGCATTGGTAATACTGGAGCCAACACTGCTAACGATGTTTGTTGGAAAAGCGAGCTGGTGGTTTTGTCAGGTTGGTACACTGGTGAGACAAATGTCTTGTTCTTTGTACTATCCTATTTGTTTTTTTTTTATTCTTCTAGGTGAATCTACTCATGCAACTCACTGGAGTAAAAGTAAACAAAATTGGAACAAATTAATTTGGTTTGTTTTATTTATACATATATTTTGGCCATGAAATATGGTAAACTAAGAACAAATTAAAAAATACAGGTTTATTAATTTTAAAATCATGAATTTATTATTTGTTGGAATCACTTTATTGGCTTTTTTGATTTCTCCAAGTAGTTCTTTGCCTCACTACAAAATTGCAGCTAGCAACTTCGTTGAATAGTGTTGACTCCAGTATTACTAACAAACCTCCTTGGTTTTTATCCATGGCCTTTAAGGCCTCTTATACCAGTTCCATTGCAACTGTCTCAAGCAAAAGTCAAATAACATTGTTTCAAATAGGGGCTATTATACTGACGAGCGACTGTTGCAGTTGTCTAACAGTTGACGAACAATTGCTGGGCCGGATTGACAACAAGGGGTGAACGAAAGTTGCACATAATTGCAATAGTTGACCAGTATAATAGAGGTGGTTATAGTGTAGTACACTCCGTGCAACTATCATCGACCCAATGTTGTCAACCTAGAATGGCGACCATTTTGCCGTTGCCAGTCAGCTGTGACAGTTGCGCACCTGTATCCTATTTAATTAAAAGGATGTTGCACAAGTTGCACGGCCAACCATAATAGTGCATTGATTGACTGTTATAATAGAGACCCAAGGTAGGTCTATGGTGGGGGTAACTGTCTCTCAAATTATTTTTCCTCAACTTCCCAACCTCCGAAGCATATAGTAACCTCCGTCACTAATTATACAAAGTCATTAAGTAAAACAATTATTTTCCAGTAAGGGAAATAAAAATAGCAAAAATACTCATAAAAATAAATAGTGTTTATAACATAAATTACATAATATAGTGTCTGGGGGCCGAGCTTAGCTCGAATGAGCATGACATTTCCATGCTTTCCTACATGCAAATTGTTACTTTGCCAGCTCACTGGTTGTTTCTGATCAGCTGTTATGATTTGAAACTGCATAAGCTCAATTTTTAATTTTCAATCGAGTTTTCCAGCAAAATTAGAGTTTTCCTGAGGTTAAGGACTTTTCCAACAAATTTCTAAAGCCAAAATCCATCTCTTCAATATTTAAGTTAAATCTTTCAGCAGTATTCCAAAATAAATTTTGCACACACATACAGACATTAATTGTTTAAGAGTACTGTTCAAAGACACTTGATAACCAGCCAGCAAACAAGAGGTCGAGGGGAAATTCACCACCACCACAATCCTTCTTAATTTATGGAATTGGAAAACGGGATTTGATTTGTTTTAACAGCAATATTTTATCACAGCTGATCGTTAAACACCATTAACATTGATATATTCTTGGAAATCTACGAAAAAACAGTGCATAAACAGTGGATGGGGTTATTTTCCCCTCCCTTTGTTTACTAGTTGGCCTTTGAGTCATCTCCGTACAGTATACAATATTACTTCAATATTTGTACTGCAAAGTCTATAAAATCAAGCTTAAATCTCCGGATGGAATATAGGAATTGGGAATTGTTCCGCAAACTTTTCAATCTCTTGTTTCAAACTCTCGACCTTCGGTCTGATCACAGTATCCTCTAGCTTGATCTTCTTCAAGTCTGCCACTTGAGGTCCGGATTTCAGTTGCGCCTCCTGGGCTATCTTCAAACCTGAGGAAGAAAAGTTCATTTTAAAACTCGGAATTCATATATTTTTCCCTACATAAACTGAGTATCCTTTTTGTAATCGGCAGTTTTTTTTTAGTTGAGTTAGTAAAGGAACCAGTCCAGATTTAGTATACAAATAAACAATAAGTCAACTCGGATGAGATACATCGGCTTACGGAAGGCAGAGGTTGCAGTAGCTCTGATCTCCATTCCTAGACTGCATTTTGAAACAAAAGTTCTACCACATCTTAAACATATCTGGAAATCTTAAAACATCTGGAACAGAACATCTTTATGAGATCTAGAATAGAAAATCTTTACTCTATGAGACGTCGGACGCAAAGTTTATAAGAGCTTCTAAAGTTAATAAGATGTTTTTCAAAAATTCCTTTTTATACCTAGGTCCAAAGTTTTATAATTCGCTACCTTTTGAAATTAAATCATGATGTGGTATAAGTAAATTTTGCATAAATTTGTTATTGGAAAATACGGACTTAGAGATTTTAATGATTAGCTTAATTTAAATGTTTGACTAGAAACTTGACTATTTATTATTTTGGTAAAACAGTTGTATGAATTAGTATTATCTACCGGATAAGTTTATTTTTCTTGACAAGCGCTATAGCGGGACGTTCTGTTTTTGAAAAGAAGTGACTGGACTTATGTTATTATTTTCTATTTTCATGTCAATAATTAACCACTGATCAGACATATTTGTAACTGTGATCAGTTTTTCCTAAGTTTTTGATTTTAGCGAATTTCCCCTATAGGGAAGAAGCTATTACCATTGACTATAACTATAGTCAATGCTATTACCGTAGGTCTCATGGTAAGACTTAAGTCCGAGACCATGATTAATTTTTGTTTTGAGGTCCCCAGATGACAAAAACACTATTCGTTCAAATTTATATATATGTATATATATATCTATATATATCTATATATATATATATATCTATATATATATATATATATATATATATATATAGATATATCTATATATATATATATATCTATATGTGTCCGTGAATGTGATAACTTGAGTAAAAAACGTCCGATTTCGATGAAATTTGGCTCAAATGTGTAAAATGACATTCATGACTTTAAGTTCGAAAACCAGAAAAATCGGACCATGGGAAGGGGGGTTTATGGGGGTTTTAAATTTTCCACAAATCTGTTTTTTGCATTTTTTACCTTACAATTTTTTAAAAACTTAATTTTGGTTTTGACCATGTTAAAGAGCTTAAAAATACAAATAATATAGTATTTTGAATTATTAACCTAGGTTAAGTGGTTGCGGAGAAAATTCAAAAAAACCTACTCATAAAATCTCCCATGTTAATCTTATGGGAAAAAAGGTTTTTGGCATTTCCTCAGTTTATTTAAATTTAAACTTCACATTTGCTTTTAGAAATCTGTTCAGTTCCACAAAACAATCATTTTGGTGTTTAAATTGTAATTCTACGCTCAACCGTTGCTGAGATATTCAAAGTGCTAAACACAGTACGTTGTCCAATGTTATCCTTATGGAGAATAAATAAAATTTGATATCTCGATTATTTATGAATGTATGTTGATGAAACTTGGTATGTGGCTTCACGTAGTACTGGTATATTGATATTTGCACAAAAAATTGATTTTTTATTGGTTATTCCCGTAGCAGCATACCTGCATACTCAGCCCCCATGTCATTCTTATGGAGAAAAAGTAAAATGTAATGACTCCCTTAATTTTGAACATAAATTAATAAAACTTGGTATGTAGCTTCACTTGATTGAGCTATATTCATAATTGCATAAAAAACCATTTTTTTGTTCCTTGTTGCAGCAAACCTGCTTACTCAGCCCCCATGTTATTCTTATGGAGAATAACTAAAATGTTATATAGAGCTTATTTATGATTGAATATTGATGAAACTCGGTATGTGGCTTCGCCTAGTTAAATTATATTTACATTAGCATGAAAATAAATTGTTTGTGTTCCTTGTTTCAGCAAACCTACGAACTCATTACCAATGCTATTCTTATGGAGAATAATTAAAATCGCTTATATGTGAATATATTTTTATGAAACTTGGTACGCGGCTTTATGTGGAATTCAGACAAATATTATGCATTGAAAATTCGCTGAGTACGCAGGTTTGCTGCGACGGGCGTATTTTTGTAATTAATATCATAAAGAAGGAAATAAATCATTTATTCATCATTCAAATCAACCGTATTTATTTATTTTTTAATTTCAGTGAAACTTTATGCTATCTGAACGTTGATTTCTCAGATTAACTAGTTGAATATTATTCTTTCCTAGATGTAATCCCGATTTTAAAATTCATTTTTGAAAAAAAGAGTTTTAAGTTTTCATTTCAACTGATTAAACTCAGAAAAACTTTATTTACAAACTTTGAGTGCAGAGTAGAAGTCAAAAATGCAAAAATTATAATTCACAGAAAGGTAAATCATAATTTTAACATTGTGTGATGGACAAGCAAGCTTATCTGCTGGCCAATCAGTATAAACCCACTTGCCACCACGAGGACGTAGCTCAATATATTAAAGAGACATGTAATGTAATAGTACAAATTTTTTAAACAAAGAATAAAACTCTACATTTTACAAATGGTGATTAAACGGTAAAATATCAATGTGATGACAATGAAAAGACTTTAATATACTAACAACTAATTATCTAGATTCAAGGGCGAGTAGCCTGGAAAGTATAGATATTAATTTAGTAAAAACTAGTGACTATAAAACTTACTTGGGTCCGAGACCTAACAGGCCCTGGACCCTGAGGCCCCCAGCCCCAACACTACACCCTAATACCCCAACTCACAGACTGACTGACTGACCCCCAAAACTACACAACTGACCTTAAGCCAGAGCCTTCAGCAGATCAGCAAAATAAGTTATTGTTTATTAACAATTCCAGCCTACTCACACAACATGCCCAATACTTCCTCCTTACACAATCTTGACTTCCCTCTTGCATATTTAACTACGGAATATTATAATATTATAATAAACCAACTAACTCTCTTCCCCTTCATTACATCCCCCTTGATCGGTGAGACGATGTCCTCAGCGTCTTTCATACATGCTCCATAAAATAAAGATACAATAAAAACAATAATATTGGAAAATTAAATTTAACTTACATTCATCAACAATTAAACTTTTTTTTAAATGAAGGAAAGGAAAGCAAATTGGATAGAAAGGACTGACCGATCCCACGAAGATGCGGCTCCTCGGATGAGGATGAACCTCTGCCAGTCGTAGGCAATCCCAATGAACGCCAATCCGAATATTGAAAACTCTGGACACGATGTTCACATTCCTCTGGAAGTTTTATGGCACGGAGAAGTCCACTGGCCATGGCAGAGACTGACGTTGGCAGAGTGTGACGAGCCCAGGCGAAAGGAAATCCACACCAACTCCTTGAAGAACCATTGTCGCTCTCCCCGTAACTGTCCAGACAGCATGAGTAAACCTTCTTCCTGGTGCGAGCCTTCAAATGTTTGACCCAAGGAGACGGTGAAGTCCAGTAGTGTAAAACAGAGTCGAGATCCAAGAGGTTGAAGAAGTGGAGATCAAGTTGTGGAAGTCATGCGATCTGTTGCTCCAGGGTCACTGGAGAAGATCCCAATGTTGGAGGAGTGAAATTTCCTCCGATGTACCAGGTCGGCCATCAGGTCAGGGAAAGGTCGAAGAAATGGAAAGTCTATAAAATATTCCATATTAAAATTTTTATATGTACATAAAACCATAAAATGCAATTAAAAAACCTACAATTATTGTTTGCAAGAGGGATAAACGTTATGTTACATGCAATCAATTAATCTTGAATACAGAATAAGTATTTTGCAAGTGTTACCCCAAAAATATTCTTGATAAAACAAAGGAAAACAGCATGGATAATAAATTTGATGAAACTTTATATACATCTCATGACACAAACACAAATCTTTATAATGTTGATGCTAATTTTTTCAATTCAAACATTTAATTCCATTATCCATAAAATATTTCCAACAAATTTGAAACTAATCTTTTAAATTGTCAGATCACCTCATAAGACCTAAATTTGCATTCAATGACTCTAATAGTTTTGCTGCTTCACAATAACATATCGATTATATGACACAAAATTACTACATAGTGTTAAAACAAATTGCTTGGTGAGTTAATTGTTGGACACAATTAAATTTCATAAATATTCAATTCTATAAACAAAACATTCTCTGAGAAATTAAAGAAAATAAGTAATTTAATAATAAATGTTATACTAAGTCTATTATTATGATGAACACTTTAATATTGAAAATAAAACTCCTCATTACAATTTACCTATAAAAGTCAATACAAAAACATTAGTTTACTTGGAATAAATGTTCATGTCACTTAAACAAAAATCTTACTGATTTCTATCAGCTTCACAGAGCAAAAATAATTTGGCACCCCTTTTAAACTGTGCAAACCTACTGCCAAAACACCAAGAAACAAAAAAAGAACTAATTTATCTCAGCTATCCAATAACAATTTAAAGATATGAATACAATTAATATGATTTGGGCCCAAATCAATTAAAAACCAGATCAATAAATTTGACAAATTCTTTTGAAACTCAAGCTTTGTAAACAAAAACCTTTGATTATCCCAGCATAACTAAGCAATATAAAAACCAGAATCTGTTAGTCATTAAAATCAAGCATTTTAAATCACGCATGCACAAGCATCTTCCTGAATGATCAAAGCAATATCTCCAGCCTGAACCAAACATTTACAAATCTCATCACCATGTCAGAGAGCTCTGTCAGCAAGATCAGGTCAACTCCCACGGCAACTCAGCATTCCTCAACCTGAAACAAATGTTGACAGCAGCAACTTCCACACTCTGGTCGACTTCTTCACACTTAGCTCATTACCTATCTTGTACTATAAACTATTTTACCCTGCAAACAAATAATTAAACCTTTAGTGATGGACAAACACACGCTTAAGAACAAGCGTGGACATAAACAAGGGGCTTGTGTAATTAACAAGTAATTACCACAAAATAACAAAAATACTCAAACTATTTTACCCATAAAACCCCATGATGCCATACTACTGTCTATAAACATTTAATTATTTCGCCTCAAGATCTGCTTCCTCTCGTGGTCAGCTCTATTACAGAGAATAGCTCTGTATTAAATTACACCTCTCGCTGTCTCCTGAAAAAAAAAAAACGGTTAAAATAAACACCATGGAAACTTGGTTCCCAAGCTCTTTATCCACAGACGTATAATCTGAAATATTAATATACGGTCACACAATCCTGATAAACAATTTCTCACAGACTGCCACAGATCTGTTCCAAGGCATCACTCCGCTGGCACGCAAGAAACCAACACTCCTCTGTAAAAACAACCAAGCGCGCAATAACAGTGAAACTCAAAAAGCAACCAACCATGTCGGGGGTAACACCCTCCCGACATAAACATAAATAATTCACCATACACTCGCGGCATAATACCTCGCGATGTCACAGTAAAAATTTGTACCCTCGAGGCACGACACATGGCAGTCAATATTTACCATAAACTTGCGGCACAACACCTCGCAATATTATACCGTAAAAACCTGTACCCTCGAGGCACGAGACATGGAACTCACAATACACAAATCTCCACGCAGATTTGCCTAGCGATACAAACTCATAAACGACACACAACGCAACGAACAATAATCATGTCACTTCTCGTAATAATACACTCACACAACTCTAAAACACAAACCAATATCTTAGCCTAGCGATAAATTTTGAAAATAGTTACCAGACTCTAAACCTCAAAACCTCAAATCTCTAAACCTCTAATCCCTCGATAATATTCCCTCTTATCAAATAATCCCACACAAAAATACCCCCGTAGCAGCAAACCTGCGTACTCAGCGAATTTCCAATGCATATATATGTATATTAATACCACATAAAGCCACATACCAAGTTTCATCAATATACATTCATAAATAAACGATTTGTGACATTTTAATTATTCTCCATAAGAATAACATGGCGGATGAGTATGCAGGTTTGCTGAAGGAAGGAAAACAAAAAATGGGGTTTTATACAAATATCAATATAACTCATTTAGGTAAAGCCACATACCAAATTTCATTAATTTATTTTCATAATTAAGGGAGATAACACATTACTTATTCTCCATAAGAATAACATGGGGCTGAGTACGCAGGTTTGCTGCTACGGGAGCCTTTGGCAAAAAATTGTTTTTTTTAGCAAATATCAATGGTTCACAACCAGATGAAGCCGTATACCAAGTTTTGTCAGTATATGTTCATAAATAAGCGAGATATAAAATTTTTCTTTTCCTCCATAAGAATAACATTAGACAACGTACTGTGTTTAGCACTTTCAATATCTCGGTAACCAATTGACGTAGAGAAATGATCAAAATACCGAATTGTGTGTTTTTTTAAGCTGAATCAAATGGTAAAAACTAAAATTTGACTATTTCGAAAATTATATGTAAAAAATTCAAAAAACCCATTTTTGGGGTACAAAACCCCCCCAAAATACCCCATCGGATAAAGCGATCTGGCTGGTTTTCGAACTTAAAGTCATAAATGTTGCTTTACACGTTTATACCAAATTTCATCAAAATCGGATAATTTTTACGAGAGTTATCGTGCTCACGGACACACATATATATATATATATATATATATATATATATATATATATATATATATATATATACAGTTTTGAACGAATGGTGTTTTTGGGGTCTGGGGACCTCAAAACGAAAAGTTATCATGGTCCCGGGCCTAGGTCTTACCATGCCGACTACGGTAATAGCTTCTTCCCTATAGGGGAAATTCGCTAAAACTACTATAGAACTCAATACCCCCGTAGCAGCAAACCTGCATACTTAGCGAATTTCCAATGCATATATATTTATCTTAATGCCACATAAAGCTACATACCAAGTTTCATCAATATACATTCATAAATAAACAATTTATGACATTTTAATTATTCTCCATAAGAATAACATGGCGGCTGAGTATGTAGGTTTGCTGAAGCAAGGAACACAAAAAAATGGGGTTTTATGCTTATATCAATATAACTCAACTAGGTGAAGTCACTTACCAAATTTCATTAATTTATTTTCATAATTAAGGGAGATAACACGTTACTTATTCTCCATAAGGATAACATGGGGCTGAGTACGCAGGTTTGCTGCTATGGGAGCCTTTGTCAAAAAATTGTTTTTTTGAGGAAATATCAATGGTCCACAACCAGATAAAGCCGTATACCAAGTTTCGTCAGTATATGTTCATAAATAAGCGAGATATAAAATTTTTATTTTCCTCCATAAGAATAACATTAGACAACGTACTGTGTTTAGCACTTTCAATATCTCGGTAACCAATTGACGTAGAGAAATGATCAAAATACCAAATTGTGTGTTTTTTTAAGCTGTATCCAATGGGAAAAAATAAAATCAGACTATTTCCAAAATTATATGTAAAAAATTCAAAAAACCCATTTTTGGGGTACAAAACCCCCCCAAAATACCCCTTCGGATAGGTCGATCTGTCTGGTTTTCGAACTTAAAGTCATAAATGCTGCTTTACATGTTTATACCAAATTTCGTCAAAATCGGATAATTTTTACGAGAGTTATCGTGCTCACGGACACATATATATATATATATATATATATATACAGTATCAAACGAATGGTGTTTTTGGGGTCTGGGGACCTCAAAACGAAAAGTTATCATGGTCCCGGGCCTAGGTCTTACCATGCCGACTACGGTAATAGCTTCTTCCCTATAGGGGAAATTCGCTAAAACCCCAAAAAAAATTTAGTCTTCCTAACCTGACAGGGCTCAACCCTACACAGTAACCAATACTCACCCACCTGGACTCTCCTGGGCCCAGTGCCCCACTGACCCAGATACAAAACAAGCCACCCTATTTAACTGACCGCCTTATACTGAGTGTCAAAGCACTCAGTGTTTACATAAACACCTCCAGCACGCTTCCTACTCGGCGAGGTCTTACTTCTCACAACAAGGGTTCAGAGACCTAGTTACACAAGAATAAGTTTTCTTAACAATACAAATGATTTATAAAATAACTCTCAACCTTTTAACCCCCCATTACAATTGTGCTGATCAAAATAAGTAAGCAGCTTGATATGATGGAATACAACATCATTTACTTTATTAATAAGATCGGTAACATTAAAAAAATGGCCTTACTATTAAGAGTGAAGGACTTAAACTATAAAATATATATGTTCCCCACAGCTGTATACCATATGTCCTCATAGGCTTTATCATAGTTTTGTACAATGTAATTTTGTTAGTCAATGATAATTTAGATTTTCCACAGATTAGCCAATTGAGTTTTCTAATTTGTAGTTCCATTTGTTGTATTTTACACCATACATGATTTTTCCAATTTAGTCTTTTATCAATGTGAATTCCTAAATATGTAACACTTTCAACTTCAGTCAAGGCAACGTTGTTTGTAAATACGGGGGGACAGTCTACTCATCTAAGAGTAAAGGTGATGTGGGTGGATTTAGCTTCGTTTACCCGAACCCTCCAGATCTTTAGCCAAGCTTGAAAGTCATTCAGATAATTTTGTAAATTATCTGAGGCAGTTTGGGGGTTTTCATGGCTACACAATATTGCAGTATCATCCGCAAATGTAGCGACTGTGGTGAATACCTGAGGGAATATCAGAAGTATATATCAAATACAAGATAGGGCCAAGAACACTACCTTGGGGAACTCCAGATTGAATTGGCTTTAGTTCGGTCAATACATTATCAAATTTAATTTGGAAAAACCTTTCAGATAAATATGATTTTAACAAACTAAAATAAGAATGAGGAAGAACCTTCTTTAATTTATAAAAAAGTCCTGTGTGCCAAACTTTGTCAAACACTTGTTGTACATCCAGAAAAGCGGCAGAACGGACATTTTTGGACTCAAATGTATTTTTTATCTCATCTACAAGTCCATGAGTTTGTTCAATGGTAGAGTGTTGCTTGCGGAAACCAAACTGATGATCAGGAATCAAATTTTGCTCACTAATAGCCGTATTTAATCTTTTTAGAATCAACTTTACAAACAATTTAGATACCATGGGTAGCAGACTAATAGGCCTTTATGATGAAGCTTCATTTGGTGGCTTGCCTGGTTTGGGAATAACAATTATTTGTGCTACTTTAAGTTGTATTGGAAAGTATTGTAGATGTAATATTGCATTTAATATAACATGTTAGTAATAATATACCCTTTCTTGGTAACTCCTTAAGAATCTTCCCAGAAATGAGATCGTAACCTGGAGCTTTATTTAAGTTCATTTCTTTAGTTATTGTATTTGAAATTTCAGTAGGGGTAAATGAGATTGCTAGAGATAATTGAAGAGGTGAGTCCAAAACCTCAAGAACTTCACTATCATCACTTGGGGGATTTGGCGTTAAAGGCTGAAATACTTCAGAGAAATAATCTGAAAAGATAGATAGATACCTTTTCAGTGTTTGTCTTAGCCCAAGCACCATTTCCTGCTTGTAAAGGTGGAATATGTTGTATAGGGAGTTTCAAATACTTTGTAGACTTCCACAGCGAATAATCAGTGGCTTGGGTAGGAGACAGGTTTTTAGTATAATCATCAAACCATTCGTTTTTTAGCTTAATCAAACTATTTTTTAATGTTTGAGCTGCATTGTTAAATCTATTCTTGTCGATTGGACTTCTGGTATTTTTCCAAATCCTCCGTAGTCTTCGCTTTTCTGCAATTTTCTTTTTTATGAAGATAGGATCGTTGAAACATTTTGTCTTTAAAGCCTCCGATTTCGGAGTTGCCTCCCAAGCTGCTGTCTGAATAGTAGTGTTAAAGTAGTTAATTGATTCCCCCAAGTCATTTGGGGATTTGAGTGGTATTTTTAAGTCAACGTTGTTGCTAATTGTCCTCCTAAAGCATTCCCAATCAGTGAATTTGTTATAAAGAGATGGGGGCTTTTATTTTAAGCAAACTGAACTACTGAATGTCATGAGTACAGGAGAGTGATCAGACGAGAGGTCAAGGGACGATATTCGAAACAAATATTGAAATAAGCTACATAACTAATAACAATGCATTTGAAATGATCAAAAGAAAGACAAATCCAACAGACAATCAAAAGAAATACAACAAATCCGGTATCTATCAACTTAATTGTTCTGATTGTGAAAAGTGCTACATAGGGCAAACAGGAAGATCATTTAAAGAACATATCCAAGCCCTCAAAAATAACAACAAAACGAGCATGAAATCTACGTATGCGGAGCATCTATTGGATTCAAACCTTACCTATGAAAATATGGACACAAATATGACGGTACTAGAATATATGAAAAAAGGTAATAAAATGGATTCAAAAGAAGAACTACATATATTCATGAAATACAAAGAAAATCCTCAAAGTATACTAAATTCACAAGTACCCGTTACAAATCCAATTTTTAATAAAATACGGGAAATGAGACAAGAACATAAATAGATAGAAGAGACATTCAAGAAACTCCCAACCATGCCATGATTATTTATACATATGTTTTTAATTTAATTTAATTTTACTCTGATTTTATTTGTTTACATTTTACTATTATTTCTTTTATTGTATAACTTAAACCAAACTATGTGAAATTTATCAACCTTGAAAATGGCCTTAGATGCCGAAACATGTTGGTTTAAATATAAAACTCATAAACAAGGGTACTCAGTTTTTATATTATTAATTTTTAATATAATATAGTAGCCCTTACCAGTGAATCGAATAATAATTTCACATATATACATATATTATAAATTTGAACGAATAGTGTTTTTGGCATCTGGGAACCTCAAAACAAAAAGTTATCATGGTCTGGGGCTTAAGTATTACCATGAGACCTACGGTAATAGCTTCTTCCCTATAGGGGAAATTCGCTAAAATAGACTGGGTAACGTAGTGGTTATCGTGCTCGCCTCATAACTTGAAATTCGCCAGATAATCCTACCAAAATCTGAAAATGTTGTAAAAGGTCGATACTGGACCCTGTTGTATTGTTACATGCCATTTAGCTACAAAAGGTTGACGTTAAATAGTAACAAGATCAGTGTTTGGACCGTTTCCTAACAAAACTTAAAACATTCCATTAGGTACCATTAAAAAGCGCAACAAAATAATTGCATGGTTAGGACTATTGTAAGTTAGATAATATTTTATGTCTTAATATTTAGTGAATTTCCTTTGGAAAGTGAACTATTAGCATGACCCGCACGGTGAAACTTAAGCCCGGGACCACCATAGAAGTTCCTAACGTGACCCCCTGAACACGTTTTGGGGGATCGTTCAAAATTTTATATAGACATATATATATATATATATATATATATATATATATATGTGTGTTTGCACACTAGCGGTCACATTTTTTGTCCGATTTACTTAAAATTTGGTAGGGACGTTCCTTTCTGTAATCAGTTGGACAAGTTCGTTGGGCAAAACAATCGGAAAACTCTAAACCCCTTTTTTTGGGGATTAATCTTTCAAATTTTGAGTTTTTGGGCCCAAAAAGGGCCTTAAAAGCCCCAGATGAAAAATCAATGCATGGAAAAAGAATGGGAATGAGTGAGGCAAAAGTTTTAAGCCCTCTTTCGTCATTCTAGCATAAATATTTACCGAGTTATTAAAGAAAATGTGTATCGACTAAACACAGTACGTTGTCTTATGGGGGTTTTACACTATAAAAACCTATTATTCCTTTGTTAGAGTACTTTTATCATCCCCAGCAACCTCACGCCTACTTTCAAGCCTGTCTGGACCTTCTCCTAATCTTATAATGTGCAAAATTGTATTCCCAGCTTTGCAAGTAAATGAAACCAGGAGAATCAGAACAACCAAAAAATCAATGTTTTCAAATTTCAATAAAAATTGGACTAATGTATGTTTTTACACTTATTTTGAGTTTTAAAAGTTTTTATGTGGAAATTCACTTCCCTCATGTCAGCGTGCTGCATGCGAACTCGTTTTATTTTTGATATGTCAATGTTTTAAGTCATTTAATGTGCGCACATAACTTTTAATTTTACTCTGTGATTTAAAGTATATTTTAAAAATACCGATATTGGGCTTACTGGCAGCGTTGCCAATTGGGTGGTAATTACCCCATTTGGTGGTAATTCTAGGCCCTGGTGGTATTGTTGGTGGTAATCACTGATTGGTGGTAATTTGGTGGTAATCTATTAACTTGATTCAAATAACAGTATTTTTACTGTTTTCTTCTATAAATAAGTCTATTTTCTTAAATCAATGTTTAACTAGCATTTAATTTCAATAAAAGTTATTATATAAGCTTGAAATCCTTTATTTTCTGTAACTCTAACATAAAACAATATACCTGAGGTTTGCTTTCCTAATCCAAATATATTCTTTTACTTTCTGCTTTAGTTTACAGAATGACGACATGCATATTTTGCAGATATTTTTTTCAAATTAATTATAGGCCTACTTTATACCTTTGTTACTTATTACCTCCTCCTTCGCTTGAAACCAGAGGATTTCTGGATTAGCTGCGTCACTTTTCTAAAATACTTGAAAAAACGAATATTTACAACAATTATATTAAACATAGAACTTCCGAGGATGGAAATAACTTCCGTGGATATTCATATATTATTATTAACTGTTGTACATTTTATAATAACTTCACTAACATCAATAATGTAATAATTGTGTGTCAATAACAACAGTATAACATATATTTATAACCCGATTTGAAAATTACCGCGCTCTTTTCTAGTACTTTTGAAGAAGGGTGGTAAAAGGTGGTAATTTTTGCAGGAGCTGGTGGTAATTTCTATAAATTGGATTGGCAACACTGCAACTTACCGGACAAAAATGTTTTCGAGGGTAATTTACAGCGAAAAAGGGTAATTTTGCCTGAGGCCTGACGTCGAGGGTAATTTTCAAATAGTGGTCGAACTATACTTACATAGCTTACATTGTATTGTTAAGTTTTATGGAATCAGTTTCTTCCAAGTTATTGTTGTAATAAAATAAAATAGAATAATATATACTTCAAGTGTATTGATTAATACATGATACAAGAGATAATGGCTAATACAGAGACAGAGATATGCAGCTAATAATTAAAATGGACTAAGCGTTTAAGGTTATGTTACATTTTTTGCATACTACACGAAAGATAAGGTAAGTTAAAACAAACATAGGTAGGTTAAACTCTTCTAATCCTTTTAGTAATTCATAATTAAATTTCGTAAGGTAGAATAAAAACTTACGTGTGATTTTCTTTAATTAATGGGACGATTGTAGTTCATAAGGGTTAATGAGATGGAGATTCTTTTGTGTTGAAGTTAGCTAACTTTCTCGTCATCATCTCTCATCTCATCATGACAAGTTTTTTTGAAACAGTAGAACACCAAATTTAGGATGTTGGTAGCTAATAGATATTTTGACCTAATCGAGACTCAAAATTTCTATATGGCTCTTCCCTACCGACCTCAAAGGTTATATTGTGCTATATTTTGTGCAATGGGGTAATCAGTGTGATCTTAGACTACACTTTTTATGAAGATTTTCACTCATGAGTCAAGCTGGAAATATGAAGGTGAGCATTTAGATATTTTTACCTAAATAATACATTTTTCTTTCAAAAGAGATCTACCGGTAATTGTTTAGCAACAAAACTGTCAGGAGGGGTGGTCCACACTCATAAGACGAACAATTTAAAAACCGAATTAAATTATGGTGCAGTTTCATAAGAGGCCACCAACTAATCGGATGCGATATATTGATCTTAAACATTCGATATATAAAAAAACCCTATATATTTTGAATCATATTTTAACATTTAACCCTATATCAAAAATTATTCACTCGATATTTATTTATGTTATATTTAAAATCAACAATTTGTATATAGGCTGGTCAATAATAATATGCAATGTCAGTTACAAATATATTTTAGTGAAACATTTAACAAATAACAAACAAACAAAAACCAAAATTAAAAAATACCGTACATCAACAAATAATAAATAAGTGAATTTAACTAAGGTAAAACTTAGTTATCTTAGCCAGGAAAAACTCTACGGTCTGAGTTCATGAATTGAGTTTCAACGCACGCCATGAGGATTCGAATGTTTGGGTGTTTGTGTTATTTAGGTTAAATTTTGATTTATAATGTGATTCGACATATCGAATGTTTAAGATCGATATATGCATCCGATTAGTTGGTGGCCTCTTATGAAACTGTACCCTTAAATTATTAGATACCATACCTATATAGATTATTTAGGTTACAGTTATGTTTGGTCTCAAAGAGATGGCAAATAGGTCTATCGTCTTGAAATTCAGATAGCAAAAGTTGTTAGGAATAAAATCCAACCACATCGCCGATCGTGTGAATACTTAAGAGAGGAATGAAAAACTCTGGAAAAGGTCCTATTATGTTCTTTTTACATGCTACCAAAAATATATATTCTGAAAACCTTTTAGTTAGGGCCTAGGGATATGTCAGTTCTTAAAGTCGGTTGCCGGTTTTACTTGTTTAAAAAAAAGAAAAAAAAAAACCGATGATCAAATGTCGTTTCGGTTTTTCACTGCCACTTTAAGTGCTTGTATTGCATGTAAGTATTATAATTTTGTACAAATATCGCTTAAACTCATAACCCAGTCAATGAGATATATCAGTGAAAGTCTAATGACACGATACGTCAAAATGGTTCAGTAAAAGAGATACGCGTATCGTGAAACAAAAGCCCAATACTTAAATGTCATCTCGTTTTGGTATAACAATCAGTGCGTAGTAACACTTCCACACTAATGCCGTGGTCAAAACAGAGTTTACTGCTTATCGAACACAAGTATTCGATACCATAAGTATTGCCGTATCATATCGAGGCACTAATTCACAATACCCATGTTGTTAAAAACGTTTTGACTTTGGAGTATCGTATTCCAAATAATTGATTTCTAAGTTAACAAACGGTTTAAAATTAAAAAAGCAGAAAATACGTGATGAGTTAACCTTAATTATTTTAGGTTAACCTTTAGTATTTTTCATGTTGTAGCCACCTTAGCAGATAGCTGGGAGTATTTTGATAGAGGGTAAACTTTGCATTCGTTAAATTCTAAAGCAATAAAGTGTTTTTTTTTGTGAGGGACCATAAGCGCACACTGTATTGTATTTTCTTTATTTTTTCTTTTATTATTCTTGTTAACTTTTTGTAATAGCTCATTTGTTTATTTTTATATCTATTTTCTATAAATTTAATTTTGTATTTTATTCCATATAATGTGCAGTGTTAGTGCTTAGGTACGATTCAAAAGACTGAAGACTCATTCCCACTCACAGACGTAAAGTCTGTGGGAATTATTTCCACGCCAAAAAATTTGTATAGTTATATTTGTAATGTTTAATGTGGATCGTATTTCTGCCTCAAAAAAAAGACTTCACAACTTTGGGCTTGCAATATTACGTTTACATGGTTCTCGATAGTATTTGTTTGCAGAATGGATAATTTTTCTGCACCAATAACTTTATTGAAACATTGTTGATTTGACTGCAGCCGTAATTTTATGTGGCTTATGTGTCTACATAAAAAATATCCAATAGTTCTCGCTTTCTTTCTGCTACAATGTCACACTGTTGCCCGTTGTTCTGCCATGGGGGTCGACAATCTACCATTTAGCCCAATTGACTTTGCCAATAACCCCGTCCTCGGAGGTAGTTCTAGCCCTACTGTTTCCGTACTCTTAAAATATAAATCCATGTATTTACAGTTAGGGGCCTATAGCCTTCTTGTAGGAAAAGAATCTAGGATATCCAGAGTCTGCAAAACTAAAATATCAGCAAAAACAGGTAGACTTATTTGTTTTTAAGGTTAGGCCTACAGTAGGCTAAACTTGAAACTTTAGATCTTAACAAAGTTTAATTTTTAAAGATTACTTAGACTACGGTACTGCCCTAGGCTAACTTTGTTATTATTTGGCTAAAAAAGGTTTTAAGCCTAGGTGATTAATTAATTTTGTAATGGCCCTTAGGCCTAATATTTAATTTAAATTAATTTGATTTGTCTTTGATTGATTACTTGTGACATTTTAACCATCTCTTCTGCTTAGTGTCTGCAGCAGTATTTATGTAAACCAGTGAAACAAAGACTGAAATAGGTATTTATAGGTGTAGGCCTATAATCAATTATAGTTTGGTAAAAACGTTATTTGTGAGTTGATAATGACCCTGTGATGTAAGATAGGCAGAATTTCAGGATCTAGGTAAAAACTTAAATTTACAGTATAGATGAGACAGTTATTAGGTAAGTTCTTTGAAAAATAACCGAAACCGACAACCATTTTTTGTAAAAAACAGAACCGAAGCCAAACCGATTAAAAATGAAACCGACCCATCCCTACTTTTAGGTTTGTTGATTTGTTTAGTTTTAGCGAATTTCCCCTATAGGGAAGAAGCTATTACCGTAGTCGGCATGGTAAGACCTAGGCCCGGGACCATGATAACTTTTCGTTTTGAGGTCCCCAGACCCCAAAAATACCATTCGTTCGATACTGTATATATATATATATATATCTCTATATATATATATATATATATATATATGTGTCCGTGAGCACGATAACTCTCGTAAAAATTATCCGATTTTGATGAAATTTGGTATACACGTGTAAAGCAACATTTATGACTTTAAGTTCGAAAACCAGCCAAATCGCTCTATCCGAAGGGGTATTTTGGGGGGGTTTTGTACCCCAAAAATGGGTTTTTTGAATTTTTTATATATAATTTTGGAAATAGTCAAATATTAGTTTTTACCATTGGATTCAGCTTAAAAAAATACACAATTTGGTATTTTGATCATTTCTCTACGTCAGTTGGTTACCGAGATATTGAAAGTGCTAAACACAGTGCGTTGTCTAATGTTATTCTTATGGAGGAAAAGAAAAATTTTATATCTCGCTTATTTATGAACGTATACTGACGAAACTTGGTATACGGCTTCATCTGGTTGTGGACCATTGATATTTGCTCAAAAAAACATTTTTTTACCAAAGGCTCCCTTAGCAGCAAACCTGCGTACTCAGCCCCATGTTATTCTTATGGAGAATAAGTAACGTGTTATCTCCCTTAATTATGAAAATAAATTAATGAAATTTGGTATGTGGCTTTACCTAAATGAGTTATATTGATATTTGTATAAAACCCCATTTTTTGTGTTCCTTCCTTCAGCAAACCTGCATACTCAGCCGCCATGTTATTCTTATGGAGAATAATTAAAATGTCATAAATCGTTTATTTATGAATGTATAATGATAAAACTTGGTATGTGGCTTTATGTGGTGTTAAGATACATGTATATGCATTGGAAATTCGCTGAGTACGCAGGTTTGCTGCTACGGGGGTATTTTGTTTTATCTTTATAAATAAATTATTTTTACATATCAGTAGCATTTATTTAATTTTTATTTTAAGTTTAAGATTGAAAAAAAATACCCCCGTCGCAGCAAACCTGTGTACTCAGCGACTTTCCATTGAATATATATGTCTTAATAACACGTTAAGCCACCAGGATTCATAAGAAATATATTCATAAATAAGCAGTATATGACATTTGAATTATTCTCCATAAGAATAACATGGGGACCGAGTACCTAGGTTTGCTGCTACGGGAACTGTAGGCGAAAAATTGTTTTTTGTGCAAACAACAACAAACCATAACCAGATGAAGCCATATACCAAGTTTCGTCAGTTTGTGTTCATAAATAAGCGAGAAAAAATTTTTCTTTTTCTCCATAAAAATAACATTGGACAACGTACTGTGTTTAGCACTTTCAATATCTCAGTAACCAATTGACGTACAGCAATGATCAAAATACCAAATTGTTTGTTTTTAATCTGAATTCAATGGTATATATTAAAATTCGATTTAAATAAAAATTACGTGTGAAAATTCCAAAAAACCCATTTTTGGGGTACAACTTTCCACGTTATTACCAAATTTCATTAAGATCGGACCTTTTTTACAAGAGTTATCGTGCTTAAGGACGTATATATATATATATACACACACACACACACACACACACACACACACACACACACATATATATATATATATATATATATACATATATACAAATTTGAACGAATGGTATTTTTTGGCATCTGAGGACCTCAAAATGAAAATTTATAGTAGTCTCGGGCTTAAGTCTTACCATAAGACCTACGGTAATAGCTTCTTCCCTATAGGGGAAATTCGCTAAAAAACAAACATGACGTAATAACTAACATACATACGATAAAATATTTTTCAATCGATAAAACAATCGACAAATCAATCAATTTCATTTGAATCTTATATCGTTCCACTTATGAAGGAAATAAATACCCCTTTACCCCTTAAAAAAAGAACAAATATATTCTTTCTATCCAGTAAATACAATAGGCCTATTAAAAATTACAAAATGCACTTTCATTGGAGTTCCCTGTCCAGATTTACAAGTAGCGTGGTCAGGACATATCTTTGTTCAAAAATACAATTGCCTTATCAGAGTCCAGACTGTAGTCACTGTGAGCCGCTCCCAGTGGCATTTACAAGGTTTGATAGCTTAACAGTATCACTAGTTAAAATAAAAACAAACATAATAAAAACATTATCTCTGAAAAACTTTCATAGGTTTGTATCAGGCTACATACCCAACATAAAATTTGCTTTACATAGTTTAATCCAAAATAAATTGTACAAAAAATGTTTGCGTTAGGCCAATTAGATAAGACATAACAAAAACAAAACAATTTGTTTACATAAATAGGCCTACTTTATGTAAAAGAATCTAAAAACTTTGAAACAATAATTGTGTCAAAAGATAAAATTATTATTATTGTTTGAAAATTGCTTATCAAAAAAACCTTGTTTATTTGATAGTAGGGCCTATAAATGCTTTATAGTGAAACATATATATATATATATATATATATATATATATATATATATATATATATTGCCACTTCAGTAAACTGCAAATAAACAAATTAAAATATATACGTCGTCTATTGTTTAGTTGTATTAATTTTGCAAGCTATCCATTTTAGATAAAATCATATGATAATTCGAAGTAATCAAATTAATTAAATATTTGATCTCAATCTAAAAAGCAGGATGACGGTAGAGAATCAAAAAGGCTGCAATCAAAGCTTAATTACATTTTCAGTGTTGCCACCGACGGGAAAACCGGGAATTATGCGTGAACTTTGATGACTGGGAAAAATTGCGTGGATTATGAGGGAATTTTCGGCCGAACTGGGAATTTCAGGTCGCGATCATCGGCGATTGCGGTAACGCGTTCTGAATACGAAGTGACTGCGTACACGTCCAATATAAGGGCAAATTCACTTCGCTACCGCTTAGGTTATGTTGGGTTAGGTTACGTTACGTTACGTTATGTTTCGAGGTTAGGATAGGTTAGATTACGTTAGGTTAGGTGGTTTTCTGGCTCTCAATTTGTTTTAAAAATCACAGGAAAAGTAACGTACGGTGCATAATTTGGAACGGACGTGAACAGTAGCGGCTCACGTCAGACGTGTACGTAGCCACTGCCTTCTGATTAATAGGCGAAGTCGTCGATGCGTTCTCGATGGTCGGTGTCGTTAGCGATACATTCTCGATGGTCGTTGACGTTAGCGATGCGTTCCCGATGGTCGGCGATGTTAGCGATACGTTCCCGAAGGTCGGCGACGTTAGCGATATGTTATCGATGGTTGGTGACAATTAACGTTGCATTCCCGTTGGTCGGCGACGTTGGCGATGCGTTCTCGATTGCCACCGTCATTAGCGATGCATTCTCGATGATCGGCGACGATGTTAGCTATATGTGAGCTATATGAGGCGATGTGAGATATAACTTTAATAAAAAAATATAGCCTATACTTCGTAAAAAAGTAATGCTAAAATAGCACTTTTATTTATATTTACTTAAATTATATTTATATTTATATATTTAAATCGTTATAGGTCTCGCAAATTTATAAAAAATGCCGTGCAAGTTTACTTAGAATTTTGGGATTTTGGCACGGAAAACCTGGAATTATGCATACATTTTGAAATGCAACTTTGGTGGCAACCCTGATTTTCAAATGAAATCTATGTTTTTATAATAACCTCTCTGAATTCCGCTCACTCTTTAGGTTTACTCGTCATTAAAAAATAAGCCGAGTGATTTCTGTCGGGTAACGAAAGGTTTTCGACAGCATAGTCACAGCTCGAAAGACTCAAGAATAATTATTTGGGTGATTCCTGGCGACTCGCTAATCCACTTTCTCAGTCATAAGCCAACCCGCAAGAGACAAAAATAAATAAAAATGGTAGATGCAGTCGCAAGCGATCTCGACACGTCAGGTTTTAATATTTAGGTAATGGGAATTGTTGTGACTTCCTACTCACAAGATTTAAGACTCACCCTCCTGAAGCCCACAGACTGTCTAAACTATTTACACGTAACGTCCACTATTGAGGTAATCTTCACTCAACGGTATCATATTTAGTGAATTTCATTAGACATGAGTGGTACACAAAATCATTCACCAGTTTACATTGTTTAGGTTTTGTGGGATTGGTTTATTCCGCTTAAATGTATCAGCGGCTTTTAGTAAAAAGTATTTTTATCAGTATATATTTACCATAAAAACATAAGCTATTTACGTCACTGTTCACAATCGGTTGCATTGATTTTGAATACAGAATAGATATCCCAAAACTGGTTAATCTTTGAGGTGAGCACTTTTTCGTCTACAACATTTAGAGGTTGTGACGTCACGACCAGAACCACCGAATCATCAACCGATTGTTTGTTTGTTTTATCGAATGAACTTTCAACTACGATTGTTATTGTTTTGTGGTGGAAAAGCATAAATGGTGATTCGATTAAAATTCAAGCAGATATAAGGTAAATCAAAAGTTGTGGATACAGTGTTAAATTGGATCTAAAAATTGATGTACGTGAACAAACAACTAGGTTGCAGTTCACGACAAAATTATAGTAACCTAACTTAACCTAACTCCGCAGAGCGCTGTATGGTGGCTGTTCGTTGTGGAACATAATTACAAATAAAGGGATTAGTATAAGTAAATAAAAGTCAAACCTAAAAAAGTTAACAAAAAAGTGAGATTTAACCCCGAACAAATTAAAGTAATCTTTAAAACACATTTCAGATTTCAAAAAGTAAACATCAAAAGTAAGATTTGAACACGGGACCGCACGATCGTGGATCTGACGCCGTATCCACTGGGCTACCGAGGCCTGCCGCTTTATCCGAAAGTTTCAATACATCAGGCAGTGAGCAACGATTCATTCGATAAAACAATCGGTTGGTCGGTTGATGATTCGGTGGTTCTGGTCGTTCCGTTTCATATTGTCGTGACGTCACAGCCTCTAAATGTTGTAGACGAAAAAGTGATCACCAATTTTTGAAGCCAGAAAAACGGATCAGCTGGTCCACTAATCAGCCCACTCTATCAGCTGCTCTGAACTTAGGGGGGGGCGAAACTAAACAAAATTAACATGGTTGTTACTACTTTTAGGGAAATGTATACTTTGCCAGTTGTCTCGTATTAGCTCTCCTACCCGCAAACTACTGGAATAATATCAGTCCTAGGAAAATGTCATTCATCAAATAGTAATTATTAATACTTATTTTGTTGCAGATATTTTTACTTACAATATCCTTTATTTCTGATAGTTTTTTAGAACACTTAATCAAAAGTATTATTTTGATAGTTATACAAACTATCACATTTAAGTATTAACAATTTTGTTCTTTAGCTTTTTCGTTTTTGAAAACACACATAAATAATACAATATAGTATCTAATAAAATGTTGTTGCGAAATTAATCTTAAATAATAAGGGTTTTAATATAATAATTTTAACATCAAAGTTTTCGCAAAACTGCTTAAATTTGTTATCATATAAAGTTAAAACTTGTATTTTTCAGGCCATTCAAGCTGTAACAGCCACATCCAGACCGGGAAACTATCAAATGCCCGATGAACGAGATTTGAACCTTCCAAGAGGAAGAAGATGTCTAAATAGTGGCTTTAACAATGCTCTTTATAATGGGATACATCTTTTACCAAACAAATAATTTAAAAACACATTTCCTGAGTTTAATAGTCAGGCAAACTAAAATATTTCATCTGTGTAAGACAACTTTTATGGAGTGAAGATGTTCGAAGAATAATACTTGAACTGATATGGAGCATAAACGACGTCATCAGTGCCAGGTGTGCGAGAAAACATTTACACGGAAAGCACATTTAAAGGAACATATATTAATTCACACTGGTGAAAAGCCTTACCATTGTTCTGTTTGTGAGAAAACGTTTACAAAATCGAGTGGTATTAAAAGTCACATGCGGATACACACAGATGAGCGACCTCATCAGTGTCTTATATGTGAGAAAACCTTTAAACATAAAGAAAGTTTAAAAAGCCATATATTAACCCACACAGTTGAGAAGCCCTATGAGTGTTCTATTTGTGAGAAATCCGTCAGAGATATTAAGAGGCACTTGGCGACCCACACTGGTAAGCGTCCTCACAAGTGTTCTGTTTGTGAGAAATACTTTATAACACCATCTAGTCTTAAAAGTCATATGCTGACACACACAGGTGAACGTCCTCACAAGTGTCTATTATGTGACAAAACTTTTACACAAAAGGGGAATTTAAAGGCACATATATTACATCACACAGGTGAAAATCTCGAGCGGTGTTCTATTTGTGAGAAATCCGTCAAAGATATCAAGAGTCACTTGGCGTTCCACGCTGGTGAACGTCCTCACAAGTGTTCTGTTTGTGAGAAATACTTTCCAACACCAGCTAATCTTAAAAATCATATGCTGGACCACACAGGTGAACGTCCTTACAAGTGTACTGTTTGTGATAAATACTTTACTACCCAAACTAGTCTTAAAACTCATATGCTGACACACAACGATGAACGTCCTCACAAGTGTTCTGATTGTGAGAAAACCTTTAAACGTATTAGTCATCTAAATAGACACACGATGACACACTCTGGTCCTCAACAGAGTTATGTATATAAGCGAACATTTGCACTAAAGGTCAATAAAAATACAAATATTAACTCATGCACGTAAAACACATTTATAATGTACTGAGTGTGAGAAAACTTTAACATTGAAGATCAATTTAAAGAAACACGATTAAAGCCTTACAAATGTACCGTCTGGGGGAAAAACACTAAAAAAGACACATATGGAGGAACACCGTTAGTCGTGTCACATATTGCGATTGTTTTTACGGGGAAGAGTGGTCTAATGAGCCATACATTAACTCACTCGATTGAAAAGCTTTACCCTGCACTTTACGTGAAAAAATGCTTTACCAAGAGAAGACATGCGGTAACTTATTCAGGTGAGTGCCCTCATCAGTGGCTGTATATGGGAGAACCTTTAGAGAAAAAAGTAGTATTAAAGCCGCATATACTCACAAAGGTGAAAAGCCTCACGAATCTACTGTTTGTGAGGAAACCTTTATAACACTGAGTAACCTTAAGACAATGTGCACAAAGGTGAGTTTTTTACGAATGTTCTGTCTGTGAGAATACCTGTACACAATAAGGTGATTAGAAGAACCATTAACTCACACGGATAAAAATCCTTACTAATGTTCTGTTTGGGAGAAACCCTTCCCAGAATTGACTACTTTTTAAAAAAAACCATACGTGACGGACGCAGATGAGCGACCCTTAAAAGGTATTATTTGTGGAAAAATTAAAACAACTCAAAAGAGATGTAAGTACATACTCGAGGCTAAAGTCGTATACTGGCCATGTACATGGTAACTTATTTCCAATAAAGAGTGATGTAAGAATACAGTGCTGCGTGTAAATTTTATTATTGACATTAAATGCGGGAAATTACAGAAAAGTTAAGTAGGAATTTAAAGAAAATTATTACATTATTATTAAAACTTTGATATGTGTTTGTACGGCAAATTTGGTGTTTGCTTGGACCAGAGACAGTCGGGTGCTTATGAAGAGGCGAGCGACCATCAAGACCACGAGAGTGGGTTCTGAGGAGCTCGTCACCGCCATCTTGGACACCGCTACAACATCGTCATTGCTAACAATGTAAAATTCAAATCTAAATAACATTTATATTGTCAGTCGTTTGCAAGTTAGTGACATCACGCCTTTGTATTATTTTTTACTTTTTAAAGACTTTTGGGGAGATTCCACATACACATGAGCGACATGTGAACGGGTTAAATGGCATGAGGCGAACCTGATAGTCAGTGTCTATGTAATTGTATTTAATTTAGATATAAGATAAATTGTATTTAATTTAGATAGAAGATAATTTAATTTAGATAGGAGATAACTGTTTTAAATGTACAGATTTTCTTTTTCATACATCATAAAGAGGGAATTGATATATTTTAAAAATTGTTGTGTACTTCTCCTTTTCTCTGTACTTCTTTTTGAACCTTTCGTAAATAAGTTTGGATTAACCATCTGTAATATGTAAATGGCAAAGCCACACTCTCTCACAACTAATTCTCCAACTTACCAGCATGCTAAGTGGTGAAATTATCTACAACAATTCTTTAGGTCTAAAATAGGAAGTTTAATGTGTTTTCATACCGATTCAACTATATGGTTTTGCCCCGCGGTTCTTCAAAGTTACCATATATGCCCTATGGACATTTACTCAGAGCAAGGTAACAAGGGCCGTAACATTTCGCCTGTGAGCGGCCCCCCCCCCGTCACGTGACCCGCACTGTCACCGTGCTACCAGTGCTGAAACTTGTGCCCTATTAGATACCGTGATTATACTACTTCACCATCATTTTGTAAATGAATCAGGCTTTCTTGCGGTATAATTATGGCAGGATTGGCAGCTGAACTATTTCTGAAACGACAGTAAGAAAAAGTGGTTTGTAATAAGTAAAATGGAATTAAGTTAAGAAAACACACACATTTATATATATAAGATAAATTGTATTTAATTTAGATAGAAGATAATTTAATTTAGATAGGAGATAACTGTTTTAAATGTACAGATTTTCTTTTTCATACATCATAAAGAGGGAATTGATATATTTTAAAAATTGTTGTGTACTTCTCCTTTTCTCTGTATATATATAGCGGTATAATTATGGCAGGATTGGCAGCTGAACTATTTCTGAAACGACAGTAAGAAAAATTGGTTTGTAATAAGTAAAATGGAATTAAGTTAAGAAAACACACACATTTATATATATATAAGATAAATTGTATTTAATTTAGATAGAAGATAATTTAATTTAGATAGGAGATAACTGTTTTAAATGTACAGATTTTCTTTTTCATACATCATAAAGAGGGAATTGATATATTTTAAAAATTGTTGTGTACTTCTCCTTTTCTCTGTATATATATATATATATATACAGATATATATATATATATATATATATATATATATATATATATATATATATATACAGAGAAAAGGAGAAGTACGCAACAATTTTTAAAATATATCAATTCCCTCTTTATGATGTATGAAAAAGAAAATCTGTACATTTAAAACAGTTATCTCCTATCTAAATTAAATTATCTTCTATCTAAATTAAATACAATTTATCTTATATATATAAATGTGTGTGTTTTCTTAACTTAATTCCATTTTACTTATTACAAACCACTTTTTCTTACTGTCGTTTCAGAAATAGTTCAGCTGCCAATCCTGCCATAATTATACCGCAAGAAAGCCTGATTCATTTACAAAATGATGGTGAAGTAGTATAATCACGGTATCTAATAGGGCACAAGTTTCAGCACTGGTAGCACGGTGACAGTGCGGGTCACGTGACGGGGGGGGGGGGCGCTCACAGGCGAAATGTTACGGCCCTTGTTACCTTGCTCTGAGTAAATGTCCATAGGGCATATATGGTAACATATATGGTATATATATATATATATATATATATATATATATATATATATATATATATATATATATATATATATATTAAAACTTTAAATACAATGAATTTAAAAACAAAAGTAAGGTACCGTAGTATAAGACACTGTATGTATGTGTTTATAAACATCAATCATCCTCCTTCATCGGCGGTGGAATCGTGCGAAAACTTTAGTAGCAACTTTGCTAAAGCAAAATAAAGCGCTTAGCTAATGTAAATAAACACTCCTCTGTTATAGTTTATTTTATATTTATATAGATACAGAACACAACATATTTCTAAATGCCAATATAAAATTATTTACAAATTTTTGTATTTTTCACTTTTAAACTATTTGTCTTGTGCAACAGCAAGATTTCACTAAAAACAAACATCGTTTTATCACTTGAAATTTAATATTTCAACTACGATTTACAACAACTGTGTTAATTATTGTACCGTTGTTTATGAAACACCATTTACATGGGCTGCCCCAAGTAACATTGCATTGAAAACGATGTTGTAGTACTTTTATTTTTGCCTTAAGTTGCGATATTTATGCTATTCGCAAGGAAATAAAACGGGCTACTTAAAATAACTTTGATTTTTTTATAATAACTCGACGAAGCATACCTTCTTTCTCCACGAATGTCTAAAACACGTGTAGGTATATCCTCACAAACAAATAAACTACCTTACTTAGTTTAATCAAAATATATTGATAAATTAGCGAGATATAACGTTTCAGTCATCCTACATAAGAATAACCTTGAGACAATTTGCAGGATTGCTGTAATAAGTACGACTAGAAATGGGATTTCATTCAAATATAAATAGACAACAACTAGAACGTTTACACCGTAAATTATTTTATGAGGAAGCTTATACAATATTAGTACGCTCTTAAACACTCTGCTTTGCTGTGATGTCTAAAAATACAATATATGCACTGTGACCATACCTCCCAAAGTTTCTGGGACAGTCCCGCATTTTTCCATAAGAATAGTTTTCTTTTGTGATTAAACTTGAGATGTACTTAAATAGATGTACTGTTTGTAAAAACCTTTGAGATGTTTATTACTGTGACTGCTTTAGATAAAACATACTTATATCAAATATATATTTAGTGAAAACGAATATAAACTTAAATCAATTATTTTAGTAAATAAATTGGGTTAATTATTTCATAATACAGTTTTATTGCTTGTACCCGTTATGTGTTTAATGTCCCATATTGACACACCTGGTTTATTGTCATACCTAGTATGTACAAATAATATTTATAATAATTATTATAAATATTTACCAAAATGGCGGAGTTCATTAATAATTTCCAGTGCTTTAAACTAACAAACAATAGTGGTGACAAGTAAATCAATGGCAACAAATAATTAAACTCACGTCAATCACAAGTACACGCATAAGACTACAACACTTTAAACAATACAACAAGTAAATAAACTCAATAAGTACACTGTACAGTGTAAGCAACAATTTTCCACTTTCTGAGCAAAAACCAAGATTATATTTGATTATGTTCAAATAGACCAGGTCACGTCTAGAAGGGAAAACGGGGGAACATAATGACGCTTGAACAATAGATTTAGATCTACAGATTCGTAGAAATCTGTTGAGAAACATATTCATTTAGCATTTGTGTCAAGCACGTGGTGAGCGGCTGACAGCGCAGTGACGTCACAGCGCTGGCCGGCCGGGGTGATGAGGATGACGGCAGCAACGCATCACGAACAAAGAAATGGTACAACCATTGTTATAGGCCCCTGCATTTACTTTGGTTTGAGCTGATGAGAATTCAAACCGCTGATCTTGGTTCGTAGTAGTTCTACGGGATAACCACAGAATGCAGCTCACACAATTGTCATAGTTTACGTGGGCAAATAAGCTGCAACGGGTCGGCTAGTCTGTAATAAGTAAGATATTTTGATAAAAAAAGGGTTTAAATGTTGATTTTAACTGAAAAATTACCTTTGTAGCTTTGCAAGTGTTAACATGATGAGTAATAATTGATACTGGCCATATTTGAAAACTTAGCCTGATGAATCGTACTCTTTGTAATTTGTTGACATGTTTAAATCAATAATACAGATACATTAGATTTGATCGAGACGCTGATCTTTGTCTCCGCTTGGTAGTCCATAACTAAGGAATGATATAGGAACATGTAATATTAAATATGTTGCATGTCAAGTACCAAGGTAAGACAATGATTTAACATGATCAACTAATTTTATGATACCGGTACTTTAAAATTTGCAATATTTTTATTTGGTATCTACACAGTATTTAGCAACCTTATAAACTTTACGCCGTGTATTTACTGGTTTAAAATAATTTTGCTTTATACCTTACTGTTCAATGTTTCTGCAGAAATGCTATTTTCGAAATGGAAACTTAAAAAAAATACCTTTAAATGTTATTATTAACATGTTAACAATGTTTAAATGTAATTATGTCAAAATGTTAATATCTTAATATTTACTTCCGTAAACGAATCGGTCCCCACGAAATATCTCCAGTTAGGAAGAAGTTAGGTCATGACGATTCATTTTAAAGCTTGGGGGCCAAGGATGGTGGGAAAAATTTCAGAAATGTCAAAAATTACGTGGGCTATACCCCACTGGACTTCAAAGATCCAATGATTTTCTTATGGTTTTATTAATACGCAAAATGAACTAATGATCAGCTGTGATTATCCACTTACACAAAAACTACATGTTAGGAGCTGTAAGCCACTAGTTTGTTGTAACATCAAGAGTATTGAAAACTAGTTTATGAGTACTAAAAATTCAGCTGCTCCAGCAAATATTTTTAAATTTTGGGATTGATTTTGTGTTTTTTTTAGGGGGAATTCATTTACGCACTGTATGTAGGATTCGCCCCGCAAAAAGCAGCGAATACCCGCTAAACCCATACGGGCCGCGGGGATCCAGGCCGGAACACTTTCGGATGACTTCATGCCTGGCCTCGTGTCTTGTGTTCTTGACGGATCACTCTTACTATATCACCGATGCCTAAGACCCCACCTGAGCTGCCAGGCTTGCTGGATGTTGGCTCTTGTAACTGCCGCTGCTGCACTTCTGCCCTGCTTGGAGGCTTGCCAAAAAATGGCTTGTCTTTCAACGGCTAGGAGGTCGAGGGGAATCACACCAGCTACCACCATGACCGTCGAACCGGAAACAGTGCGGTAGGAGTAGGCGACCCTGAGCGCCGCTGTCGCAGAACTGACAGCACGCGCTTGCTGTATGTCTTCATCCTCATGGCACCTTCCCATACTTCCATGACGTATAGAAGGATGGCGATCATGGTGGATATGAGGAGTCGCCTTTGCTGGTTCATGCGTCACCCACGTTCCCAATCAACCTGTTGAGGAACCCAACCACCCTCGCAGCCTTGTCACATACCATTTGGATGTGTTCCCAGTGCCGGAGACGGCAATCGAGCATCACACCCAAGTACCTGGCCGCAGTCTTTGTCCGGACCTCAACGGTTCCAACAGTAATGAGGATCAGTGTTGGAATCCTCCGTCAGGTGAGCATAACAATCTCGGTCTTGGCAATCACCAGCTCAAGTCCGTGGCTTCTCATCCAAGAGTTGACCCGGATCACTCAACTCCGGAGTCCTAGCTGTGAGGATCATGGCCACGTCTGGGCTTAGCCCTCCAGAAACACATCGTGCGGCATCTCGAGACGAAGCAGGCCGTCGTACGAAACATTCCAGAGGTCGTGGCCCAGGATCGACCACTGCGCCGCAGCAGTGGTGATCGACTTGTGCCTTCTGCCTTTTTAGGTTTCGTTCGACAGACGGCGGTCCTTCAGGTCCTGCACAACGATCAGGAGATAGTCGGGCATTCTGAAGTTCAGCTGCAACGCCTCTGACATTACATCCAACGAGCAGAGTTGAAGTCGTTCTTTACATATAAGGTAACCAACAGTACTATTGGTCGTGACTGATGGAACAGTACTAATGACCGTGACTGATGACAAGCTGTGTCGGCTTCCTGGATGGCGCTGACGACTTTTGTGATGGTCGGTTGAGTGACCATTCCGAAAGCCGTGCTGCCGGGGAGACAAGCCCCCGGTGGCTTCGTTGGCCAACTGCAACCTTAGCTTTAGCAATATTTCCAAGAAACTTCTCGCCTCGTCAAGCTTGCAAAGCGGCCTGTACGCCGACGGATACTCCGGATCGCCTTTGCCCTTGCTAATGAGCGCTGTCTTCTAGCGTGATGGGAACACTCCTGCTATATGCACGCGTTGAACATGTGCAGCAACAAGAGAGGGTGACTTTCCAGTCCGACCTTTAGAACCTCAGCTGGTATGCCATCAGGCCATGGTGCTTTTTTCTTTCTCATGGCGGACGCTCCCGCCCCAAGCTCATGTTCCGAAAACTCCACAACCTCTGGAACCGACCTCGCTATTCCCTCCTCCCTCCTCACAGGGTGATTTGGGAAGGGAGCATCCATGATTGCCTTGATTGTTCCGGCCGGCATGGTAGTACTGTTGGTCCCCATTCCTTCCAGCTTCCAGGTCACAAGCTTGTAGCTTCCCCCCCAGGGGTCAGAGTCCACATCATGGCACAGCTTCTTCCAGCAACGTTCTTTGCTCAGGTGGATCACGATATTGAGTGACTTCTTTGCATCTCTGTGCTCTGCCGACCTAGCCTCAGCGTCCGGCTGGTTTCGAGCCCACTGCGCTCTTCTGAGCATAAGCGCAGCCCGCCTCAGCTCCGCGTTCTCGTCAGTCCACCAGTAAGTTTGGCGACGGTCCCGATGCGGTTTATTTTGAGGCATTGACGAGTAGAATGCTTGCTGAATCAGCTGCATTGTAGAATCAACAAGTGATTCTACCTACGATCTGGTTGCGAACTCTGTACGTGCTGTTGGACAATCTTCGAGCTGACGGTTCAGCTGCTCCATGAACTTTTCTCTGTCCAGCTAGGTTAGATTCCAGCCTGCTATTTTTTGGCTACTCCTTCGTTAAGTTAGCCCATTTTCATGCAATCGGTAGGTGTTTTAAATAATCAAGTTGAGAATCTGTGGTAGAAGCGAGAATAGTAAATAGTTAAATAGTAAACACAAAAATGATAGTCTGCAGTTAGATATAATCCTTATAACAGCTGCTTATTTTGAAATAAGAAAACAAATGTGACACAAACCAAATAAAAATCTCCTACATATGAATAACATGGGGACTTAGAAGTCCCTCAGGGCAGAGCTTTGAGGTCTAAATCGAAAATCTAAAGCCAGTTTAAACAGCTGCCCACCTAGACGCGTGTTTTAGTGAAAAATATTTGGGGCATACCTTAGAAGAAAAGAGCCTTATTGTTTACCAAGTTTGCATGTAGCGTATTAATAATATAAATAGATAACGCCCACAGCTTGTCTATGTTATTTACACGCCACGTTCCCTTTAGCGGTAATCTTTACTCAACGCTATCATAATATTTCATTTAGTATTGGTACACAGAATGATTCACCAATTTACATTATTATATTGTTATGTTTTGTGGAATTGATTTATATCAAGTTGTTTTTGTAGTAAAATAACATAGTGTATTGATTCAGCTATCTACAGCTAACTATTAGAATGGACTAGGAGTTTAAGGTTAGGCCTATGTTACATTTTGCATGGCATACACGGAATAAACAAAGGTAGGTTAAACTTTTGTATTCCTTACTGTAATTCATAATTAAATTGTGTAAGGTAAGATCAGAATCCTTGTACAATGCTCATGAACTAATGTCATTATTGGAGTTGATATGGGTTACGGAGATTATTTTGTGTTGAACTTAGCTAACGTTCATGTCATCTTTCATCTCATTATGAAAAATTTGTTTAACACAGTAAACCCTGAATTTTGCCTGCTGGTAGCTAATATGATATATTTCGACCTAATCGAGACTTAACATTTCTTTACGGCTCTTCCCTACCTACCTCAAAGGTTATTTTTATATTTTGTACAACGGGTGTTTATTGTGATCCCAGGCTACAACGTTTTTGAAGGTTTTCACTCATGAGTCAAGCTGGAAATATGAACGGGGAGTTTCGATATTTTTTAGCTACAAAATTCATTTTTATTTTGAAAGTAGCCTAATCTAATTGTTTAGCACCAAAGCCGTCCGAAGATAAACTTGAAGCTTGTTTATGGGTAGGGGAGAGGGGAGCAGTTGTGGACAGTTTTTTAAATTTAAATTTTTGTATTTTTTCTATGAGTTATTTTGAAACAATTATATATATTTTAGATAGCCAAGCTTGTTGCCGATCAAACTATCTTCATTTCAGAGCCTATCTAGAGATAGTTATCTGCCCTTATCGGGGGCAGTTGTGGACAACACAATATTTTCATGGGGCAGATATGGACAGGAGGAAAATAAACCAAAATAATACAGATATATTTTAGTAAGGTTTATTTCCATAACTACATATATATTGTTTTCGTCTGTAATGTTGACAATTTTTGTTTTTTAATAGTTATTACTAGCCTACAACTCTGGCCTAGCCCATGTTGAACTCGTTAAAGTTGAACTTAAAGATAAAAGGGCTGAAGACTCTTTCAGATCCTCCTACAATTTTAGGCTGGAAGTAAAAAACTAAATCGTCAATGTCCAAAATGCTAGTGTCCGGCATTTCAGGCTTCATAAATTTAAACGAACCAAACAAATCCATTTTCCTAAAGAAATTCACGGTAAATTCAGTTAGTCCTTGTTTTTCACTTGGGCAATATAATGTTTGACACTTCTTTTCCCATATAATTTTACTAAGACAAAGTCGTCAATGTTAATGTTGCTTCCATCCTTCGTTATTTGTTCACATTCATCCTCGCTTCCACTTTCTTCACTTAAAATAAGCAGGATCAATCCTTCGTCCTTATACAAAATCATTGGTTCACTTGATTCCTCCGTGTTGGCTGTTTCATATGTGTCTTCTTGGATTTATTATTTTTTTTTACAATCCTCTTGCTTAGGTTCCTAAACCTAGATTCCTCTTACAACTTTTTTGGCCCCCTATCAGTTTAGCTTCTTTTTTCGCCTTACTATTCTTGGTTTTTTCCTCGATTCTGTTTTTTCTTTAGTACAAGTTCTCACCATTCTACCTGTAAAATTAGAAATTGGCATTAGGATTTAAATGTAAAATAGTTTTACTATGATTAAAAACTAAATCATACGCATACACAAAAACAAATTAATTAATTTAGACAATATTTTAATTTACCGTAGGTGTATTAGGCCAAAGTTTTAGTTATGGACATATCCACATGTGCCCCATTTTGTCTGTCCACAAGTGCCTTACGTGACATTTCATGAAATTTCCCTCCAATTTATAGTTTTAGATTACATTCAATGCAATACACTTTTAAAAAATCAAAATGATATCACATAAGAAAAAGTTCTTCTAAATGTAGGGCTAAAACTTTACATTTGACTATGAAAAAATTAAAAAAGTTCTCACCTCTCTCAGAAAAGCAGTATGATATCCAAACATCCAATGGTAAACTGTCAACTAAAACTTGCATTCAAAGAGTGGGAAATTCAAACTGTCCACATCTGCCTCTATCTACAACTGCCCCCCTCTCCGCTAAGCTTGAAAAGCTAAACATGTTTATGGGAGATCAGTGAACAATTCTTGTTATTTTTTAAATTTTGAGTTCTTTAACAAAAATGAATAAATATATTAATTCTATCCAGTAAATACGGTATTAAAATTACAAAACGCACTTTCATTGGAGCCCCTTAACCACATCTACAAGTATAGCGTGGGCAAGATATATCTTTGTTAAAAAATGCAATTTCGTCATCAGAGGCCAGATAGTCACTGTAGTCACTGTGAGCCGTTCCCCGTGGTATTTATATGATTCATATAGGTCATATAGGTAGCTTATATCACAGAATCTAGAATAATTGTTTTAGATAGGTACTATGGCTTATCACCATCACTATAGATAAAAATAGCTGTGTACCCGTCCTTCGTACGGGTTGTATATATAAATAGTAGATTAATAAAAAAATAACAACCCATATAATTTTACAATATTAAAATTAAATTTAAATGTTTAATGTACAATAAAATAAAAGTTAAACTGTTTATGAACCTCATTAAAATAACTGTCGATCAGTAAATGATATTATTTATCGATTGTGCCGAGTGAAGGAGGTGTTTATGATGCTACATTTGTTTTTCAATGTCCCAATCTCAAGTTTTAAAAGGGCATAAGCAAAATCCTCAACCTCTTAATCTTCTCTAAAATACACTTTCATAATTACTGTTAAGTTTTAGACGCTCAGTGGTTGGCTACATAAAAAATCTTTTAGAGAGGCGTCTATCTCGTCCACCCATGTCTCACGCACGACAAAGGGTCTGTGTGAAATCTCCAGAGAACAACACCGTGACTCCCCATGATGATGTTTCTTATTTCCTTTAAGGCACCAAATTTAAGTTCTATTGGTTGATTAGTTGGTGTGTGATGATTAACACGCTTATATTAAAGGCCAGTGGGCCAAAGTCCTTGAGTATATTTGTACCTGGAGTAGCATTGAGCTATCAGCTATATTCCTACCGAATTTCAGATCCATCAGTCCAGTAGTATGTGCAAGATTGTTAAAAAATTGTATTTTGAAATTCCGGGGGTCGAAGCCCTTAAACATTTTCGTAACAGAAATATGCTTACGTTTTGTTCTGATGTATCGGTTATGTTCCTACCGAATTTCAACTTACAAAAGGCTACTAAATACTAATACTCAATTTACTGCCATAAAAGTAAATTAGGGAAGAGCCCTTTAGGACTTTTTAAACGAATTCTTATTGTGCAGGGTGTTTTTTAACGCAACCCATATTTAAAATGAAAAAACTACAAGTATTTGGAATAAATACGAATTTATTTATTGGTGTTTACATTTTGTACAGTATATTATTTACATTTTACAACATTTTAACCTACATTAAGTGTTCAAATGATGTGGAATAACCACCATTATGATTTATACATAGTTGAGCCCTCTTCTTAAACTTTCTGAACACTTTTTTCAAAGTAGATCTTTCAATTCCTCCCATCACATCTTTAATGTTTGTTTTCAGCTGCTGGATGTTCTGCGAGTTGTTTGCAAATGCCTTACTTTTTAAATATCCCCATAGGAAATCATCTGATGGGCTCAAATCTGGAGATCTTGGTGGATACAGCCCCTTGCCAATGAGTCTGTCTCCAAAACATCTCTTTAAGAGATCCGTAGTTTCATATGATGAATGGCACGTTGCTCCATCTTGTTGAAACCAACAGTACCTTTCGTCTTCTTCCAATAAAGCCACAAACTCTTGCATACTATCTTGATAACGGGCAGAATTCAATGTAGAGTCGAAAAATATTGGTCCTATAAACCGTTTTCGAGAAACTGCACATCATATTCCAATCTTTATTTGACTTTGTAAAGGTTATTGGTGTACAACATAAGGGTTTTAAGCGCTCCAATAACAATTGTTTTGGCTGTTTACGTAGCCACTCAGATGACACTAAACTTCATCAGAAAAAAACACATTGTCCAAAACTGTTACAGAGTTGCGCGTGAGCCACTTGAGCCATTGGCGTAGTCTAGCAGGAAAGTTGTTGGGGCCAATTTTATGAGATTTATTAATCTTGTAAGGAGTCAAACCTAATAATTTTGTGACTGTAAAAGCACTATGATATAGAGATATTTGCTCTTGTTGCTTTAGCTTTCTCAACGAATTGTTTGGTGAGTTTTCAAAAATACTCCTAACATCTTCTAAAGTTTCCTCATTAAGGACTGTTCTTTTTCTGTTGTTTTTTTTTGATCCTACAGATCCAGTTTCCTTAAAATTTTTAACGAGTCTATAAATGCTTGATTTGTTAGGGATATTCACATCGGGAAACGTAGCCGAAAACCTCTCTTGACATAAAACGAATGATTTAGTTTTAATATACTCCTCTAACATACACACCCTCTTAGCTTGGGAAAAACATTTTGTATGTTACTCACAATAACTTCGCAGTAACCCTACATTATGTAAACAACAATACAACGATGCATATCAGCTGATAGATATTGAAGTAAAGGAAACAGGGCTCCCAACATATGAACTTGTTTGGTCCCTAAACATTGACTTTCAGTCCTTTAACATTGGGTTGCGTTTAAAATAAACACCCGTACATCTGCAGCATAAGAGGAACCACCATGCAAAATTTCAACTTCATAATCATTATAGTTTTTTAGATATGGGATCAGTATGCCAGTGAGTGGATGAGTCTGACAAATATAGATTTAGGTCACATGTCCATTCTGTATATTTATGTTATTTATTTAATCCTCACTCAACGTTTTTAATAAGAACTACAGTATCTGTTTATGGAATAATTGTTCTTAAGTCATCATCTCAATTTAAATAAATGCTTTGCCCATAAGAATAACATAGGATCTTTAAAACCCCGTGGGGCAATCCTAAGGTGATTTGAAAACATCCGATTAGCCTAAAACCTTCTAACACATATAGAACATAGAAAATAAGTTTAATCGAAATCAGTGTACCCGTGTCCCTGTGAAAAGCGAACAAAACATGACCAAAACCGCACGAAATTACGTTTTTGAGCAGCTGCTATTCTTTTTCCCAAAGGCGTATGCCAGTTGAAAGTGGCCTAAAACCTTCTCACGCATGTATGGAGCAAAGTGTAAGACGGGCCTATTTCGGGAGTTCAAATAATAAAAATGCCGTTTGGGAAACATATTATTATTTATTAGATCGCACAATCATCATTTCAACAACTGATCTAAAACCAACTTATACATCGTTAACAATAGGTATATCCGCAGTCAAAATCCAATAATTATGGTTACATTAAATTTAGAAAGAAAACATCAATTAATAATTTAACAGGGAGAGGCGGCACGCGACGCGTATTAATTACATCGTGACTTCCTAGGGACTAGGGCGAGACCTCCGTCTTCCCTCCCGATCCTGAACCAAGCCAGCCAATGAGAAACCGTTTAGCACGTGACGTCACAGGAACACTCCGTTGTTCAGTGCTGCAGCCAAACGATTCAAGCTGTCATTATTCATACTAAGAGGCCTCTGAGAGCGTATAAGTTGAGATTAACTTGGAGTAAATATCCTAGCGTCTGGTGGTTGATTTTATATTTTGTACCAGCCAACTCTTCAAAATGAAATAATAAATGATATAATGGAAATAATGTTAAGAGCACCGTCCCTCCTTCCAACTATGGATTTTAATGACGGTAGAAATTTAATTATTAGGAACGGTAAACTATAATTATTTAGTTACAGTGTTGTAATAATGGCTTTTATTAGTCTAGGGATTTTTGGGCCGTCACAAAAGAAAAAAAGTTTTATCAAAGTCAGTGGACCGGTTTTCCCGTGAAAGGCGAGTAAAACCCGTCCTAAAGCGTTACCGACAAACAGACAGACAGATAGATAGACAGAAATTGAGATAAGACTCGTATTGGCTTCCCTATAGGAAAGCCCCACTGTAATACGTGAGATAGGATAGGATTTCACTGTAAAACGTGAAAATATGCAAACATTTCATAATTCAAAGCAATGTACCGACAAAACTCTAATGTTATTTATTTAGATAGGTAATAAAAAAAAAATAAAATATTAGGGTCTACCTAAGAATACCTTTTCTAGAGGTTGTACAACATACCCAACATAACATTTGCTTCACACATATTATTCCAAAATAAGTTTTAAACAATGTTTGCTTTATTAGATAAGACGTACAAACAAAATACTAAACTTGTCATAAAATACTTTACATAAAACAAATCGCAAAACTTTGAAAAAAATGGTGCAAGATCAAACTATTATTATTGTTTGAAAATCGGTTATTAAAAACCTTATTTTCAGGTAGGACCTATCATTAATCCTTTATTGTGAAACATTATATGTTGTTGACCATTTCAGTGAACTGTAAATAAACAAATTAAAGTGTATACGTCGATTATTGTTGAGTAGTATTCGTTTTGCATGTTATCCATTTTAGATCAAACATTATTTGAATTTTTCAACGAAATAAAAATATTATCTCAATCTAAATAATAGAATGACAGTACCGCAGTAGCAAAAATTGTTGGCCCAACGTTCCCAACCGCGGTTGGACAACTATACCACCACGGGATTGGCACTCTGTCATACGGTCGGCCAACTAAAGATTTGCTAACGTTGGGCCAACGACAGATAACAAACCATTCACCAGCAGTCAGCCAAAAACATTTATATTAATAAAAATCTCAACCTACCTATTTTTTAAAATTAAGCGAGTGCATTAGTTCTTTAACCAGTAATATATGATTTTATAAAGGATTTTAGTTGGACAAATATTGATTAGACCCGAGAGGGTCTTCAACCTACGACCTTTGACTTACCGTGTACACATCATAACACCCACGGATATTTAGACTCACGAGATAAGAAGGCTGGATTGGGATCTAAAAATGACCAGTAGTCTGCACCTACTTGCTTGGAAGACTCTTTAGTTTTATCTTCTAAGTGAATCTACTCGCGCAAATCACCAGAATAAAAGTAATTGAAGTTGGAACAAATTTATTTGGTTAATTTGATTTATGGATCTAGTCTTGCCATGAAATATGACAAACTACGAGCAAATTAATAATGCGAGTTTATTAATTTTAAAATCATGAATGATTATTCATTTGATTATCTCACTTTGTTGACTCAACAGGAATAAACCTAAACCCAAGCTTAACGGTGCACAAGCGCAATAAAGAATCGGCGAGTTTCTGTCGAGTCACAGCTCGAAAGGTTCAATAATAATTTATTATTTTATTGGTTCATTCCTGGAGACTCGCCAATCCACTCGCTCAGTCGTAAGCCAAATTGTAAGAGAAAACAGCTAAGAATTGTGGGCGCAATCGCAAGCGTAGGTTCGAATCTTTAGGTAACGGAAATTGTTGCGAAGATTTAAGTCTTACCCCCCTCCCCCCTGGAGGCCACGGAATGTCTAACTTATTTACACTTAACTTCCACTACACTATAGAGGTAATCTTCACTCAGCGGTTTATATTTTATTCAGAAAAATCCACCAGACATTGGTGGTACACAGAACGATTCATCACCAGTTTACATCGTTTAAGTTTGTTGATATTGGTTTTGACCGAGTTTTTGTTGTTGTAATAAAATAAGATCGAATAATATGTGGTTAAAATTAATTGAATAAACATAGAGATATACATTTAACCATTGCAGTGAATCAACGATGATACTGTTTTCTAATGGTATTCGAATAACCCAACATCACCTGAATTTTCACTGACATCCACTGTTTTTGGGTGGTATTTCGCCCAGTAATTTTCCAGTACATTTAGTTAATTTTGATTTAATTGTACATTAAACGTGTAAAATGTAATTTTAATATTGTAAAATCATGTGGATTGTTATTTGCTTTAGTTAATCTACCATTTATATACAACCCGTACGAAGGACGGGTACACAGCTAGTTATTAATAAATTGATTATGATTTGTGAGAACAAAGTTTTTGAACGTAACTGACACACCCTGTAGTTCCATATAAAATACTAAGTTAGATATTTATGAAATAAGTCAGCTACAAATAATTGCATCCGACAAAATAAAAAAAACAAACTAGATTTAAAAATTTAAAAACATAAGTTTTCTTATGGTAACTTTGGCCGGATCCACAGAATTATTCTTTAAAACATACTAGCCCCCTCTCCCCACTGTCAACGCTAACTACAGACAAGACACGCAACAATTTTAATTAATGGGTTATGTAGTATATTGGTTATCGATCTGTCAAAAAGTGTGACTTGTAACCTAAATTATTTGACCTTATGTTTGGGGTTGTCATGGAAAATATTGTGATTATTAGCAAATTTCCCCTATGGGAAAGAAGGTTTTACCGTAGTTGGCATGGTAAGACCTAGGCCCGGCTCAAATGAATAAATTAAAATTATTAATGGTGTTGGCGAATGACGACATGCCGGCGTACGGATAGCCTTCAGTTCACAATAGATTGGTAGGTTATTCATTCGGCAAACTATCGATTGGACGGTCGTAGTCGACTAGCGTCGTCTACACAGTCTAGAAGATAAGATAGAGAGGATCCACTGTTGTATTAATTGTAGGTTCTCTCGTCTGTGATAAAACGTATCAAGTGAAACCAATTAATTAATATGTAAAAAAATCCTCACCAGCTAACTCTACCTGTCATTTTAGGTAAAAGACCTTTACACCTTACTTTTAGTATAAAATTGTCCGTATGTAATTCGGAATTACCGTTAGTAAATAAATAACTTATACATCTAATAATCATGGTATATAAAATGCCATCCTTGTCATAGTTACAAACTACTCTAGCTAGGTTAAATATATGATTTTGTTGTTTTGTTATATAAAGTAATTGTTTTCGTATAGCAACTTAAGCAAAGTTAAGTTTTTACCCATTGAAATATCAATGTGCCTAATTTATTTCAGCACCTTTTGATAACATATTAATGTCTTATCATCCTACTGTATACTGGTAATGTTGTCGATAGGCGAGCAAGCATGCGACCTATTACAATGCCAATACTTGTGCATAAGTAAGTTCAAATAAAAAGGAGTCATATTCCTCCTTGGATTTTGTGAATCCACACACTTCATTATCGCTTATCGTTTCAAACTCTTTTAAATGTTTTGTGCATATGAAAATTACAATCTAATTACAATCTTCACGCTGATGGAGGAGACTGCGACTGCCGACGATGTCATGTCCAGCGTCCAGCCCAAACAATCGGCTGCAGGTAACAGCCGATGTATTTCAATCGAAGTGATTACGTACACGTCGAATGTAAAGGAAAATTCACATCGCTACCGCTTAGGTTAGGTTAGGTTAGGTTACGTTAGGTTAGGTTACGTTAGGATAGGTTAGAAGGTACTGGCTCTCAATCTGTTTTAAAAATCACAGGAAAAGTAACGTACGGTGCATAATTTGGAACGGACGTGAACAGTAGCGGCTCACGTCGGACGTGTACGTAGCCTCTGCCTATTTCAATCGATAGCAAGTGACTAACCGAATGACATACCAATCTGTTGGTAACTGAAGGCTATCCATCCATCCCCAGCGGACAAGATGCATAGAGTAATATGGCTATAATGTCGAAAGGTCATTATGGCATAATAATAATTATTATATTTGTTTAAAAGCTTTGAATCTCATTGTTTATTATTGTAAGTGAGTAACAATTGTAAAAATAAGTGATGATGTTTTAATTTTTTTTACATCTTTACAATATAAACTTGTTATTGTATATCATTAATTAGATAACATCAAAATAAGTTTGACTTATAAATAATTTTTAACTCATCTTGAGAATGGGAATATTTTGTTAATTTTTTTAAGGTTTGTTGTTATTTATCAATATTTTTGGGTCGCAAGAATGTCTGTTAAACCGGAGGTAGTTGAGTATTAAATGTTAGCAGTGATTGGTCATTGACCACTGACATCAGCTAACCTCTCGGTTGAAATAAGTTGGGCGATCAGTTGGATTCATGGGGACGATAGACAATTAAAAAAAACATTGAATCACATAAGTTGGTGCCTGAGTTGCTTATACACATCAATGAATCATCACCTCCTAGTAAAATCAGTTTACCAATGTCTTCATGTCTAAACATTATTTATGATTGTTATGGTCACTGTACACAAACGGTCGTCCACATCCGCTCGAGTGGACTGATGGATGGTTGATCCTCTGTAATAATATCAGGAAAACGAAATGGTTGTTCTTTAAAGCAGTGATGACCTCTTTTTTTGTGGTAGATATTTTTTACTCCCTTTATGTTCAGTTAACATATTTAGTTTGTTTACAACATTTATTAAAACATATTGATTTGTTTGCTAACGTAACCATCACATATTTAGGCATTATACATTTTATTCTTAAGTTTCCCTGGTGGAAGTGATCAATAGAAATTCGTAGAATTCAATAGACATTCCTATTCATATCACTAAAGGGTTTGGTTATATCAATAGTAGTTTGTATCATAAAAATATGTATCAAGAAAAATAAATCAAATCAAGATAAATACAAATCATTAAGAGTGTATTGAAATGCACTGATATCAATGGAGATCACTACAACCAATACAAACGAAAAATGTAATACAGATTTTAACATAATGTTGTTCAAATGATAATAACAAGATGTCGTAATAATAATTTTAGCATATAGAATGTAGTATAATTCCACAAATTCAGTAGGATGTTAAGTTTTTAACTTTAATTGGAATATATTTTTCAGGACACCTCTGTGTTTTTCAATAACGGACACATCCAATTCGAGAAACTACCACAAACCCAATGAAGACGATTCAACATTTGTGTTGGGGGGGAGGTATTGTATGGGTTGACTAAAGAGAGCTATACACATTGTAATTTATACTGGGAAACGTCCTTTTCACAAAAACAAATTATATAAATGCTCATTTACTGAGTATTACAAGTAGGCTCTATGCGACTAAAGTCATTTCAGATGAAAGGATACTTGATTTGACTAGATAGTTCTGAAGACAAATATACATGCTGATATGGATATTAAGTGTAATGTATGTATAAAACCATTTGCTCAGAAGGATATGTTAGAAAGACATAGATTGTCTCACAGGGGTGAAAAGGTTTACCAATGTAGTGTTTGTGAGAAAATATTAACAAAACTGGCTTCCCTAAAGAATCATATGCTTACGCATACAGGCGAGCGTCCCCACAAGTGTTCTATATGTAAAAAAACATTTACGCTAAAGGGAAATTTAAAGACTCATATATTAACTCACACAGGTGAAAAACCTTTCCAATGTACTGATTGTAAGAAAACCTTTACACAACTAATTAGCCTAAAGAATCATATGGTGACCCACACAGGTGAGCGTCCTCACCAGTGTCTCATATGTGAGAAAACCTTTACACTGAAGGACAATTTAAAGAAACATGTATTAGCTCACACAGGGGAAAATCATTACCAATGTACTGTTTGTGACAAAACCTTAACAAAACTAACTGCCCTAAAAAGTCATATGCTGACCCATACAGGTGAGCGTCCTCACAAGTGTTCTCTGTGTGAGAAAACCTTTACACTAAAGGGAAATTTAAGGAAACACGTATTAACTCACACAGGGGAAAAGCCTTTCCAGTGTACTGATTGCGAGAAAACCTTTACACAACTAATAACTCTAAAGAATCATATGGTGACCCACACAGGTGAGCGTCCTCATCAGTGTATCATATGTAAGAAAACCTTTACACTGAAGGACAATTTAAGGAAACATGTATTAACTCACAGTGGTGAAAAACCTTACCAATGTACTGTTTGTAAGAAAACGTTCACTCAACTAACCAACCTCAAGAGTCATATTCTGAATCATACAGGTGAACGTCCTCATCAATGTCCTTTATGTGAGAAAACCTTTACACTGAAGGGAAATTTAAGGAAACATATATTCACTCACTCTGGGGAAAAGTCTCTCCAGTGTACCGTCTGTGTTAAAACCTTTAAATCACTGGGTCATCTGAAGAGACATCTGGCGACCCATACAGATAATCGTACTGTCTAATGTGTAATGTTTTTAAGCCAACTTTGTGAAAATCTTTCAAGTTCGGATTTATTAAGGATACAATCATTTAAAATAAGGGTAGGTACACATTCTGAAACAATCATGGATATGTTTTATGAACAATTTAAATGATCAGTTATCAAATGTATGTTATTTTCAATACTACCTTGAAGGGTTTAGACTTGATTTGTATTAAAAACCCTGTTATATATTAAAATCAGAATTCATTTTAACCTTTGATATGTCTACGTATGGGTGTATATATGTTTGTGCAGGTTTTTATCAATGAGTAATATAGTTAGACTTGTGTAAAAATGTGTCACCGTGAAATATATGTCAAGATTTATCCTTGTCACGTTATAACAAGAACGCAGTACCTTTATTCACTCCTATTTTTTTCGTGTATTTTTTCCATATTTTTTGTTAAAACTAAGGGTTTACTACTAGTTATTGTTCAAATTAGAAAAGGAATATAGGTTTAGGGTTTACGTGGTAAGTGACAGTTGAACCAGGTTGTCTGTGACCGCTTATCAAGGTCAATCGTACTGTTTGTAATTCATTCATTAAATGCCTCAGATTGCTTGATATATGTATATTTTGAGAAATCTTACGTTAGCAATCTAGTTAATTCAGTTAGTCCTTAAAATCCGGATTTCGGTTCCCGTAGGACCATCATCAAATATAACTGACTCAGGTTAGTCAGAGTGCATGCATGCAATGTTTGATGTTAAGCTCAGGAAATATGTTTGGAATTACAAAAAGCTTGAGAAGACAGTTTTTAAATATATGTTTTAGTGGTTGGGTAGTATGTGAAATCAGTTTTAAAATATCACGACGAAATCCCTCGGATGAATTCTCAGTTATATTTTAGCTTGGTTGACCCTTATAGTCCCAACTGATGATGGTCCTACGAGAATCGAAATCCGGATTTTAAGGACTAACTGAATTAATTAGCTTGCTAAGGTAAGATTCTCAAAATATACGTATGTTTTGAAATTTGTAACATGGTTAAATCATAAAATAAAACAAATTTGGAAGGATTGAGTGGTTGGTAGTATGCCTCCTCTCGGTAATTACTAAGTAATATGCTACAGGACCATGTAATACTCATTATTTTAGTTGTTAAGTACCATTGAAAATCAGTTAGAAATTGATATTATACAAGAGTGTCCATGCATATTACACTATCTTTAATATTTTCAATACTTTTATTGGGCATGCACAATTTGTTAAAGTTAAAATATTAACATTTTTGCTTTGCCTTTGCGTGTTTAGAGCACTTTTACTTCAAACCTTTGGCGTATAAACCTAAAAGCTTTAATTTATTTGGGTGCAAAATAATAGCATAACAATTTCAGTCAGTTCATTTGGTACGCGAGAAAAGTTGACCCAATATCCGAGGAAAAATACAGCAAGGTCAAGGTTACAGCAACCTTAAGATAATGAGGCTACATATTATAGAGTAGAGCAGTTATAAGTGGCCACGGCATTCAGATAGAATAGAGCCCTGAGTAGTTATATCATAATAATAATGAAAATATACGTAATAATAATAACCTAAATTACCAATGATGTAGCAAGAGTTTGTTCAAAAGACATAATTTGTTTCAAAAAGTGTATATTTCCATTTCTAGTAAAAACACAATGTAATCTTTATGTTTATGGTTTGTTGAAAACATTTAATTCAATAATGTTAAAGCTTTCTATATTTATAAGTAATATTTTTAATATATTCAAAGTAAGAAGAAACTTAATACAATGCCAACGTGGAGCTTGAAACGTAAATTTAACATGGATAAAGTTCTTTAAATTTCACTTCAATATCTATCGACGCAGTAACTAATCGTTTAATAGTAAAACTGAGGTTATGGAGGAACGAGTGTTTGTATTTCTAAAAGTTGCCCTTAAACTAGTACAAAAATACATACAACTTTAATCTGTGATATCTTTTATTTTTATATACCTATTTAAAAATAATTTGTATTGATACCGTTAGAGAATAAATGCAAAAATTATAATTCTTTTGGAGTGTGAAAAAATACCAGTATAGATGAATGCAGTTTGTTTATTTTATTAGGCATAAAAGAGTACTGTAAGTTTATACTGAGGTGCAATACACTAAGGTTGCAGTTCCACACATGGCTGCAGTATATTAACAGTATTAACAGTATATTTAAGCAAACAGTTCCAGGGAAAAATTTTACTGTATCCGACCACCCTTTGCTTTGCCAGGTATGTTCAAACACAAAGGCCTGTAGTCTATGTGGAAGGACACAGTAGGGTTTAAAAGAGGCTGCCAACCAAAGGGTAAAAACAACGTTCTTGTGGTTAAAAAATCTATACTTAATTTTGAAATATATCTTCCTTCGACAAACCCCATTTGTCAAATACATATGGCATTGAAAAAGGGGGAGTCACAGTCTGTTAGAAATTTCAAATAAGAACATTTGGGCAGGATTAGACAGTTCAAGCTATAGAGCAAAAACGCTTGTGTTGTAAATCATAACAGAAATAGTGCTTCCTTCAAAACATTTCGTTCTCCTATTTTGAAATCTGATGATGGTGATGTTAATAATCTTATGGCATTAATAGTTAGTAGTCTTATGGGTTTCAATAGTACCACCAATCCATGAAATGGGAAACACAGACGACTGTTCCAATTAAAGACCAGTGTTGATGATCGTAACTTTCTCCAGGGTAATTGGGAGAATAGTACTAAATAGGCTAAGGCATTTACTTGAGAGGAACAATATCTTGTTTGATCATCAATATGGTTTTGCCAATGAACTGTAAATGCCATGTACAAGACCAGTTGGTACAGGAAATTATTCATCTGGTATATCCGTCGACCTGAGTAAGGCGTTTGACCTCGTAGACCATAACTCGTTACTAGACAAAATGTTTAGTATAGAGGTAAGAGGTGTTGCATTTGATTGGTTTCGATCCTATCTTGTTAAATAAACACAGCTTATTAAAGTTTCGTCTATGGACAGGAATGGGTGTTGCCGAAATTATTGGTCTGATGGAGGAATAATGAAACGGCGTATCATAGGGCTCAATTTTAGGTATTCCTGTTATTTACTAATGATCTCAGTCTGGTTTTGACGGATTCAAATGTTTGTATGGATGCTGACGTCTTATGAATTACATTTACCAACTCTCATAGAATTGGAAACATTCCTTCAAGGCAACCCTTTGCTATACTGGCTAGATCAGAATTATCTGAAATCAACCCTCTTTTAAACGAATCTTCAGTTTAATATATATGAACTATAATTTGTTCTGAGCTACTTGAAGTGTTGTTGATTGCTGTAACCCCATCAGCACAAATCGTTGGGCCAACGTTGGCAAATGGTCGGCGGAAATGGTTGGCCAACGGTGGGCATGTCGCGGAGGCGGGAGATTCGCCCGTCGATGGATTAACCAACCATTATCCAACAATGCCAACCAATACCCAACCAAATGCCAACGGTTTATAATTTTTTATTTAAATGCTTATTTTAATTTAAAAAATCATGATTTAACTAATTGAATTGTTTAGTAAACCAATTATAGAAATTTTAAAAAATGAATTAAGTTGCAAAACTATCGAGTCACGGTCGGATATCGAACCTACAAGCTTTGATTTACTGAACACTCGCCTTAATCCCCACGGCCAATCTGACTTACGAGAATCGAAGGATGGACTAAGGTATAGAAATTACCAATAGTCTGTACCTGCACGACTTGTACTAGCCTATATACTTATATACCTATACTTATTTACCTATATATATGTTTTATTTTTCTAAGATTTGATATTACTCGTTTTATTATTCTACGTGAATCTACTCGTGCAAAAATCACTGTAATAAAAGTAGGAACAAGTTAATTTGATTTATGTATCTGTGAAATATGAAAAGCTACGAGCAAATTAATATATATATTTAATATAATTATAATAATAAAAATATAATGTTAATTTAAAACCCATCAGCACAAGTCGTTGGGCCAACGTAGGAAAATGGTAGGCCAACGGTTGGCAAGAGGTTGGCCCATAAGCATAAATCGTTGGGCCATTGTCGGCATTGTAGGATATGGTAGGGAAATGGTCGATTGGCATTAACGCGGTTGGGCTAACGAACCAATCGTTGGCTAGCCCACGTTGGCAAATCAAACCATAGCCGACGTTGGGCCATCAAACACTAATGTTGGCAAATCCTACCATTATATTATTAATAATTATATATATATAAATAATTTATGAATAATTATATGTATATAATTATGTTTTATATATATATAATATGAATATATAATTAATAGTAATATAATGATTGGATTTTCCAACGTGGGCTAGCCAACGATTGGTTGGTTGGCCCATCCGCGTTAATGCCAACCGACCATTTCCCTACCATATCCTACAATGCGACGATGGCCCAACGTTGGCCCAACGATGTGAGCTGCCGGGGCTCTCGCTTAGGTGACCTTTTGTTCTAGTTTTGTTTGTATTAAGATTGTCTGTGGTGCGGGCCCATAGACGCACGCCTATGTAGCCTATTCTTAAATCCGGCCCTGACAAGAGCAGACGGGGCAGAGAAGAAAATGTTGGTCGACCTTGTAGATTTATCTTGTTTAGCCCAGACGAGAGCTACTAGATATAATAACCTCGTTGAGTAGCCTAGGTAAGCAGTGTTTGTCCAAGTTAGAAAGGTTCGTAATATTGGCCATGATAAAAATATTAAAATGCTGTGAAGGCTCAATTCTGAGTGCAGTATTCATTTGTCGTTGGGTTGTGAATAATCATGGTTTTAAAAATTGGTCGACCCTACAGATAGTAACAAGACGATTGATTAGATAGTTTTATAAACAAATCTAAACGAATACAAATTACATAACACTATACACCTATTATTAATGTTTCTAATCCAGCCCTTTCGAAGCATCTCAAACTGTTAATAGTACGTGTTATTTTGATCCCTAACTTATATCCGATCTATTTCATTTTGAGAACTTGATTTTAATAAAATAATATAAATCTACGTATATTTAGGACCTGCATGTCCCTAGGTGCAAGCGGCAGTGTGAGCCCTTCCCGCCCTTGTCAGCTAGCTGCCGACCTTTTGTCTGGTATTTTTGATTTGTCTGGTGCGGGCCCCCTGGGTTTGCGTCTATGTGGCCTTTGCTTAAATCCCACCCGGACTCTTAGGCATTTTAGAATTACTTAGTCTTATGAAATTTACGTTATAATTTGGATTTTGCATTTGTTACAATTAATCAATTAACCAGTTGCATGATGTTTTGTTATTCTTGCCTTTAACGTATAATAATGTAAAGCTTTTAAATATTATATAGGTCATCTAGAACAACTAAATGATTCCGGTCGTAGTGATAACTAGATTATCTACTTTAAATATTATAACTGTTGTCAGCTTCTCGTTAACTATATCAGACCTAAAGGAAAAGTCGAAGCGTTGACAAAATGTTATATTGACTAATATTTATTCTATGCTAATACTCTAAAGTTAATGTATCCTTATAATTTTGACCTGGTCGATTAAATTGATTGAAATAAAGTAATTCAAGTTAATAAAGACATAAGTGAATGTGAAAATATCTCTATTTTAACGAAATATAAGATACTTGATGCACATTTCCCTTGAGAAATTGAGGTTATGTTAGATAGACAATACATTAAGGTAAATTTCACACAGTATCTGCATAACATTCTGCACTATTTTTATATATGTTTTCTACGTTAGATAAGTAAACCGTAGATGTAGATGTATATATGTTATAACCTAAAACAGTTTGGACGGCTCAGCAATCAATTAAAGATAGGCAACAGAAAATCACCCCCTCCACACCCCACATCAAGCCTTATAAACGCTATCTAAACAAATAGTTAAAACGCACATAAAACAATCACATTATCTCATCATCACAAACATGCATACACCAATCACACAGACTGAAGGCTTATTGTACTTAAAACGTAACCACCTACCGTACCTTTATATCGTCTGTTTTTTCCCGAGGTTAGGTTGGAGTATGATGTTATCTTGGGTCTAAAATGTAATGTTTTTGCTAAAGAAAATACAGCTTTACTTTAAATAATATGTTTTTATAAGTTTTTATTAAATATCATTAAATTTAATTTATTACAATTAAGTAGGACTATTACATCGCTATCTAGGGTTTAAGTATTATTCTAATAACTTATATACCGTACCGTAATATTGCAAGTCTGATAATTGTTATGTAAATTTTGTATATTTCTAGGTTTTGTTAGGATAGCCTTCAGTTCACAACAGATTGGCAGGTCATTCGGTAACTATCGACTATCGTATTATGAACTATCGATGTGACGGTCGTAGTCGACAAGTCGATTAGCAGCGCCGTCTACATGGATATGTACACCTTTGGTACACACACAAACACAATCTAGAGTCTTAGTCTATAAGACGGGAAAGAAAGAGGACACACTGGCACTGCTCTGCTGTATTAATAATTGTAGGTTATCTCTTGTCTGTGGTAAAACGCATCAAGTGATACCAATTAATTAATGTGTTAACAAAAACATTCCTCACCGGCCAACTCTACCTGTCAGTTTAGGGATAGGCCATTAGATCTTTCTTCAGTATAATTGTCCATATGTAATTCGGAATTACCGTTAGTAACTTAAATAAATAACTTCCAAATCATGGACTAAAAAATTCCATCCTTGTTAGATTTTACAAGTTAACTCTAGCTAGGTTTATTTAAACCATTTTGTTAAATAAAGTAACCTTTGTTCTTAGCACCCCAAAGTGGACGTTTTTTCTCAGAAATATCAATGTGTCTAATTAATTTCAGCACCTTTTTGAAATTTCTAATTTTATCGTAGGTAATTTATAAACAAGTACCTGGGGGGCCGAGCTTTGCTCGGGGGAAGGTCGGTCAGTTTGTTTAGATGACTTGTAGTAATATTTCACCACTCCCCCCTCTCAGATTTGTATTATTCATTTGCCTCTTTTCTACATTTTTAAGGTCCCTCCAGTTGTTATTTATAGCTCAATGCCCCTTTGATTTATTATACTACTCTATATATGTAATCTTAACTCAAATCTTTTAATCTCTCCTCTCAGGAAACCACATGTTAATAATTATAAACAACATGAGTATTACTTTGACAGTTCCCTGGTTGATTATGAACAGCTGTTACAATTCTTTTGTTTTGATTTTAAACTCTATAAGCCCAATGTTAATTTGTTAACTTTTCATTTTAGTTTTTTTACATTATTTGATTTTTCCTAGGAATGAGGCCTGTCTAGAACTTATTTTTATCCCAGAAATTAGTTATTTTGAACATTTGAATGAAATCGTTGGAGCCGTTTTTGAGATCCGTGTCGCAAGCAAGCACGCAAGCAAGCAAGCAAGCAAGCAAACCTTACTCATATTAGAGTATAGGATATAGCCTACCCCATGGTACTATCGGATGTATTTGTATTAGACCTGTCTAAAAGTCCAATAACAACATCTTATGTTTTTAAAATCCTACTGTATACTGGTAATAGCAAGCAAGCATGCAACTTTATTACAACGCCAATACTTGTGCATAATGCTCAATAGAAACGATAGTTAACTTATTTGTTTGCAGTCATTGAGCAAATATTCCTTTATGAAACTAGCCTCGGTCGATTGTCTGTTCTTGCACAGCAAATTAAATGCTAGTATTTGCAATGTAAGTAGACCATATTGTGTTTGCCCTTTTGTATAGGCCTACAAGAATGTTATGCCTACTTATTTACCAATAAGTAAATTAGTAATTGTAATAGTATTCGTGAATTTGGTTACTAAATGGCTCAACTTAACCTTCGCAGTAGGCCGAGTTTGTTTGGTGTGACTAGGCCTACGACAGTTAATATGATCTTGTCACCTTTTATTTCACATCACTCCTTACTTACCTCTCCAGTTAACTCTCCTTGACATTTTAGGCTTAGACCTAACTTAATACCTTATCACTTATTGTCATTGCTAGACTTTTTCGATTGCTGCAGGATACTTTTCAGCTAATTATTATTATTTCAATTTAACTACTTATTAAAGATGTGTAATTTCATATTAATAATTATTAGGAATTAAGGATTATGCTTTGTAGAAAAATAACTTAAGTTATAAAATCTAATTAACTTTTAAATCTAAAATGCATCACACTGTCAGATTTAATTTCGGATCAAGAAGTCTCAGTGTCAGAAAGAAAAATAAGGGGGGAGAGCGATACCAAGGGAAGAGAAATGACAGGTCAATTTAGGTTATGAGCCAGGGTAGGGACAGGATGGGCTAGGGTGTGTTCCTAACTCAAGGTTAAGTAACTTGTTTCTTGTCCTTATCTTTATTTTCAGTAACTCTTACTTTAAATGGTAGACAAAGTTTACAAATATTTCTTTTAGAGATGCTTCCCTCCAAATTACTCGTAATAAACTTTTAGATAAAATACTATCATAATAGTAAAATATCGCAATTGTAACCGTATATATGTTGAAGTGATGAGATGAGACTGCAGTGCAGACTCTGTCTCTGTCCAGCCTAAATAATCAGCTGCAGGTAACAGTCGATGTATTTCAACAGTCGATGTATTTCATTCGATAGAGAGTGACTAACCGAATGACCTGCCAATCTGTTGTGAACTGAAGGCTATCCGTTTTGTTATATAAGCCTATTGTCAAATGTTGCTACTAATTGATTGTTTTATGTGAGAAATTAAATAACAACATTTAATTGTAAAATACCTTTCTATAGCTTAAATCGGGCATCTCGCTAGGATATCGGGGCCAAATTCTCTAAAAGGTGTACGTATGATAATATTTATAATAGTCAGTATGGAAGAAAATTTAGGACAACTTATTGTAACAAAATTTCCCCTTGTGTTTAGATAAGCAGTATATGTTAAAACAAGCTTGCGTTGTAGTTAGCTGGTCGTTAACCATGTTAAACCTGATGGGTCTGAAAGTGGGAGGGTCTTTCATCGTTTGTTGTAAAACCTGCTGCAGTTAACTACGGGTTATTGATTCAGCATTTTACCTTTATTTTATAAAGTTTAATGAGGAACGTATTTATTACGTTTACTTATGGGATTGTTAATTTTAATTGTTTTATTTAAGTAACCTAAACATAGTTAAGGTACTAAATCTGATGGAGGATTCTACATGACAGCGGTGGGCTAATGCCAGGCGCTAATGTAAGGGGCGGTGGTAGTTGAGCTGTTTGCTCAACGTTAGCTTAGTTTATAATTGGTCGGTTTGAGTAAAATGTACTATAGAATTTTTAGTTTTAGAGAAAATTAGTAATATTAAATGCACGGAGAAATTATTATATAATAATCCTTTTATAAATTAAAAAAGTTACACTGTAAACTATTCTACAGACATTTTAGTTACTCAATAACAAAAATAATTGTAAATTTAAATTATAAATGTCTGAGAAGTGATTTTCAAAGTCTATTTTAGTTGAGTCTAGTTTTATAAGACGGGAAAAATTTAACATTTTTATATTACCTGTAGACTACTAAATAAACAGTATCTCTTAAATAATTGCAATAATTCACGTCATTTCAGTTATTCTTAATCAGTTTACCTGATATAACTAAAGTAATGTTTTTGAAATAAAAATTAATATACTACCTATGTAAATTTGCCTGTATTTTAAAAGTTATTAATGTGATTATTAGTTTCTTATAACTTATTTTTGACATTTAACATTTAACAGGTGTAAACAAGGTAATTCAAAATTGCAGCTTGTTGTTCTAAGTGGATTGAGAATTGGGTTGATTAGTTTAGTTAGATAGTCCTAATTTCACCAAACAAAACATTGCAAAGGTTTAGGAGAAGGATTGTTCAAGCTCTTTATTCAAAAACCCACCAATCATTCATGGGATCACTAAAAGATTTGGCATAGTATAATCTCTGTTTAAAATGATAATTTAGAATGATGCAATCAAATTGGAAATCCGCTGTAACAAGTTTGAAAGTGTTATAATTATAAATAACAAACTTTCCTATATACCTTAAAGTTATAAGAACATCCCTAATTTGAACACAGTCATGACCGCAACGAGCAAACAAAATTACACGTTAAAAATATAAACAAATGTTATTTAACGCTAATTTTAAAATACAAATTGCTTTCACGTGCTTTAAATTGTGAGATATATATATTGCTGTTAAACACAAAGTATTAGGACACAACATTTATTTTTAATACTCCTAAAATTTACGTAATAATTGAAAATAAAAAAAATTGTTTTTTGATGTTTTAATTTTTGTACGGTGTAAAACTATAAATATTGTAATAGTACTATTGTAAAGGTGTTTTATACTCATTAATCCTGTGCTTGTAGGGACGTATGATTGTTATGTTAAGTGTATAGAATTTTACAAAATGTATTCGTTTTACGTATGTAGAAATAAGCCTAATATTTAATCACAACATAACTAATATTTGATATAGAGGTTATGTGTCGTATTTTTTATATAACATATATTTTAAAGTATCGACCATGCATTTAAAATATGAGCATATTACAAAAAATTATTTATAATGAATATTTTATCTTTTATAATAAACGAGTTTTCCACTCAAACAACCATTTTATACTTGTTAGAGGAATTGTAAAGTCACTTAGGCAATAGTTTGAATGATATATCTATACAAAATAAGATATGCAATGGTAAACCGACTTGTGTTGGAATATTCAGTTAAAAAAATTATATTTGTCCGCTTTTCACGTTTTGGACCACTGTGTGCGGCGCGACGTATCGGGGTGAGCGGAGAGTGTAGAGGGAACTGGCGCGGCGTGCGGGACGGAGATGGTGGTGGTGGTATGGTGGAGGGGCAGCCGATAGGGGTACTTCCGGTGGTGGGTGTACCGCAGACAACCGCGACTCTGGCGACACCAAGTGGCTGGTGTACCAACTACGTACCTCTTTACAGTACAGCGTCAGACCTCTGTCTGTACGTTGTCTGTGATAAAATAAACTACAAAAGTTTTAGTTCTAGCTAAATTTAGATATATTAAACATATTCAGAAATGACGGCATAATCATCCTTGTATAAATTTAAAAGAATTTAAAGGAATATGTTATACAGAATTTTCAATTACTTTAAACATAAATTGTATATTTCAATTAGAGATTTTCGAGTAGTGATTTTCTAAGTTTAGTCGAGTCAATTTTTTTAAGACGAAAATAATTTACTATTTTTATACGACCGGTATACAGTACACAATATGTTTAGATAATTAATAATTTCCGTTATTTAAGCTGAGCTAAATCAGTTTACCAGATATTATAAAAGTTATTTTTGCAAAATTATAAACATGTACAGTATATAAAACCACAAAAATTAAATGAAGGAAACCTCACATGAACCTGAAGGCCTAGTTCAAAGTTATTATTGTTAATATTAGTATTGGCGCTTTGCTTATTTGTAAATATATTTTTATGAAATTTGGTAAGTGGTTTTATGTGGTTTATTCACATGACATGCACAGAAAATTCGCTAAGCACGCAGCTTTTCTGTGACTGGGGTTAAATGTTTAAGTTTTTATCATCATACACGACTTGTTTGTACATCGTTTGTTAGAAGAGATCTTAACTAGAAGAGATATAGTTTAAATTCAGTTAAAACATTAAATAACTCATAACATGGTTTGAAAAAGCCTCAATTTTAAGATATAATACAAACGACCCATAGGGTCCTTGTTATTTATGGCATTCACAAAGGTAAAAATGCCCTTGCAAAAATTAAATAAAAGATAAGATAACATAACATAACATAAGGCAAACATAAAATAACAACAAGGCAAAACGTTTCCATTCATAAAACCACTCAACCCCACACTCTCGAAAAAAATCATCTATCTATGACACGTACATAAAAACGATGCAATTGTACAGTTAGCAGCTCCTTACTTTACACTTACAGTTTCTTGGTTTGGTTTTTATCATCGTATATGACAGGATCATGGGCTAATATTAGGAACGGTTTAGAAATAAAACACACTTTTACAGAATACTGTGTTTATAATATTAATTTAAATTAATTATAGTACCAGACGTTTTAATTTAAAATAACACCATTTAGTAGGGATTATGTTTCCTTTGGCTTTAAATTTAAAATGTTTCAAATATAATATATTCTTCTTTACATAGGTAGTTTCCATATTGGTTATACAGGGTGTTTATGAAACCTCTGGTCCCCTTTTTTGGAATTGTTCCTTAGGTTGAGACAATCATAAAACATCACATAACCATGTGCCTAAAATGCCTAGTTTTCTGCCTGTTTTTGATTTATGTTATTTATGTTAGTTTTTTGAAGATAACGGCCACTTAAAAGTTTTGATATAAAATTTCATGAAAACCGTTTGAATTAAAAAAGATTATCAAGAAAGATAGAAGATGCGGAATTAAAAGGCAAATCAAACGACACCTTATTTGATAAAATCTTTTATCTTTCTTGATAATCTTTTTTAATTCAAACGGTTTTCGTGAAATTTTACATCAAAGATTTTAAGTGGCCGACATCTTAAAACGGTTAAAAATATCGTAACGAAATTCCATACCCTTGTTTCATCCACTAAGATACACATCTGTGCCGAGTTTGAAGTTTCTGTCTCAAATAATACTCAAGTTATTAAATAATGTGTGAAAATCACAAACAGACCGACAGACGGAAAACTAGGCATTTTATACACATGTTTATACGTTGTTTTATGATTGTCTCGACCTAAGTATCAATTTCAAAAAAGGGGACCACGGGTTTCGTAAACACCCTGTAGAAAAGGAAAACTTTGTTAACTCCTTAGATATTTTGTCAACGCAATTCACTTGAAAAATACAAATAAGTCATCATCTGATTAAATTTGTGTAACATGCTTGGAGAGTTAGAAAGAAGCAATATATAAATATATGTACATAAATATGTAAATACTTTCTATAATGTGATATGTTTTGTTTTGTTTTGTTTTAGATCATATAACCGACAAAAAGAGAAAGACTTCCATAATTTTTTGGGAAAAAGTATAGACTCATGTTAATTTAAACTACTACATAAAACGTTACAAAGCTGTATGTAAAAAGAGGTAACATCAAACTACAATATGAAATAATACGTTTATATGAGTAAACTACGTTTATATGAGTAGGAACTAAAGGGCTTACAATCATTTTACATAATCAAACCTTTGTCCTGTAAAATAAAAAAAAGAAAGCTTATAAAGAATTGTGTAAACATTGTTTTCAGGAACAAACGAACAACATAAGTGTTGGTAAACGGTATTTCATCTTACTGGTTCCTTAAAGGACCATGTATTGATGCATTCAGAAGAACTATATGACTAATATTTTACTTGCGACCAATCCGTTACTCAATATGTCAAAACTCAAAATTAAATTTGTAGGCATGAGAAATGAATTAACACATACTGACGAGCGACCTCATAAGTGTTCAGCTTGCGAAAAGACCTTTACTCGGGTTGGACATCTAAAAACGCACGTAATGGTTCATACTGGAGAGTGCCCTCAGTTTGCAAGAAGTCTTTTTCTCAATTAGGTAACTTAAAGCGTCACGTACTGACGCATACTGGAGAGCGGCCTTATAATTGTTCAGCTTGCGAGAAATCCTTTACTACCGCAGGAAGTTTAAAGAGTCATGTGTTGACGCATACTGGAGAGCGATCTCATAAGTGTCCAATTTGCAAGAAGTCTTTTTCTCAATTAGGTAACTTAAAGCGTCACGTACTGACGCATACTGAAGAGCGACCTTATAAGTGTGTAGCTTGCAATAAGTCGTTTACAACATCGGGAAGTTTAAAAGACCATATATTAATTCATACTGGAGAGCGACCTCATAAGTGCCCAACGTGCGATATGTCGTTTACTCAATTAGGCAGTTTAAAATGCCACCTACTGATCCATACTGGAGAGCAGCCTTATAATTGTTCAGCTTGAGAGAAATCCTTTACTACCGCTGGAAGTTTAAAGAGTATGTGTTGACGCATACTGGAGAGTGACCTCATAAGTGTCCAATTTGCAAGAAGTCTTTATCTCAATTAGGTAACTTAAAGCGTCATGTACTGACGCATACTGGAGAGCGACCTTATAAGTGTGTAGCTTGCAATAAGTCGTTTTCAACATCGGGAAGTTTAAAAGACCATATGTTAATTCATACTGGAGAGCGACCTCATAAGTGACCTGCTTGTGAGAAGTCTTTTACACATTTGGGAAGTTTAAAAGGTCACATGTTAACGCATATTGGAGAGTCCAAGATGTGAGAAATCCTTTTCACAAGTTTGTACTTTAACAAATCATATATTGACACACACCGGTCACCACACCTTCAATTGTTCAAGGTGTGGGAAATCATTTACTCGCGCAGACTCTTTAAAGGTTCATATGGCGACACATAGAGGTGAACGTCAACACCAGTTTCCAAAATGCAATAATCCCTTTCAAACTCATATTCTGTTACATACGGGTGAGTGTCCTTTCAATTGTCCAAGATGTGAGCAATCGTTTACACAGACAACAAATAATCATATGCTGACACATACTGGTGAGCGCCCCTAAAAGTGTTTAAGATATGATAAATCTTTTACACATCCAGGTATTTTAAAGATAAATATGCTGACACTTACTGGAGAGCGCCCATAAAAGTAATCAAGATGTGAGAAATATTTTACATGGTAGGCACTATAAAGAATCATATGCTGACACTTACTGGTGAGCGCCCTTTCAATTGTCCAAGATATGTGAAATATTTTACAAAATCAAATAACTTAAAGAATTATATGCTACAACATGCTGGTGAGCGCCCCTTCAAGTGTTCAAAATGTAAATCCTTTATAGAAGTAGTCACTTTAAAGCGTCACGTGTTGACACATACTAGTAAACGCCCACACAATAAGTAGCTATCTAGCCAACACAAGTGTGTTGTAATCAAGAAACCTCTTACCGTAGGAGCAGATAATCACCGTTCTAGCCAATGTCAATTTTAGGAAGGTTTTGCCGAGTTATGTTCTTTAAAAATGCTGTACGATACAATAATACGATACAGCAACCCAAGGAAATAACTAAAACTGTAAGATAAGATAAAGAGGTCATGGCTTAATGTTTGGTTACCTTATTATTATAAGCAAATTAATTGGTAAGATATAATAATTTAATGATGAACTAGACAATTATAATACTATTTAATTATACTACGACAATTTAATAATTTACTATCTAAAGTGGTAATACTAAAGCCTGTAACTCAGGACCTCATTAAGCATATGCACATCCTGATGCGTTCAGTTAACTAGGATAAGTCTAGTTTATTCATTATATATTTTGATAACATATGGTTTAATGTTTAAGATAAATATTGTCAGTACATTTGTTATTTTGATTCGGTTTATATTGTTACAAATATTTTTGTTAAAATTATTGTAATTGGGATAGCACTACACAGACTAAACTATATACTAAGTAGTTTTATTGTTTATACATTATTTTGTCATTTTCATATTGTTATTACTTAAAAAAATCTTGGGAACGATTGTTATAGATAGGTCTCTACAAAGGTTTCACACTAGCTTATTTGTAAAAATTAAAATTAATTGCTGTATTCGGTTTTATTGTTTTTTTTTGTTTAATAAGCAACTATTGTGTATTTAACTCGTATATAATTAAATAATTTGACTAAAATTTACATTTGCTTAAGGCTTTGTGTTCAATATACATACAATGAGACATTGTCTACATACACTGTGGAATAAGTTTTGGTTTTCTTGGATTTTATTATGAATATTGTTATTTTATTATGGTATATTTATAAATATACCATATTGTCTTAATCTTGTCTGCATTTATTTAATTCCCTGGATAAATTTGTTCGTATTTTATCAGCTTTTAGATACTTTACCGTAGGGGTTTCTTTCGTAATACGGTGCATATATATAATTTTTGTTACGGTAACATATAATTATATATGACATCTTGTTATAAATTAACTAAATACCCCCGTAGCAGCAAACCTGCGTACTCAGCGAATTTCCAATGCATATATATGTATCTTAGTACCACATAAAGCCACATACCAAGTTTCATCAATATACATTCATAAAAAAACGATTTATGACATTTTAATTATTCTCCATAAGAATAACATGGCAGCTGAGTATGCAGGTTTGCTGAAGCAAGGAACACAAAAAATGGGGTTTTATACAAATATCAATATAACTCATGTAGGTAAAGCCACATACCAAATTTCATTAATTTATTTTCATAATGAAGGCAGATAACACGTTACTTATTCTCCATAAGAATAACATGGGGCTGAGTACGCAGGTTTGCTGCTACGGGAGCCTTGGGTAAAAAAGTGTCTTTTTGATCAAATATCAATGGTCCACAACCAGATGAAGCCGTATACCAAGTTTCGTCAGTATAGGTTCATAAATAAGCGAGATATAAAATTTTTATTTTTCTCCATAAGAATAACATTAGACAACGTACTGTGTTTAGCACTTTCAATATCTCGGTAACCAATTGACGTAGAGAAATGATCAAAATACCAAATTGTGTGTTTTTTTAAGTTGAATCCAATGGGAAAAAATAAAATTTGACCATTTCCAAAATTATATGTAAAAAATTCGAAAAACCCATTTTTGGGGTACAAAACCCCCCCAAAATACCATTTCGGATAAAGCGATCTGGCTGGTTTTCGAACTTAAAGTCATAAATGTTGCTTTATACGTTTATACCAAATTTCATCAAAATCGGATAATTTTTACGAGAGTTATCGTGCTCACGGACACATATATATATACGAATGGTGTTTTTGGGGTCTGGGGACCTCAAAACGAAAAGTTATCATGGTCCCGGGCCTAGGTCTTACCATGCCGACTACGGTAATAGCTTCTTCCCTATAGGGGAAATTCGCTAAAACATAATATACTACGCAAAATGTCTTTAAATTGTTAGCTAGTAATGGTGTCCCGTTCTGTAACCGAGCATCTGGTAACACCTGCCGCGCCGCCTCGCCTAATTGGCTGATAATTTTTGTAAAGAATTATATTGTCTTCTGCCACAAACAAAATTAATATTGTAAGAATAAGTATCAATATTGTAAGAGTTTTAGGCTTGATAAACTAAATATATATTATTAGTAAAGGGAGTGGTTGTTTTTATGCAGGCCCCGCATTTGCCCCAATTAGTTAAAAATCAAAGGGGTCTCATTTTTTACTATAAAACGTTGTGTGTTGATTACAGTACCTTTTGTGATGTTGTTAATAAGCCTATTGTTACCTGAAGATAGTAATTGTTGATTTAATAGTGAGAGGATGCAGAGTTAGCAGCACGTAGTAATGCAACATGTAATAGTTATCTTGAAAAGTATATGAGTGGAAAGACGGGAGCGGCATAGGGTTACATTTGCAAGTGTCTTAGATGGTGAACGGTAGAGTTTATAGCGTAATACTTGTATTGTAATTAAACAAAAAAATACTGTTTTATTTTTATGATAGTTTCTAGTTAAATATATTTAAATCGGGCTGAAAATTGGAATGTGTGTTATTATTATCATAATTTGTAATTTCCAGTATAGTTAATACATTCCATTAATATTAAAATCAGTGAATTCAAATTTTACATATTTCTTGTATACATAAACTGCAACTCTTCGTTAACACTCTAAAACCAATAACTTATATATATTATTTACCAGGGTTATTGAGGACATTGAGTTTAATGATTCCCTCCCATCTCTCCTGTTTCTTGTGGATTGTGTTGACTAGCATGCCAGTTGGAGTTTCAGCTAGCATCCCACACAGCACAACAAACTTGTTTTTAGCTTGATCAAACCCTAGAACCACAAGCTTGTTCTTATCTTGGCCAACCAAGCCTATAAGTTTGGAATTAGCTTAATTTAAGCTAGGAAGTTTACACTTTCCCAACTTGTTTTAAACTTTGATACTCAAGCCTATAAAAATGTTAGGGAAATAAGCCTAATTTCAACTTATAATACTTGGTTTACAGTTACCTTAGTAAAACAAACCTATAGTAAGTTTGGATTTTAGATTCAGACAGCGTGTTACAAGCTATGCCAGGCTTATAGCAACCTTATTACAACAAACCTATAGTAAGCATGTAATTCAATCTTAAAGCAAGTATTTTACAACAAACCTATAATAAGCTTACAATACCAAGGTAAAGGTCCTAGGCATTTGTAGTATCGTTTCATATGGGTGGGTATTTATTACACCATGGCTGGACATTTTAACAACCTGTCATATTCTCACTCTATGGAGTTAGGGTAGGTCAGATCACTGTACCTTATTGGATTAGTGTTCAATTTACTATTGGTACTGCCTAACGTATTGTAAATTATACGTTTGTAGAAAGTTTTTAAAGTAGAACATATTTGGGAAACGTGGGGACAAGCCGTAAAAGACCATTTTAAGTTTTAAAATGAATACTTTGATAACAACAAAAATTAACACACAACGATCTAAACACCTCTGGTTTGTAAAAATGATTAAAGTTTTTAACAATCCTGCAAGTTCTTGTTTCTCAAACAGGAAGTAGGGTGGCTAAGTACACCAAATATTTCAATAGTAAAATCAATTTATTTATTTTGTAAAAAAACAGTAAATAACTTAAATACATTGTATTGTAACAGAAGAAACATATATTGATAAAAGCAAGGTGCATTAAATAATAATAATAAAAGAAAGCCTAAGATGCCCTTATTTATACATATTCCTACTGAAAAACTGGAGTAAAATGATTGTATATTTTTTAGTTTGTGCCACAAATAGGCCCTACTGCAAATAAAAACTAAGAAAAAATTGACTATGTCTAAAAAACAACATCAGGTCCTTTTCTTTAGAATTCAATTGAATAGTTTTGATTAAACAGACACCGTATAATAAAGTATTTTAGTTATGCTTGGAGCTGGATGTTTATGGGGAAGATAAGAAAGATAAGTGAAGGACCACCCGTAAAGGGCAAAAACGAATGATAATAATTGACAAATTATAACATATAACGATCATTTAATTTATATAAAGGATAAGATAAGTAAGGACTGGCAGGCCAGTTATTGACATAGAAAGGGAAACATGTTATGTACTAGCTGTAGTTCATAAATTGCACCAATTGTTTTAGGGCACTGATTACAAATTTTAGGGTATTTATAATTTAACAAAGGAAAGGAAAATGTTCAAAAGACGTTTATATTAATAACTTATTCACTCACCAAATTGGGTGACAGTTCTGACCTTGTCAGTACTTTGGTTTAGGCATGTGGAGATCAAGGGAGTTAGGGGATGGGATTAGAAGGTCTTGCAGGTCTTGAAGATCTAGAAGTTCTAGAAGGTCAAGAGGGTCTAGAAGGTCTAGAGGGTCTAGGAGGTCTAGAAGATCTGAAGGGTCCAGGGTGTTAGATGATGTCCCTCACTTCATTACAAGTACATAGTTTGGAGGTTTTAACCAGCGTTTCATTAAAAAACAATTAACATGAAGTGCGATAGTGATACATACATTGGCATGTTGATAACTGACAAAGAGGGGATATTATATTTATGAAGGTAAGTTCTTATGAACAAAAGTGAACTGGGAGTGATTATTTGCTGGAACTAAAAAAGTGAGGATTGGGTTAGTTATTATAAAATAGGTAACAATGCCAATGTAAACAAAACATATCAGATTAGAAAAAAAGTATAGAAAAAGAGAGATATTTTAAATTAAATTAAAATAAAAACACATTATTTCAATTGGTGGAGTAAAAATGTGATGAACCAGGCTCTTGTTGAGTATTTGGGAATTAATTATTTTCAAAACAACATTATATAAATCTAGAACAAGTTAGTTAAGGTATATATTACATGTACAAAAAGACATATTACATGTTACAAATTAATTTGTTTGATAAAAGTAAACAGTACAACTTTATTTAGCAAATTGGTAGAGGAATATAATTTATTTTATTTTTAACATAAGTCTTAGTTGCCATATGTATGGTTAAGACTAGTTACAATATTTTATTTAAATGAATAATTCATAATTTGTATTGTTATTCATCTTGGTCGTCATACAAAATCTTCATTATATTATATTATTATATAATATATATATTATTAATAATGGCATAAAGAACTAAATATTGACATCTTTAATTTTTTCGCTACATTATTTTTTTTTTTAAACTACGTATATTTTTCCACACAAATACTGTTTCGTTACTAACAAAATCTGCATTAAAAAGAAACTTTAAATTTTCTGTATCGTAAAATTTGAAAGAAGAATAATAATCGTAAATCTATGGCTAAGTTTTATAAAAATAAGAGCTGTTAAGTGTCCTTATACTTAATACGCAACATTTTATTTTTGGACAGTTTGTTTAGACTCTCACTGGACCGATGTTTAAATTATTAAAACTATATTTAGTATTATTGTTCATTTTCTATAACACCTTTTGAAATGTATAAATGCACATTAAGTAGATATTTGAAACACACTAAAGATAAATTGACAATACAATTTGAAAACCTTATTGAGAACAATAATACACACAACTTCTCTCAATTAATTTTAACGTATAGGCTATTTAACCGAGGGAAAAACCTTTTATTTATCTATTAAGACCTTAACGATACGTTCAGACCTCTTTAGGAGCTTCCTCGTGCTATAGACGCAGAAAGAACAACGTACTTAAATAATTACCTGTTGAATTGTAGAATAGATATATGTATTAGTTAGTATCAGATAGGCTTCTCATTTATTCGTAATGCCACGGTGTATTATTTTTACGTACGACTTCTTTTAGTTGGTCACTTCCGTTAAAAATATAAACTTTTGTAATTTTAATTTTGCAGTTTTTTTGTTTTTCAGTAATATAAATAAAGGGTATTAAATCCGAGATTTGTAAACCATCAAGTGTATTATTAAATTAAGAATACAATTGTCATATCTTATTTTTTTATACAAGCACATTTCCTACAAAATATAATAATTTGTTCCTAAAGAGTTTTTAACAAAATATATATATAAGTTATGTTAACTGTTATGTTAAATTTTCTTTTTGAACCGTAAACTCAGTGAGAATTTTATTTCGGTGGTGATCGCTGTGATTCAATCGGACTGACCAACTATCAACAGGCGAACCCAAGCTCTCCTTAAATAACAATCAATGACAAGTTTAAATACTTTTTTATTTTCAAGCTTAACCCTTGCAATCCTGAAGAGATAACAAACTTTTCCTGTTTACATATTGACAATATTAACTTATTCCAATGCAATGTAATACAGCACTAATATGAGAAAAGAATTATAATTATAATTATAATTATGGGATGAAGAAAAAACCTACTTTCAACAGGTAAATCCAATCTGTTCTTAAAATATTTTTATTTACAAGTTTTTAAAGTGTATTAATGTATAAGCCCCTACTTAAATTACATGGCTAAGAAACCTAAGTAGACAAATAAAATCCAATCACAATTTTAAATACTTAATTTTTCTATAATCATTGGTAATGCAGAAGAAATTACAAACTTGCATGTACAAATATTGACAGTTTCAAGTTAAATACAGTTTAATACTGTTATAATATAGTAACTGTTATTAGCCCGTAAAAAATGACGGGCTTAAACAAAGTAAAGAAGTATTGTTCACTAGTTTTAAAATAAATTTAATAGCTTAACAATTTATGTTTTAAAATCTAATTTTTAATTGTATGTAGCAAAATGGGAATCCACCGGGTAAAATTTAAAGGAATTATTGTAATAAAGCCGCAACATAATGCATATTAAAATATTCCAAAATAAGTGTATAAATTTCAAAAGTGTATTTTTACGAAATACATTTTACGCCTGTGTGCAATAGCCCAAACGGGTGTAGTTTAAACTTTTTTAATAATTTAGTTTTGGATGTTGAAAAAAAAACCCATTTGGGTGTCAGTTCAAGCCAAATTTAGTTTTTTAAAAACTGCAGTTAAATGTTATTAAGTGTTTAAAAGTTTGTTCATCGGGTTCAAATTTGTAATAAGAATTAACCTAATTAAATAATAATAAAAAATTACAGTCTAAATATTTACCAACATTTTATTGTATTTCATATACAGTTTTAAAAGACAGACCAACAAAAGTACATAATTTATCTATCTTTCTATATTATTAATACCGTACATGCAAACTATGTAAACAATAAAGGCTTTTTAGTTTTATGATTTACCCCTACATATTATACACTGGAACTCGCGTCTACGTGTGCAGATGTGAAAATTGGCTTTAGATTTTCGATTTAGGCCTCAGGTCAGGGCTCTGCCCCATGGGACTTCCAAGTCCCCAATGTAATTCATATAGATGAGTGTTTTATTTGGTTTATGTCACATGTGTTTTTCCCTAATTAAATTAAATAAGCAGCTGTTATAATGATTACATTTAATGATAGACTGTTATTGTATTGTTTACCATTTAAATTTTTTTGCTTCTCAAAGCGGGATGCGCAATCTCCGCACAGGAAATTATACCTAGCTATACACTGTATGAAAAAATATTTCACATTATATTCAATGCTAATTAATAGGATAGGTCTATAGTCCTTAGATTGCCTATCCATTGCATTAAATTTCTTACCAGAGTTTCAACCAGTTTCACCCAATTTCATCCAATACAGCGCATCAAATCGTAATATAACTAAATATTACAAATTTAAATTTAAATAATACAAAAGACTGAATTGGAATTTGAAACTTGAAATATGTCACTGGATTATATAAATCGTCTAAACCTTCACAAACCTGATGTGGTTAATTTTACCTTCGCACTTTTACCTCCAAGTTTTAACTGTATTTGTGTCTTAGTCATATTTTTACTTATACACAAATCAATGTACTACTTTTGGGAGTACAATGACTATCATCGATGTTTGAAAAATACTTTGATTCCCATTTAGTATGGAATGTCTTTTCCTTGCTGCTTGTAAATTTCAATTCAAAAACCTAAATTTAGTTAGGAACAGTTGTCTATGTTACGGTCCCGCTCTCGTCACGAGTCAAGTAACTTCGTGAATCAATTATTGTTTTTAAATCGATAAAATGTTAGTTGTATTTTTTTCACTTTTTAGTTTCCTAGATACGAGCCCGGCCACGCGCCGCGGACCGCTTATGTGTAGTCAGCAATCACGTCACTTCGGCCGTGCAGCCAATGAGAAGCGAGGTGATCGCTTGACGAGTGGGGGACTGGAGACAATAGAGAGACGCCTTTTAGTAGTGGTGGTGTTAACACCTATTGCTCTGAATGTTTTAGAAATTATTCATATTTTAATTATTCTTTGTATTTAGTTCACTTTACTTTTTCAACCATGTGTTCGTCTACTATCAAATAAATTAGTAAATTTACAACTCTTTAAAAACATGTGTTAATTTAAATTCACTTTCCTTCACGAACTTTGGGTCTGCTCCCCAAAAGTAGAGCAGTGGTGGCAGCGATATAATTATGACGGCGCAGCAACAGCCGGCAGGTTACATTGGTGATCAGCGGCGGGATATCTGAGCCTCATCGCCTCAAGCTGGAAACCAGTCCGAAAGAAGACCGAAGGAAGATCGACGGACGTCCACGACCGAGGGGAAGAAGACGAAGGATGACCACCAGCATTCCAACCTCATCCGACATCATGGGTCACCCAACACCATCCGACAGAAGGAGACATCCGAGGGCCAACATCGTCACCATCCTGGTAGCCGTGGCAGCACTCATTGCAAACCAGGGTGAGCTAGACTTATAAATTACTCATAACCATAAGTAAAAAGTAAGATTATAGGCCTGTGATAATCATTTGCGTCAGCTAAAATAAAAAAAAAGCAGAATCAATTATTTAAAAAAAAAAAATACCTTAATAATACATTTGTGTATCTTAAAATAAATTTTAAATCCACTTAAACAATATTAATAAAAATAATGACTATATTATATGTGATGAAACTGAAAGCGTGAAGGAATAATAAAAGGTTTAACGGGGGAATTTTCTTAATCAAATAAATAAAGGTACCTCTTAATTGTTCAATTAACTTTATATTATAAAAAAAAGTAAGGAAAAAAATAGGGTATAATTACATCAAATTTGACGAAAGGAAAATTGTTATTTGGAAATCCTCATTAAAGCTACATCACGAACATGAAATGACAGTTAATTCTGTAAATCAAGAGCAGTAACTGGTGTTTCAGAAATAAGCAACTTTAAATTTAATGAAAACTTCTATTATATATATGTATGAAAATAAAACATTTTTCATAGGAGCATGCTTCGCATTAAGTACTACTGATGATAATAATTATATGGTGTAAATTAAGGAATCATATCAATTGATTGAATATTTGCTTTCTCATCCTCTATAGAAATGGATAAGTTTAGTAAAATTGCACAGACTGATATATATCAGTTAGATAAAACTACTCTACTAAATCTTATAAAGGAATGTGGCGTAGATCCAGGAACTAATTTCACATCGAAAGAGATAAGGAAAATAGGAGCGTTTCTCAAACGGCTTGCTAAAATCGCGGAGTCTGATCTTGCGCTTCAAGATGCGGTAGACAAATTAATTGAGGATACGGAGGTAAAATTAAATCCTCGAGATGTAGTTGTCTGTCCCGAGTTAGAACACTTACGATTACTGTTAGAAGGGAATTTTAAAAACTTCTTTGAAAAGGTTGAAAAGACAGCGGAATCACCGTCTGGGGCAACTGGTCCGGGGTTAGCGTTAAAAAACCAGTCACCACGTAAACCTCCACCTCCCCCACCAACTAAACCTTCAACGGAAGTGGTGGACGCCAGTGTAGCTATTAACACCTTAGCAGAGGAATTAAGAAAGGTCCAAAATCTAGTACAAGAATTAATGTTAGAGAGGGAAAAAAGTCCGGAATCTAAAGTTGAGGGTCGAGACGAATCTAGGGCCACTCAAAGCCAATACATCGAGTTGGAAGAGACATTAAATTTTGGGACGAATTACAAACCAAGTGAGCTTAGTTTAGGTATTGATGAAAATAGTGTCAACCGGCTCACAGCCGAAAATCCAAATCATCAACTGACAAACGTCAAACCCTTAAACACAGCGGAAAGTAATATGTTTCGGCAGATAGCTGCAAAACCCTCATTTGACTTAGTGCCCATTCTATCCACCTTCAGTGGAGACAATGACGAAATTGTATCTGATTTCATCGCCCAAATAAACGAGGTAGGGAACATCAGTAACTGGGACGAAAAAAACAAGCTTACAGTTGCAAAATTAAAACTATCGGGGACTGCACTAACATTTTCTAAATCAGACGAAGCATGTAAATCTGCGTCAACTTTATTGGAATTCAAAGAAGCACTCGAATCTAGGTTCCGAGATAAGCTTCCAGAGCATTATTATCTGGAACAACTTGCATGCGTAAGACAAGAGCGGGGGGAAACCATTGAAAAATACGCTGATAGGGTGAAAAAGATCGGTTCTAAAACGATTAGGCACACTCAAAACCCTCAAGTAGATCAGGCATTAAAAAGGGAAGCCGACCGACGCATGATGGAGGCATTTACACGCGGTTTGTTTGGAGAGTTAGGACATGAAGTCCGAATCAAATTTCCGAAAACCTTTCAGGAAGCGGTAACTCTAGCCGTAACCATCAGAAATGTTGAAAGACGACCTTCGGAAGAAAATAGATTTCGCTACAATAATAAAGGCGTATTTTTCAGTTCTTCTCAAGATGTTTTAAAATGTCAACTTTGTCAAAAAATTGGTCACACCGCCCAAAATTGCAGAGTCCAACAATTCCAAGGACGCCCTAGTCAAACAAACTTGCTAAGTAATCGACCGAATCTACATAGTATCCAAAAACCAGTAAGTAATTTTCAATCTTATCACAACCCGTCAACTTTTAATCGGAACCAGACAACTTTACCTAGGCATTCTAGTAAATTCTGCTCACATTGTAAAAGAAACGGTCATTCGGACGAAGAATGTAGGTACAAAGTAAGACACCAACATTTTAATGAAATTCAATGTTCAATTTGTGGTAGGAGAGGACATTCGGCACAAATGTGTAGATTCGCCCAGACTAATCAAAGTAACACCCGGTCTGAAATGTCAAACTCTATCGGGGGTCCCAAGCCCGCCACTGGCTCCCCCAACAACAATCCGAAATAAGTATTCATAAAAATCATAATATCCAACATCAATCGGCGGAACTAGAGTGTAATAAGCCCAAGAAAAACAGGTTTCCGCTAAAAAATAAAAAACAATGTAGGTAGACCACTTTTCATAAACCATAAAATAGCAATGACTAACTCAGATTTTGCTGTGTCAGGAAGAATTGACAACACTGATGGATTAATTATTTTAGATTCTGGAGCACAACTATCATTAATAGATAAGAGTGTAAGCTGTAATGAAGTACAACCTACAACTGTAGGGATTACAGGGGTAACTGGAAATAAATTAAAGGTATATGGCGAAACCAACGCTGAGGTGACGTTAAATAATCAAATTACCTTTAACAGTAATTTTGTCGTAGCCGATCTGCCAAAAGGTTTTATTGCAATTCTAGGGTTGGATATTATGGAACAAGAGAAAATAGATCTTCTGGTTAGCCGTAAATCAATTAAGATCAGAGGGCGAGAGATATTTACAAACAGAAGTACTGCTGTCGACGACAACACACAGCTGATGTCACCGGACTCGGGGAATGCGGGTCAAGGACACACGCAGCAAGATGACGCGCGACCGTTTAGCTTATATAATCATTCCCTCTATGTTTATTGTAAAGATGACGTTAAACTTGCTCCTAGAAGTGAAACTATCATTTCTGCCAAGCTAGGAAAATTAAGTACTGATATCAAAGACAAATTAGAAGGTAAAATTGTATTGACAGAGCCCAACGATGTAAAAATTCATGGGGTTTACATCGCAAGAGCTTTAGTAAAAATTGAAAACCAATGTGTCTTAACTAGAATAGCTAATTGTAGTGCTGAAGAACTAACTATAAGCCGAAATTCTATGCTTAGTAAACTATGTGAACCAGGCGACCTCACATTGCCTGAAAAGGGAACCGGTAGGGTGTTGCAAACTAATCACTTTTCTGATACTGATGATAAATTTAAAACACTAGTAGAAGAAAAACTTGACCATTTACCACCGGGAGAGAAAGCTAAATTCAGACATGTAATTTATGAGTATCGAGATATTTTCAGTATTGATGGAACTGGTAATCTAGGTTGTACATCTGCAGTCAAACACACAATAGATACAGGACATTCTGCACCTATAAAGTTAAGGCCTTACAGAATACCACACTCTTTGAAACCGGTAGTCGATGAAGTCATTAGAAATCAGTTAAATGACGGCATTATAACTCCTTCATTTTCAGCTTGGAATTCACCTCTAATTTTAATCCCCAAAAAGGTAGCGGCAGATAACGTTCAACAATGGAGGGCCGTAGTTGATTTTAGGGCCATCAATGCCATAACTACCCCCATAAACTATCCCATACCCGATATCAGGGAGACACTTGACAAATTGGGTGGTAGTAAATATTTTAGCTCACTAGATATGAACCAAGGGTTTTATCAAATTGAAATGGATCCCAGTAGTCGTGAGAAAACCGCCTTTACTGTTCCAGATGGAGAATATGTGGGTACTTACGAGTACTTAAGAATGCCAATGGGTTTAAGAAATTCCCCATCCACATTTCAGAGACTTATGGACATGACTCTAGCGGGTCTAAGAGGCAAAACTTGTCTTATTTACCTCGACGACTGCCTGATTTATGGAACAAATATTGACGACCACATAAATGATCTTAAAGATGTTTTACAGCGATTCCGAGACGTCAATCTGAGTGTAAAACTTCAAAAGTGTAAATTCGCTACTGAAGAAATTGAATATTTAGGACACACGTTAAACAGAGAGGGAGTAAGACCACTTAGGAAAAAAGTAGAAGCTATCGAGAACTATCCTAGGCCGCGCAATGTTCGTGAATTGCGTGGATTTTTAGGATTAAGTGGATATTATAGAACTCACATAAAGAACTTTGCTGATTTGGCTAAACCCTTAACTCAACTAACTAAAGGCAATCAGACGTTTAGTTGGACAGATGAGTGCGAGCAAGCTTTCCAACAGCTAAAGCAAAAGCTTATGAGTGAGCCATTACTAGTTTACCCCGAATTTTCTAAACCGTTCATACTCAGCACGGACGCCAGCTCTGTTGGTCTCGGCGCCATATTGGCCAATATTATAGACGGGCAAGAACGTCCGATCTGTTATGCATCCAGACAGCTTAACAAAAGTGAAAGAAACTACTCAGCAACTGAACTTGAGTTACTAGCAGTCGTTTGGGCCGTTAAGTATTTCCGATGTTACCTGACAGGAGTTCATTTCACCCTTGTTACTGATCACAGTGCCATTAGATGGTTGTTGTCATTAAAGGATAGCACAAGTCGTCTTACGCGCTGGGCACTAAAGTTACAACAATATAACTACACCGTTGTACATAAACCTGGGAAAAAACATCTAAATGCGGATGCCCTAAGTAGAGCCGTTCTAAAGTTAAACAAAGAACCTTTGCCAGTTATGGATCTAGACGCAATAAGACAGGAACAAAGAATAGACGAGGAGTGCCAGAAACTCAAGACACACAAGATGTATAAAACCAGTCCACAGGGAATAATTTATTACCAACAAGGGCAGAATAAGTTATTTTTAGTTCCTTTAAAGTTTCGCACTAAAGTATTACAGCTACACCATGACATCCCGACAGCTGGTCACGCGGGTGTCCTGAAAACGTTGAAAAGAATCAAAGAAAAATTCGTTTGGCCTAATATGAAGGAAGATGTGCGAAAATACGTCCAGGAATGTCATTCGTGCAATCAGAGAAGAGGCAATGGAAAAGTGATTGCTCCATTAGGTAAATTTGATGAGCCTAAAGAAGTATTTCAACGAATCAGTTGTGATATCGTGGGCCCCTTGCCAGTAACACAATCTGGAAATAGATACGTACTCAGTGTAGTAGAGCATTTCTCGAGATATACGGAATTTTTCGCCATACCTGATCAAACCAGTGAGACAATTGCAAGAGTACTTGTTCACCGATACATCACAAAGTACGGAGTACCAAAAGAAATGATAACAGACCAAGGCGCATCATTTACATCGGATTTAATTAAAGAAATGTGTAGGCTGTTAAAAATAAGGAAACTTCAAACCACAGGATACCATCCCATGTCGAATGGTAGAACAGAAATAACACACAAAACGCTAAGTAAAATGCTGTCCCATTATGTAAACGTAAATCAGAATGACTGGGACGAGTATTTAAGCTATGTTTGCATGGCATACAACTCAGCTTTTCATGAAACCACCGGCTATACTCCATACGAAATTGTGTTCGGTAGAAAAATGGAAACGCCACTGGAAGCTAATTTAAATTTAACTACAGACGATGCCCCTAGACCCAACGATTATGTGGAAGAACTGCGAAGTAAACTGAGAGAAATCAAAGAACAATCTACGCAGTTCCAAGCAAGGAGTCAAAGGAAACAGAAGAAACAATACGACGTCAAGGCTAAACTAAGGGAATACACAGTTGGTCAACGTGTTTATTTACATATTCCCCACACTAAACCGCAAAGAGTTAAGAAACTTTCTAAATTTTGGCGAGGACCTTATGTCATAGTAAAGGTTCTATCTGACCTCAATGTTGTACTAAGAATAAGACAACGTGACATAGTCGTCCATGTGAACCGTATTAAACCAGCACCTGAAGTTCCCCTTAGATTGAAGAACACTCAGATGTCACCTAAAATTATCGGAAACCAAAACCGAATCGTACCTTCTGAAGATAGGGAGCCACTAGCGGGAAGTGCCACCGTGGTAAACTCCAAACGGATCAGAAGACTGCCAACCAGACTCCGGGATTATGAACTGGGTTAAACAACTTAAGGTGTGAAGGTCTCGTTAGTGACGTGCTCCTGGCGGACTGAGTAGCTAGGATGCATGTTATTAAAGGAAAGACCTCGCTATCCATTAAAGATAGAGGTAAGAAAGCCTCAGCAACATAGCCCGTTCATAAATCCATACACATAATTTAAAAACAAAAAACTTATACAAGGGGGAAAGGCTATAAACTAAAATTGTTTTGGTTGCAAATAAACTCTAACAGTATGTATGCTTTCTTGTCAAAGAACGTGTGAAGTATGTTGTATGTTGAGTTGTGTGTTAAAATGTTTGTATGAATGAAATGGCGCCAATGTATGATGACGAATGGGTATGAAAGATGAATGAGAGAATGAAATCCATCAAAGTGTATATACTGTTGTGACAAATTAATTGTTTAGTTTTTGAAAAGGGTAAAATATCCGCTCAAAATGTTGTCTTAAATAAACAAGTAAAGGGTAAATAAATATTCCTTCTCGTTTTCAGCCCGTAAACAATAAACCCTATATGTAATACAATTATTAAGAGGTATTAGCTTTAAATCGTGAACTGAGTAAATACATTATTTCACAAACAAAAGTTGCGTTATGATAAACTTTGAAGTTAGGGTAATAAACACGGATAAGTGATAACGTTGACCAAAATGTTTGATTTTAGTTAGATTTACTGTTTATTTATTATATCATTGAATTGATTTTTATGTTTAGCAGAAAATAAGCACAGAGAATATAACTTTAATGTATGTTAAATAAGAAAGTAATTAAAATTGCCAATGTCTAGCTATAGTGTTAGCTTTCGAGTCTAACTAATACCTAGCCAAGGTGATAAGAAATATCCCTAGCTAGTATCATAGGTTTTTAAAACTATGCTCTACCTAGGAAGACACATGAATTTAGGAGACTGCAGCTCCATATAAAAGCTAACATAAACGTATAATCAATAACCTAGCTAATGGTTCAGCCTCTCGAGACTGACCTTACCTAGAACGAAAATAAAGCTAACGGATTGTAAATGAATATAAAGTAAAAGTAGGCTATAAGAAATGATGTTATGTATTAATTATGTTTGAATTATAACAAAAATGGCTTTGAATCATTAAGAAAAACGTTATCCTTGTTTACATGTGTAAGTTGTTCAAAGAAAATTACTAGTTGTAAAAATAGTACTCCATTCATTCATACGAACCTCTAGGAATGAACGTGACTGTCTTATCGCAGTAAGCGTAGCAGTTCGCTGAATTGCCAAGGACGTACTTTGACCTTGTACGCGAGACTTGCACCTGACTCACAGCTGGTAGATACCCGGACTGTTTCCGAGAGATGTTATGTCAATAAATTCAGCTAATGTAAATACCTAGGCTTAACTAATATCATGGTAATTGTTATTTCAAGATTACACAAATTATTTGAAAAATATTACTAGTCTACATATTCCTAAATTTAATGACATGCTCCATCAACAGGATCACAAAATCCTATCTTTTAACTTAAACATTACCTTTGATTCAATTAACGAACTGAAGAATGAACTAGGTAATGACACAGTTGAGATTAGTCTCAACAAATTGTTATCAACTATAGAAAGGACAAATTCAAGAATAAATGTAAATTACGAATATAGAGTAGGATTTTTCATTGTATTAGTTTTAGTTATCTTTATCATGATACTGCTTGTAGTTATTTTTTGTTGTAGAAAGAAGGGACGATCTGGCCAGCAACCATCCGATAATCCTCCCTGGATACAGTGTGCGACCACCCCGAGGCACGAAATTGTCTTATCTACTGCCCTGAGAGACATGGTTCTCGCCAATCAACAGTGAGCAATCAAACTAAAGTGAGATTTATAAAGTGAAATGTGACACTTGTGACTCTTTAGGATGTGTTGTGCCAGGTCGTATAAACTCTATTATGCAAATGACATTTATTATTTAAATGTATTCAATGTTTAACTTACTGAATTGTGTTTTAAAATGTTTAAAGATTGTATTTTTAACGGTTCAAATTTTTTAATGGGTGTAGTTAGTGATAGGAAATACTGAAATTAATATTTCAGATGTAGTGTTATTCATTCCGTTGAACAACTTTAGCAGTTCGCAAGAAACTGTTCTCAGTAGCGAACAAGGCATGACCTCTACAGAAGTGTTAAGTTCCGCTGACGCTGTGCGTCCGGCTGTCCGTGGTTCGGTGCGTGAGAAACTCACAATTGCAAGCACAGCCCAGTATTGTTTTATGCTATGATTTCCTGTCTAAGATTTCAATTGTTCTTGTTGTTGTTCTTGTATCTGATTGCTTCATAGTTGTAGGAATTGCTCAGCCTTTCTGAGCTAAGCAATCCTTCCCGGAAGGGGGAGTGATGTTACGGTCCCGCTCTCGTCACGAGTCAAGTAACTTCGTGAATCAATTATTGTTTTTAAATCGATAAAATGTTAGTTGTATTTTTTTCACTTTTTAGTTTCCTAGATACGAGCCCGGCCACGCGCCGCGGACCGCTTATGTGTAGTCAGCAATCACGTCACTTCGGCCGTGCAGCCAATGAGAAGCGAGGTGATCGCTTGACGAGTGGGGGACTGGAGACAATAGAGAGACGCCTTTTAGTAGTGGTGGTGTTAACACCTATTGCTCTGAATGTTTTAGAAATTATTAATATTTTAATTATTCTTTGTATTTAGTTCACTTTACATTTTCAACCATGTGTTCGTCTACTATCAAATAAATTAGTAAATTTACAACTCTTTAAAAACATGTGTTAATTTAAATTCACTTTCCTTCACGAACTTTGGGTCTGCTCCCCAAAAGTAGAGCAGTGGTGGCAGCGATATAATTATGACGGCGCAGCAACAGCCGGCAGGTTACATCTACTTTGTTTACAAAAACAAAATTAACTTTACTCGCCTGTTGTATTGAATTTGGATGCAAAGTAGGGAACACATGGCTCGGTAAACAAGATGATTGCAAATCAAATATGGCAAAATAAACCAGTGTCTTTTACCAATTACAAAATTATAACTAAATAAATGTAGAATATAGTATTTTTTCATCATCCTGGGCCTAAGAGAAAACTTTTGACACCAACCTGGCCTCTCTAAGTTCAGTAGTGTGCTCTGAATAGGTGTTTATACGTTCCTTATACATGGGGATGTCGAAAAAGGCAAAGAACAGTGATTTTTGCAAACTTATAACTGAGTAAATCTATAATATCGTATTTTTTATCGTCCTTGGTCTAAGGGGCATCTTTTGACACCAACCTGGCCTCTCTACATTCAGTAGTTTACTCGGAATAGGTGGTTACACGTTGCCTTGTATGTTTCTATTATTATATAAGATTATAAACAAAGTAGCCTTTTTTACATAATTTTAATCCAATTTATAATATAAAACATAAAATAATTTATGTCATAATTTATATTAAAATAACTTACAAATAATGACAAGTGCGGAAAGTTGGAATAACCTTGATAACATTAAAGCATTATTAATATAATTTAAATTGGCAGATACATTCAACTATAACCCAAGCTACTCCCCAAGCTAAATCCATAACATAACATTTAATAAAGACTAGCAAAATAAGTTCCACTATTACACACACAAATCTTTATGGTAGCTCCAGAATAGTGCAATAACCAGTTACAACCAAAAAATTATCAGTCCAGTGATCAAAATCAACACAATTAACGTATTAAAACCTGACAAATGAGAGTCTGTGCCGCTAATGTAGCCGCTGTTTGTATAAGTGAAACAATTGCTAAAAGAAAACATTTTACATTAAAAACCCTATAACTAAAATTAAAAACATTTCAGGTAATTGCCTAAATCTCGTAGCTTTCAAATAGTTACATAATAGAGTCAGAAATGGTGAAACAATCGATGATCATTTTGATTCTGATTCAAAAACCTCTTGTGGGGCATCAAATAACTACTACGCAAACGATTTTAATGCTAATAATCACGATAAATTCAAGGATTAAATGCTTACATCTTTTAGTTCATGGCAATTATAATGAAATGTTGTTCAAATATAAACGCAATGCCCTGATTATATTCAAAATTATTTGTTAATATGCATACAAACTTAAAGCCGTGGCACAGTTAAATTATAGAACAGATTCCTTATATATTTACAAAACATTCACTTATTTAAAATACTGAACATATTTCTTTTCAGTATAAATAAATTAACTTTAACTTACGTTGTCATTGGTCTTAACCAACGCATACAAACACGTTCGTCCTACACGTGTAAAGATTTAGAAAATTTCAATATTTTCATCTTATTGTCCCTAAAAGTTTCAATGTGTGTCAGTTACAGTCGATGGACGACTTATTTAGTCAGGTAACAGATACATATTTAATTTAATTGTATGTTAATACCATCCCTGTAGGACGTAGATTGTCAAACCTAGAAAATAAATGTAAAGATTGGAAAACTTATTTTCAACTACACTAAGCAACTATGGTTTATTATCAGAAACAAAAAAACTGTATCTTATAATTATGATTTATAAAACTAATTTATATTTATATTTGATTATGTTTAATATGCCAGAAAAGAGGATTAATATAACAGAAAGATAATATTAAAACTATTTGATGGAGTTAATTGCGGACTACTTACATTAAACAATGTAATCGTTAAAGACATACAAAGTTAATTGGAAATCTAATTTAATAGAGATGTTAGTCCACTGTAGTTGTTTTCCATATGAGTCTTGATACCTCCGACCGTATGAATGTTTTTTTTCATTAGTATTCACAAGGCCACTTTACATTATTTATCAGAATAAATCATTGAAATCTTCTCTAAGTAGTAATAAACATTTCACACGCTCGACGATAAGAACCCTATTCTCCAGTAAACATTAATATTCTCTTTTAATTTCCCAAATGACTAAATTACATTCAGAAAATTGGATACTCTTAATGCTGCTCCCCTGTGTGCTTCAATACATGCCTATTTAAATCTCCTATCCGATTAAAAGACTTCTCGCAAGTTGGACAATTATGAGGCCGCTCTGCAGTATGGATCATTATATGTTTCTTTAAAGTACCACATTCAGCAAAGGTTTTCCCGCAAGCTGTACACTTATAAGGCCGCTCTCCAGTGTGCGTTAATACATGTTTCTTTAAGGATCCCAATTGAGTAAAGGACTTCTCACAAATTGGACACTTTTGAGGCCGCTCTCCAGTATGGATCAATGTATGGCTCTTTAAATTACCTTCTTGAGTAAAGGACTTCTCACAAATTGGACACTTATGAGGTCGCTCTCCAGTATGGATCAATCTATGGCTCTTTAAATTACTTTTTTGAGTAAAGGACTTCTCACAAATTGGACACTTATGAGGTCGCTCTCCAGTATGGATCAATCTATGGCTCTTTAAATTACCTTCTAGAGTAAAGGACTTCTCACAAATTGGGCACTTATGAGGCCGCTCTCCAGTATGGATCAATCTATGGCTCTTTAAATTAGCTTCTTGAGTAAAGGACTTTTCGCAAGTTTGACACTTATAAGGCCGCTCTCCAGTATGAATCATTACATGATTGTGTAAAGTACCAGAATCAGCAAAGGTTTTCTCGCAAGTTGGACACTTATAAGGCCGCTCTTTAGTGTGAGTTAAAACATGGTTCTTTAAATTCCCCAAACGTGTAAAGGACTTCTCACAAATTGGACACTTATGAGGCCGCTCTCCAGTATGGATCAATCTATGCCTCTTTAAATTACCTTCTAGAGTAAAGGACTTCTCACAAATTGGACACTTATGAGGCCGCTCTCCAGTATGGATCAATCTATGGCTCTTTAAATTACTTTCTTGAGTAAAGGACTTCTCGCAAGTTTGACACTTATAAGGCCGCTCTCCAGTATGAATCATTACATGATTATTTAAAGTACCAGAATCAGCAAAGGTTTTCTCGCAAGTTTGACACTTATACGGCCGCTCTCCCGTATGCATGGTTATATGCCTATTTAACAAACTAGATTATGAGAAGGACTTCTCGCAATGTGGACACCCATATGGTTGTTTCTCAGTGTGCGTAAACTCATGTCTCCCCAAATTTTGCCGATCCCTAAATACCTTTTTGCACACCAAACACTTATGTTTTCGCTTGCTAGTGCCTGCCATTACAGTTTTGTTAAGTTCTTTTTGCTTATTTGAAGATTTATATTTTGGTAGTATAAATATGAACTGCATAGAACCTAAGTTTGTATGACCTATCAGTGAAGTCTTCCGGTTTCTATTACAATGTCTCTCGGTTGGTAATTTGATTCGTAGTTAATTGCGAGTGGTCGGAACTCCTTTCAAAGATGGTTCTATATCGTTCCTAACATATTTAGTATGATTATTTCTCCGCCAACTATGTAATCTGAAACAAAACAGATCAAAACATTTAGAGAATAAACACTATGTACTACAACGATTTATTGTATTTAGCTTTTAATTTGTCGAGTTAATTGTGTTATTAAATTATCTATGTTTGCGTTGGTAGTTAACTAACATTGTTAACGCAGAATCCTGTTTAAAAAGTACATTTAATGTTTTAAATTCCCAGATTTTTCGACTTTGAAGCGTCATCACGGTCAAATGAAAATGTTATAAAATAATCTAATTGTAACAGAAATAAACTGTTCATGTAAGCTAAAACGCTGCTAACTTTATATACAGTTTAAGATGTTATCACCCGACTGCCCCAAAAGGAGTATTATGGATTTCGAGTGTATGTTTATTTCTTTAGCTCGCTTTGAAGCCCAAGCAAATTGATTGATATTACCTTATGACATGTCTTTAAATTCATCTTAGTTGCAGTATTCGTCTACTGTATAAAATCATTGGGTTTATATCTACTAGAAGGAACAACTTATGGGAGCCAGAGAGTTAGTCAAAGCAGTGCGGCGATCTAGCGTTATATTAAGATAACTAACGTGATCTGCGGCCTCATTAGACCGAGTAACTCGTCCACTGTACCCGACGCGTGTAAACAAAATATCACTTTTATTACCATCACAAAAAAGTTTATTTGAACATTTTAAAATCCCTACGAAAACATTTCTAACAAATATGATGAACAAAACCGTGGCGATCCCTGGCGGAATAAGAAGAGAACTACGTCGACAAATCTCTAACATTTATTTGCATTGCCTGTCTCCTCCAGTAGATATAAAACCCAATGATAATATTTTAAATTACCTATTTAGTTTAATATTGTTTTACGCATTCAGACTTTTGGTCCAAAATGAATTATGATTGTTGTGTTAAAATTATTTAGTTGTACATGTCGATTTTTACACAAGTAAACCATCACTTAAATTGTTTCCGAGCATTACGACTAGTCTCCGGGTTGTACAAGTATTATTGACTACACACCAAATAATAAACTATTTTTAATTAATTGTGACTAATATATATATTTCATTATCACAAAGGTTTACAGAAGCTTGATGATGTTGTCATGTCGAATGAAGATGTCATATAGAGCGAGATTAAAAGTAGGTAATGGGATTCAGGCTGAAAATATGTGTAAACATGGGGGCGCAATAAAGTCTAGCAACGTCAAAGTCTACCAGCGACAAAACCTGCCACTTTTAATTGGTAGAGTTTGACGGGACCAGCCAAGACAAAGTCCACCACCTAGGAATGCAGAAAGGAATGTGGTAGATTTTTTCGCTGCTAGACATTGTCGTCGGTGGGCCAAACTGAAAAATGGTTGCTTTTGTCCGGCCAGACCGCGACAAATTGTATCACTTTTTGAATACGGAACCAACTTTAAAGTCATTTATAAACATTTCTTCCGTCGGAATGTTCTTGTTTGGTATTTCTTATTAGTTCAGACAGGTTAAGGTTGTACCCGAATATCCCACAGTAAAAAAATATACAAAATCGGTCATATCAATAATATATAGGCAAGTACATAGAATAGCGATATTTTGTTATTGCATTTGAAAACACGGGAAAACTATGTTGTGGTGTTATGGGGATTTCATTGCCTAAATGAAATCTAATGTTAGCTTTTTAACTGTTTAAGGATATAAAAAATCCCTCATTTTTTTAGGTGTTATACAACAGTTCTACACACCATCTGACTGGTGATGTATGTATATTTATGTTATATCCATCCTGGCACAACAAATTGGCATACTATAATGTTGTTCTTGTGGAGAGTATTTTAAATTATATACAACTAAAATATTACTATAAACATAAGAAATATTACAAAGTGTTAGTTATTTGTTATGTTTACAGTTTATATTTTAAACTTCTGTAACATCTGTATACTAATTAACAAGATACAGTTTGAATTTTACTAAGGACGATTATAACATTATTTCTGTATGCATGTAATATATAAAAATGTATTTTAAACTATAACAGCTGTAGATTATTTTATTTAAACTGAGCAATTATAAACTAAGCTAACGGTGAGTCAAACAGCAACTTCTACCGCCTCTGATCAACACTCAGCCTAGAACTAGCCCACCGCTGGCGTCTGGGATAACCTCCTACACCGCACTTGGTAACTACATTACTTAATGAAATAATAATAATTAACAAAGGCATTACTATGTTTATGAATATTACATTAAAAACTTTAGCATTAGTAAGTAACGTGTATTAAATCCCAGAATATTTTGTTAATCCAGAAATGGTTTATTAATGATACAGTTCAATGTTTCAACATTTAGATAAACATCATCTATACATTTCGACTCCGTTGTTGAGGAAATGTTATTTAACCTTAAGATTCACTTTTGTCTTGAATATGTTTACCATTACGTTTACCTATTATATATTAGTATTGTGCTAATACATCAATTATAGCAATTTACTGCAGAATATTTTAAAGCAACCAAAGTAAGACCTTCCCTCTCCCGTCACATCAGGTTTAAGATGGTTAACACAAACAATACTTTTTTAATATGAATTAGTAGTTATGATTTAGTAGTACTAATTCATGTTAAAGGTTAACTGCAGTCATTATGAATGAGTCAACCACCTTTCATAATACAAAGATTTTATATCAAAGTACACACTGAATGGCTACTGATATTCTGTCACTTTCTCTGCATTTACGCGACAGCACAAGTGGTTTATGAAAACAATAGATTTTATAACCGAAGAAAGACGTTCCTACTCCTTTTGTTTCAGTTTCAAGATGGTTAACGAACAGCTAACACCCACGCAAACTTGTTACAAAAGTAAAATGTTTAGAATATTTTGAAATAGAACAATTTTCAATACCTCGATATCAAAAATGTTCAATTTTCTATGTTCGACTGGGCCCTGACCAACAGCTGGGACATATCGCCTACTTCTGCTTACTGTGGTAAGGCGGAATCTTTGCTTAAAGTAATTTTTCTAAATTAATATTTGTTTTAATAAAGATCGTCCAGAGAATAATAATCAGATCGTATCTTTGATTGTTTGATTTTCTTTTATTTATAGAATTTTCTTTGTTTTTTAATTGTTTGAATTAATTAAGGTAAAAGTAGAGTTCATCAACTATTATATTACTATTGTTCGAGAATCTGTTTTTTTGTACAGTAATAAGAATTAACTTGTGAGGAGGCGGTTATATTATACATATAGGACATGTCTATAGTTCATGGTAGTTTTACTATTTTTTAAAATATATGTTTATTAAATTATAACCTTTTTTTGTAATGATAATTATATTTTAACCTCCCGTCTCACTGGAAAAGTGAGTGTAACCCTTAAATAAAAATTAGGTTTAGTATCAATTAAGATTTAATTAAGATCTTGTATTATAAACCCTAAGCCCATAATAAATTAAAATATTATATCATGGTATGAGGTTTTGTTTTGTAAATAATTTTGTGCCATTAGTTAATGTGATTGGAATAGTTAATATTAATTATTGTATAAGTTGTAGGTAAATTTTATAAGACTTCGTTAGGTCCGCTGGTGTTTATTTAGTTTTCGGCCAACCCTATAACAATAATCGCCGAACCGTGCAACATGTTCTTTTATACCATATATATATATATATATATATATATATATATATATACATATGTGGGTTGATCAATTGTATCTCTCATCGCGATTAGGATAGTTAATTCAGTCTCATTTGAGAGATTCAATTGATACGCATCATTCCAATCTCTATTTGGCATGTATCCGCTATTTCAATCTCATCGGCCATGACTCAATTTTTAGGTTAGGAAAAGTAGAAAAATCGCATCCGTCATTTCAACCTCGGTGTATATACACCTAACCTCAAAATTTTATAGGTTATGTTTTTGTATATAGACCTAACCTCAAAATTTTATAGGTTATGTTTTTGTATATACACCAAAAACCCAAAACGTCAATTCAAACTCTCGGGTTTTAGAGGTATTTGGTTTACATAACGATTTTACTATTTTCTACATTTATTGGTCTATGACTTACATAACAGTTTTTTCACAGATAATATGTTAGTTATATGTTTCTTATTTCCCTATAATATATGGTTTAATAAAAAACAAACATTAATTTATTATCAAAACGTTTAAAAACTCACAAAATAAAAACATTTATTTAATTTTTCCTATTAATTGTGGATTTAGCTGGGATATGCCGAGTATTCGGGCGGTGCGGGCGTAGGAGTTTTTGGATTATCAAACCAACCGCTTATTGATAACATTCCCAGTAGGGGTTTTTGGACTATCGAATCAACCGCGTTATTTATTACATTCCCAGAAGCTTTGTGCAGTCACGCAAAATGTGGCAAAACACGGTTTGTATGTTAGTTCCTCATTTAAAGTTTACGTGATATGAAACGGAACGACCAGAACCACCGAATCATCGGCGTACAGTCGCAACTGGGTAGAAAGTCGCTTACGGCGTTCGAATAGCCGACCAACTATTTTGCACACGGCACTCACGGCACTGCCCCACCACCTATATAAGCAGCCTTGCTGCCAGCAAGTGACACACTTCTCCTAGTCACTGCGAGTTGTTCAGACCATTTGCCCTGTGCCGTGACAGTTCAGTCTCCGGTCTCAGTCTCCAGTCGCTGTGGGCCTATTTAATGGTAAGTAAGTAATACAATAAAGTTAAATTTAATTATAATACCATTTTTCCTACAGTTAATTGCTATTTAAAACTCTAATTTGGTACTTTTAAAAATTACACATCAAATTTATAAACAGTTTAAATATTATTCAATCGAATGAAACAATTTGTTAATAAATATTATTTTAATTTATTTTTGAAATATTTAAAGAAATTTCATTGTTAATTCATTGGTGCATCCCAGGGTAATATGGTTATATTCGGTGTCATCAGAATGTGAGCTAGAAAGAAAAGTCAAAATTTGATTGTGTTTTTTTCATAAACAGAATAGTATTATAAATACACGGCAATATGAGAATCTGTAATGATTTAAAACTGGGCTTGGTTGATGATAAAAAGTCACATTGTTGATTTTCCTAAAAATCTTTTTTAAACTAAATAATATTCTACAGTTAACTGAATTAATCCAGAAAATAACATCATAAGTTAAATTTGAATATACACATGCGTAATAAACTGTTACAAGTCTGTTTGTGTTTACTAATTTAGAGAGAATGCAAATCATATAGTATACTCTGTATAATTTAGTGGCAACTGATGGAATTTGATCTTTCCAAGTCAACTTGTTATCAATAATTATGCCAAGAAATTGGGTATGTTCAATTAAGTTAAGTGATGAATCCAAAAAGATGACGCTAGTACAAAATATTGGAGATTTTAGACAAGAAATTTTACATCAAATATAATATGAAATAAATAAAGTAAAAAAAATAAATAGTCATCGTCGGGACTGACAATATGCAGGAACTAAATATGATAATTAATTTCAGTAAACACAAAGTATGTGACAACGTTTTATTAAAAAACACTTTAATATCAAATACAGCTTATGGTGAAACAGCAACCCTTTTTAACATATAAGAAGGGCCTTATGAAATTAAAGAAAAATTGGTTTAAACACTTACAAACTATTTTGCCCATTTCGGGTCATTTTAATGGGCCATTACACATAAGTTTATTGAAAAGGTACCATGAGCCCACACCATACAATAAATAATTATTACCTTTACTTAACAATTCCTAATCACATGTGTTTCTTCCAGATGTCTAAACGTTAGGTACCACGAGCCCACACCATACAATAAATAATTATTACCTTTACTTAACAATTCCTAATCACATGTGTTTCTTCCAGATGTCTAAACGTTGGGGTGAGAAACATTACAAGAGAAGAGTGAACCCGCGGATGAATGATTTTAACAAGAGAGAATTTGCTGAAATGGTCCACGAAAGCAAAACACTGGAAGATGAATGGAGAGTTAACTACTTCAAAAAAACAAGAATCTACCATAAAGAAAAGGAAAGAGCATGCAGGGAAAGAAGAAAAATGAAGGAAGATATAGAAAGGTGCCTGAGATGGAGGATAGATTGGGAAGAATATGAAGAGATCATGAAGAATGAAGGCTTAATAGACCCAAAGAAGGAGGTTCACCTCCTGGAAGAAGAGTTACAGAAATCAAAAGAAGCGAAGAAAAAAATAGAAGAAGACATTTTGGGAAAGAAAGCGGATGAAAATAAAAAAATAGAAGAGAAGAGGATAAAGAAGGAGAAAAATAAGAAGATTGAAGACGAGGATTTAAAGGAGATCTTCGATGAGATGATAATTGACGTAGAATGTGTAGATTGGGAAGAATATGAAGAGGTCATGAAGAATGAAGACTTAATAGACCCAAAGAAGGAGGTTCACCTCCTGGAAGAAGAGTTACAGAAATCAAAAGAAGCGAAGAAAAAAATAGAAGAAGACATTTTGGGAAATAAAGCGGATGAAAAGAAAAAAATAGAAGAGAAGAGGATAAAGAAGGAGAAAAATAAGAAGATTGAAGACGAGGATTTAAAGGAGATCTTCGATGAGATGATAATTGACGTAGAATGTGTAAATTGGCTAAAGCCTGAGCTAAATAAGTATAAGTTAATTCAAATTGATTTTTATTAATTTTGAGTTTTTTTTCAGTTTTTAATTGATTTTTTTAGTTTTTTATTTATTTTTATTTTGATGATGGGTTAGACATACGAAACAACTATATGCACATCGAACAATAAAGTATAATTTTCATAAAAAAGTTTAAACTGCTCATTTTTATTCAAATTTTGGGACATTGTGATGTATCATTTTAGAAGTAGCCCGTTAAACTTTATCGTAACTTAAATTTTAAATATTTAAGTGTTGTGTACCATGAGTATGCCTATTCTATATTGTAAACATTAACACTACAATGAATTAATTACCATAATAAGTTTACAAGTATTTGTAAAGTATACCATTATTGTTATTTTTGATAGTTATAAGTTGATTGTAAATAGTTTTAAATAGATATTTGAACAAATTTCTGAAAACGATGTAATAAAATCAATACAAATGTTAAAACCTCAAATATTTGTGATGAAATTCATAAATTTCTAATTAATGAATGTGCGACTCTTTTTTTCATGACCCTTAACCAACGTGATCAATGTTTCATTGCTTAATGAAGTTTTCCTAACCTTTTAAAATGCAACAATGTTTATCCTATTTTTAAAAAAGGAGACCCCTTTAGTGAATAATTACAGACCTATCTCTATTCTCCAAGGGTTTTCAAAAATATATGAAACAGTTGTTCTTCATAAATTGACTAGTTACATTTAAAAATAACTTATTTTATGATTTACAGTTTGGTTTCAGACAAGGAAACAATACAAGTGATGCAATAAATGAGATAATTACTTCTATCTTGCATGCAATTGACAATGCTCAACACGCTGTTGGCGTCTTTTGTGACTTGTCTAAAGCATTTGACTGTGTAATTTCTATAAAAATATCAATTCTGGAGTTCCACAAGGATCTATTCTTGGACCTTTGTTTTTCTCAATTTATGTAAATGATTTGTTATCAGTAGTAAAGAATTCTAAACTGTTTGCCGAGGTTACCGAAACAAAGGGGTTTTTCTTTGATTTTATTGACTTCAAAAATCGAAATTTACTCGTGGGTATATTTTTTCGTTCATGATGTTGTTCGCGAACAGCATGATGAACACATCCGGTGTGGTTCATGATGCTGTTCGAGAACAGCTATAAGCGAAGCTAAAACAAAAAATTCCCATGATAATTTTATCCAAAATCAAAAACACACTTCCCGTATAGCTGTTCTAGAACAGCTATGGGAACGCGAGTGATTTTTTTAAATGCTGTTCTGATGGTCAAAAAGAACAGCTATGTGAACACAAAAATTTACAAATCTCGCAAACGGTTTTTGAATCATTTTGCCGGGGTTTTTGCAATACATAAGTCATCATGACTGAAGATAACGCGACTCAGCTCCGTAAAAAGATAAACTCGGATATAAACGATCCGAACAGCTTTATGGGTTCGAAAAACGTATATGTCCTGACACATATCCAAACTAACTCCCCGATTGGTAAAAAAAACCCGGGTGTCGGTTGTTTGGACGTACTGCAGCGGTCAAATAGACGCACTCCATTCACAGATTACGCAGACGAATGGTTTTCGGAAGCAATGAATAACTCCAAAACGTTTCTGGTTAACGTTTTTGATACTATAGTTAACAAATCTAGATCTACGGGAAAGATGTCAATCGAGTTTATTCGCGATAATAATTGGTATATCTACGAAGAAGAAACAAATAAATCAAAAGGCGAAATACGTCTCGTCGAATAATAGTCGTCGTCGATAACATTCGAATGAAATGGGTCTAGTTACAACTCTCTACAGACACGCTCAACGGTCGCTATAATACACACCGAAAGTCAGAAACATAGTCATTTCTCGAAGTGGAATCGAGCACACAACATGACTTCGGATACGTCGCTGTATAGTTTGTCAGTAGAAGGTTATCGTTTCTACAGATCTGATGGTGAACCCTTCGACTCGTCCGTGATGACCTTCGTGCCGCCCTACAATGTCGCTACGGAAGTGGTAAAACCCAGTGCCGAAACGATAAAGTGCGAGGATAATGAAAGCTATATGAACAATTACTATCACGCATGCGTCGCCGAAAATACGGGATCGTTTACATTGGCACGGAGATGCGAACCATCTTGGAGTGGTCTATCTGACCAACAGAAAAACGTTATCGAAAAGGTCGAAGAGGAAGTAAGGGATTATAGGCGGTCCGGGATTTATTTTCGTTCCGTTATCATGGAAGGTCTCGGGGGTTGCGGAAAAACACGCCTCATGGCGTATATAATGAACCATTCTCCACCCTCTACTCATGTCATGTATTTGACTAAACAGAATAAACGCCTACAGGATTTTCTGTACGACGAGATAGGACAGGGCGAATTGATTTCACCGCCGCCTGTCGCCGACATGTCTAAATCGTCGGCGCGCGATTTCGAATCTCTACTCTGCAACGAGGGGGGTCGGTATGCTTGCACGGTGGAAAAACTGGTTTACAACAAATCTAGTTTTGCGGCGGCACGTCAAACGAATTCGCGTAAAGCGCTTCAGTGGAAAATGGAGATACCGGACGTCTTATTCGGGAAAGATCTCGCCGATCGCACTAGTAACGCTGTTATACTTCTGGACGAGTACACCATGATATCTCCTCCGCTACTGCACAAAATGCTACACTGCATTCGAAACCTTTTCAAAGCGCCCACCGTGTTGATCATGGGTGGTGACCAGTTCCAACTAGGCCCGATCGACTGGGACGCTCAGAACGACAAGTGTTATCGGGACAGATGTGGCGAAGAGGCTCCGGTCGAAGCGATAACTGCAAATAACGAATACTACGTGTCGGACGTCAGAGAGGAACTGACCAAGAGATTGGGTCAAGCGCCGTTCGAATATCACATGGAGGGTTCACAGCGTTGTCGTGACGACCCCGAACTGGCAAAAATGGTCGTTTATTTGAGAAACAGTTGTAAAAAACGTACATCAGTAAAGGCGATAGAACGCAAGTTGGTGGCGTTCGGCCGCGCGCGCGGCATCCGCTTGTACCGATACGACGTCAACAGACGAGGGTGTAAAACCGGACAGTTGGTGTTCGAAAAAGAAGATGATCTCGGTAGTAGCGGTTCGGACGACGACGATCAACATTTGGGCGATGACGATTCATACGACACGCTCGATATGGAGGTGGACTGGTCCAGCCCTCCCGCTATGGACATGACGCCGTTTATAAATTTTTATGGCAAACTCTATGAGGAAATCTATCTGAGATACAACGACGGAACCTTGAATGATACCGAATTACCAAGTTTCGTATACGAGAAAGCGTCGCGGTTCGCGCTCGCGAAATTTCCGATATTCATGGTGAAGAAAAACGACAAATGCAACATTTTATCGGACACGTTCCTGAAGACTTTGTATAACGGCATATACACGGAGCTGAGTAAAAAGTACGCCGATAAAGACGGTGTCCGCATCGGCATAAAACTATTGTTGGAAAAACTATGCGTATCCATGTCCATGGCGAACCAGGGCCCGGTACAACAGACGCTGATGACGGGCGTGCCATATAGGATGACGGAAACAATCAAGGAATGGAATAAATTGCCCGTCATCAGTAACGGAGAACTGGTCCTTTTGACGGGCATAATGTTTGACAAAAAACGGGCGATAAAAAACATTGTTCTCAAGACACTGCAGAGAAACACGGATCACTTTCTGTCGGTCACACCGGGATTCACACAAAACCGCCTCATCGAAACCGGAGTCAATCGTACGAGTGATTCATTCTTCGGATTTGTCAAACAGACCGATAGAGGAGGATCGAACGATTTGTTTTGTAAGAAGGCGCGGATAGACGACGCGGGAAGATCGTACGCGAAGCCGACAAAACAAATAACAGAAGCGCATTCGGAAAGATACGACGGAAAAGGACAGGATACGAGACTGTTGCGTCCCGACAATACCGCCGTAGTCGCGTTCATGTTACCTATGGTGCCGATGATATGTGAAAACATATATCAGATGCAAGGTAACACAATCGTATCGGATTGTTTTATCGACTTGTTGTCGACTAAACAAGACGATATCTACGTAGCTGTTTCTAGATTTCAAAAGACGTCGGCTATCAGGGGAATAATACTTTCACAATAAAGACACTTTTATAATTGTATTTTTGACTTGTTTTATTGAGTTCCAAATGATTTTAACATACTTTCGTCCTCTTCAATATCGTTTAACAGACATTTTACGGTCAAATCGGACATGACCCATTCGCGTTGCATGTAGTTGATTACGTGGCCTAGATCGTAAATTACGTTATTGACTCGCAGAGTCAACCGATTGTCGTGGTTCACGATGACGTTCTGAAAAGCAGAATCCATTTTCTTTGCATTGTGTCCCTGTTTTCGTATCGTGGACTTGACCTCTATAAAACGTTTGGCGTAATCCAGAGTCTCGGCCGTTGCGGACACTTCATCTGTCGTCGTTTTGAACATGTTATTCACTCCGTCCGGCGTACCTTTGCTGCCGGATTCTGCGATATGCATCGCTTGCTCTTTCGCGTTCGGTCCTACGGGATAGATTCGTTTCTCGTTATAACCCTCAAACGAACGACAGCGAACCAACATTACGAAACCATACGGGACGTACGGTCCGTACTGTTGAGACAGAGATACTAGCGTCTCGTTGAGTTGATCGTTGACCCTCGAAACGGAATTTTCGTGATTTTGCGTGTGACAAAACGCGAACGTGGAGCCGAAAAGACATCTGACGCGTTCGGCGTAGTCGTCCGATCGTGTGTACCGCTGTCTCAGGTGTTTTAGAACTCCGGATATCCTAAATGGGTTCGTCTGACTGAACGCCAGACGAGTACGATAAAAGTAACAATACATCCCGATCTTGGGAGAGAGGCGCATCAGGGTCTCGATGAAACATTTACCGCTGTTTACCAAGACGATAGACACGTTGTCTCCGTCGAAATCCAACTGCTTGTTGGTTATGATTTCCGAGGGCAACGAAATGTAGGGGTATTCGGTCGGTATCACCTTAGTAAAAGTAGTAATTGCGTCGGACGAAAACACTGGGTCGCGCTTTACTAGAGCCGCCATTTTGTTCATATTGACGTTTTTGAAGACGCTTTCCATCACGTGCGCCGGGAGTCCGATTTCGTCGGGTTTTAACGTGGGATCCGGTAGAACCTTTCCGTACAGACAGTTTAACATCTTACCGGGCACGACGACCTGTTTCAAGAAACTCTTTCCGCCCTGTGTTTGATCTTTTATACTTTTATTGACCAAATCAGCCTCGTTCATCGATTTCCACAGACGCTGAAGAACGGCGTCCGTTATGCGAGATTGTTTATTTTTGCCGATTTTAGATTGCGTTTGTTGTCGCGACTTCTGTCCATCTGTGTTACAGCCGGATTTGTTCCAATTTTGCTGGATGAATATCTTTTTCTCCTGTAAATCACAGGGTTCCATACCGTCCAGGCGACACAGACGTCGCAGAACGGTATCGTAATGGTGCGTACATTGAGCCATTGGTGGTGTGTTGATATATCTGCGCATATTGTATCTGTAACGCGTTTTCACAACCAATTGTTTCAAATTCATGTAGGCGTTGTTGAACCGTTCGCGCAACTTTTCGCGCCTAGCACGCACCTGCGGCGAACACGTCTTGTCACGAATTTTCGACCGACGATTCAGACGGTCGAAACAAGATTTCAATTTGAGCAGTTCGGCCGGCGTGATGGCGTATTTCTCCATATGTTCTAAATCCCACGCATCACCAACGCTATAACTGTCACCGACACCTTTAAACCCTCTATGTGGTGAGATGTGGCCGGACACATGACCGATTACGTACGGCCTGTCTGTGTCACAATGTACTTTACCGGAGCGAGCGGGCGGCATGACTGATTGTCCTTTCGGACAATCCAATCAATAGCACTCGTTTGAGAATTCAAGGCGGGTAGGTCCAGACTTTTCTCCCGACCAAAGATAGAAAAAGAAGTCGGTAAAAGATTTACAAAGTTTTTATTGTGAATTGCAATCGATTTTACAATTTTCATAAATACATATATTCGTGGCTCTGATTTTGTTGTCAGAATCCGGACGGTTTTTGTCACACCTATCTTTCATAAAACGTAACCTTCCGTTGTCGTAATAGCATTCTACTATTATTCGCCGGTTTTTAATAGGATTAGGACGTTCTGCCCAGCTTTCGACGGTCTCCAGAGTCGGCAATTCCTCGACCGCGTATTCGGTGAGATCTGCCGATGTCACTTTTTCGGTGTCGAGATCCAATTCCAAATCTACCGTATCGGTATGTTTCAATTTGAAATAGCCGTATTCCGCGGCAGTAAAAGGCGATTTTTCGCGTTTTGAAAACGCCACTATCAATCCCTCACAATCGTTCTTCAACCGGCTGTCGTCTTGCAAATACTTGGGCAGCCGCAACACAAACCTTTCTATAACGGAGCGTCTGCCGTCATCGTCCGTAAACGCCTTGTCCAGCAGATCCAATAGCCCGTTGGATTTCAACGAATCGCCATTTCCACCAGTGAGATCCACAACGCTAGTTATGGTGATTGGCGGGCTGTGTCGGTGTTGATCGGCGGTGGCTTTTCTCTTGTGGTTTTCCATTTTTGTAATTTCGGAGAGTACTTGCAACGATACGTGGGCTGGTAGCGTCCGGTAAAGGTTACAAACGTGAGAGCTGTTGACGAATTGAGTCTTTATCGCTATTCCGGACGCGACGTTGCCTATGTTCCGTCCCGTATTGTGAATGGCGTTGTTTCTCCCGTAAACTGCGAAAATCGTATTGTGAGATTTAATCAGTACCGCCATGAGTTCCGTAATCACGTAGTAGCGTCTCGAGTTGTCTTTGCCGCCGGTCTCCACCACCTCCAATTGAAATATCATGTCGTTGTCGAACGGCAACGTCGTACGGAAGCTGCACATTCGTCCGCAGGCGTCTTTTATCACAATAAAACCATCGCAGAAATAAATCCCCGTCGCTCGTATTCCGTCCCACTTCGGCATTACGAAGAAGTCCAAATGTCCGTTCGCGCGTTCGCGCAGATCGGTCCTGCATCGGTTGTAGTCGAGAAAACGACGTTTGAACGTATCAAACAGACTATCCAGACGTTCCCGTTGGACCGAATTATTGTTTGCCGCGAACATCGCCAACCTCACTAGATCGTAGGACAGTAATTTTATCAGCATCTCGCACAGACGGCGCAAGTTGTTGGCTACTTCATTTTCGTTTAACTTTTTACCCGTTTCCAGTTCGATTTCTAAATAATAGATCGAATTACACGCGGTCCTCGCTTCTAATGTACCGCCGTAAAACGACTGCTCTCCGACAGTGACGCGTGCATTCCGCACTCCACCCTTCATCTTGTAGAAGCACAACCTCTTCTTGTTGTACGTGCGCATATATCGGCCGGTGGCGTGATCCTCTATTACGGTATTTTTCCACTCGTCCTCGGTCAAGACGCGCTCGATAGACTCTTTGTACGAGCCCGTGATGAAAATAACACGGCCGGTCAAACGTTGTACGTGCGGAAACTGCATTTCAATCATGTTAGAAGTTATCTTGTGATCGAATTTCCGATAATCTATAGGAACGTCACCAAAAGAAAGGCATTCTGCGTATCTGGTTAACAATCTATACCGACCGCGCGCGTTTTGCGGGTCTTCGTAAATGTCGATATTCTCTTCAAATGGTTTCGTTTCACTCTGGCTCGAGAGTAAAGAAACTATCCGCGGATAGAGCGTGCCGTCAAAAACTATTCCGCAAGTGGTTTCGTATTCGTGGCAGATAGACATCTTTCAGTCTAGTCGCGCTATGCACTGGCACGAAAATTAAACCCCTTGTGGGCCGGGGTGATCCTGTCGATAATATGACTCTCGACATTATCGATGGATTCACGGAGAAAATTCGGATTGAATTAAACAACGAAAAATAAGAAACATACATTTATTAAATTCAATAATTGCTTCCACATTCGACGGGGACGTTCAAAAACGTCTTGATATAAGGTTCGTTTATTTTGTAATATCTTTTCAATTCGCTTTGGTTGTCGTGATCCAGCTCGAACGGCGTGTGACAAGTGTCCTGCGTTATGTCTTCATTGACACTTTCTGGACATGACGGGGGTAGCGAATCCGGCTTGTAGACTGGTGACATCGGTGCGTATACTTCTTCTTCGGAGAATGCCCCGCTATCGTGGCGATACAGCGTTGAATTGCGGAATAATTTGTTTACATATTTTACACTCTCGTTGAGCCCACCTTCTGAAATCACCGAAATGAGCGGTCCGTGGCCCATTTTTCGATTGTGGTTCCTCTTCAACGAACACTCGGTAAAATACTCTATCGTGGATAATATCTTCACCAATCCGAAAACGAAAGAGTCCTCTCTGGTTTCGATCACGGGTTTGTATTTTTCTGTCAGGAAACAATAGAGAAAAGTGACCGAATTGTCAATAAATAACGCCTGTGACATTCCCATGAAGTAGAGCGTATCGCTGCAGTAAACGAGATTGCAAACGTCAAATCTGTGTTTGACGCCGCGACAGACCGACTCGTTGTACAGATCGACCGCGTTGAAGAGGTTGTCCAGTACGACATCGTACTTGTGGTTTCTGTAGACCGTGAGTGAGAAATATAGTTCACCACCGGGACTGTTTTCAAACTGATTGATGTCGAACTCGTGACTCACCGTATCCAGATACAATCCGCTCGATGTTGCCAACGTACCGAACACTTTACTCCTCAAATACACTACCAACTCTTGGACGGTGCCGAGTTTCATTTTAAATTTTTGCACGCATCTGAATACGAGGACCACCGTAGCCGATCTTTTCAAAGACATGATAGCGTCAAATTTTTTATCCATGTCGCATCTCTGCTTATCGCGAGAATCGCTTGTTTTTGTTTCGTCCGACATCTTCAACGCGTTTTCCAATAGACGTTTTACAGTGTCAATTCGACGTTCGCCCTGTGGCGCCTTGCCTCCCGTGGTTCTTTTCACGTTCAAATTAGATTGCTGTTTACAATGCTGAAAAAACTGAGCGACTATTTCGCCAAAGTATGTCCCTGGTTCGGGAACGCAATTGTTGTAACAGCGGAGTACTCTCAACAATTTCGCATCGTCAAATTTGCATTTTAGAAACTTTTCAAACGAACGATATATTTGATGCGTCCCATGCGCCATCAGTGTCAGGGAACCGGTCAGGGAGTTAGCCGAGGTTACGCGTCCGGCCGGATTCTTTTTCACCCAACAGTCGACTGTCTTCGCTATGAACGTACGGACGTCAACCGGAAGCACTGTGAATTTCTCTTCTTCGCACACGACGACACCGTAACGGCCGAGAAGTGCGAGTAATTCATTAGTCGATTTGTCCGCCGAGTCCGGTGGTCCATCCGAGATGCCGTCCTTGTCTTTTTCGTATACATTTACTAGTTTGCAATCACCCTTACCGCACCACACCTTTTGCATGTTCTTATTTCCGAATGAATTTCGTCCCCGCAACGTCTCTGTTCGTATGTGACCTCGTCGTCCTCGTGGCGGCAAGAAGTCGCCTTCAGAAGCGGTGAATATAAAAACGACTCGTAGTCTTCGCAACGCACCAAAAGCTTCCTGTCAGCTGCGGAAATTGATCCGTTTTCGGACGCAGAACGTATATCTCCCGACTCCCGGCCGAAGAAGAGGCGTGAACTGACGGATCGCATGCGGCGGAGTCTAGAACGTTTAGCGGTATTTAAAGGTGTTGATTTTTTATCGTCGACTGTAGTGTTTTTAGTCCCTTTTTTCGCCGCCGCCGCCAATCTGTTCTTCATACGAGTTTCGTATTTTTTGTGACGATTGAATACGGCCTCAACGATCGACAGCGGCTTCCAAAACGATTCGAACGACGAAAACGAAGAGTACAGAAACGGATAAAAAATCCTCTCGCAAAACCACTTGTTGAACAGCGCGTAAGAATCTTGTCGTTTGTTGAAAAAGTCCGATCTCATCATCAGTTCGTTTTCCAATGCTATCCGAGAAAGAACGCCTCCACCTCCTAGATCGTATTCGGTATGGTCCGATACGTTGAAGCAGACTAGATAGTTACAGGGACATAGATCGCCGTCGACACCAGCCAAGACCTCGGCAAAACCGTTGCTCCGGTCGTACAGTCTTCGCACGTGCGAATTGTTGACGTTTCGCGCCCACTGCCTCATGAAAAACGAATACTCCATAGTGCTACCCATCGGGAAAGCGGCCGAGGGGAAGTACGCGTGTTGTTTGTGCGCGGCGTGGTCGAATACCCAGCCTGACAGGCATTCTCTCACGTGAAAATCAACAAGCTGTCGGTTGTGCGCGCAAGATAAACGCGGAAGCGTTTCACAAGAGTTTTCGGTCGACGCGCTTTCGACATTTCCGTAGCACCTGACACGCAGTAGGGTTTCGAACGCAGTATAATAATCACGTTCGCCAACAACACCGTCAACGGAGCGCCCTCCGGGAATGACGTCCACAAACTCCTTCAGCACATAGGGCAATTCGTCGTAATCTAGCTTGACGGATCCGCTCAGCATCGCGAAGACCAATCACAAACATAAGTCGTTTGCAACACAATGGGTGGAGGCAAGAAACGAGCCGGTCTTTTCGCACTCGACCCTAGTGGCAATACGCTCTGCGTGGTCCGTTCCGCTCCTTACAAGATGATCTCGTCTACAAACACCGATAACGGCGGTGATAATAAACTGAAAATACAACTGGTCGACTATTGCGGCGTGGACGAGACACCACTGACCGATCCGATGCTCCAGACGTGGTCGTTACGACCTTTTCTCGAAATGTTACAGATACCGAGAGGGACCAGAGAGCGGGGCGACAACTGTTTGGCCGATACCGCATTGCGGGAGTTTTGCGAAGAGACGCTTTGCGCCAATAAAACTGTCACGCTGTCCGGCGACGGCCCGATAGAACTGAAATGGACGGACGACGGAAAATGTTGGAAATACGATATATTCATAGCCCGCACTCGCGAACTCTTGTATTTCGCTTTTGATCCGTCGTTGATGCGTCGCGTCAATATGCACGTCAGTAAAACCGACGGGGACTCGACATCGAACGATCGTGATTACACTTTCTACACTAGCGCGATAAGTCGCACAAGCGATGGAGTTATAAATCATCTGGTAGTGATCAACATCAGAGACTATATAGATTTTATGGTAAATTATCAGTTGAAATTTTATGAAACTCACAATTACAATACGCTTTTCGAGAAACTGATGACGGTAACGGCAGCGTCGCCGGTCGACGGACGTCTCACCCTGCCGAGCCCCGGAGATCAACCGACCGGCGGTAACCAGAAGAAAATTGTGAAAAATCTAATTTCGCCTGAAATGTACAAACGGGTCAAAAACAGCAGGGACCTCTACGTTATCGAATTCGATCTCTCGGTGTATTCTTCGACGGCGAAAAATTCGCTCATGTTCAAAATATGGAGCGGATGGTGGTGGGATTGGCTTTGGCGTTCGAAGATAGGAAAATCCATATGTGCGAATGCAATTTGTTGAAAAATAAAAATGTTATTCTAAATACACATTTATTTTTCTCCCAGTTTTTTAATCTTGGTAGGGGGTGGTCTCGAAGGAAGATTAGCAACGTAGGCCATCACCTCCGCTTTATGTGTAAAGTATGATCCATACCAATACGGCCTGACGATAAAATCCGTTTTGTCAAAACGCAACACCGCACTGGTCGGATCGGCGTTATATTCGGCGCCATTTGGATTCACGTCGATGTTGGGCACGATGGCCAGACGTCTGTCGTAACCCGGTTTGCGACAGGCGACCACGTGTTGTTGTCTCTTCAATTCGTATTCGCCGTCGTCGATGGATTCCCAAACGAACATAATGGACGAAGCGGCGACTCTCCGGTCCCCGTGTACAGAGTCGCAATCCGGAATCGTCATCGGCTGTATCGGAGCCCAATATTTGAAAAAGGTCAGACTTGCCGGAATACGAAAAACAAACTCGTTGCGTTCCAGAACGAATCGCGACATCGTGGCCGCGTCGAAAGGCGGTGGCATGGTTTTTACATCTTCGGGTAACGTGCCCTGCGTGACGAGCACTTTTCGTTTAGGGTCGGCGGCGGCCGTAGAGCGTAAATTCAAAACGTCCAAAATGTCCGCATCCAATTTTCCGACTTTTATCTCCGCAGACACGACCGGCAGTGGTGTGGAATCCGTTCGGGCGTTCGCCGGTCCGCGTTCGCCTCGCGCTCGCACAAAGTACTCTACGACGTACGCGTCAATGTTACGTTCGGTAGCGGTAAACCTGTAACAGGCGTTGGAATATCGACCGCCATTGAGCGGCAGGTAATCGTCGTCAAACACGACGGTGGTAACGGTCTCGGTCATCGGCTCGCAATACCCGGTTCCGGAAGGCGTTATCGTCAGACGACACTGTCCGTCCAAACTGAAACCGCGAAACGCGTCGAACGCACACGGGTTTGGAACGTAAACCGATTCCGCGCTGGTGTTAGAAAAAGATTTTGCCAATTTTTTCTCGACAAACGCGCCGCTGACGGAGAGGACCGGTGCCGTCGTGTGCGTGCCGGATACCGCCGGAGGCGTCGAAGTCAGCAACTCTTCGTACAGACACATCCCACCCGAACGATCTGAAACCGGTTTCGGTACACAAGACGGCAATCCGGTGTGCCTATCCTTACCCGGCTGTGTACATTTCGGGTCGCCGCACGAAGCACATTCGAATTGGTGTATATCCACGTTCGGCGACATTTCTTTCAACGGAACACGTGTTTTCGAGTGTACCAACTGTCCGGTTCCTCCGCAAGCGCGCACGATCGTACAGTCGGAAAATTCGTCTTTCTGATCGAATAGATCGGGCCAGAAACACCGACACGCCATGCGCAAACGACCGGACGGATCCAAGATCGGTGCGGGCGCACCGTACGCCGGATCACAAGAGACATTCTGCCGCGAAGACGTTTCGTAAAGCACGCAGTAACCTTCGTCCGTGGAAACGTTCGGCTGCAACACCGTTCCGTCAGACAGGTGGACAGTACGCGATAAATGAAAACACGTGCGCGCGGGATCGTCACACCCTTTCCTTTGGTCACATTTACATATCGCCCCGACGTTAGATTCTTCGATGTCCACCCCGGTTTCCGAAATAGTTCCTTCGCCTTTTTCCGTCTCGTATTTGTTTATACGTCGAGTTGTTTTCTCATCGTGTTTACCCAATATCGTAGCGTTTATAACGCACAAAACTAAACTCACTATAGTAACGCTCATTATAATCAATACGACGAGAAATACCATCGTTCAGTTTTAAATGTCTTAGATTTGTATTTTCGCGAAAAAATAAATAGATAACCCCTTGAATGCCGGATCGATCTCATAGGGAATTAACCCGGCTATCACCCCGTCCTAAGTACGAAACCAGCCACAGACGCACGATAGAATTTACGCCGATGACGACTAGAACTGAACGAAACGTAAAAGTCGTATTCGCATATTTCGAAAATAAAAACATATAATCATGTATTTTCCCATTATCTGATTAAATGAGGTGCCATTACACTTGAGGGCTCGGTATCGGACACGCCTCAGTGCGAGAGTGTAAACAAACTATCACTCGGAAAAATTACCCTTTGCGACTGTCCGCTTCGACATCCACCGCAAGACTGAGCATTTCCCCCACCACTTTATGGTTCGGTCAACCCTTTACTCTCAACAACCCCCGACCACCGACCAATAGGATTCGAGTATTTTTCCCGCCAAAAATTTCGGCCTATCAGAAGGCTGCATTTTTTTGCGTGTCGAAAAATAGATCTCGACACGCCACCGAAATCGCATATATACGAGGTATCGTTCGCGCGCGACTCTTTAGCTCCTTGCCCATAATAATGACTCCTTCAAGGAAGGAGCAGCGGGGAGGGGCCGGCGCGTCGCTAGTTGGGTTTTTTTTTAAATGTTTGTTACACACATTTTTTACTCGAGAAAAGTTTTGAAATCCCCGATTGACTTTCCGTCAAAATGAAAAATAAAAACGCGCTGATTTACACCTCTTTCCGCGCCGACCCTAGACGTGACGATACGGCCGTTTTGGCGTCCGCAACGCGGGCGGCACTGACTCAAAACGGCAATATGGTCACGAAGTGGAGAGCGGCAAAAATACAAGTGTTTTTCGATCCGGCAGAATATGAAAATATGCGAGAAAAGATTTGAAATATCCGGCCTCCGTCAGAATATAAAAATATAAAAAACTCACGGGTGTACACCTTGATTGATTCCCGCACTAGTGCGGAGCTCGTGCAGTGCATGTTGGGTCATGCGCTGGGTGAGTTTACGAGGCAGCGGTTCAAACGGTTTTCAGACGATTTTTGTTGGTAAGTTTTCAATAGCAGCAATAGCGAAAAACAACCGAGGTGTTGGATTTAAAATTTGCTGATAGAGTAAAAAAAACCTTTTTACTGTCTATGTTACTCATTACACAAAATATAAACTAAAAACAAGTTTTACCGTCTATGTTATTCATTACCCATTCTCTCCTCTTTCGTGAAAAGCAAGATAGAGCCCTGACCACATTCGGGGCCGACGATACAAATAATTCATATATTTTCAAAATAGTAATGTATACATAAACGCGCGTGTTAATGTAGAGTCTTACCACAACCGAGGTTCGGGCTAAAAATAATTCATGTTTTATTTTTAAAGTGTTAAGTTTGAAATTCACGTTCGACATACGAACGTTTATAGTAAAGGGGATAAGTGTCATGAATCGAAAGTTGAGCGCGCAGCAGGTGTAGTGGCACGGACCACGTGAGATCTACGCGCTCGCTATGTGCGGCGCGTCAAACGAACAAGGAATATACCGATCTGGAACCGGCAAATGAGTCGGATTCCTCGGACGAAGAAACCAACTCGGTTAAATCAGGTTGTTCCAAGTGTGAGGGTTCGGATCATAGGAAATCGACTAGTTCACGATGTCCGCTGAGCAAAAATCAAAAGAAGGAAGTGTATATTAGCAAAAAAGGGATTAGAGCGGTGAAAGATAAAATTTCCGGTTGCTCGAGATGCGGCGGCACGGATCACAAGAGATCGTCTAGTTTCCGATGTCCGTTTAACAAGAAGAGAAAATTAAAGTTGAAATCGACCGTCAACGAATCCGATAGTAGCGATTGTGACGGCACAAAAAATGATACGCGTCGTTCGTCATCTCCGTTGACCGTATCGGAAAAATCCGCGGACGGTTCTGTGAAAAAATACGAATTCATACGGGAAGATGACGGGAGTCTGGTCTGCCCTCTGTTAAACGAGAAAGAAAATCTAGAAATGATCGCCAAGATCGATCAGAACCTACGGGAAACCGCTCTGCACTTCAGTCGACTTTCGAAAATACTGAATCGAGACTTTTTCGGGCCGGAGAAAAAGAAACGGTAAAAAACAACCGCTCGGAAAAAAATTTCAAAGTCCCGTTTGTGACCGTGCCCTTCGACGTCCGCCGCAAGACTGAGAGTTTCCCCCACCACTTTTTGTTTCGGTCAACCCAATACTCTCGACAACCCCCGACCACCGACCAATAGGATTCGAGTATTTTTCCCGCCAAAAATTTCGGCCAATCAGAAGACCGCATTTTTGCGCGCGTCGAAAATTAGATCTCGACACGCCACCGAAATTGCATATATACGAGGTACCGTTCGCGCGCGACTCTTTAGCTCCTTGCCCATAATAATGACTCCTTCAAGGAAGGAGCAGCGGGGAGGGGCCGGCGCGTCGCTGATTGGGGGGTTTTTAAAATATTTGTTACACACATTTTTTACTCGAGAAAAGTTTTGAAATCGACGGCCGACTCTACGTCAAAAAGGAAAACTAAAACTCGCGGATTTACACCTCTCTTCGCGCCAAACCTAAACGTGACGATAAGGCCTTTTAGGCCTATGTGAAGAGCGGGAAAATGGCTATGTTTTGTGGTCTGGCAAAAAAAAAAATTCGGTGAAAAAAAGTTTTGATATCCCCGGTTGACTCTTCGCCAAAATAAAAAAAACAAACTCACAGTTTTACAGTTCTGTTCGCGCCGACACTAGACGAGACGATACGGCCGTTTCGACGTCGTATTAGCGGTAATTGAGTTCTGTTTAGACCCGCGCTGATCCAAAACGGCAATATGGACACGGCGTGAAGAGCGGTGAAAATGTTTTTGTTTGCGGTCCCGCAGAAAATAAATTTTGGCGAAAAAGTTTTGAAATATTTGGCCGACTTTTAAATAGAAAAATATAACACACGGTTTTACACCTCTGTTTGCGGCGTCCTACGGTACGTCCGTTTTTACGTCGTATTAGCGTTAACTGAGTTCGTTTGAGCGTCGCACCGACGGGCGTCACTGACCCAAAACGGCAATATGGACACGGCGTGAAGAGCGGTGAAAATTTTGTGTTTTGCGGTCCCGCAGAAAATAAAATTTGGCGAAAAAAGTTTTGAAATATTTGGCCGACTTTTAAATAGAAAAATATAACACACGATTTTACACCTCTGTTTGCGGCGTCCTACGGTACGTCCGTTTTTACGTCGTGTTAGCGTTAACTGAGTTCGTTTGAGCGTCGCACCGACGGGCGTCACTGACCCAAAACGGCAATATGGACACGGCGTGAAGAGCGGTGAAAAATTCAGAGTTTTGCGATCCCGCAGAAAATAATTTGGCGAAAAACGTTTTGAAATATTTGGCCGACTTTTCGTCAAAAAGAAAAACATAAGGTTTTGCACCTCCGTTCCGCGAGGTGCCGATTTCGCATGGTCCGTGAATCGGTGGGATGCAAAAACACGGACGACGCACCGACGGGCGTCACTGACCCAAAACGGCAATATGGACACGGCGTGAAGAGAGGTGAAAAAATCAGAGTTTTGCGATCCCGCAGAAAATAAAATTTGGCGAAAAAAGTTTTGAAATATTTGGCCGACTTTTAAATAGAAAAATATAACACACGGTTTTACACCTCTGTTTGCGGCGTCCTACGGTACGTCCGTTTTTACCTCGTATTAGCGTTAACTGAGTTTGTTTGAGCGTCACACCGACGGGCGTCACTGACCCAAAACGGTAATATGGACACGGCATGAAGAGCGGTGAAAAAGTCAGAGTTTTGTGATCCCGCAGAAAATAAAATTTGGCAAAAAAGTTTTGAAATATTTTGCCGACTTTTAAATAGAAAAATATAACACACGGTTTTACACCTCTGTTTTCGGCGTCCTACGGTACGTCCGTTTTTACGTCGTATTAGCGTTAACTGAGTTCGCTTGAGCGTCGCACCGACGGGCGTCACTGACCCAAAACGGCAATATGGACACGGCGTGAAGAGCGGTGAAAATGTTTGTGTTTGCGGTCCGGCAGAAAATAAAATTTGGCGAAAAAAGTTTTGAAATATTTGGCCGAATTTTCGTCAAAAAGAAAAACATAAGGTTTTGCACCTCCGTTCCGCGAGGTGCCGATTTCGCATGGTCCGTGAATCGGTGGGATGCAAAAACACGGACGACGTCTTTGCAAAACGGCAATATGGTCACGTCTCGAGTTAGCGGTGAAAAATGTTTTTTGTTGCGGTCCGGCAGAAAATAAAATTCTGCGAAAAAAGTTTTGAAATCCCTGACCGACTTTTGGTCAAAAATAAAAATGGAAAAAACACAGTTTTACAACCCCTTCACTCCGACCCAAGACGTGATTATACGGCCGTTTCGGTGAGAGCGGTGACAATGTTTGTATTTTGTATTTTAGCTGAAAATAAAATTCGGTCGTGATGTAACTGATTTAGAATGGTGAAATGTTAACCATCCCGTGCGGGTCACCGATCTGTTCCAACCCCGTTCTGACGAAACATTTATTAGGTAAATCTGTAAAATATCCAATAGCAAAAAAACCCCCCCCAGTCAGCGACGCGCCGGCCCCTCCCCGCTGCTCCTTCCTTGAAGGAGTCATTATAATGGGCAAGGAGCTAAAGAGTCGCGCGCGAACGATACCCTGTATATATAGATTTTTGGGGTCACGTCGAGACTATTTTTTCAACACACAAAAAAATCCGGCCTTCTGATTGGTCAAAAAATTTGGCGGGAAAAATACTCGAATCCTATTGGTCGGCGTTCGAGGATTGTCGAGAGTATAAGATCGACAGAACCAAAAAGTGGTGGGGGAAACGATCAGTCTCGCGGCGGACGGCGAAGGGGACGGTCGCAAAAGGGACTTTGAAATATTTCAGCCTTAAATCGGACGCGGCAGAGACAATCTCAAAGAGGGGTTTTCTGAGTAACACGCGGTGTGATCCAAAAGTTTACACACGGATATGTGAGATATTTTCGCGTAAAGACAGGGAGCCAAAATGGATTCGGCAGTCTGAATCCTGCGTTCGAAACGTACTCTATCGCGTACGCACATCGATATTCTATCTTCGTCGTCTCGAAAATAGAATGTGGTGGCAACGGGATTGGTGAAAGTAACCTTTACTATATTTCGGTAGAACTGAGACATCTGTGGGAAGACAAAAGGTTGTTTAGCGAAAAATACAAAAGATTGTTTAGCGAGAAAGTTTATTAATCTCGAGAAATATACAAGTTCAGTCGCGAAAAGCTTTTGAATCGAACCAAATGTAGTATTCGTCTTTGATGGCTTCTCTCGAAGATGCGAAATCAGTTTCAAAAAACTGCTTTATCCCAAAGTAATTTATGTTCTTCTTCGCGGCGAACGTTTGGAGTGATCTGTAGACGGACTCGGCGGGAACGCGGTTCGTGTCCGTTCTTGCGCCGGTAATCTGCTTCCATTCTTGATAAGGCAGAGTCAGACTTAACCATTCGCTCCGAACGGCTTCCGACGAGGCGGGCAGCGTCGTAAAGTCGACGGGCATATCGAGTCGTTTGAAAAAGCGCAGCCAACTGAAGTGGGTCGTGATGTTGACGAGACCGTGCACTATGCGATCGGTGGGTGGCGAGGAAGAGACGTACAGGCGGGAAGTTTTATTCTGCACAAGAAAAAGGGACGACGTCGACTTGTTGTACTCTATGGGAAGAATGTTTTGGCGCACGGCCGTGTCCTCGTCGAAAAGGTCTATTTCGTCTTTCGTGTCGCTGTTCGACTTTAGAAACGCCTTTTCGCCCGCTGCGAGTAGCGAAGGTAATTCGTGTCGATAGGCGACTTCCCAACGAGGAGCCGAGACGCTCGGTCCGCGTATCCAATTCAGCATGGCGTCGCTGATCTTCTGGCGTTTGCAAAACCAGAACGGTATGTCGAAAAGCGTCAGCCGATTGATGGCCGCCTCATCGCTGGTCGGCGGCAGCGTGTTACAGTTGAACATGATTTTTCCCGTAGCGTACGCTTCGTTCATGACGTTACCGTAGTTCATTCTGAACTTGAACGTGCTCTCGGATACGATTTTCTTTAATTCGTTCGAATTGGCCTGCGAAAACTCGTTTGCAAACAAGACGAAATTTCTCACATACTCGGCTTTTTCGGGCGCGTTTTCCTTTCCGCCTTTTGGGTCATTGATACAAGTGCTGTTCGCGCACGCCCTCTTCACGATAGCGTCGAACAGATAGGATTTTCCAGCGTTCGAATTGCTTTTCCACACGAATATCGTTTTCGCCCACTGACCCGGCCATTCGACGGCTAAAAACACTTTTAAATACAAGTCCAGGTGTTCTTGATCGTACGCGCTCATAATCAGCAGAAACATCACGGCCGTACAGAGGTTCCTGGCCGCTTCTCCTTCTGTTCTGTCAAACTCTCCGAACGAAGGGTAACGATCGACGTTGCCCTTCATGTACTCGTAGAGTACACTATACACCTGTACCGGGTCTAGTCCGACAAAGAAGTTTGACTCGAATCTCTGTTCGGACAACCATCGGGCGTGGAGCAAAAGCGACAGACGGTCGTTCGACAATATGGCCCCCGTCCTGCGGCACCACACCTTCTCCGGCGGGTCTCGGCTGTTTGACACAAGGGCGAAAGTACCGGTGTTGATTTCGCCTTCGTATGTGCGACTTTCGTCAGCGAATCGTCCGTCCGCCTCGCGGTACATGGACTCTAGCACGTCCGGACACAGCGATGTTGTTTTCGATTTGACGGTGTGCGTGGTCAGGATGAACGCTAGGAGTTTCAGCCTCATCGGTAGATTTTTGGCCGCCACCATCATGCCGTCGAAAACGCTCGGGGAGCGGTCGTTGCCGATCGCGTCGATCAGTTTACCCAGTCTGTCATTGTCTATGTGTCTTTTAGTTTCCAGACGCATGATCGTACGCAACGTCTCGCGTGCGAACATGTTTTCCCCGCCGCGTGCCGACGACAACAACGCGGGCGTTGTTCTTTTGTGAGATCTTCCTACTATCCTCTTGTCTAGCATGCGGTCACATACCGCGTTCAACCAATTCTCGTCCGCGTAAAATTCCTGCTCGAATTTCGTATCGTCGTCCCAGACTCGATCGCCGCCGCTGCTTAGACTCTCGTCGCTCGTGAAATCGGCGCTACTGTTGTTATCCGCAGTTTCCAAGCCGATTCCCCCCGCCGTCATAAAGTCCCCGTCTTCTCTCGTCACGCAGCAATCCTGCATCACGTCGAACCCGAATTGGCCGAATAGAGTTTTCATGCGAAGCATCTTATCCGGGATTTCCGCCGCCAACACCGGTCTGACGTCGAACCGACCGCCGGCGGTCGATCCGGCCGGTTCGCTTTCGCCGGACGACCGTTTGCCGAAACTGCTCCAGTCGTCGGCGAACGCGCGGATTCTCTGCTCCAAATTGTCGTTCAGTCCCTCGACGTGTTTCATACTGGATTCGCCAAAAAAAAGGATGATCAATTCGCGAACGTCGAGTTCATTGCACAGGCGTTCTATCGATACAAAGAGGTTTTCCCGCTTCGCGTATACGTGTCGCATGTTGAAAACGACTTCGAACAGGAACAAAGAGTAAAACGTGTATAATAGCCGTATTTTGGCGTTGGCAGCGAGATTCGGTGGGTGTTCGGCGGCAATTTCGTTCGTGTACATGTCGTTTAAAAACTTCTCCACGTATTCGCACGTTTCCAATTCGGATTTACATTTGTAATTGGATCTTTCAAATAGGTTCAGCGTCCGTATGTAATCCATTACGGATAGGCAACAAAAAGAACCGCGTTCCATCTCGTCTTTTGACATGTACAATCTGCGGATTTCCTCTTTTTCTTCCAGGAACGGCGGTACGATCGGTTGGCGCAACAGGAGATTCACGTACGACCGGTCTATGGCGGACGTGAGATTCACGGCGGCGGTCCTGCATTCGGCCACCACGTCGTAAACGGTCATATTGAAGCGAGTGCGGTCAATCAAATAGTTCTTGTGTACCCGTTTCATCCTCGTGACGCAACCGCCACAAAACATCTCGTACATCTTGAGAGCGGCGTTGATGTGGAAACAACAGCCCAACCGGTCGGATCGCAGATCGCTCTCGTAAATCAACTGACTGCCGTGAGGCATGCGCCAGGCTGTGCGCGCGTCTTTGAACGCTGTCTGGACGTCGCCTTTCGTATTTTTGTTCGACGTAGCTAAATGAGCGACGCTGGACTCTATGGCGTCGTCTTCGAGCGTATCGTAATTATCGTTCGCAAACACCATTTTATCGTCGTAAATCGATACGGGCCTCAGGTAGTATCTTATCACAGCCTCCCACATATGCTTGTCTTTGTAGTCGTACGTGATTTCGGACGCCGGACCGATATTATTTCTCGCGCACATTTTTCGTCTTCTTCCGGCGCCACCGAGCAACTGATTCACCTCTTCCGCCGTGACGTCACCACAACCTTCGTGGTCTTCTTTTCCTTTTTTCACCACCGTTATTTCTGACACGCCGTCACTGTAATCGTCGTCAATTTTCCTCTTGCGTCTCCTCCACTCGGGATCTTTGTTTTTTGGCGTTGTCACCGCCGCCGCGTTGGATTTCTTTGCCGCCCCAACTTTTTTCGCTGTTCCCCGCTTTTGGCTTTTTCGTCGCATCTTTAGAAACCCCTCGGGTCCTCTCAGTGAGATTGCGCAATCGTTGAAACCTTCGAAAATCTCTTGTAACGTCAGCGTTTTACAGTTTCGATGATCGTACATTAGAAAATACCTTATCACGGCCGTGACCATCAGAGCGTCGTGATGCACCTCGTCCATAATCCTGTCGATGGTGCCAAACGGGAACGAATGGTAATAGTATAATAGAGCGTATAGCGACATATCGCTCAGGTTTTTCTCTTCGTGAACGATCAGCGACGCGAGCAGGGTGTAATTGTTCGTAACGGCATTGTAATCGATCAATTCGCCACCTTTTTCAACACCTGCACCTTCTCCGTCAAACATCGAGGCAGAACAGTCTAAATCGTCGTCGTAGCCCGATGCGGGGTGAAAACGCCGTTTGGCAAACGTTTCGGCAGTGACTTGGTGGTTGACGACCGTACGATTCAGAGAGGACATGTCTCGCCTTTCGTTCGCTTTTTGTATTTTCCACAAGTCGGAAAAAACCGCCGTTGTCATATTGAATAGCTGTGTGCACACACGTATCAACGCTCCGACGAGGCGCGCCTTGTGTGGCCTCGCTTCCCGTTCAAACTCCTCTTCTACAAACGTTCGGTCCTTGTTGTCGTCGTCGTTGACCCCCTCGGTACGTTTAAAAGGCGTCATTAGATGAACGATGGAAGTGACGACCTCCTCTAGTTCCCAAGGTAGGAAAAAAGTTCCGACACTTTCGTCACGAAATACAAACTTGAACATGGCCAGTAACACGGGGTTCCGCAAGTGTTGATCGTAATACGAAATTTTCACTTCCGTCCATTCGCGGCCGAGCGATATATCGCCTTGATACACGGCCCTATTAACGTTGGCGAGTTGAACTAGCAATTTGTATTCGCGCGTGAGGTTCGAACTGCTCCCTTCGATCACGTAAACGCGTTGATTACCGTTGCTGAGACGCACTTTAGATATGGCCGCTTCCTCCTCTTCGGCGCACAACAATGACGCTTTGTACTGTTTGTCAGCAAAAGCGCTAGTTTTGTCGTCCTCACATGCGTAAGGTAGTCTCTCGATAACGTTTAGAGGGGGAGCTTCCGTATCGTTTTCACCGCGTTTCGCCCTCCGTTTCTGACGATCTGCGAAGTAGGAAGTTTGTAGTGGCGCGCGTTGGTTCTTGACGCTCGGACAGTGAAAAGAAGACAACAACGATGATTCGGTATATTTCGAAACTATCGACACCTCGTCGTCATATGTTGCTCCGGAAACGGGCTTACAGCTGTTCACCGGCTGTGAAATAGTTTCATTGGGTGTTACGAAATCAGAAAGTGGCGGCGTTCCGTCTTCCTCGTCTCTGTAAACCGACGTGTTTTGGCCGTCCGCTGGCGAGACGGAACGAAATACCATTCCACCCGAATATTCCTTGTATAACTTATTGTCACCAGCTTCGTATTCCGTGCAAACCATCTTACGATCGTCCACTCCGTCCGATGATGATTCCGTATGCATCGTATCGCTTTCGCCTTCTTCGTCTTCTGTACAGACCACTTTCTGATCGCCTTCTTCGTCTTCCGTACAAACCACTTCTTTCCGATCGTCCGACAATCCCGAGTGCAAAGTGCCATCGCCTTCTTCGTCTTCTGTATAAACCACCTTCCGATTGTCCACTTCGTTAGACAATGATTCAGCCTCGCTACGACCGTTCGATGTGGTGAAATCAGCCGCCTCGATGTGGTCGTCTAAAACTAGTTTCCTTTTGCGGTTTGTATCGTCTTCACTCGTAGAAAAAATGTCGCGCTTCCGCTTCGCCACAATAGCGATTGATTCCGGTGTCCGGAAACGCGGGGGTTCAACTACGTTAACGCTGTAGTGCCTGGAGAAGGCTATAGAAGAAAAACACTTTAAAGTTTCTACGTCCATATCGGCCCAATTGAGATGTACTTTATTCCATTTTGTTCCACATCCTTTCACCATGCGGTACGATCTAGTGTGACTGGTGGAATTTGAGTGTGTGGCCGTGGGTAACGGCATTTGCGTGCAACCTCGATCGACGCTTGCGTTGGAAATCTGCGCGTGACGGAACGCACCGACAAGCCCGTCCATCAGAGCATTTTCGGCGTTAGAGGCGGTGGCGGAATCGTAGGCCAGCGTGTTGAAAAAAACGTGGAAACCACAAGTGTCTTTTCCGTTTGTCATGTACACGCCGTCCTCTACGGTACGATCGAATACGTTTTCTATCGTCGTTACGATAAGTTCGACCAGCTTTGTAATTCTTAAGTGGCGACTATTCACGATCTTATTTCCGCGTTTGCACGACAGACAATCTACGTCTATCCACACTTTTCTTCTATCAGCGCGCGAGAGACACGTAAAGTCAGTTTTCGGCAAATTTCTATGAGATCTCTTGCATTCCTTTATCAGTTCTATCAGTTTTGAGAAAACACAATCTACATCTTTTTCGTCGTACAGCACGTAGTTTTTCTGCAACGTTTTCGAAGATATCTGAACATAGCGGTCGCCCTTTAATTTGTCACTCTTTTTAATGGCGAATTTTTCGAGGCCCAGATAATTACTCACGTGCGTGTGTTTCAATAGCAGAGTTTCCGAATCTGTCGAAACATCGGATCTCAATGACGAGCAGCTCGAGACGACGCTCCCCGCGGTGCTCATCTTTGACAAATGACGGGAGTATTGGCGGCGGGAATATTACAAACATGAGTCACGTTGACGGTTTCGACTCACCCTCTTCGTGTTAGAGTGAAGATATGACTCGGGGTTTGAAACAATTCATTCAACCGAACATGATCAACGACCAGTCGACGTCGTCTTCCGTTTCGTCCTCGGTCTCAAGACCTTCCGAAACTGAAGGACGGCACTTTTTGCGCAACGCCAGGGGTGTTATACTTCACACGACTCTTGTGGCAAAAGGCGAGGACCGTAAACCGGCGCTGACCTGTAAATTCTTGTTGGGAACCAATCTTTACGAGGACGAGCCGGTCCCCACTCCGTACGTCCCGCCAATTTTTATTCTTATTTCGTACGAACGGACTCCGTACACCCGATACGCTTTTCATTGGGACACGCCCGGTTCGGATGACGTGTCGAAAACAATCAGACGAACCGATCTCGTTTTCAAGGAAAACAAGGCGCTCGTTTTCGAGATGTTGAAAACGGCTGATTGCCCTCCGAGCGCAATACAGTACAGTTTCCTGCGCTTCGAACATGCCGGTTCTCTGCAGTCCACCTTCACCGAAGTTTTTCCGACGCCGGCCCTAAGAATCGGCTGTTTGGCGCGATTGACTTTTGATTCGTTGCGAAAACGAAACAACGCTCTCACCTTTCTGCGCGACAACGGAGCGACCAATTCCGATTTGTACGCGATAAACTTTAGTTCAAATAACTGCATGACTACGGTCACTAGATACCTGGAGCCTCTATTTAGGCACGCATTGAAAATACAAAACGCTTGGACTACTGAACCCAGGGCCGATGACGATGACGGGGAAGCGGCGTTTGATGTTAACTTTCATCTCATGGACTTTGGTGACGCCGGGGATACAGAAGAGGACCGAGAAAGGCCGATATTCTTTCTCGGTTCGTCCCGGCCAGCGGCTTCTTCACAGGCGTGCACGTTGGTCAGGGAACGCGCGGCTCGCTCGAGCCCATTGGCGGTGCACGACGTCAGCCGTTTCTACAGGCATCCGATTTTTGGAAATAAAAATGGAGCCGCACTATTGCAGTCACTACCCGTGGTCTACGTGCGCTGCGAACGGGATTTCGTGTGTCTTAGCGCTTGTACAGAGTACAAAGAACTAATAGTAATTTTTCACGTATATTACGTTTGGAACATCGATTTGGTTGTTCTTCTAGGTGGGATACCCACCGAGGCAGAAACGCACACGGCACGTTCGCGCTGTGAAGTTTTCGAAAATAGTACTGTCGCCTATACGAGAATGTTGGACGACGCCAAATCGTGTTTTTGGAAAATGGATTCAAACACTTACTTGCGGTTGGTGTTCAATTCGCAACAAGACGACGACAGACACGCTCGTTTTGTCCTCCCGGAGCTGGCCGCGAGAGGCCAAATATCGGCGGGAAAAATTGCATTGCAATCTAAAATCGAAGGTTCGCACAATAGCAATGACGATGGTATCGACTTGTTCCCCAATTCCATCACGTTGGACTGTTCGAAACTGGCTGAAAATCTCGACAAACGCGTTTCTGCGTTCGCGGCCGCATATGACAAGAACGTGCGATCAGCGGTAGCGTTCGCTAATGCGGACGGCGCCGCGCATATACCTCTCGATGTGTTGACGGCACGACAACGGCGGGTAGAGGACATGCTGTTGCGATTTAAAACGGAACGCGTGGCCGAGTTTGCGTTTAATACGGCGACCGAAATGTATCTGGGTGTATTGGACTTGTATGGTGTCACTCGGACCGACAGCGGAGATTGTATGAAGTACGATCCGGTCGCAAACTACGCGTTCGTGCACACTCTGATTAACGAATCGGTGTACACGAGCTCGACGACTTTCGCAGACGATCTTCGCGATGCGGTGATGAAAAAAAATACCACCGGAGGAAAAGAAAATCTCATCCCGCCGCCTTTAAAAGATAACGACGGCGGCGGTGTATACTACACGCGAGAGGACAGTGAGATTTGCGAGTTCGACATAGAATCGGCGTATCCCGCAATAGCTGGTCAGTTCAACGTTTCACCGGAGACTACTTGTGTTGTTAGCAAAACGACTTTCGACCGATCGGAAGAACGATTGCGAGGATCTTTGACCACCTGTGACGGCAAATCTTTCGAACTCGACCGATGGTTTTTCATTGTGCCGTACGTGGGATCGCGACAAAAAGACGAAGAAAATTCTGTAATTGTATCGCTCGCTCCACAAGTCTACAGAGGTTTCGCCAGTGCCGTTTTAAAATCGTTGGTTTTCAAAAGGAGAACAAACGATCGGACGATATCTTATTTCTTTAAAAGGTTGGCAAATCGAATATGCGGCAGCATGGGACAAAATGGGAGTGACCTGTTCGCCCCGCACTGTTTGGCAGCGGTGGTGTCGTTATGTCGAACCGTCGTAGAGCGCACGTTAGAGAGGCTGAAACAAGAGACGAAAACGTTGCGCGTACAAACCGACGGCGGATTGTTGCAGACTAATGGAAAGTCGGGAAATTTGGTAATACGTGTCCGTCAAGCTTTTACAAACACCGTAGACGAACTGTTAAACGGAAACGGCGCAGAATACGGAATCGCGGTCGAGTCTAGGACGTTACGGCTCAACGTGCGCTACGTCAACATGTGTTTTATTTCAAAGATCACCAATAAGTTCGCCGTGAGATATGCGGATGACGAAAAAGTGCTGAGAGGTCATCCGGCCGCGGTCGTCCCGTGCGCCGCGGCCGAAGACGCCGTGACCGGGGCGGTCTTGGAAACGTTGGACTATTTCGACGATCCCGACGCGGGGGACTTGAGCTGCGAAGCGTTGCTGAGAAAATTGATATATGACGTTCGAGCACGTCTGACGAACGCGTCCATCCGCGTTGACGACAGCGACGATTTTTACTTTTTAGAGCGAACGGTTCCGTTCGAAAACCCGCGGGAGGAGAAGGCGGTTTTAGACAATATCGTCTACGACCAACATTGCAAATTTGGGGACGCGGTGCCCGTATGGCCGGTCGTACATTTCGAAGGTGATAACTCTTTTACGGGGTACGTGTGTAACCCCAGCAGGTTGCGGAAACCAGTATTCGTCAACAAACTGTTCGTTATGAGCAAATTTATAAACACATGGGTGTTAGAATTATGTCACTATTGGTGTTCAGATTTCGATTCGGAAAAGTACCAAATGCTGTTTCATATGAACCTTTCGAAAGCTAGCCGGGATTATGTGAACTTTACAAGAATGCTATCGGATAATGTGAAAGAAAACCAATATGGAATGTAACAAATTTGATTTATTTGTACAAATAAATATATCAAGGACTAAACATAGTGGTTTTATTTTTTATCATGTTTTTTATTTTCCTTCTCATAGGCGTTGAGATGACTTGCTTTCTTGTGAAGATGTTGTTTACAAAAGTGACGACCTGCTGCAACGTCCTGTTCCGCAGAGCGGGTTCTTCTTCCCACACAGTTTTCACTTCTTTTCGAGGCGGGTTAACGTCCACGGCAAAATTGCGGCTGAACCTTTCGTAAATAATCTTTTTTTCTTCATCAGACCATCTCAGTTTTTTGTGCGCGTTCTTTGGAGGAGTGCGCAGTAAGGCGCTATCGTCAATCCCGGTTTCTTCCTCCGAGAGAGGGAGTGGTGAGTCCGGTGACGGTTCTACCGTTCCGGACGGTCCGGCAGTCGGAGAGTCGGGTCTTATCTCGAGATCGGGACACTCGGTAGTTTTTCTTGGGTGTATCACTTTCAATTGTTTTCCACCCGAATTTCCCGGTGCGCTCGAGGGGTGTTGTACAGTTTCTTGATCCGATGCGTCCCCTCGCGCGTATGAATGTTCGTGAAATATCAACCGCCGGTCGTGTTCACTGTCTGCTTCCGGTTCCGAGGGATTGCCGACAAAATTGCTTCGCACGTACGAATGTTCGTAGCTGATTCGTTCCGTTTCGTACTCCATGGGAACGCAAAAATCATCACTTTTCAGCATCGCGTTTTCGTTATCCATAGGCATCTCAGGTAGTGATAGAATGGAGTCGTCACTGAAGTCTGCAGGCGGAAATTCGACACTCGGTTCGGGGCGAGTCGACGTTGACGGTTTTATCATCTCCAATAATTTATGGCCCACTTTATATTTTTGAATCAAGGGCAGAGGCATTTCGTAGTAGCTTTCGTGCGTCTTGAGATCGTGACCCATAAATTTGGACAATCGCTTTGTGTACGTCTCGTTGTGAGGTTGCAACTGAGACGAGGTCGCCGCGTGATGTCTCAAGGCGTTGGCAGTGAATGTCGATGGAAACTTCAAACCGGCTTTGTTTGCAATTTCTCTCAGAACGGCCGATCCGTCAAACAGTTCCGCTCCATCACGTCTTCCGAACAAGTATTTACTCGTTATGCCGATCTTTTCTCTCGACTCAATCAGAACTTCAACGGCTTCGTGGAAAATTTTCGTCAGGAGAACCGGTACTTTTTTCGTGTTTTTATTAGCCGGGACGTAGAAGATGGACAGCTCGTTACCGGATCGTATCTCTTCTTCGGTAAGGACGTTTTGTGCCTCCTTACCGTAATCTGTCCTTTTGTTCAGAGTCGACCGATACGCTTCCAGTGTTATCTCGACGGTCTCGTTGGGTCTTCGTCTGTTGAAAGAAATGATATGAACAATTACGAGCTTGGCTAATTTTTCATAGTTTTTCGTAGTCGGTAACTGTTGAAGCAAAGACACGTAAGACGGACATTTTTCATGTATGTACTTGTTGAACGTTCTTATATCTTCTGGATCGGGCAACAGGTCTTCTTTTACAACTTTCATTTGTTTCCGGCTTTTTTCGCTGTTGGAACTGACCTGTGTGGACCAGTCTTTGTTCATGAGATGCAAAAAGTCATCCATTTCGCATATGACTTCGGTCTTTTGAGTTCTCGTGAGAAGGTCATTTTTTATAGCTTCAGATTTCACGATATTGGCGCAGCTTTTCAGCGACGAACAGAGAGCCGCCGGAACGGTCGGGGTTTTCGTGCTGCCGTCCACAGAGTCGTAATTGCTCATTTCTCGAACGGACTCCACCAACAGGTCGAAATTCTTCGGTTCGATGCAGTTACGAAATTCTTGAATCTCCGGGTTTCGCTCCCGCATGGCGAGAAACAGACGTGCCAGAGCGCGCATCCTCGTTGAACAGTAATAAATCTGCTTCACTCCCCGGTGGTTGAATCTGAAGTTGGATCCGAATTTACCAATTAGGCTGTCGCTTTGTACCACAACGGTGTATTTGTCCTTTTGCATTTTCGGGAACACTTCTTCTTTTAATAGTCTGTTTGCGTTTTCGTTGCATCTCAACAGAAGTGTACCGTGATCTCGCAGAACAGTATTTTTCTTTTTCGCCGGACGTTCTTCCGGCGGACGTTCTGTACAATTCGCCAAATGTTTGTACAGCGAAATTTTCTTAAACAGTCCTAAACAATAGTTGCACGTCACGTGTGTCGTGTTATCCACAGTGTATTTAGAAGATCTTTTGACCGGTAAAAGTTTGCTGTTTCTTACGCCTTCCACGACTTGCTGGTTGTATTTTCTATTTCCCATATTTTTTATTTTGTTCGTAATCAACATTCGTTTTATTTTTCTTTTGACGGCAGTTTCGTCTGACAACGCGATGTAATCTTTTACTTCTTCCCGATCGTAGTGACGTTGAACCAAATGCCTGCTGTAGTTGGTGATTACTTTTTCACAGAACGGGCAAAAGTTTTTTCGTTTCTTGAGTTTGCCGACTTCTTCCGTCTGCTCTGGTCGTTCTGGACCGGGTTGGGCTCGTTCTGCGGTGGTCTCGCCCAGTGGTAGTTGAAAGCGGTAAGGTCGGATCCTGGCACAGGTCTGGTGCTCATCTGAGAAGAAAAGAGACAAAAATATTAAACAATCAAATTAGTAGTGTGTGGAAATGAGACTTCTGAGCCACGTGATTGACCACAAAACACCTGGCGTTGGGCAGATGGCAGCTGGCGCGGGGCAGATGGTTGCTACTACATTCGCCGCCAAAGTAATGTAATCCGTCGTCGTAATTCTTGTATTTTATTTTGTCGGTTCATTTGATATGTTTTACAGTTACATATGCAATAGCTGAAACACTCGCACTTAAGACAAGCTTTCCCGTCAACTTGATCGTCTGGTATTTTAAAACATTTTAACTCGCAACAATAAGTCTCCAAATTGTTACCGAGTGGTAGATTATTCACCGGTGGCACCGACATGTTAGCTGCAGCGTGTGTTAGACAAGACTGAGACTAATCTCAGCGCTCCCCCTCTTTTATACCATGACGTATATATTACGCAGCACATCCGGTCACGTGACCGGAAGCTGTCAATCACTCGACCTAGAAGTCTCATTTCGTCCGATATATATGATGTGTGTGATATGCAAATTTCGACCTTGCGGTTTAGAATACTAATAATGAAATAATAAGACTGATGATCCGATCTCTCGGTATGATCATGTTGCTAACAGTCTAACTATAGAACTCATATAAATATATGCTGTTGGGCTTGTTGATAAAATAAATAGTTAAATAGCTTGTAATTACCTGTAGATGACCGATCGCTGTCATCGTTCTCTGATTGGCTACTATCCGAAAGATTCAGCTTTTCTATTCCAAATCCGTCATCAAAAGTCTCATCATTGGAAATGTCCTAAAATACAAATTTAATCATTAGAACATCTGATAAGTGGGGGTTATTCAGTCATTCAAAAATCGTCATATGGCGAACAAATACAATCGTGTATCCAACATATGATCTCCTTGGGGTTATGCAATCATTACAAAATAACCATTTGTTGAACAAATGCTGTATTCAACATATAATCTTCAAGAGGTTATGCAATCATACAAAAACAAAAAACTGAAAGGCGAACAAATAGAATATCGTACGCAACATATAATCTCCAAGAGGTTATGCAATCATACAAAAACAAAGAACTGAAAGGCGAACAAATAGAATATCGTACGCAACATATAATCTCCAAGAGGTTATGCAATCATACAAAAACCAAAAACTGAAAGGCGAACAAATAGAATATCGTACGCAACATATAATCTCCAAGAGGTTATGCAATCATACAAAAACCAAAAACTGAAAGGCGAACAAATAGAATCTCGTACGCAACATATAATCTCCAAGAGGTTATGCAATCATACAAAAACCAAAAACTGAAAGGCGAACAAATAGAATCTCGTACGCAACATATAATCTCCAAGAGGTTATGCAATCATACAAAAACCAAAAACTGAAAGGCGAACAAATAGAATCTCGTACGCAACATATAATCTCCAAGAGGTTATGCAATCATACAAAAACCAAAAACTGAAAGGCGAACAAATAGAATCTCGTACGCAACATATAATCTCCAAGAGGTTATGCAATCATACAAAAACCAAAAACTGAAAGGCGAACAAATAGAATCTCCAAGAGGTTATGCAATCGTACAAAATCACAGAAAGCTATAAAATAAACAACTCACCTCAATACTTAAATATTCCATTTCTTCCATGTTTAGATTCTTCAGCTTTGTAATGTCTCGATGATGCGGGTGATTATCAACCAAAAGAAGATAGTCTTACGATTATGTTTTGCGATCAATGGAAAACAATACTAGCAACTTGAGCGTCCGAGTCTCGACTGAACGCTGATCCGCCACGCGCGCACTTTTATACGCAGTGGGGGGTCCGAGATCCCGAACAATCGAGTGATCGGCGAATCTTGGATCGGTTTCCCGAATAACTTCCTGAATCCAGAGGGGTTTTCGGAAAGTAATATTATTTATTTTATGTACTCATAAACCAATACTTTATCCAATTTTAGTTTTGTAGTGTGTATCGTAAGAAGATGTTTAAAAATTGGCACCCAATGACATATTGGACAGTATACGTAACGAGATATGTGGTCTCGATATAAAGCCAGATGACTTTTTTGCTCTTAACGTGTTCTATTTATAAAATAATGAAAAGAAAAGGCGACTATTAGTGATTTTATCAGTTTTTATTAAAAAATAAATTTATTATGCGTTACAATTTTCACATTCTTTGGAAACATCGAGAATCCCGTGATCACCCTGTTCATTACTGGTCGGCATCAGCGTAAATTTTATTGCGTTTGCAGCCGGTCGCGTGCGTAAGTAGTACATGCCAGTCTTTAGACCTTTCGCCCAGCCGTAAAATAGCAGATCGGACAGAGAGTCGGCAGTGGGATTGGAGAGATACAAATTCATCGATTGGGACTGATCCACGTAGGGGGCACGATCGGCGGCCATATCGATCAACAGTCTTGGTGATATCTCCCACGCGGTTCTGAACACGAGGAGTTCTCGTTCGTCGAGGATGTCCCCCAGCCCCCGCACCGATCCGTCGTCACGCTGTATACGGCGCACGGTGTCCTCATTGTATTTACCTTTAGCGCGTAAGGCTTTCACCAGAAAAGGGTTCACCATCTGAAATTCGCCACTTCTGGTTCTCCGCAGATACAGATTGGAAATCAGCGGTTCGAAAGACTCGTTGCACCCGGTGATCTGTGACGTTGTTACCGTTGGCATAAGCGCGATCAAAAGGGAGTTATGCGTCCCGTGCATCATCACCTCGCGCCTGAGCGAATCCCATTTCAACCGGCGATTCGCCGGTTCCCAATGGTCAAACTGCAACACGCCTTTAGCGAGTTCTGTCAGTTTAAAATTTTCAAAACACCCACTGTGTCGCGCTTGTCGGCAACTGGCCAAAACGGCGTAATAGTATATTCGCTCGAAGATTTCCCGGTTCAGTTCCATCGACACGGGAGAACCCCAATACGTATTCAGTGAAAATAACACGTCCGCCAATCCTTGCACGCCGATCCCAATGGATGCGCTACCCGTCTCTTCTCCGTCTATCGCTTTCGACCTGGTGTGCATTCGATTCAGCGAATATACTAAATTCTCTACAGTATCTTCCAGTCTGTTCCACTGCAATACCGCTGTATCTTTCTCGCCGCCAACTTCGTTTCTTTCCTTTTGTAAAAACGCGGGAAGACATACACTGGCCAATTTGCAGGTGGCGATCGCATCCGGCGTGCTGAATTGTATAACTTCGGTGCACAAGTTCGAACATCGAATTGGTCCCAAATCACGGTGGACACTTTTTTCGATGCAACTGTCCTTGTACAACACGTACGGCGTACCGGTGCTGGTTTGACTCTTCAACATTTTCGTCCACAACATGCGCGCATTGACTTGAGTAACGAACGCACCTTCAGATTCCAGTCGCACATACTCTTTTTCAAACTCGTCGCCGTACAACGGCAACAAAAGACGACCGGCTTCGGATTCGGGGTCAAACAGAGACCATTGTCCATCTTCGTGGATGCGTTTCATAAACAGGTCCGGCGTCCAAAGGGCGGTGAACAGATCGCGACAGCGTTTTCTTTCGTCGCCGTGATTTTTGCGCACCTCCAGAAATTCTGAAATGTCCGGATGCCAGGGTTCGAGATAAACAGCGACGGCCCCCGGTCGGCTCGAGTTGTTATGTTTCATCATGTTGATGGTTTCGTTGATGAGTCTCATCGCGGAAAGTATCCCCCCGTATCTTCGCAGATTAAAGTGTGTCAGGGAAATACCGACGCCACCGTTGTTTTCCAGACACGTGGCCACGGTGTTTAGGATTTCAAAGAGATCGCACACTGCGTTCATTCGCGGCTCGCCGATCAGAAAACAACTAGAAATGTTGGCGCTTCGTTCCAGCCCGCTGTTTGCAAGTACCGGTGTGGCGAACATACAGCGTCGGTTTATTAGATCGTCGAACGTGCGCAACACACGTTCTCGTTCTCCTTCGTGCAGATACAGGGCTGTCCGCATAAATGTTTCTCCGAGAGTCTCGAGCGGATCCCCCTTTTCCGAACGGAGTGTGTAAACTTCCATCGCGGTACGCATGGCCAAATGGTCGAACCCGTACTCCAGATGGGTTACGGATCCTAGCAGTTCTTCTATCGCCTTCGTTCCACCGAACCGATCGACCGCTTTCATAAAGGCGTCAGTCAAAAGACCGCGTTCGTGCAGTCTCAGATAGGAGCAGCCAACCCCATCAGGGATATAACACTCCTCGAGCCACTTTACGGCTGCAGAGATCCCGCCGGTCGGCCCCTGTATTTCACGAACGCCCAAGTCAGCCGGCGCGTGAAAATCGGTGTTGGAAAAAGCCACGCGCCACCGTGTGTAAAACGCGATTACGTTACCGGCCACCAGACTCATCTCCGGACAGTAAAGTACCCTCGCCGAGGCGGCGTCAGACAGATATCGCGCGTAAGTGCGATAGTCGAATTTAGCCCCCTCTGTGATCCGATGTGCAGACGACGCCATCATCTTGGAGAACTGTTTCACGTCAAAGTAGGAAATCCTCGGACACTCGTGCGCGCGACAGAACGTCTCGAACACCTCGTCCCACGCTCCTCGCTGGGTTTTCAAAACTGCCGCCATATCGTCCGGAGTACAAATTAACGCTCGAGCCGGGCGCGAACCCTATAACTACATTACAGGGAGGTCGGTCGTGAGAAACGTTTCGACCATGCGGAAATGTTGCACGTCTGAGAGACTTTGGACGACCTACAGTAAGGGCAGGATATTTTGAACGAGCCCAATCGGTCAAAATCGTGTTTACTACTTTCGATCACCCACTCCCAAAGACAAGAAACGTGAAATTTGTCGTTGTGCATGCAAGGCAATAACCTTGTGGTCGGCGGACGAATAATCGTCCCAAAACATATATAACACGTCTTTTTTCTCCCTTTACCATCGTACCGTCGGTCCAAACGGTCCGAGTCGGAGTCCTCGTCGTCCGAATACGCGTTGACGCTAAACGACTTGAAAAGTATCCTCCCGACGATCGCGACGCACTTCTTTGTCATATACCTCAGCGCCCGGCCGACGAGAACGAGTCTCGCGGTCAGGCAATCGGCGATTCGGCTTAAACATATTTCCACCCCCGTCGTCGTTGGTTATACGGATCGAATCCGAGGTGATGAATACGAACAGGGTGTAAACGTGGAAACGTAATTGGTACAAATATACAACGGCTTACAGTTTAACACCATTCCGATCCGATCGCGCAACCATTCGATATATTCCCTGGAGCCGCCGTATGGAGTTTTATGCTGGCATATGTGTAATTTGAATATCGACTCGTCTTCCACGTTTTCGGCGATATTGAGTCGCGTGGAAACGAACATGAACGAAACGTTCACGCGTTCGACGATCATATCTAAAACGCGTGCGTCATACACGGACGGAGTAACGAACGTGTATATCACGTCGTACGTCTCCGGTACTTTGTTCAAGCGTACAATCTGCATGGACATTGGATTCATATTTATTGCGGTCTCCACGTTTTTTGCAGCCGTATCAATTACTACAGCGCAAATTTCGTTTTGGCACTCGTAACAACCGCAAGTGTAAAAGCGCACTCGATCCCCGCGAAGAGGCGGCCTGTCGCAATCCCATATGGAACCGGGTGGCCATACGTAACGTATCAAATCCACATAATCGACCGGGTCGTTTTTAGAAATCGCTAGTGCAGTGACGCGGTCCACGCAACACCGATTGTACCAAAAAGAATAATGCATGGTAAAAATGATCTCTTATCATTTGCAGAAATGATTTATTGAGAAAAAAAAATATTTCAATCGCTTATACGAAAATAGGTTCGGACGAGATTTCGGCCACCGGCCTCCTTCCGTCGAACGTCTTCCAAGTCGGGAATAAAACGCAAACGTTCTTCATCCGCCTTTATTTTATACGCCAAACACGGAATTTCGTCTTTCAGAAGCCATACCAACTGCAGGTATTTCAATGCCGCGTTCATATCGCTAAATTCATAAACACTCCGGCCATTTTCTTCGTAAGCGTTCTTTTCTCGTACGTCCTTCCAGTCTATAAGTCTAGACGTCCAAGCTGCGCGAGGTACCAGAGACGTTTTCGAGTCCTCTCCGGTTTTCAATCTCAACACGCGCGAAGTGGTAATCACCGTACAGGGTAGTTTTTCCAATAACAGGACAGTATCACTTTCCGCGATTTTGTACATTTGGATAACTTCATTCATACTGCCGTTGAACCAACGAACGAGCTCGTCGTTCGATAGGCACATCTCGAGAGATGGACGAATCGAGAGATCGCGTCGACTGGAACGAGATGATCGACGACGAGGAGAGCAGAGAAGCAAATATCGGTTACCGCGTACCGACCGTTATCGTATACCGGTGTTGGAAACCCCCTCCTCGAGTCGTCGACGAAGGCCGCTCACACTACCAACCCCCACCACGATCGAGTTGTAAACGGCTTGGCCGAAGCGAGCGGCAGAACTCCGTTTACCGTCAGGAATAATTGACAACTCGAGCTCGCTGAGGTAAAGACATATGACAAAAACATCGTAGAAAATACTTCAGCTTCGTTTTACCTACGTAACGCGGATCGATTTTGAACTCCGTTCGTCTGTATGCTGGAAACCAAAATGCGGTTTAATCGTTGGATCCCACTCACGATGACCATCGAGCCGACACCCGTAATGATTGTAGATAATTAGAAGTAACGTAGTTAAAATTTTTGATTGTAATAAATAAACATTTGTACACTAACGATCGTTGTTTGTATTTTAACCATTTGTAGGAGGGGGGCTCGCTGTTACGGTCGTATTTCCATTTTCCCGTCGATCTCAGGAGATGTTAGCCGACACACCTGTACGTATGGGTGGGGACTGACTCAGACCAGTGAGCTGCCGAATCACCAGTGACAGCACTTTGTAGTATACGATTTGTCCAGCAGTATTACCGTCCTTCTGCTCCTCTCTAGCACGTTGACTGCGGAAGTGGCTTGGTTCATGAATTTGCAAATGGGGATATTGATCAGAACGCGCGGGTAACCGCTTTAAATTTCTAGTTAACCACGTGAAGGTCAGTTACCCGCGCAAGTGTGTAAAAAATTCAAAGTCCCCTTTGCGACCGTCCCCTTCGATGTCAACCGCGAGACTGATCATTTCCCCCACCACTTTTCGGTTCGGTCGACCCTATACTCTCGACAACCCCCGACCACTGACCAATAGGATTCGAGTATTTTTCCCGCCAAAAATTTCGGCCAATCAGAGAGCCGGATTTTTTTGTCCGTCGAAAAATATATCTCGACGCGCCACCAAAAATGCATATATACGAGGTACCGTTCGCGCGCGACTCTTTAGCTCCTTGCCCATAATAATGACTCCTTCAAGGAAGGAGCAGCGGGGAGGGGCCGGCGCGTCGCTTACTGGGGTGGTTTTTTTAAAAAAATATTTGTTACAAACATTTTTTTTACTCGAGAAAAGTTTTGAAATCCCCGACCGACTTTCCGTCAAAATAAAAAATAAAAACGCGCCGATTTACACCTCTTTTCGCGCCGACCCTAGACGTGACGATACGGCCGTTTCACCGTCGTATTTGTGTTAACCGAGTTCTGCGATGACCCGCGTTGCTGGCGGCATTGACTCAAAACGGCAATATGGACATGAAGTGGAGAGCGGCAAAAACGTACGAGTTTTACGGTCCAACAGAATATAAAACTCTGCGAGAAAAGTTTTGAAATCTCCGGCCTCGAGAAAAGTTTGAAATCTCCGGCCTCGAGAAAAGTTTTGAAATCTCCGGCCTCCGATTTTCAGTCAATAAAAATACCCGTCCAATATAACGGATGTTGTCAGTAAAGGGGTTACGCTACTATTGCTATATCGGTGCTTGTAATTTGTTTTCTCACCCTTCAAAACAGAGGACATTTTTAAAAATTCCATTACTATTTGCCGTGGGTACGGCCAAAGTACACATTTTATTTCTACGGACTCGGTCGAACAAAGAAGGGCCGAATCCGATATATATTTGCTATAATTTCATTATTACTTGCCGTGGGTACGGCCAAAGTACACATTTTATTTCTACGGACTCGGCCGAACAAAGAAGGGCCGAATCCGATATATATTTGCTATAATTCCATTATTACTTACGGCCAAAGTACACATTTTATTCCTACGGACTCGGCCGAACAAAGAAGGGCCGAATCCGAGATTCCATTACTACTTGCCGTGGGTACGGCCAAAGTACACATTTTATTTGTAATGACTCGGCCGAACCAGAAGGGCTGAATTCGGGGCCGAATATCAGATATATTTGCGATATTGGGTTCGGCCAATTCAGAGTGTCAAAGGGATATCGAATAAATATAATAACAAAGAATATATCAGATGTATTTACAGTCAAATCATAAAATTACAAAAATATATTTACAGTAAAATAATGAAAAATATAATATAAAATTTATTTACAATCAAATCATGACAAAATCTTAAACAACCTATACGAATGTATTTACAATCAACAAGTCCTTTGGGTTTAAGTTTCTACTACAACGCAGACTTCAAATAATCGTCCAACGAAATGTTTTCTTCGTCCGAGTCCTCTGCGACCACCTCTCTGCCGATGCCGCGCAGTTCCATGGCGTAGGCGAGCGGCAACGTCCAATTTATTTTAACATCCTTTTCGTCGTCGTTCTCCTTTCTCAGCTCGATAATACTTTTATCCTTTTTGGCTCGAATCAAGAGCGTATTCAAACATAATACGCGCGTCGTCACCCGGCGATGAAGAGCCTCGTTATTTTCTTTCTGTTTTTTGTTTAAATTTACACCAAAAAGAATATATACTATCATATCGCTGACGTTTCCCATTTCGTAGAGGAAAGATGTCGTTTCCTTGTCGCACGTACCGAAAATGCTCGCATCGAGCGTGTCAACGTATCGATCGAAATTCTTCTGTAAATATTCGACTTTATCCTGTCCTCCCTTCTCGATCAATTCTGTTTCTTGTTCGGCGACGAATTTAGAAATTATATTTGCAAATTTACACACCCAATCTTTTAATCCCGCCAATTCTATTTCTACTAAACTTTTGTTTTTGTCATACAGACCCAAAAGTTTACTGCATACAACGAGCGCCTCCATTTTTTGTTCGTCATTTGTGGTATTAGCTTTTATGGCGAGAATGATTTCTGATTGTTCGAGGCAATATCTACCTAGTGCCGAATATGTTATGGACTTCACCAAAGTTTTGATAACATTGCCGAAAGACACTTTGGTGTGGTCGTTTTTCTCGATAAATTTTTCAATCAACTCATCGACCACCTTTTTTGTAGCTTCCGCAATGTATTTATTGAATTTCATGGAGCTGAGTACCTTTTCTTTTCTTTGTACTTTAGGATTTTCATGGTCTATTACGATCCACCTCAACTTATTCGTGGGTGTTGGGGGTTGGCGGAAGCCCGTGTTTCTTCTGTCACGTCCGCTTCTTATGTTCGTATCACTACAAACGCTCGCCGAATCTTCGATGTCATCCAACCCGTCGTCCGACTGACTTAAATGGGGCTCCGTCAAAGTATTTTTAAAATTTACCCGCCGCTGTTCGGTATTTTGTTGTCGGACGGGTTTTGCTGTCTTTGTTGAAGAAGACGACGCGCAATCACCGATTTTGGCGACGCGCTCCAGCCTTTCAAATCTGTTTATAGCGAATTCTTCATTCGATGTTTTTGTTTTCTTCAATGATGACGGCGGAGGCAGTGAGTATGGACGCGAAGGTCTTTTTTTAGCTATCTTCGCAGATTTCACCGAACTCTCGGAATCGGAATCTTCGTTTGTCAATATAGTTTTATTCAATGATGATGGTGGGGGCAATGAATGCGTGGGTGAACCTCTTTTCTTAGTCGATTTTACCGAACTCTCAGAATCCGAACCTCCCGTTATTGATTTATTTCTTTTTGACGGTGCTGGTGCAGGTGACGAGTGCATATTTGAAGGTCTTTTCCTACCTGCCGTTGTAGATCTCACCGAACTCTCGGAATCAGAGAAATTATCGCCGGTGATTTTGTTTGTTTTTTTCGGTAATGTCTTGATTCCGGTAGGAATGTATGATGTTTTGGTTTGTGTACTCGTGTTCATTTCTCCGTCAGATGCCCGGGACGAGGGAATATACGGTTCCGGCGCGGGTCCGTTGTCGCTGAAAATCTCGTTTAAATCTATATCGGCGAGATGTCCGAGATGATTCACCTCACTCATTTCTTTACAGTTCTCTTCTATCGCCACAATACTAATTCCTCCGTGAGAAATGCTGATATCCGTAGGATTCAAACCACAAACTCTATAAATACTGTCTTCGATGTCGTCTTCTCTGAGTGGGGAAGAGTCCAACGCGAATACTATGGGTTGTGAATCGAAGTTATCGTATTGATTCGAAATGCTGCTGCTGATCCTCAAATCTTGTTCCAGACGTTGTCGCTTAGCAACCTTTTCTTGATAATGATTTAAAAAAGATTGATTTTCACTGGTTGCACCCTGCACAATAGTTGACATGACGAATCATACTGTTCATTTTTCAATATAAACTAATGATAAAATATAAATAACGTTAACACCACCAACAAACTCGTATAACACGTCTGAAAGCCACGACTCCTGCTACAAAACTGAATTCAAGTGTGGTAAGCGCCGCCTTTTATAACCGAGTGATAAGAGAGAGGGAAGTGAAGGGGCCCATCACGTGACGCCAGTGTAACGAGGTCAGCAAGAAAGCGTTGGTGGGGGGTGGAAAAACCCACCGCGGCCGTAACGAGGTCAGCAAGAAAGCGTTGGTGGGGCGTGGGAATACCCACCGCATATTTTTTGCCGCTGAACGATTAATCGGTATTCCGATCCGGTTTTGAATATTCGATATCATTTTGCCCTCCCTTCTCAAAAGATTGTTTGGCGATTCAAATTCTTCGTAAATATCGAAACAGACGAGAGCTACAATTGTTTGAACATAAAGTTCCAAATACAATATACGTGGACCTTGACATTACCCACTTCAAAAAAATGTTGCTCTGCCCTGATTTGTTTATTTTCCAAAAATAACGTGATTATTTGTCGTGATTGTTACAGCGAACAATTCGAGTTATGATATGAGATATTTGTACGAATCCTTTCAACACAAAACAATATTCAATAAATACAAGTGCGCCGCATATGGTTCTGCGTGTATAGAAGAAATCTTTTGGCGATGTGACTGTTTAACGGACTTCGACCCTGAGATTTTGAAAACAAATAAAATAAAAGGGGTGGGGATCGATCGCAGGAGGTGGATGCCCCATAAAGCAAGTGATCGGGTTCTCGTCTCTCCCACCACGCCGCGGATGCCCGCATAAATCAAGCGATTTGGTTATCATTTCTCCCACCACGCCCCTCTACCGCCGCCACGACCACCTTCCGCCTCCCCCACCACGACCGCCGTCCTCTCCCACCATGATAAATAGCGCGGGTCGTTCTCGGTGGGCAGTATTCTGTCGGTCTTCTTACTGAAACGTCATGGAGGCGGGAAAGTCACGGTCATTACCTTCGGAAAAAGCTGCGATTGAGACGATTTTCGTCGATTACAATTTCCTGTTTTCGAAAGGGGGCAAACAGGTTATCAAGGAATTGGCAGTAGTAGGGAATACGACCAACGGTGACCAGTTTCAACAGTGTTTCATCATAGATAGTCCGCGTCATATGAATGTGCCCGTATTCATAAACAATTATAGAGATAACTACAAACTAATACAATCGCACGGAATCACTTGGAATGATGGTGATGTTCCAATATCAGTTGTGAAGATATTCAATGATCTAGAAGATTCATCGGTGATAGTAGTCAAGACGACATGGAAGAGGTATTATTTGAAAAAGTGGTTTCCAAATCTCCACTTTGCGACTATATACGCGATGGACACTCTCGTAGTCAACGATTGGTCTCAGAAGTTGCCACTAAAACCTCTGGTGTGCTCATTCCACGCACTCAAACCATCCAAGACTTGCGCGCTGAACTACGCGCGGCTGATGAGCATACGCTTTGCGGCTCAGCGAACCTTGAAGAGGGGCATCTATTCAAAGAAGTAAGAAGGAACTTTTTTCTTGTGTATCACTGTTGTTATCAAATTTATGTATGACGTTCATGTTATATATGTTTTTTTGTAAATTAAAATTGGTAACAATTGTATTTGTGAAATTGGTATATTTTATTGTATATCACTGTTTTTATCAAATTTATGTATGTATGATGTTCATGTTATATATTTTTTTTGGAAATTAAAATTTGTAACGATTGTATTTGTGAAATTGGTATATTTTATTGTATATCACTGTTTATATCAAATTTATATATGTATGTTCATGTTTTTTTGTAAATTCAATTTGGCAACGATTGTATATCATTGTTTATATCAAATATAATGTCAACTCTATATGTGTATGATCATTTTACCCAAAGTTTTAAAAGACGATATGCGAATACGTCGATCCGATTGTAATTTTTGACTTTCGGATCGACGTATTCGCAAATCTTTTTTAAAAAATATATTAAACCATGTCGGGAAACCGATACAATATGTCAGTCAATAACAATATTGGTAGCGGTGATCTAACCGTGGCCATCGGTGATTTTTTCGAGTAGGCGATTCACTTTTCGACGTTTGGTGTTAATGCGACCGGAAATGTTTTTCATGCTTTTTAAATACGATTGAAAGAGTTTGTAAAACGTCGACGTGAATATCGGATTATGCGCGAACCCTCTAAACACGTCACACCTGTCTAAATAACCGAATATATCTTGTATACTGGTGTCGTCCATACCCAAGGAGCATTTTGCCATCGCCACCAGTATATCTCGAATGAAAAAGTGACGCTGACTCCGTTTTGGCGCGTTTCGCGTATCGGTCCACAGATAAACACACAACTGTACCATACTAATGCTGGACGCGAGCATGCCAACCGGATCGAGTTTTATGTAACCGCAACATCTATTTTTACCGTAATTATTGTTTTTTGGCGAATTTATATCGCCTTCGTTGTTTGCGTTCAGACAGACGCGACGATTTTTGCAACGTTCGAATATTAATTCTACAGTAGCGCTCCGTACGCCAGGCAATGCTTCGATCACCTTAGCGATCTTCGGGTTGTGGACGGTAGTCACGATATTTTCCAATATCTTCCTGTTGTATTGAGCTTTGGACGGAGGCGTTATCGAGCCCGTCCCGATATTCAATCCGGCCGTCTCTCTCAACAACAGTTTCATCCTGGATCGTATAATATTTTCGTCCAAACTGCCCACTAACATCGCTAGTCTTGCGGGCACTTTATCAAGCAGCCCGGGAGAAACGACATTTTTCATATTGACGACGAAAATTTCTTCCCGGCCGTCCTTGTCATACATGAGATAGGCGAGTATTTGCAGCATGTACGTTTGATTGTGTATGACTGGCGGAACTTCGAGAATGAGCGACAACAATGTTTTGTACGATGCCGAACATTCGTTTTCCGGCGCGCATTCGCAATCAAACGGGTTGACGGGGTTGTGGCGTATGTGTTTGCGCACGAAATGCATGAGATCGTCGAAATCATTCGCCTCTCTTTTCATCGTAGTTTTGAACAGATCGCGCAGCATGGCACCACACGCGATCAGAGCCATACAACTGGACGTGTAATAGACGGGCGTTTCGAGCATGTTCTTTATCATTTTATGAATTTCGTCGCCCAGCGCTCGTCTCGGATCATCGGCCGACATATTGCGGACAGAGTGAAAACTGCCGTTATTGGAATCCCAGCGTTTCAACAGGTGGTCGTGGTCCTCTCTCAAATTTTGAACGTCCTTGATCGTGTACGTGCCCATTATCATATCTGTAAAACATTTTACGACTCTGCAGAACATGTCGTGATCAGTTTTTGATATCGTCAATTGTACGGTTTCAGTAGAGAGTATCAGGCGATCTCCGTAATACATCACGGAAGCGTGTGCGGTAAGTTTCGTACAGTCCGCCGTTGGGGTTTGTGGGACATCGTCGTAACCCGCCCACTTCTGATCGGTCCCGAGTTCCGTCGGAAACGCGCCGCCTCGTTCGGCGATCAACCGTATTGCCTCGAGACTTTCGGTAACATCGAGAAACGTTTTTTCCGCATCGAAATCGCATACGGGTTCCTCTCCTGCGTTCGCAGTCATATCACTTATAACTTATTGAATTCCGGTGGTTGTTCGGGAAGATACACGTGATCGTGGTAACGGAAGCCTCGGTTCAGTTTATTGTGGCGCGGAATGATTGCCCAATCAAAAGAACTGAAACGTTGTGTGTCGAAACGTTTGTCTCAACCGCCGCGGAAAATACTTAGATAAAGGTAATCTCGGATACCGAGATGGATTAACGCGAGCTCAGCCGAACGCGTTAGCAAACTCATCCTAGTCCAATCTACCGTACATGTAAGTTTTAAAAACAACTTTGTCAGCACGCACCGCCGGGATGAGTGATATTGGACTTCCGAGATTAACGGAAATTTTCCGTGGGGGACATTGGATGAAAACGGAATCTACAATTTTAGATAAGAAATTGTCAGGAGTTGTCGGAGAACGCGTGTGTATACGTTTGAAGAAACCTCGAAGCATGACGGTCAACATTGAAGAAGAAAAGGAGAAGCTTCCGATGGATGGTGTAAAAGACCTTGAAGGTTGGAGAGTACGCGAATTAGGAGAAGCGGCAGTAGCTGGAACTATAAAATCGAACAAAACAAGAATATATACCGCTTCATACAGACATTTTCGTTCTCGGCCGACACCTTACAGTAGCGTGGGATTCAGAAATGAGATTAAGGTGGTCCCAAACACGTTTGGACCCAAGGAGATGTATGATGTATACACGACTCCAAGGAGCAGCTACAACGTCCTAGATCTCAAGGAAGTATTCTCCTCCGAGAGTGTGTTTCCCGATGACAGGGGCCATAACTCACCCATCAAAGTGTTTTGCGTAATACAACAGAAAAAACTGAACGGGACTATCCGTTTCCAGAAAGGATGTAATGATAGAACATTTATGAGTCTATATCGCCACACAACCGAACCCGACGACGATATCTTGAAACTTGTTCGAACCCATCTGCCGAAAGAAATCTACTACGATCTGATGAAGTTCATGAATTACGACCAGGTTAAATGGCTCGCTGATAACGACGAACGTTTTGCGCGTAAATTAGCGAGTAAACGTTACAACCTGAATTCGTACGACAGAAGTAAATTTCCAAATATGTCAGTTTTATTACGGGCCGTACAAAAGGAAGCCGCCAAAGAGATGAGGTTTAGTTGTAATGAGGACATGTGGTTGGTTTCATTTGACGAATTCAAATATCCCGGTATAGCTGAACGATTCGCCGTGCAACCGGGCATATATAAATGGCAATCGGCCATATCGGTAACGAGCATGAAGTACGACAGCTGCAGATCGCGTTGTGAAAAATGTACGGAATTGTTTAATTGTCTACAAGGAAACATGCAGTTCAATCAAGAGAACACTTTAAAAGGAAACTCGCGGATTAAAATATTTATGTTGGAAGGATCTGAGGGTGTTGATATCGATTCGTGTTATGCTTCTCCGTATTACGAGGGCTCGAAGGTTTTGAGTGAGCACGACTACTTCGTTCACTTGTGGGTCGATTTCCTGGAAAATATATGGCTGCAAGACGTTCAAATTACTGATGAAAGGTTAAAATACAACCAATATATGAGTTTCTATAATTACAAGACGCTAATATTTAAGGATCCCGTCAAATTCTTTGGTACGCTAAAGGTTATGGATTTGATCGATGACGGAATTATAGCCTTCACATCCAGAATGGACGGAGAAGTTGTCGGATATCTCGTTGATGACAAAGAGTTCAGGTTGAGAGTACCAGCGTTAAATGTATCAAAACCAAAATCGGTCATAGGATTGAACTTTTTGCCAGATTCGCACTGTGTTGAAATGAAATCGGCCGTCAATCTCGTAAAACACATTCGGGAGCACGAAATCGCTAAAAAGATGCAAGACGCTTATGATCGTTTGCGTGATTTACATTATGCATTGTCAAATGCGGTTGATGAAACCACGGATGTGGTTATTCGACTCAATATAATCGTAACGGAAGCGGATATCCAAAGTTTACGTGAAATCATAACGAATAACTATGATTTGAAAACAATCTCTTATTTCAAAGAGAGAGTGGATAAGGACACGTTACACATTCACGAAATCTACGAAGAAGATTTCGATTTCTGTGCTAGGTACCTTTTTATTAAATTTGGGGAGCAACATTTTCCAGACGTTATCAGTCGCATCGCCAAACTGATGTTTTCCAGATGTTCGCACGAACGGCTAAATTCCACAAATATCTGTTCGTTGAAAATAATCAACCCCGTTGGTTTACGCTCGGTGTATTCAGTTGTAACCGGGCTCATTTTGGACACTGATATTGTGTAATATATCATTATTTGAAATTATGATTTTTTTTCACCTCACAGTTATGTATCTCTTTAGCGGTGGCCGGAACAAAAATAATACGCCGGTTCCGGCCAAATGTCAAATGTGTATTTCAATCTCGGCCTAGATCATGAGAGTGTATATAGAGTCCGCGGATATATGCATGTATCTCTCTAGCGGTGGCCGGAACAAAAATAATACGCCGGTTCCTGCCAAATGTCAAATGTGTATTTCAATCTCGGCCTAGATCATGAGAGTGTATATAGAGTCCGCGGATATATGCATGTATCTCTCTAGCGGTGGCCGGAACAGAAATAATACGCCGGTTCCGGCCAAATGTCAAATGTGTATTTCAATCTCGGCCTAGATAATGAGAGTGTATATAGAGTCCGCGGATATATGCATGTATCTCTCTAGCGGTGGCCGGAACAGAAATAATACGCCGGTTCCGGCCAAATGTCAAATGTGTATTTCAATCTCGGCCTAGATCATGAGAGTGTATATAGAGTCCGCGGATATATGCATGTATCTCTCTAGCGGTGGCCGGAACAGAAATAATACGCCGGTTCCGGCCAAATGTCAAATGTGTATTTCAATCTCGGCCTAGATCATGAGAGTGTATATAGAGTCCGCGGATATATGCATGTATCTCTCTAGCGGTGGCCGGAACAGAAATAATACGCCGGTTCCGGCCAAATGTCAAATGTGTATTTCAATCTCGGCCTAGATCATGAGAGTGTATATAGAGTCCGCGGATATATGCATGTATCTCTCTAGCGGTGGCCGGAACAGAAATAATACGCCGGTTCCGGCCAAATGTCAAATGTGTATTTCAATCTCGGCCTAGATCATGAGAGTGTATATAGAGTCCGCGGATATATGCATGTATCTCTCTAGCGGTGGCCGGAACAGAAATAATACGCCGGTTCCGGCCAAATGTCAAATGTGTATTTCAATCTCGGCCTAGATCATGAGAGTGTATATAGAGTCCGCGGATATATGCATGTATCTCTCTAGCGGTGGCCGGAACAGAAATAATACGCCGGTTCCGGCCAAATGTCAAATGTGTATTTCAATCTCGGCCTAGATCATGAGAGTGTATATAGAGTCCGCGGATATATGCATGTATCTCTCTAGCGGTGGCCGGAACAAAAATAATACGCCGGCTCGTCACCGCCCAACTATTGAATTTGAATGTTCTTCCCGCCGAATGTTTTGGCCAATCAAAGGGCTGGAAACGTTGCATGTCGAAACCTTTGTCTCAACTGCCAATGAAAATGCATAATAAAGGTCATCGGAATCCGAGATAGATTCACTCGAGCTCAGCCAAACGCATTAGCCAACTCATACTCGTCAAATCTGCCATATATGTAAATTTGTACAAACTTGTAAGCACACACGTCTCCGGGATGAGCGATACTGAAATACCGAAGTTAACGGAAATGTTCAATGGGGGACATATGATGGATGCGGAATCTGAAATATTAGATAAGCAATTGTCAGCGGTTGTCGGAGAACGCGTATGTATACATTTGAAGAAACCTTGCAACGTGGAGGTAAAAATTGAACATAAGGACGATCTTTCGATGGTTGGTCGTTCTCAGGCGACACCTTACAGCGGCGTGGGATTCAGAAATGAGATAAAAGTGGCCCCAAAAATGTTAGGGCCCGAAAAGGATATACATGTTGTATACACGACTCCAATATGCAGCTATAACGTAATAGATCTCAAGGAAATATTCCCCTCCGAGAGCGTGTTTCCCGATGACAGGGGCCATAACTCACCCATCAAAGTGTTTTGTGTAATACAACAAAAAAACTGAACGGGATTTTTCGTTTCCAAAAACAATATACTGATAGAAAATTTATGGGTTTATATCGCCACACAATCGAACCCGACTACGAGATCTTGAAAACCGTTCGAACCCAACTGCCAAAAGAAATATACTACGATTTGATGAAATTCATGAATTATGACCAGGTTAAATGGCTTGCCGATAACGATGAACATTTTGCGCGCAAGTTAGCGAGTAAACGTTACAACCTGAATTCGTACGACAGAAGTAAATTTCCGAATATGTCAATTTTGTTACGGGCCGTACAAAGGGAAGCCGCCAAAGAAATGAGGTTTAGCTGTAACGAGGACATGTGGTTGGTTTCATTAGGCGACTTCACAAACTCCGGTATAGCCAAAAGGTTCGCCGTGGAACCAGGTATATACAAATGGCATTCGGCCGTATTGGTAACGAGTATGAAGTACGACACCTGCAGATCACGATGTGAAGTGTGTACTATATGTTTGAACAATTTACAAAGGTGGATGCAGTTTAATCAAGATAAAACTATAAAAGGAAACTCGCGGATTAAGATATTTCTGTTGGAAGGATCTGAAGGTGTTGACATCGATTCGTGTTATGCTTCTCCATATTACGAAGGCTCGAAGGTTTTGAGTGAGCACGATTACTCCGTTCACATGTGGGTCGAAAACCTGGAAAATATATGGCTGGAAGACGTTAATTTTACTGACAAAGATCACCAACTTACAAGTTTCTATAGATTCAAGACTCTGATATTTAAAGATCCCGTCAAATTTTTCGGGACGCTTAAGGTCATGGATTTGATCGATGATCAAATTATAGCTTTCACATCTAAAATGGACGGAGAAGTTGTCGGATATCTCGTTCATGATGAAGAGTTCAGGTTAAGAGTACCATCGGTACGGTTATCCGACCAAAACAACCCAAAATCAGTCATGGGATTGAACTTTCTTCCATCTAAGCTCTGTCGCGAAATGCAAGCTGCCGCCAGATTTGTAAAACACATACGGGAGCACGAACTATTGAAAAAGATGGAAGACGCTATTCATCGCTTGTCCGATTTATATTATGCATTTGTCAATGAAGTTGACGAATCTATGAAGATAAACATTCGACTTAATATAAATGAAACAAAAGCGGAAATCCGAAATGTTCGTGAAATCAGAAAGAATAACTGTGATTTGAAAACAACCTATAATTTCAAAGAGAGGATCGATAAGGACACGATACACATTCACGAAATCTATGAAGAGGATTTCGATTTCTGTGCTAGGTACCTTTTTATTAAATTGGGGGAACACCATTCTCCAGACGTCATCAATCGCATCGCCAAACTAATGTTTTCCAGGTGTTCGCACGAACGGCTGAATTCCAAAAATGTCTGTTCTGAGACAACTCATAAACATTCAACAATAATCACTCATTCATTTCACGCAATATGATATAGCATAAAAATAGAATAATTAAAGTTTCAAGCATATAGGCCTATTAAATATTTTGTCACATGTTTTTTTCTTTTAATTAAATGTTATTATTTCGCTTATTTTAGTTATTTATTTCATTATCACCCCTCAGAAAATTTAAATTTTAAATAATTATTCATTATTTTGTGATGTAATAAAATATTTAAAGTCATATTTCATAATTTAAGCCTACATGTACAAAATTACCTCATAATTAACTTAATATAATATAACTAAATTCAAAATTGATCTCAAACTTTCCCCCAGCTGAAGTGTTTTGTGACTAATGTATTTTGGTTCCAAGATTATTGGAAAATTGTGTTTTGAAAATAATTATGTGAACCCCATAGCATCATCTGGAGTTTTCTGAAGAAAGAAGAGGTCTGCTGATAAAAAAATGGCTGGTGTTAGATGCTTTGATTGAGCATTGTCTCATTCAAATAAATTTCCCCTTTTAAAAAGTTTTTTTCTGTAACCTGCGAAACTCAGAGCAACCCTTATTTAGCCCATCAAGATTCGTGAAGAGCAGACTCTTGAGTGAAGAAATTGTCTGTGTGGTGAGATCTTTCCATTTTTTTAAACTACCTATCTGGAACCACTTACAACCTATATAGCAACTTACAATCCCTAGGACTTTAAACAAAACAAAAAAAATCAATTCCTCTTTATCAACGATTTGTTTAATCAAAATTTAATACAAGTTCTCAACCTAAGTTAATCAAGAAGATACTTTATTTATTTGGACAAAAATAACTTTAAAAACTTAACTAGGCCCTCAGCCTAAATTTCAAGAAGAAGCTGCCATTTTGAACTTTAAATTATAGACCTCAAGATCCCACAACCATAATTATAGATCAATAGTAAGTTTTTATCGAATAGTTTAAATTCACATAGATTGGACTTTTTTTAAATTTCTAATGATTTTTATTCATATGAAACAAAGTTATTCTGACCTTTAAGCCTCAGCACGATCACCCCGACCCTGTATTATAAATGACTCATGTTATAAATTACCATATTTATGAAGTATAGCTGTGTATAATACTTTGGACTTTGATATCATCTAAATTGAAAATTACATTCTTATAATTTCATTTTCTCTCCCCAACATTGTACATCTATTGTAACCCTTATTCATTTAACCATAATTTGTCTGCAATCTATAAATGTAAAATAATCATGAATAAATGTCCACCATTACTTTGTTAATTGTATTTATGAGTTTTCATTTTAATTTAGATAAAACAGCTGTTAGGCCTAAATAGTAAACCTGTGAATTTAGTCATCTAATCAAGGATTAAGTTACGAATAGTTGAAAGGGAATTATTACTGTATTTACAATAAACTCTTAGTCGAACAGTCGATTGTTATTAACCAAAAATTATTCAAGAGAGCTGTATTAGTGTTAGTTTTGTTTCAATGGCGCCCAATTCGTGAGGCTTAAAGTAATCAGAATAACTTTGATGAGGTAATTTTAACTAGAAATAGTATAGATTTAACCTATATTTGTTTACCTACCTTGTTAAGCTAAGTTATCCACCATGTCTGAAGGTTATAATTTACGTCCCAACCCCAAACCATCTGCAAAGAACTTAGAAAATAACCCAAATGTTAGGTCCCTACGACGAGCAAATGTAACGTTAGAATCTCAAAGTGTAGGCGGTGAAAGTGAACTTAACCTTAAATCTGACAACACAACACCCATACCACATATCGAACATTCATCAACCAATGATACTTCAAACAATAGCTCCCACGACAGTTTTGCGTTATTTAATGAGCCCCTAAGTGACGATGAAACCCCAAATGATTTTGTGATGTTAATAACACAAGTAGGCCCTTTAGCAGACAGTACTGACATTAGCAAAAACGTAAACATCTCGGATTCGGCTGACTCACACATTCGCTCAGATCCCTCTCTCCCAGCAACTTGCGCTGCACAACACGTAACGGTGGACAACGGAACTACCGACAACACAACACCTACACCTGAATCGCCCATTTCCACGACTGCCTCGGAACACGGAACGTCTCAAAACAGACAAAATAATGACCTATTACGACAAATTGCTGCGCTTTTAGAAATTAACAGTGCGTCCCTTGAGGCTAAAATAGAAAATAACAACGCATCGCTAAAATCTGCCCTTGAAATCAAAATAGAAACTAACAGTGCCTTATTTAAATCTGAACTAAAATCACATTGTGAATCCCTCAAAACGGAATTAAAATCTGAAATAATCCACATCTTTGAAGACCAAATTAAAAATTTATGCCACAATCAAGAAACTGTTCAAACAGAATTAACACAGATCCGTGACACTCAACAAGAACATACTAACAAGCTCAAGAAAATTAAACAAGAAATCGAAACTAAGTTTGAAAACTGTGAAACTGAAATTCGTCAACACTTAATTCTCGATGTAACTAAACAAGAAAAATCCCTAACAGAAAAAATTAATCAGAAAACATGTGAAATCGAAAATCAACTCACATCTAAATTACAAGAACACTGCTACAATACCAGCACCCAAATCAAACAAATTCAAAATGAAAACATACAATACATTAATCACAGCGTTCAATCCCAAACAAATAAAGTACAAGAAGCACTAATGCCTAACATAAAAGCAAACCAGGCCCTAACTAATGAGAACACATCTAAACTTCATGAATTAAATCAATCAATACAAACTCATGAATCAAAGATCGAAGATTTAGAACACCGTATTAGCACACATCATGCCACATACCCGTCAAACATTCATATTACTTGCAATGGGAACTCTGGCCTTGTACCGGACATGACATTACCTAAATTTCATGGTAGATCACACAACCCGAAAGAATATTTAGCTAAACTAAGAAAATATTATGACCGAGGATCGCTACAACTCCCACCCCAACAAAGTAAACACGAGTATCTAATCGATCTAATTGGTAACAGCTTAGAACAACACGCTTCACGTTGGTTTTACCTTATCAAGGACGACATTAAGTCTTGGGAGGATTTTCAAATCGCGTTCGAAAATAAGTATTGGAATCGGGAAGTTCAGAAACACATTAGGCAACGCCTTGAAAGTGAAAAATACCGACCTAATGGGACACTGACTCGTTCAGAATATTTTATCGAACGTGTTATTACTTTACAATCCTTCACACCCTCACTAAGCGAAGAAGAAATAGTCACATGTCTCGCGGAACATTTCAATGATCTTATACAAGATGTTCGTAGAGTTCAGAACATAACCACAATCGGTGATTTTGCGGAGTTACTCCAACGAGAAGACCTGAGGAAACCAAAAGAAAATTCCCATCAAAATGTCCCAAACTCGTCAAACCGAGATAAACGACACTTTAGCCGTGATAATTCACAAAACTATGACCACCGTAACAATTACCAGTACCAAGGATCTAACTCATACAATCCGAGACACAATTTCGACTATCGGGCATACCAACCAGGAAATAACCCACACCAATACCACAACAACTCCGGAAACCAAAACTCATACACAAATAATAGATCAACTAACCAACAACAACAATATAACCACAACCAAAACAACAATTACAGGAACGAAAGAAACAGCCCACCATTCCCTAATAAGAATTACCCCCATAATAACCCTAATTCAGCAGAGAAAAAATATCCGACTCGAGATCAGGCTCAAGTGTGTAGCACACTCGCAGAGCGCAGCATGCCTTTAAGTCAGTATCCACCAGACCAATCAAAACCATCTTTAAACCCGTAAGCACTGGACTTACTCAGAGGCCTTCTTTTAATGATGTAAATAGTGATTTAAATTCAGTATTTTCAGTGCTACCTACGAATCTCGGATGTCAAAGGCCTAACCAAAACTGCATTAATAATCATATTAATCAGAATAATAATAATAGTAATAACAAAAACATTTCCCCACCATTAACAAATGAATTAATTGTTAGTAATATTTATTGTGATCATGAATTTTTATTATCTGAGGAAACTGAAACTACCCCAAATCAAGAAGAGAAGCAATTCATAGCATGCCCAGAAATTCCCATCCAAATTAATCAAATACATTTAAAAGCTTTAGTTGACACAGGATCCAACGTATCATGTATGTCAGAGCAATGGTATACAGAAAATCAAATCAAAATAGGTAAGCATGAACAATTACCAGTAACTAACACATATATCAAGACAGCCACCAATGATAAATCACGAAGAGTATCACACATAGTAATGATTCCTCTAACTATACAAGACTACACTACTCATGTTCAGATTTTATTAATACCGAATTTAATTAGACCTCTCATACTCGGAACAGATGTGCTTAGCGAATGGGAAATGGTTATGGACTTTAATAATGAACAAATTAAATTAAACATTAATAACAATAATGTCATATTGAAGTTCGGCAAGGTAAACGAAGTTGGAATTTTATGTTATTTAATAACTAATAATGGCCATAGGCAAAATAATAATCATGATAATATAAATAATAGTAATCAATACGGGTCTACCAATAGTATAAATCGAGTGGTTAGTGAGATTTCTCCAAACATAGTAATGGAATCCTTAAATAATAATAATGGTATTTTCAATGATGAACAGAAGCAACAATTAAGTGATTTATTGTTAAAATATAGCTATTTATTCTCTGATAAACCTGGCCTGTGTAATGTATATCAACATTCTCTGAGAACCCACAAAATTTTAAACGCAATACATGTCCTGTCCACTTATCACATCAGCAGTTTAGACGACCGGCATACTTTCGGCCCATTCCACGTTTCGTCTATGAAAAGATACATACAACCTTTGAACCCCTGAGGACATCCACATAATCTATTAACTTTACATCATTAAAGGAACCGACTTCAGTAACATCATCACATCAGTGTACATACTCCATAGTAAGTTTTAATCCCTTGTAAAACATTCTCCACAAAATAAATAAATATATGAATTCTACCCTTAAATAAACTGCTAGATAAACTTTTAAGTGAATTTTAATATTCAGTGATATTAGACGATAGGAGGGGATAAAATGACTGTGAAAATTGTACAGCAAGGTATCACGCATGAACACTTTTTCCTCTTTTCTCAGTGCAGTGCCGCGAATTTTGAACAGTGCAAAACATTTCGGACCCCAACCATCACAAATATAAATGACCAATATTCCCTTACTTATTCAATATGTGTTGTCTTAATTAATTGTTTACTTGTGTGTTCTCTTCCCATGTTTTGTTATATTTAATTCTATGTTTCATTCCATGTGTTTGTATTCATTTAGATTTAATTAAATATTCATATATTTGTGTTTCATGTTTATTCACTGTCATACCGAAATAATGATTTTCATTCATTCCATCATTATTTCTGAGGGGATATTGAGACAACTCATAAACATTCAACAATAATCACTCATTCATTTCACGCAATATGATATAGCATAAAAATAGAATAATTAAAGTTTCAAGCATATAGGCCTATTAAATATTTTGTCACATGTTTTTTTCTTTTAATTAAATGTTATTATTTCGCTTATTTTAGTTATTTATTTCATTATCACCCCTCAGAAAATTTAAATTTTAAATAATTATTCATTATTTTGTGATGTAATAAAATATTTAAAGTCATATTTCATAATTTAAGCCTACATGTACAAAATTACCTCATAATTAACTTAATATAATATAACTAAATTCAAAATTGATCTCAAACTTTCCCCCAGCTGAAGTGTTTTGTGACTAATGTATTTTGGTTCCAAGATTATTGGAAAATTGTGTTTTGAAAATAATTATGTGAACCCCATAGCATCATCTGGAGTTTTCTGAAGAAAGAAGAGGTCTGCTGATAAAAAAATGGCTGGTGTTAGATGCTTTGATTGAGCATTGTCTCATTCAAATAAATTTCCCCTTTTAAAAAGTTTTTTTCTGTAACCTGCGAAACTCAGAGCAACCCTTATTTAGCCCATCAAGATTCGTGAAGAGCAGACTCTTGAGTGAAGAAATTGTCTGTGTGGTGAGATCTTTCCATTTTTTTAAACTACCTATCTGGAACCACTTACAACCTATATAGCAACTTACAATCCCTAGGACTTTAAACAAAACAAAAAAAATCAATTCCTCTTTATCAACGATTTGTTTAATCAAAATTTAATACAAGTTCTCAACCTAAGTTAATCAAGAAGATACTTTATTTATTTGGACAAAAATAACTTTAAAAACTTAACTAGGCCCTCAGCCTAAATTTCAAGAAGAAGCTGCCATTTTGAACTTTAAATTATAGACCTCAAGATCCCACAACCATAATTATAGATCAATAGTAAGTTTTTATCGAATAGTTTAAATTCACATAGATTGGACTTTTTTTAAATTTCTAATGATTTTTATTCATATGAAACAAAGTTATTCTGACCTTTAAGCCTCAGCACGATCACCCCGACCCTGTATTATAAATGACTCATGTTATAAATTACCATATTTATGAAGTATAGCTGTGTATAATACTTTGGACTTTGATATCATCTAAATTGAAAATTACATTCTTATAATTTCATTTTCTCTCCCCAACATTGTACATCTATTGTAACCCTTATTCATTTAACCATAATTTGTCTGCAATCTATAAATGTAAAATAATCATGAATAAATGTCCACCATTACTTTGTTAATTGTATTTATGAGTTTTCATTTTAATTTAGATAAAACAGCTGTTAGGCCTAAATAGTAAACCTGTGAATTTAGTCATCTAATCAAGGATTAAGTTACGAATAGTTGAAAGGGAATTATTACTGTATTTACAATAAACTCTTAGTCGAACAGTCGATTGTTATTAACCAAAAATTATTCAAGAGAGCTGTATTAGTGTTAGTTTTGTTTCAGTTCGTTGAAAATTATCAACCCCGTTAGTTTACGCTCGGCGTATTCAGTTGTAACCGGGCTCGCTTTGGACACTGATATTGTGTAAAATATAATTTTTTGAAATTATGAATTTTGTTCACCTCACAATTATGTGTATGTTTTTGTTCACCTCACAATAATGTGTATGTATCTCTGTAGTAGCGGCCGGGGCCAAAATAATACGCCAATTTCGGCCTAAGTGTCGTAAGTGTATTTCGATCTCGGCCTGGATCACGAGAGTGTATATCGAGCCCGGCCGAGACCACGGATATGTGTATGCATCTCTGTAGTAGTGACCGGAACAAAAAAATAATACGCCGGTCCTGGCCGAAATTTTGTATGTGTAGTATTTCGATCCGGCCGAAAGTGTTGCTATCGGGTATATGGTTTTGGAAATGGGAAAAATATAATTTTGCAAACAATATTTATTGACAAAATTTCATAATTTTGTAAACAATATTTATTGACAGAATGTCATATGTATCATCACTTTACTGTGGGAATTCATTGAATTTCACAACAAGATCATCGATCAATAAAAGCTTTATGGCGTGTCTAGTGTAGATCTGAAGTTTGAATGCCGCTTGATTTTTATCCAAAATTTGAACTCGACATCTGCAGTACGACGACATGTAAACTGCATCTTCAATAACTTCGGCTGCCTCCATTTTTAAAACACCCTTTCCGATATTATCTTTGTCGTTTTCCACAGTCAGGTATTTCATTTTAACCATTTTACCACTGTTTCCAGCGGTTGGTAGTATGTCTATGGTTTCTCGCTTGGCCAACGGTAGGGTGATCAATCGCAGATATGAACGTAGGCGATCGGAGTCGGAGGTGTTTCTACCAGCTTTCGAGTTAGAAAAAACTTCCATCATTTGCAGGCTGTTTTTAGGGGTGTCAGTCATCTCTTGGTGCGCATCGTTGTGTTCGTTTTTATTCCGCATTTCGTGATGTGGATCATTCGCTTCTCCAATTTCCTTTTTTGCTTTGTTGATTTCCTTGGAAGCCATGTGGTACAGTACGTCGTACATGTCGTTTATTGCCCTGTTGATATATTCACCGAAAAACGGATGCGGAATAACATGGTACTTGTTGAACTCACCCCCGTCGCGTTGAGCGCAACCGATGAATATGAATCGAAACGGGTTGTTGAACATCAGCTCTATATAATTCGAATCGTTTTTGCTTTTGGCCTCCATGGAACGAAACGATATGTTTTCCATCAGAAACTTTTTGCTCAGTACACAGGAGATCGGTTTTATTTGATTTATGTAGATCGGATTGTTTCGATGATCCAGCATCGAAAATAGCGATTCTAACATCCGCGGCAGATGGACGTGGGCGTTTTCGTAGTTGTTCTCTTCTAGTTGGCGCATGTGGTACTCAGCCGCGCGCATTTGGATCGCTAATTTACGATTGTTTAGAGACAACAGCGTTGACTTGTACTGCACGATATGGATAAAGGTATTATAGACGTTGGTCAAAATGACGCTGGCTCCCTCGTATCCGGGCAACGGGCTTCGTAGATCCACAATTTCGTTTCCGTAAACGAAACGATCCACCGTAGGGCGAATTTTCAAATTGTTGATTTCCGCTTCGGCCATGTCATTATAATCGTCACCGTCCGCCTTTGCCGGTTGGTCTTCCGTGAACAGCTTCCTTCTTGCGCGTTTCTTCTTTTCGTCTGGAATGCCGTCGATCGCATCTCGTCGACGTTTAACTGATCCCATGACATTGGTACAATCGCCGGAGGTTGACGCAAAAATCCCCTCTTGATATTGCATCTCTGAAAGTATGTCGAAATCATAATCCTCTCCCGTCGCATCTGTTTCCTCAAGCGGTACAGTTGAAGTATGTGTCTCTTCTGCTGTTGCTTCCATTTCCGCGAACTATAGGGTCAGAGAACGTGCTTCTACTCGGCGTGACGATTGGGAAGACTGTTCATCTGTCAAAGGGAACTTGCCTTTATCGGTTGTGGTGGGGGGGGAGAATTAAATGTCGACCGAATGGTTCTGAGGTCATACGACAAATGAACGGGTAGAGGGGGATCTTACACTGTGTCTGATGAGCGGAACATCTTCTCGGTCCGACTCGTAAAGTTCCTCGGTAAAGTAAAATAACAAAACCTGGTCGATAACCACTTTTAAAAATAATATAAACGTAAAAATCAAAAGGGTAAACATGAGAAAAATAGATGCAAAGAGAAACAAATACCCGAGGCCAACGAGTATAACAGTAGAGACGTCTACGGACATGCTGAGCGTGATGCACTCGTTATTGTGTCTGCCGAGCTACTGTGACAATACTCAATGCTCGGGAGAGTGGGGGGGTGTATGTTCTTCTCGTCGCGCGCCTGCGTTTCTGACATAATTTATCCTTTCTTTCAGTGGATATACGCGCACCTCGTTCGTTCTCGCTTCACCCAGAAACGTGTTCGGAGTGTACTTGGATATATTCTCGTCCAATTTGTCATCGGACAAACCCCAAATTTTTATATCGTTGGGAACAATTTTATCAGCCAGTGCCCTAAGCGACGTTAACGCCTCTCGTTTATTTTTATCTCCGTCATTGTAATCGACCGTTTTACTCACTAAACTGCCGATCAGATTTTCGACGACTTTTAATGACGGTCGGAATTTCTGATCGATGGCTTGATGTATTTTTGTATCTCCTACACACATCTCGAGCCGATCTAGTACTTGTATAGCGTTCAACAACCATTTAACCGCCAAATCAGAATTTAACAGTTCTTTGTCTTGACTGGGGGGTGTGTTTAGGTATTTGGCCGCGTAATAATAATAATTCGTCACGTCCGCTTTTTCTAGTGTTCGCAATCGCTTATCCGAGACGTCCAGTGTTAGGGCCAGTAGTAAATTTTTTGGAAGTTTATCGTCTAATCGCATGAATATCCTTCTGAAATTCATTGTTGTTAGCAACTGTTTACATGTTCGCACACGACCCAAACGATTTGTACAAATGCCCTTAATTTCCCTCGGAAAGCCTTCGGCCAACTGTCTACGCACGTCTCCTTGCGAATGGTCTAAATTAGTGTACATGGATTTATCTGTATATTTTGCAGGGTTTCTCAGGCGCCCCTTTGTGATGCGTTCGTCATCGTTTAAGCCTCCCTGAGCCAGGATCCTTCTTTTTTCAGCCAGCCGCCTTTGCCGTTTTCGTTCTCGCTCAGGTGACACGGAACCGGCTGCAGAATCGCTGTCGCTCGAATCGCTCTCATCGTCGTCGCTTGCCGACGACCCGCGCGAACGCCGACGCACGGCCGGGGGAGGACTCCGTTTGCGCGGAGATCTGACAGGCTTTCCGGTTGCCGAATCGGTTAGCGGAGTAGATTTGGGTTGCGACGATCCGGCAGACGTTCCGGCAACGTTGTACGTGGCGAGTTCTGGACGTTGAAAAGTTTTTGCGAAAGACGGTAATGTCGTTTGGATGTCTGCACCGGGAGTTGGTGGACGCGGCGATAATGGCATTAAATTGGTATACTGCAGTTGGTCGTTGTCATCTTCACTTGATCCGTCGTCCAAGTTTGGCATGTAATAATTCGCGGGAAACGCCATTATAACCTAACTTATAATGTCTCACTTATTTTTCTGAACCACTTTCTTTTGAACCGAATTCTTTTTGGACGCGACTGTGTTTTTATTTGCCGTTTTCAAACTTTTTTTCTCTGTTTTGTCTTTCTTTTTTGTCGAGGTACTCGCGGTTTCTTTCGACGGGGACGGAGATCGCTTTGAAGATCCACTGCCGAACGAGGTCTTGGTATTCTCCGTCTTTTTCTTATTACCAGACGCGCGGGGACTCGAAGAACGTCCTCCGGAACCGGGAAAACTTTTATTTTTAGTCGGTGATTTATTTTTACCACTCGCGCTATTTTTCGAGGGGCTCGGAGATCGACCTCTATTACTGTCGCTACTGCTGGAACGCCCACTTTTGATTTTTCCAGTCTTTTTCTTTTTACTCAGAGAACATACCTCGGAACTATCGCGGCCACTCGACCGACAACGATTCGATCTTTCAACTTTTCCGCCAATCAACCGTCGGCTTGCGCTATCCGACCTACTCAGACCGACACTACCTTTTGGACCGTTCTTTCGAGAAGGTGAAGGACTCGGACTCTTGTTCCTTCTAGCCCCACCATATTCACCGGACGACGATATTATGCGATAGGGACTGCGGTTCCGTTTATTACGGATTGCGCCCGGAAATAGATTATGTTTTGCGATCGGTTTGAACGTCACATCGGGGACCGTACCACCGACATTCGTCGAAACCGTTTGAGAGTACGATTCGATGTTGTCCAAATCGCTCGGCATGACTGTGGAAATATTACTTATATATAGGCGCACTAATGACTATTTACTGGCTTCGCGACACCGTCGTCGATGTCACGACCGACGTGCTGGCGCGTGGGGCGATGGTACCGCGCTTGGCATTACTGATAAATTCGCTCTCTGCAAAGCACGATTTCGTTACAACAAAGCCTAAATACGCCGTAATAGCGGTCAGGAAATAAAACGCCGAGGGGCTCAACTCTGACGTCCAAAACACCAGAAAGCCCATTAAAAGCACTATCGCAACAATGTTCAAATAGCGATTGTTCACGACGTTCGCCTCGTAAACGCGAATGGGTACGGTTTCCATTTTGGGATCTCTTACAAACACACCATCTCGTCCGTCTACCGATTTTTTTATCGCGACAAAAAAGATAAGTCAGAATGGGCTCCATTATTTATATATTCATAGTAAACGCGATTATATACACCATAGTTTGTTTAATATTTTCCGAAAGCGCCAAACCCGACATCACCAAACCGCTCACAGTCCACACGGAGGACGTCAAAGAGGCTGCTGCGAAGCAATCGGATTGCCGAAACGACGTGTCCCGCGTAATAGAAGGGCCCGGTGGAACTAATCACTACTGCGTACCCCTTTGGCCGGATATTTTCGGCGGTCCTGATGGCGGTGATATCATCGTATGCGGCGGTGCCGTACACGACAAAATCACAGATCGGGTATACATATCCCGTTTACCGGCGGTCAGTGAATTTCCCGCACCGACAACCGACCCGCGGTTAGAAACTATCGACGTAGAAAGGAGGGAATATAGATGGAGGTGTGCTATAGAAAAATCCGCTGTAGATCACATGGCAAACGCCTATGTCCCGTCGCCGATCGATCGATTGCGGACGATACGAAACTATTGCGCTAAATTTATTTATAGGTCAGTCGCGCTGATAGGGTTTTCCGCTGGTCGCGATCGCGGGTGCGACTGTTTAACTAGTCACGGAAAGATTCACGTTCACGCCGATAGATGGATGTTTTCGCGCGTAACCGGTGAAGAAACATCTTCGCCTGGAAACGCACCCCCGCCTTATCCCTTATCGGACGGAATGACGTCGTATCCGTACGCGTGTTCACCTTGCATGGCCGGGGGTGGACTGGACGCCGGATCATACATCGTTACTGTGGCGCGCGGTTGTGTTAAATCGTACGAACGACCGCTGATAGGAAGACTAGACGCGGACGTATTGGAGGAATTCGGTTCGGTCCTCGACCGTTTTCCTTGTGGCGTCACGGGATTCGGTGGTCGTACCGCTTCGTGTTCGACCGCGACCGCGTATGTGGGAATTGGTCTTTCAGAATTTGGCAGACGAGTGATCGGTCTGCCAAAAATTTGAATTTTGATTCGGTTCGCGTTAGAGGTAAGATAGACGAATGTTCAATCTCCGATATTTGACTCATGCCGAACACGAGATACGAAACCGATATTGACACGAATTTCGTAATGGCATACGATACGTACAACCAACAGGTCGTGGACGAAGAAAGAGCATTGATGCGATCTCGCCGCAACGAACCGAAAAACGGCCAGCCGAAGGATTCCCTTCCAACCTCGCCATCTGACCATCGCCGTCTCGAGCCGGTGACGGCCGATAGAGTCTCACAACCGGTCGACCGTACGCTCCTCATGACCGTAAACGAAGAGGAGATGTCCTGGAAAAAGCTTCCATTCCCACCAAAACCTCCGCGATGCGTCGTCGATTCTCCCGTGGTGCCTAGCGTCGCTCGCTCATTGGTCACCGCGATGCTGATCGGATACACGACGGCTCTGTTGACGTACTGTTTTTCTTCTTGCGGGAGCGATGATGGCGATCGACGGCGGGAAACGGTCAGCCGATAAGTCAAAGAGTATGTCGGTGGCGAGATCGAAAAAAACTACCTACCTCCAACGGCTGGTGGAGGCCGGTGACGATCTCGAAGACGCAAACGTGAACATTCACCAGTTTGACCACACAATGTCTACGCAAAAACTTTTGGATTGTTATTTCTCTTTGGTGCGTTTTGATTTAGAATTAAAAACCGATTATTCGATACGTGCGAGCGAGACGAACCCGTACCACCTGTTGGCGCTTCACGTAATGTTGGTTAAGAAACAGTTCGATATCGACAACCTGTTGATGATGGTCAATAAAAACACAGTACGTTCGCACCTCTCGATATTACAGAGGTTGTTTACAAACAACCGAGCTTCCGGAGAAGTAGTTGCAATATTGAACAAAGTCACCGATCTCAATCCGAGATCCGAGACCGTCGGTGCGAAAGGAGAGAGTACGTCGGCAACCCCGCTTCCCGCCGGCCTTTCTCGATTCGACATGAGTGTTGCCGGTGGTTTCAACACCATCATCGGACAGGACGCCGCCGTGCAGAAGGTGAAACGACTGGTCCGCGAAACGGTGACGGTTTCACAACCACTGTCAATGGTCTTGTACGGCCCGCCGGGAACTGGGAAAACCTCCATGGCGTTGGCCGTCGGCCGCGAGTTCAATCTCACGGTGTATACGATAGCGGTGGCGTCGTTGGGCGGACACTACGTGGGAGAACGCGAGAAGAACACCGTGGAGATTTTCAATTTTTTAGAAAATCGCAACGAGGATTTACTATTGTTTATAGACGAAGCCGATAGTTTTCTCGCAGCAGCGGCTCCAAACGATTCTCAACAGGTGGAGTATACTCGCGCAGTCACGACCGGACTTTTCGAACGATTCCTGAGACATAAGCGCGACACCGGCGAGCGACGACGTGGGCGTGTACTGATGATGGCGACAAACTTCAAAGAGCGAATGGCCGAAGACATTTTACGCCGATCTTCGGCGATACTGATCGACCTGCCCCGTTCATCCGATGATATGACGCGACTGGCGCATTTCTATCGGGAGAAATTCCGTATCAACATGACGGAAAAACGGCTCTATCGCATCGTACGTTATTCGCTGAGATTGGGACTGGCGCCATCGCACCTGTCTCAGGTTATGCGCCGGATATCCGCGCAGGTGTTGTTGGAAATTTTGAAACGTGGTGTGGTTGTTCAACGACGCGACCGGAAGACGAGTGGCGATTCGCCACACAGATCTCTGGTATCACCCGTTTACACGATAAGTGGGACGACAATAAAAACGCCACTCGACAAGAATGACGACGTCGCGTTAGTGATCTACAATTCCAAACACGGAGTTCATCGAAAAGGGAAACGCGTGATGCTCTTGAGTGGTAATTCCCAAATATCGGCGAATGCCATCTATCCGTATTACGACGGTGATATCGAAAGGTTTTTCCGCACTTTTGCAGAATTTGATGCTATGATAAACGAACTGGAAGGAGACGACAGTACACGAGATCCGGACTACGTAAGACCCGACGACCCCTGGGTCGATGACGACGAAGGGACCGACAGCGACCCTGGGTTTATTCCGACCGCCGGCGAAACTACAGAACGGATGGAACCGCCGCCTAATCGCCGGGTAATAAGTATATCGGACGAGGCTTGGTTGTTCCATAACAGTACTGGTAAAATAAGTTAACGGGCGGGAAGAGGATGACGTCATGTCGGTTCAACTCCTACCGCGAACACGCGTCCGACGGTTTGTGTTCGCTGTTTCCAAACATCGCGGACTATCGAGTGCATCAACGGGACAGATCAAATAACGGCATCGTTGGTAGTCGATTTGGCCTTTTGTTTCACGGTGACGAGGGTGATGTTGAAAACCAACTCCATGTACACGAAAATGCCCAATATTCAACCGACAGGTGGAGCGGAAAACCGCTGGCACTCGTGTTGGAAAATCTAGATCCCTGTACGATGCACAATTTCTCATTAAACCGCCGCCTATGTTCTATTTCAACCGAAATAGAAATATACGATATACACGTAGCCGAATACGAGCCGAAAAATGCCATAGAGTTTTGGACCGTGGTCACCGCAATGTTGAGGAAGTGGGACACGTTCCACGAACGAGAGGGTTATTGGCCATCCTTCTGCACAGTTACGGACGCTGTTATCAATTTGGACCGGTTCCCGTATGTCGACGACAACGGAGCGCTGAGATCGTTGAGACCGGTGCACTTTGTAAAGGACTGTTCCAGTTTCGCCGCCGCTATGGAGAGGCTGGTAACTATGTGGTTCAAAAACTATTACCGTTACGTGTTAAGCGTTACAGACGAGGATAAACTGCGTGACATACTCTCAGGTGGTGGGTCAAACGAGGCGTTCGTCACGAGCGGCGGTAATTGCGTGAAAGCCAGACGTATCGAGTGCGACCCGCGGGACTATGCGGCCGGATTCTGGGAAAAACACGATTCGGAAAAGTACAAGGCATGTTTCACTAACGATGAACACGCCGATTTTACCTCGTTAACGTGCCAGCTAAAGCATATCATGGACAGCACGTCGCTGGATTTAATGAAAAACGGAAGTCGTAAAACGATCGATAACGACGGAGCGGACGGTGATGATGTATCAGACACCCCGGCGTCTGTCATAAATATGGAGCGGCTTCGGTCTAAACGTTTGTTTCACGCCATAGTTGTAGACACTTTCGGTAATCACCGCGAATATCCACACACGATTATGTGTAGGGATTTCATTGTCAAAAACCGCGAATGGTGTTCAGTGTGGCTTAAAATCCTGCGTGTGTTCAGCGAGTATCGTCTACGTCGTTTGAAACAAGAGTACGTCGACGAAAGGGAAGAGGAAGAGGCAAAAACAGGTATAAGGCAAGCGATGAAAGAATGGAACGTCTGGTTCCCACCGCTTTCTGTGTCTACGAAACTACGTGAAAAAGATTTCAACAAGATGACTCGAAGAAAGAGGAAAAACGATTCGATCGCCCGTAAACTCGGCCGGCTGGCCGCGGACGTTAATCACGAGAAGATTAGACGCGAAGAAGATGAATAAAAGGTTAATTGAATTGGTATTTTTTTCGTGAGCAAGATGTTGTCATCTCCGCCGGCCGGCACTTGATAAGTGAACAAAATAATCAAATAGAAATGAAACGAAGGACGTTAATCGTTTTGGCGTTTTTCGTTGTCGGTTCGTTCGTACTGTTTTTAGCCAGAATGAACGGTGTTAAACCTCTCCTCAACATTGGTTGTTACGAAGATGAAAATCCTGTTACCTCGACGGATGACGGGAAAAATGTAACGGACACTATACAACATCCCACCTCTACACGAACTTTAACCGTTCAAGAGGGTACGGTGACCACCAAAGAACCTATTTCTGGCTCGGACGAAACAGCTTCCGAAACTACTATAGTTACCGATCTCCCGCGGAGGAGTAAAATATCCGTGGAGGAAACAGCCTATACTAAACAGATTGACATTGATAAAACCTCTTCCGCCTCGGCAGAATATTTAGACACATACACATCGAAATCTAAAGAGAATACAACGTCTGCGGCGGAGACAATTTCTGTAAAACCATCTATTCCCACGATCGAGACTCCAACAGTGAAAACGAAGAATGCTTCATCCGCGGCGGAGACAATTCCTCATAAATCATTTACGCCCACAACTGAGACAAAGGGAACTCCGTCCACAGCGGACACAATTCCTGAAAAATCATTTACACATACGATCAAGACGGTTACGCCACCGGTGGACGTATTTCCCCTTCAGACCGTGAAAACGGCGGAAACGAAGAACGCTTCGTCCGCGGCAAAGACAATTCCTGAAAAACCATTTACGCCCACGATCAAGACGGTTACGCCACCGGTGGACGTAGTTCCCCTTCCGACCGTGAAAACGACGGAAATGAAGAACGCTTCGTCGCCCGTGGTGGATACAATTCCTGAAAACCCATTCACGCCGGTGGATACAATTCCTGAAAACCCATTCACGCCAACGATCGAGCCGGAAGCGTTACCGGGCGCGTTGGATAAAATTCCTAAAAAATCATTCACATTAAACGTAACTCCACCTGCGGTGGATACAATTCCTGAAAAACCATTCACGCCCACGATCGAGTCGGAAGCGTTACCGCCATTAAACGTAACTCCACCTGCGGTAGATACAATTCCTGAAAAACCATTCACGCCCACGATCGAACCGGAAGCGTTACCACCGGGAAAGAACACTTCATTAAACGTAACTCCGCCCGCGGTGGATACAATTCCTGAAAAACCATTCACGCCCACATTTGAGCCAGAAGCGTTACCGCCATTAAACCTAACTCCGCCCGAGGTGGATAAAATTCCTGAAAACCCATTCACGCCCATGATCGAGCCGGAAGCGTTACCACCGGGGAAGAACACTTCATTAAACGTAACTCTGCCCGCTGTGGATACAATTCCTGAAAAACCATTCACGCCCACATTTGAGCCAGAAGCGTTACCGCCATTAAACCTAACTCCGCCCGAGGTGGATAAAATTCCTGAAAACCCATTCACGCCCATGATCGAGCCGGAAGCGTTACCACCGGGGAAGAACACTTCATTAAACGTAACTCCGCCCGCGGTGGATACAATTCCTGAAAAACCATTCACGCCCACATTTGAGCCAGAAGCGTTACCGCCATCAAACCTAACTCCGCCCGAGGTGGATAAAATTCCTGAAAACCCATTCACGCCCATGATCGAGCCGGAAGCGTTACCACCGGGGAAGAACACTTCATTAAACGTAACTCTGCCCGCTGTGGATACAATTCCTGAAAAACCATTCACGCCCACATTTGAGCCAGAAGCGTTACCGCCATTAAACCTAACTCCGCCCGAGGTGGATAAAATTCCTGAAAACCCATTCACGCCCATGATCGAGCCGGAAGCGTTACCACCGGGGAAGAACACTTCATTAAACGTAACTCTGCCCGCGGTGGATACAATTCCTGAAAAACCATTCACGCCCACATTTGAGCCAGAAGCGTTACCGCCATTAAACGTAACTCCACCCGCGGTGGATACAATTCCTGAAAAACCATTCACGCCCACATTTGAGCCAGAAGCGTTACCGCCATTAAACCTAACTCCGCCCGTGGTGGATAAAATTCCTGAAAACCCATTCACGCCCATAATCGAGCCGGAAGCGTTACCACCATTAAACGTAACTCCGCCCGCGGAGGATACAATTCCTGAAAAACCATTCACGCCTACGATCGAACCGGAAGTGTTACCGCCGGGGAAGAACCCTTCATTAAATGTAACTCCACCCGCGGTTGATACAATTCCTGAAAACCCATTCACGGGGAAGAACACTTCATTAAACGTAACTCCGCCCGCGGTTGATACAATTCCTGAAAACACATTCACGGGGAAGAACACTTCATTAAACGTAACTCCTCCCGTGGTGGATACAATTCCTGAAAAACCATTCACGCCCACTGAAGAGACTACTGGAGACGCAAGAGTAACTAATAATATTTCCGACGAAGCCGAAATTACAGAAACAAGAAACTCTTCGGAGGGGACCGATATCGCGGGTGACGGAATACGAGCCAAACGCGAAGCTGTTACTACGCTCAAGCACGGCGGACTTCACCTCGTCCAGGAAGCGGCCGTGATCGCTAATAAAGTGGAAGACTTTCAAAACGACCGGAGCAATGACAAACAAACAGTTACATTCGTTTTTGGCGATGCGGCGGTCGTTCTCCGCTCACGTATCGGCACCATGGTGGCCGAAAATGACGCGCTCACCTTGCCACCATACTACTTGGTGACATCGTCTTGCGCAAAAGCGTTGGACGGTGGTGTGAGCGTACCAGCAGGATGGTCGCACAAAATGGTAGGCGTCCATGACGACATCGGTTACGCGGTACTTTACGAACCTTCTCCGTCTGACTTGCGACTGTACAACGCGTCGCCAATCGGGATATACGGTCCCACCATTTTGGCGGTCGGTGATTGCGCTTTCCGTTTCGCGTTCCGTCCAGAAGAGGCTAAACTGCTTCCACTGACGTCCGCGCCAGACGGCGGTCTCGAAATGTTGTTTATCGTTGACACGGGTCTGCTGAGAGCACAATCGGACGGTCCGCGTAGATCGCACTCACGAAAAACGACAGTAGGCGTGATTCGAGTTCAACTGGATACCGCCGGACATCCCGAGTCGGTTTCACGGACGCTACGACGTCTTCACAGAATGCTCTCGTCCGAACGCAAAGACGTGTTCGGTATCGCTAACAATCCGGAAGGAAATGCCCTGTTGGCGGGCGTGCTGTTCGAGATAATCGGTGAGACCGAAGTGGAAGGAGCGGTGCGCGCTGTGTCCGCCGAATGGTACGATGCACAGAAAGACATCGGTTCAAACGCTGATCTGGTGACCGTCGATGCTGAGAAATGTGGCAACGTCGTACACGTATATGGATTCATCGTGGACGAAATTACGAGAACCGATTACCGACTTTACGGAAGAGCGACGACCGCCGAAAATTCCCACGCAAAAGTCCTACTCTGCGACAGCGCGAGTCGGAACGATCCGGGTGAAGAATGGGAGAGCGTGACCGACACTACGAGTTTTGACGAAAAGTTCGACACGGACACTACAAGCGTGAACACTTTGACGTCGACCTCCTACACAACGAGCGATGACGAGCTTGCGAGTTGCGACGACGACCAATCGGTAGTCGTCAAGATTGAGAAAGCGTTACAAAATCTGTTGAGGAAAAACGCGGAGCCGTAGTTCCGGACCCCGCATAAGATTGTAAGGTTTCACGACATTTAGTGCGATGATTTTTGTAATAGTAGTTGGTATCGTTACCACGGTAGCTGTTGGTATCGGAGCAGTGTTTTGCGTCACTAGGTTTTGCCATTTTAAGAGAAAATCAAACGTGACAAACCTGAGTGCAGTCATTATAGATCGCCTACCCCCGTATTCCGAAGTAAGTTCGACCGCGCATTTCAACCCGTTTCCGTTAGTTTTCCCAGAACCGCCACAGTGCAGCTGCACAAAGTGTGCGGAGGGCGGGGAGCCAGTCCCACTCTCGACCTTCGAACGGCATCCCCACCCCATCCCGTCGTTATCATCGTTCTCGACGTCGCCATCGTCCTCGGTGTCTATCTCTCTGCCGCCGCCACCGCAGTACACCGAAGAAACCGGAAGCGATAGGACGATCCCCTTTCCAGAGCGCACCTTGTAGTAAACAAAACATTTTTCGCTTTCTGTCAGTCCAACGAAACATCGGCAGTCTTTGCTTTTTTGTCGACCTCTCGAGTCAGCCAGACTATAAAACTCGACAACCGACCCGATTGTCTTCACATAGTACCAGCTTGCTGTTCGCCGTATAACATGGCTGCTGAATTCGCACAGAGCCGAGATTCCCCAACCAACACCACCGCAGAACAGGATTTGGCTTCGTATTTAGACACGGAAATGTTCGACACACTGCCGCTGACCAAATCGGAAGGGAAATTCGCTCACAATATGAAAGTAGAGAAATTGTTTTTCCACTACGGACATAACACCGATAACGATAAGAGCAACTCCGGCACCTCTAACCAGATGAACAGCGTCTTGGCCACAGCTAATTCCATCGTAGATGCCTGGAAAAAAAAGGCCGAAGCGTTGGCACTAGAACCTGTCGACGAGATGATATTTTACCAACGCCATTTCAACGGTCTGTTTGACATCCTTTCCATTTCACTGTTTGGCGATCGATCGATGTGTCAAATGAAAAACGGCCAACCAAAAACTAACGATGCTAACACGATTTCTCAAGACAAACCGATACGAGACAACAAGGAGGTGAAAAGAAAGCGCAATACTACGAGCAACGATTGCGAATATATCATATTTGAAAAAGACGGGAAGTTTGTCTACAGACGTTTAGAGTCAGCCGTTAAATACGCTAAAAGGGGTAAAATCGACCGCTACATTTGCATCGCACCGAGGAACGACGAATGCAAGGACCACACGAAGGCTTTAGCCACAAAACTCCGACAACACGATCCGAAGATCCTGAGTGGTAACGAAATGATGTTTAACGGTAGCTACGAAGATCTATATAACGAACTGCGCAGACTGGTTTGCGAAATTTCTATGGACCGTTTTGCCACCGTAAAATATATCACCCGCAACGCAGACAGTGAATACGGTGCTTTAGAGGTCGGGGAAGGAGCGATGGAAACGGACGATGATGAAACACAACCTCCGCCGGAAAAAAAGATAAAAAATAAGGAAACGAAAAAGGGAGCGACTGGGAAAAAGGCGCGTACTTTGTACAAGGCGGAAGACGTTCATCGCACCTTCTTTGAGGAAGACACCGATTTAGAAGAAAATGTGAACAATGACCACGATGCGGATGCCAAACTAAATGATATAAACGAATCAGCCGTGGAATCGATATTGAACATCCAACGGGAAGTAATGGGATATAACAACAATCACAGCCCGTTTGATTTGCCACCGATTTCACTCGCGCAAAAGACCGATAGCAAAAGTGGAAGTGAACAAAAAATCAAAATTAAAAACAATAAGAAAAACAACCGCGACTCTGAAAAAATACCGATTGATCACTAGTTTTTATTATTTTGTCTCAGTAAAATTGTAGACTTACAAATACCGATTGATCACTAGTTTTTATTATTTGTCTCAATAAAATTGTAGACTTTCAATAAGCTTCCTCATTTACTCCTCCTTTAGTTAGAATATGTGTTGTCCAAACGAGATACATATACAACTTTTCACTGTAGGATAAGATTACCCATTCACAGTTACTGTATATTTCTTTATGCGAATATCTGGGGGGTGTTGCCCACTTGGCCATCGCCCGTTACGCGATTCGATATTGATTGTATTTCAGGTGAAAATTAAACTCGGCCGGGGACAATTAAAATATACACCTTTATTCCGGCTTCCTCCCGGTCATCTACCAACTATTTTGGCACCGTAGGGACGGCAATTACAACTAACCGTCAACACAAGCGTTTGACGTGCAGAGCGGTGGAAATGTTTGTGTTTTGCATTTCGGCTGAAACCCCTGGGACACAACTATTTCTACAATACACCCGAATGGCGGTTAATCTGGAAAACACGAACTTATCCCTTTCCGTTCTCCGTACAGGTCCCTAGCTCACAGAAAGGGCGCGCGAGATATTGATCAGAACGCGCGGGTAACCGCTTTAAATTTTTGGTTAACCGCGTGAGGGTCGGTTACCCGCGCGTGAGTGTGAAAAATTCAAAGTCCCCTTTGCGACCATCTTCTTCGACGTCTAACATAAAACTGAGCATTTCCCCCACCACTTTTCGGTTCGGTCGACCCTATACTCTCGACAACCCCCGGTTGCTGACCAATAGGATTCGAGTATTTTTCCCGCCAAAAATTTCAGCCAATCAGAAGGCCGTATTTTTCCGCGCGTCGAAAATTACATCTCGACACGCCACCGAAAATGCATATATACGAGGTACCGTTCGCGCGCGACTCTTTAGCTCCTTGCCCATAATAATGACTCCTTCAAGGAAGGAGCAGCAGGGAGGGGCCGGCGCGTCGCTGACTGGGGGGGGTTAATTTGTTACACACATTTTTACTCGAGAAAAGTTTTGAAATCTCCAACCGACTTTCCGTCAAAATAAAAAATAAAAATGCACTGATTTACACCTCTTTTCGCGCCGATCCTAGATGTGACGATACGGCCGTTTCGGCGTCGTATTTGCCTAAACCGAGTTCTGCGATGGTCCGCAAGTGGACGGCATTGACTTAAAACGGCAATATGGACACGAAGTGCAGAGTGTCAAAAACGTATGAGTTTTGCGGTCCGGCAGAATATAAAACTCTGCGAGAAAAGTTTTGAAATCTCCGGCCTCAGTCAGAATGTAAAAATAAAAAACGCACGGACTTAAAAATTTGTACCTCTATTCGGGTAACCGAACGCCCACAGCGCTGTGTGACGGCGGTGCTAATAGCTATTTTGGATTCGTAATGACAGACGAGAAGAGCGGTCGGCAGAATATAAAACTCTGCGAGAAAAGTTTTGAAATCTCCGGCCTGTCAGAATGTAAAAATAAAAAACGTACGGATTTAAAAATTTGTACCTCTATTCGGGTAACCGAACGCCCACAGCGCTGTGTGACGGCGGTGCTAATAGCTATTTTGGATTCGTAATGACAGACGAGGAGAGCGGTAATTTTTTTTCGTTTTTTATGTCTCGCCAAAAAATAAAATCCGGCCAGAACAAAAATTTTCTCTGATGAAAAAATTCGTATCCAACAGTAATAAAAAAAAATCCCACCCTGCGACGCGCCGGCCCCTCCCCGCTGCTCCTTCCTTGAAGGAGTCATTTTAATGGGCAAGGAGCTAAAGAGTCGCGCGCGAACGATACCCTGTATATATGCATTTTGGGGGTTAAGTCGAGACGTTTTTTCCAACGATCGAAAAAATCCGGGCCTCTGATTGGTCAAAAAATTTGGCGGGAAAAATACTCGAATCCTATTGGTTGGCGGTTGGGAGTTGTCGAAGATTAGGGGTTGACAGAGCCGAAAAGTGGTGGGGGAAACGTTCAGTCTCGTGACGGACGGCGGAGTGGAAGGTCGTTTTGGCACTTTGAAATTTTAGCCGAGCTCACGGGTTCGGCCGCGAAATCTATAAGTTTGTAAATCATGGTGTTGAGCAGTACTGTTGCGTATGTAGCCGGTCCGTTGGACGCGGCCGATATAGCTATGCTGCGCAATACGGCGTTTTGCAGCGTCACTGCTTTCGTAGTCGTCCTGGTCGGTCTGCCCAAACTGTTAACGTTGGTGTTTTACTTTTTGTTAATCGTCCTAATCGCGGTTCTGACTTGGTTGTATTCATTAGACGGCCAAAAGAGAACGGCGGTAATCGGGCGGATAAAAGAGGTATGCGACTCGTTGATGCGCACCTGCATAGACGAAGCTCTGGGGGGAGATGGGAAAGGTAAGGACGCCGCAACGTCCGACGGAAGATCCTACGTAGCAGAAAAGCCCATTGTGAAGAATAAGGTCAATGACGTTTCTATAGCGGAGGAAGGAGAAGAGGAAGAAGAAATCGTCCAAGATTTCGTTAAATTATTCGAATAATTCGGAAATAGTAGTAAGGAACGAAGTATGAAGCGAGCCCAATCGTACTTGTCGTCATCGAGCTCCGACAGCGAAGATTTCGAGTGGAGCAATTTCGGCAAGTCGGCGCGCGTTAAAGTAGCGAAAAGAAATATAACCCTAGACGATGACGAAAGCGAGAGCGATAGCACCGATTCCGAATCAACGGTGGTTATTGAAAGCGAGACCGACAGCGACGAATCAGACGCCGGAGTTCTCACGCCTTCCGAGAGCGCCAAAGATTCCGTCAGCATGTTCGTTACCAAAGCAAATACGACCAAGGCACTCGACAGTTTGATGCCGAAAGCGGGTAAAATTGACAGTAAACCACAACGTGTATTGAAAATAGAATTTTATACCCACCTCTTGCCTTTTTTTGTTAAAACGGATATTTTCGAAATAGAAATGATTTCGATACCGGCAGAATTCGTATCTACGATAATTAAAAACCAGGGCGTAATCAAAACCTTTTTGTTTGAAAATGTTCGTCTTTTCAGTTTCGACAACGCGACTCTGCTCATAGACCATCGGTTCAACCGTTCAAAGGTTTGTCCGACCACCGACTATATCGTGAAAATCGTCGGGAAACCGCTGAGTCACGCCAAAGTCAAGTTTCCGCGAGTGCTCACGAAAGAAACTAACGTTTTCGTCGGCGTCGGCGAGCATTCGTATCCAAGTTGGCATTTTGTGGGTTCTTACGTCCTCAATTCGCACGTGGCGTTGACTAGACCTACAAGACCCAGAATTGAAGGCAAACGAAAAAAGATAAAAAATAAAGCGAGGGGAAATCTTCCCGGACATCAGTTTTCGGAAGGTCTTCCGCCGTCGTTCTGGTGGAACTCGTACCCTCCGGGTGTCGTTAACGACTTTCGTAACTTTGAGGCGAAAATTTATGAAGCCCTTCAAGAACGTCCGGTAGTGTTGGATTTTCTATTTTCACTGGGGAATGTGGCCGCCGACAAGAAAGACGCGATCGTCGCGTTTCGTACCCGGGCCAAGTGGGAACCGAACAACGCCAACGATCCGATCGTCCCGGCAGCTCACACGGTGCATATCATGTTGTGTTTCGGATTTCGAGTACTCAGTTTCGGCGTGCTGTGTGAATATCCCAAAACAGAGACGGCCGCTTGGCTCGATAAAGATCAAGGTTCCGGTTACCGGCCGACCATCAAAAAAACACCCGTAATGAGGATGGTATACACGCTCGATACGACCGATAGCGTTAAAACGTTTTTGAGGGTCATGGAAACGCACGAGAAGGTGATGAAAAACCGCGTCTTGCGATCGCGTCTCTTTTACCAGCAGACCATCGGCTGGGATAAAGTCGGCTGCAGTTACGTGTATCCAAACAGTTCGCTATACATGGTGTTGGGCTCGTGCAACATCTTTTATCAAAAGAGAGAAATGACCGAATGTACGAGAACGCTGACCGTCAGCAAACTGAACGATCTGACAGATCGGGCCAGAGACGAATTTGATGATATCATAGAGACGAAGAAAAGTAGGAAACCCCAAAATAGAGCGAACGTCACGGAAGCCGGTGCAAAAAGGAAGTCAAGCAATACCGCATGCCGGATTACAACCGCCACGAGCATATCGCCCGGGCCGGTTGTGACCGGCCCACCCGCTGCCACCCGCACCGCGGATAACACTTCAAAACGCCCGTGCGATGCAACGAACAAAAGGCGACCAGCCACCGACACGACCGACGTTCCACAAAAAAAAGCTATGAAATCGGCGCGGGCGAAAAAAAGCCGGTCCCTTTCGAAAAAAACCCACACTCTTTCGCCCGCCCCCGTGTCGCACGAGCCGGTGGGCTTGGGTGAGACTTTCTCCGCAGACGGTGATAAGTAAATATATCGACAGACAATGATTTCCGGTTACGTGATACCGCTATTGGTGTTCGCCATATTCGTCGCCATCGTTGTCGTGACCGCTACCAAAGACGCGGCTGACGCGGACGACGAAGCCCGAACGTCCGAATACACAGACGGTGGTGAATCCGAAATAGAACCCGCTGAAACAGAGCCGGCAGAAGAGCTTTTAAAAACCGGTTACGCCGCCGACATCATGACGAACGCCGGTGCGATAGAAATGTTAGAAAGGAAATTATACGACATCGAAGGAACGATGAGTAGTAGGGCGGAAGAGTATCAAAACAGAATACAGGCACTACAAAAACAGATGATGGATGAGCGCGGCGAGAACAACGAGAACGCCGAGCGTCTGAGATCGATGGAAGAAACGTTGCGGAACGAAAGGGAGCGGTTCGACAAAGTCGACGCGAAACTCAAAGAAGAGCACGAATGGTTGTTATCGGAACGAGGCCGCCTCCAGGATCTCGAGTTCAGACTCGACGGCGAGCGCAAACGAAATGAACAATTGAACAGTGAACTTTTAGCGGAACGTGAACGCGCGGCAGCGGCAGCGGCAGCAAAAATCAGACATGTCGTCCCCGAATTTGAACGTCCGCCGGATCAGGCTCAGAGAAAAGACCTCCCCGGGACGGTGGCAAACGTTCTCGAACGTTCGCCGGCGGCACCAGTGATGACGTATCACCTTCCCCAACGTCCGCCGGCGGTACCAGTGACGATGTTTCAAAACGTTCCCCAACACTCGCCGGCAATACCAGTGACGACGTCTCAAAACGTTCCCCAACGCCCACCGGCGGTACCAGTGACGACGTCTCAAAACGTTCCCCAACGCCCGCCGGCGGTACCAGTGACGACGTCTCAAAACGTTCCCCAACGTCCGCCAGTGGCATCCCCGAGGATATCTCAAAACGTTCCTCAGCTTCCGCCGGCAGCACCCGCGAAGACGTCTCAAAACGTTCCCGATCGTTCGCCGGCAGTACCCACCCAAAACGTTCCCGAACGTCCACCAGCACCTGTTCCGAGAAAGGAGGCGATAGCCTCACCTGTACAAACGACGCAAAACAGCAGCCAGCGTACACCGGCTCCAATAGCGGAAGCGGTGCCGATGCACGTTCAGTTACAAATACCGAGTGAACGTCGCGATGGCGAGGGCAATAAGGTCGTTTCACCACCATTGGTCGGAAAGATATTGGCCACCGTGACGGGTCCGTCACAATTTGAAAAATCAAATAAAGAAACTGAATCTAAAAGTAAAGACGACGTTGGTATGATCGCGCCCCCGCAGCCTCAACCGGCCCCTCGCGGTGACATCGACAAACGTTTCGTCAAACACGATGAGGTCGCGCGCGACAAAGACTCCATAGACATCTCGAGTCTCAGTATTGTGATGACGCCTGAGATGACCCAAGTGCTTGAAAAGTGTGTCGGATCATCGAACATCAACAACAGATATTGTATCGTCAAGATTGTTAATTCCGCGTTACCCGCGGGAGCTAGCAAGGAGAGGAAGGTCAAAAAGAGCATCATTGTGGGTGAAAACGATAAAGGCCAACCCAAGAGGTACGCTCGGATGAGGATCGTGAAGAAAGGCGATACGCCCGCGTCGATGGTGTTCCACGACTTTACGCCCGTGGTCAAGGACAGTATAAAATACGATTTCAAAACCGACACCGTGACCGACGAGAAGGGATGCGAATGGAAAGATTTCCCCGTACAAGCAGTTTACTTGGGTACGGAGCGATTGGAGAAAATTTCGTCCGTTAATCTGTTGATCAACCATGACAAACAGGACAAACCGACAAAGAAACAAAATAAAAATGCCGGTGGAAAGGCAAAAAAAGGAAAACGATAAATATGTAAATATATGTTTATAAATAATAAAAATACTGTTGGTAAAGTTTATAAATGTATCATTAACAAGTAGCGATCGATGACACTGGCAGTGACGGTGTTCTTTTTGAACGGGCCGTTATCTTAATCGGATCAGAGATTAAAGTTGAAATCTTTTAAAATATCCTCCTCGGGCGAAACCCGAACTTCCATTGGACCGATTGTGATTTCCGGTTTCACCTCGACCAGACTATACCTCATGTCTGGAAAAATAATCTCAGTCGACCCAAAGTCTGTCGTTATTCCCGCTTCGACTTCTTCGTACAACTCCATGTTCTTGAAAACGAAACTAAATTGAGGGAAAATCGTATAAAGGGATTTTGGGATTTCCGAACAATCTTTTCCTTTCCATTTCAACTTGAACACGCGCATGACGCAATCGCTCCGCTGGAGATTTTCGGGATACCCGTTTAGAACTCTCAATAGTTTTTTACCCTTTTCTACGTAGTAGGTCGTGGTGTACTGCGACATGTTGGTTGTCACGATTATATCATCGGCCTTAATCAGACATTCGGCGGGTTTGAAACGGGCCGGATCCGTCTCGTGTAGTTTAATCAACGTGCCTGCCGCGATGACATCTTCGAGTCTGTAGTCGATAGTATGAGACGAGCAAGCTATCGCTTCACGCACATCGTCGTTGAAAGACAGAACGTATGTGTAGAAATCTTGGTGTTCCGGTTGAACGTAAGATATTCCGAGAGATTTCAGTAGCGTCAGAATTTCGTTCACTGACAGTACGTCGTAAAAGTAGACGCCGTCGTCAAAGTCGCCGTCTCCCATCATCCTAGACACAATTTCCTCCGAGCCAAAGAGATCGTCAACCACGCTCAACACCGAAATGTCCGTCACGAAATCATTCCGGTCCCTGAAAAAATAAATCGCCGGGCGGTCTGCTCTCCCAGCGATCTCGAACTTGTATTCGGTCCTCAGTACGCGCGGTTGTTTAGGAGAGACCTGTTTGTGAGCCAACGTGAGTTGTTCGTTTTTCAATCTCAGCACAACCATGGTGACGAACATGTCCATGTAGTTGGTGAAAACTTCATCGTCCGCAGAACAAACCTCCGCCGTTGTTATTTTTGGCAAAAACGTTTTTATCGGATCTATAACACCCGTCCCTTTGATAATGTCCCAACCCAAATGGGAAAGGTCGACTTCCGGAATGGACGCTAGGTAATTGTATGTTTCTTTGAAACGTTTTCGCGATCGTTGTTGCGCGAAGAACTGATTCGGTGCGACTGGAAACAGCTGATCCAACGCTCTTTCGCCGACAACGACGAAAGTCACATCCTGCAAGAGTCTTTCCGATTTAACGCGTTGTAAAGGGACGCGTTGTATCGGCTTGACGATGTTGTCAGAATGCAAGATCTTTGTCCAGTAATATCCCGGAGGGCCGGTGACGCACGTGTCCGGCGTAGGCACCGTCTGGCGGGCGAACAACGCCGGGACTTCCCGGTCGTCGAATTTCATGAATACCGTAGGTCTTATGTCGAACGTGTACATTATTTTGATGTAGATGTTCGCCAACATGGCCAGTCTGTCTATCAAAACGTCAATTTCGTTTTCCCCCTCCATTTTCTGTCTTTTACTCGTCAATAGAGATTCCAACTCTTTTGTACAAAAAATACTGTAATACAAATATCCATTCTGCTGACGAAACAATTCGTCCGCGTCGCCGCTGCAACTCCCCCGTATCTCTTCGGCGTAGATATTCTTTACCTTTTTCTCGGGGCCTCTCTTCGATCTTTTTTCGGGCCCTTTTGTTTTTGCTTGATCGTCGTTAGTGACTACAGTCTGTTTAAGTTCATCACCGTCCTTAAGCAACCGAATCCACCCGTCCACCAGTTTCATAACTTTTCTTCGAAAAGCGTCTCTGTTGATTCGTTGGAAACGTTCTCGATCCACTGTCGTAGCACTGCCGGTGCGTGTGGCGATTTTATTTTTTTTGCGTTTAATGCCACCACGCTTTCCGTTGTTATCCGACGACATGGAACTCTTCTCCTCCTCTTTTATGATTTCTTTCGCTCGTGCAAGAAGACTGTTCTGAAGCTCGAGATCCGGCGGTGTCAATTTTACGGCGGATAAAATATTATCACCACAACGTACGACGGCAACTACTTGTTCTTCTCGATTTTCAAGATCGCGCGTTTTTTCAGATTCATAAAACATTTCGTTATCCATTGATTCTATACCTTCGTTCTTCTTCACGGGTGCGTCGAGTTAAAACAGATGTAGACCGCTCGACTAGTATCCCAAAGCTGACTGACTGCCGGCACGCTGATTGCTCTCCCCCTCTCCCCACCCTTGAGGGCGTGGCCGGGACTGAACCCCCCTCCCCTCCCACTCAACGGTTGTTACCGCGATTCTAACTAACCGCTATCAAAAAATACGTACGTGCGCAGGTTGCGCCTAGAGTCGTATTTTATCGTACCTAAATTTTCTTCCGCCAGAAGGAGTGAAGTTTTAGCGAGTGTTTCATTTTCATCAGACTGCTGTTCGTCTTGCGATATGCTCGACCGAATCGACGCGATACATGCCCTTTTCTCATGCGCGTCAACTAATACGACGATTTTACCGACCGTGTCACAATATACAGAATATCTTAAATCTATTTTTATCCGAAAAATTTCATTTTTACGCTCGACAGTGGCGAAAGGTGAAATCTCGCGCTCCGCCAGCGACAAGGGTATTTTCGCTTGTTTTGTGTTTTTCGGCCTGTACAGAATCGTGATCGAAGCCGGTTGATCCGGCGAACCGTCATCACCGCCTCCGTAGGGTGCCACCGTTAAGGATACGTTTTTTAGATCTTCGGATTTGTAGGCGCATTTACTTTTGGACCTCTTTTCCACCGAATTGGTGACCACCGGTCGTACGGCGCCACCCAAATAATCCGTACCGTCCCGGGTCTGCACGAAGACTCGGACCGAACAGTAATTGAATTCAAACGTTCCGTCTGACGAATTTTCCTCCATATCAAAGTCACCGGTTTCGTCATCTCTTCCTTTTGCACCTCTCGCCGGTTTCTCATCCGCGTTAGGGACGGCAGTCGTCGATCCTTTGACGTCAGAATCCCCAGAAGAGGCGTTGCGTTTCTGTTTCTTCTTAATTTTAGCGGAACTGCCCGTATAGCAGCTGAGGCGTATATCCTCAGCGTCGTTGACGCTCTCTCTAGTTATACGAAAATACGTGGTGAACGTGAAGTAGGTGGTGGCCACTGTGCATCGGCTATAATGAACGTCCATATTTTTTTCGCGAACGGATGTGAATACGGCGCCGATGTTCTGGTCTTCGAACACTACCAACGCTGACGAAGCCTCTTCGGGCGTATAATTGGTCGTATTACGACGGCCGATGAGGTCCAACATCAGACCCTCGCTCTTGCCGGTGTCGATCACGCACGGTTCCAGGTGTGGACCGCAAGGTATGTCGGACAGTCTGTTCTTTTCCGAAAGAAATAGCGGCCGTTGTCCCATCAACCAGGCGGGCATCAGATCTCGGTTCGATTTTTCAATTTCCCCGTAGGCCAAATCGGTCAATTGCCCTATCGTGTGAAACGTGAATGCTCGGCTTTGCACGAACAGTATGCTAGCTCCGTCCGCCGCGTAAACGCGCCCGAACGAGTCACCGCCCTCAAAGGTGCGGCCGACGCCGTTTCTAAATTTCGAAAGACCCGCCGCGCCGAAAAGGGCCGAGCCGTTGCGATACTTGAACGCGCCCACGCGCGAATGGAGATTGAAATAGAACAACGACGATTCGTCACTCATCGGTTCGACGGCGCGCAAAAGGACAGACAGTCTCTGGTCGTCCAACCGTTTTTCCCTGAGTAGAATCTGTATGGCCGGCAGTTGTTCGCAATACGACCGGATGTACGCGTACATGCGCAGTCTACGATGGGCTATAAACGTTCTGTCATCGTAAACACCGTCGTAAGTGACGTCACCGCGTTTCGCGCCGACCGGCACGCGTTTCTCGTTCGGAGCGTTGACCCGTGAACTTTCAGTGGCGGTCGGACTCCGTTTGCCTATATCGCCGATCAGACTCTCAAACGCGTCATAACGGTTAGAAGGGTCCGTGAGAATTCCGTTTAACGTTTCCGCGTAGTCCGGCATCCGTCCGTCGGTCAATAGGCGATCACAAGCGATTTCCAACAGGCTGGCGTAGAGGAAAGCGACGCCGATGTACACGCGGTTGGAATTGTATCTCTCGTAGCCCAACGAGTACGTGCAATTCGCGCAGATGTTCTTTAATCCGTCCACTACGGCGCGCGTGGTGACCGAATATTCGTCCGCCGTGTAATACGGACGGGCGGTGACTGCTACGGCGGTTGCCCCGCGATTAATCGAGCATAACGTCACGTGAGCGTTTATGACGGCATACGTTATGCGACCGGAAAAGATGAACCAATCGTAGCCGAAAGGGACTACTCTGTTTTTGATCGGGGTTTTCGGTACGTATTGACTCACGAGCAGAACGAACGCCTTTCGGAACAAGTCCACGCGCGATTCACGATGACCGTCGTCCTCGACGGAGATTGACGTAACGGCGTCGGTGACATTGACCGGACTATCCACCGCCGATTCCGCGTAGACGAGATTCGTGAGAGCGACGAAAGCTTTTATGAAAGCGAAAATTTCGTGTGCGCCTACCGGATGCGTTTCTGCGTTGGCGAATTTCTCTACTTCACTTACGCACCTTTTCAACGGTTTTCCGCTCACAGGCGGCGGGGTCCAGTGTACGGCCATAGACATGCGTTTCTCATTGAACGCCGCAAACACGCGATACCATTCCAGATCGTTTCGTGTGTACGTCTCAACGACTTCGTTGTACGGCGGCGGGGGCGTCCAGCGGTCGGGACTGTTTTCGCCCCCCACTAACTCAGGTGGTGGGGCCGAAGGTAAAATGTCAACTTTCGACTCGCCGCCGATCGTATCTTCAGACTCGGACGCATTCGGCTGGATCGTTTCGCCAACTACGGCCAAATTCGGGCAACCGAAATCTGTCTGCGTTGCTTTGCAGCTGGTTTCGGGTTCGACATCCTTTTCGTCTACGTCCGATTTGTTGCAGATGGTTTCTGGTTCGACAGACATCCAATTGCCCGGGGCCGCTTCCGGTTCCATAACTTCGAGACCGACACCGCTGACCCCGCCACCCCCTTGTGTTTTTAACGAAATCTTTTCCTTGATGGAACATTCTAATTTCCAATAAACGTAATGCGTCAAAAGCATAACCAAACCCAATAAAGATACGAATAAAATTGCCCCGATTATGTATCGACTAACGGTCATGTTAGAGTGGTTTTCAGTGACTTACCATAATCGGATCCCGATCGTTACACGAATCATGATCCCCTGTCGGGTTCCCGATTGATCTCAAAGGATTTTTTAAAAAATAAAAACATTCGTTAATAAATAAATGTTATTTACAAAACAAAGATTATTTCATTCTACAAACATATATACAAGTGAAACAATTTAAATCAAAATATAAAACTGTATTACAATAATAGACTAAAAAGATTAGATTATTTTCGCTGGTATAATTTACAAGAAAAGTTATTTACATTTTATGTGCATCGGTTTCTTTACTACGCTGTAACAATTCCTCTAGAACATCGTATCTCGTACCATTCTGCACCGCTTTCGTATACATTTTATCGAATTTCCTCATTTGTTTTTCAACAATCTTCTCAATCTCTTTGACTTTCCCGACACCACTGGGTGTCTTATAAGTCCCGCCGATTCTTCTCAGACCGTCGATATCTTCAAACGTAGTGTGGATAAGTCTCGCATTCATCTCCCTCCTTTCCTGCCACTGTCTGTGCCTTTCTGTCTTTCGCATTTTCCTTTCCTCTCCCGTGGGTGGCACCGACATTCCAAATTCCAATGCTAATTTGGTTAGTAATCCGAACCTTTCGACCAGAGAGGCGGTTTGATACAATTTACCGAACTCGTTCATATCGGATTCGACTTTGTCTTGGATGTCGACGATCGAATCCTCGACACCATACGCCTCACGCATTTTCATTATGCTCTCGTTGTCCACGGGCATCAAATTGTTTGTGATCCGGGATGACATCGCGGCTCTTTCCTTCTTCCTCTTCTCGCGTTCTATCTCCCTCTCCTCTCCGGTCGGTAGCGTTGAAATTTCAAATTCAGCTAACTCGGTTAATGCTACGTACCTTTCGTCCAGAGAGGCTGTTTGATACATTTTACCGAACTCGTTCATATCGGATTCGACTTTGTCTTGGATATCGACGATCGAATCCTCGACACCGTATGCCTCGTGCATTTTCGTTATGCTCTCGTTGTCCACGGGAATCAAATTGTTCGTGATCCGGGACGACATTGCGGCTCTTTCCTTCTGCCTCCTCTCACGTTCAATCCCCCGCAATTTCCATATGTGTTGTGACGGCTCTGTCGATGACGTCCGAGAATTGATGAAATTCATATTCCGCACAAGTTTGTTCATTACAGTTTCATTATTTTTAGAACACATTATTTGTTTATATAACGAATCCCGAGACATTATTTTTCTTATTTCGTCCTCAGATTCCATGATCGTTCCCTCCGCCGAACTTCTATCTGATGGACGGTTTTCACTTCACTTCACTTCACTTCTGCCTCCGCCGGGATGGTTTTCTGCATAAATATGTCAGCTTGAACGACTCCAGCGGCTAGTTTCCAACTGGCGCGATCAGAGTGAAAGCGCGTATTCAAACGTGAGGAGGTGAGTGGGGGGCCGACCTCGACCCCTGAGCAATGGAGGGGATACGCCGGGAGGATTGTTGGTGGGGATTCGAGTAGAGATCCGCGAGTCCGTGCTTTCCCGACTCTCATCAACCCCAAAACAGATTCTCGGACCTTAAAAATATTTGCTCTGTAAGATTTTGTCCCTCCGAAACATATACGATTTCCACCCTAAATCCAGCAAACGGGGTGATATTGACTTTGAAAATCTTTTAGCGGTACTGTAGAGGTAACAAGACACAAGAGACAAAAAATATTTCATAAAAATGATTTATTTTCAAAGCGACAAAATTCGTAAATTTTTGGACATATATTGTTTTTCTACAAGTATAACTCCCCGTTTGCAACTGAAGTCGGAATCGTCGAATTCGATACGTTGGTGAAAAAAGTAGATTCCTCAAGCAAAATTTCGTTTTCGCCTTCAAATTCGATTGTCTGACTGAAAGACCGGGTCACCTTATCGTTTCCTGTTGTTGTTTTACGGGAAATTGCGCAGAGGAGTTTCCAGACTCCAAGAAGATTTTCGGATTTTCTAAAGTCTTCGCCAAACAGAACGACGCATCGGATTGAGTGTTCCTTCGTGTCCAATTCAACGATATCTCGTCGATCGTAATTTGTACTGATCGTGTCGTTCGAACAAGAATATAACACAAACAAAATTATCACAATGCTGGTAATACAATCCTTGAGATTAGAAATGTTTAAGAAACGTTTAGCCAAACGTCGTTCGGCTTTGAGTTGAAGCAATAAGTAACGCTCCTGTATAGTAAGATCGTGCCAGGCTTCTTCGATTTCTACGCAACTCATTATGTCCTCCTCTTTTCGTCGGGACGAGAGCAATTGACACAAACACCGGTCTTGTTGTAGGTTGGAGTGATCTTGACAGGATACGACTCTCGACCAAAGCTGACCGATAAGCGAACAAATGTCGATTATCGTATTTTCGACGAGACCACCCCGACTCTTGGTTGGATAAACCGTCCTAGTTATTCACTCTCGGAGTAGCGTCGATCGCTAAAGATCCGACGAATTCAACATGAGCACATTTATCAAAAACATAATGAGACGGATACGTTTACGTAATTATATACGAGACAAACAAAGCGGTAATACTTCATACGAACAACGTTTGACAGCGCAGATGATACGCGCTCGTCGTTATTACATGGTTTTGATGTTTTGTATTGGCTTAACGTACGCGATATTTCAAGCCGTGATCTTCTCTTCGAGAATATCGTCGTGTTACACGCCGGAGATGAACACCGACATCGTTCAACTGGCCACAGAAAAACAAGATATCCGATGCGCCGTGGTTTCCCAACAAAATTCGGGAAAGGTATCGTCAAAAGAGAGTTTTCAAGATTCCGATGGACTTCTCGGTATCTGGAATATTTTTGAAGGAAAGAGTCACGACGTTAAAATCCGAATGAAAAATAGAGAGATAAATCCGATAACAGTTGATTTCATCGTTAAGATAGAGAGGCAACGTGTCAACCTTTCCAAAAACTCCGGGTGATGGCCAGAACAGGATTTTTGACAGTAAGATCTCCGAAATGACCACCTTGGTATTATATTTTTTTCAATAAAATTTGTTAAACCTCAAATTTCAGTCTGATCTGTACCCTTGATAGCATAAAGCCAAACACGAGTCTGAATCCTTGGCCGGGCGTAGGCGAAACACGTGTATATTAAAACAAGAATGCATCGCTAAATTCGCCTACTAATCAGAACGCCCGTCTCGAGTGAGTTCAAAGACCTGACCCGGAATAGGCTATGTCGGGGTTTCCGGATTAACTCGGGTTCTAGCTGCTACAAAATTACTACCGAAAAATAATTTACAAAATCCCGTTTGTGACCATCTTCTCAGACGTCCACCGTGAGACTGAGAGTTTCCCCCACCACTTTTTTTTCGGTCAACCCTCTACTCTCAACAACTCTGGACCGACGACCAATAGGATTCGAGTATTTTTCCCGCCAAAATGTTTAGCAAATCAGAGGGCGGGATTTTTTTGAGTGTCGAGTAAATCGTCTCGACAAAACCTCAAAAATTGATATATACGGGGTATCGTTCGCGCGCGACTCTTTAGCTCCTTGCCCATTATAATGACTCCTTCAAGGAAGGAGCAGCGGGGAGGGGCCGGCGCGTCGCAGGGTGGGATTTTTTTTACTGTTACTAAGAATTTTTCATCTCAGAAAAATTGTCTCCGCTAAGAGAATAATTTTGTCCTCGCCGCGCGAATAATTTCCGGGAGACAAAAAACAAAAATTGTACCGCTCTTCTCGCCCGTCATTACGATGGCGTGGTGAGCGTTCGGTTATCCGAATAGAGGTACAATCTTTTGCACATAAATAGTTGTGTCCCGAAACAGAACTTATTTTCAGTCGATACGTCCACACACATTTCTGAGAGCCGGCCGAACCGAATTTTGCACAACCTCGGATTCGGCCGAACCCGAAATACATTAACTACCATGAAACAACCTCGGATTCGGCCGAACCCGAAATACATTAACTACCATGAAACAACCTCGGATTCGGCCGAACCCGAAATACATTAACTACCATGAAACACATTCATTACCGTGGGCTCGGCCGTACCAGAGAAACACATACACTGCACCGTGCTCGGCCAAAATCGAGTTTGACTTCCACGAGCTCGGCCGAGTTGCGGTTTGTACATACGCTTTCCGCGGTCTCGGCTGAAACCGAGACAAGCTACTACATTGATACGGATTCGGCCGAGTTTTAGTGAATACCTCTTTTTCTGTCCACAATACAAATGGGTTTGAGGAAAAAGATAATGAGAACACAACAGTTACAATGTTATTTATATTTGCATATCTAAGAACTACAGTAATAAAGTTATTTACATATCTACATCAAATAAAAGGTAATGAGAACACAACAGTTACAATGTTATTTATATTTGCATATCTAAGAACTACAGTAATAAAGTTATTTACATATCTACATCAAATACAGTCGTAACGAATCCCCCGCTCAAGTCCAACACGATCTTGGAACCGTCTTCTTTTGTCCGGACGATGGACAAATCACATCCTTCTTTGGCGATTTTTGTACACAGTTTTGCCAAAAATGCTTCACAATCGCCTTCGGCCACTGCCTTGTCCCACTCGATTTTGAGTCCCATTTTTTTTACTAAAATGTAGTCGAAGAGCAGTTCGAGATCGCTGCGCCCCAAATAAGGTTTCGGCTGTTGGTCAATATTGAATGTAGAGCGATCCATCACTCCGACAAAGTCTTACGATCCACCCCTATTTCTCCACAAAGAAGTTCCTTTTTCTTTCGTGTCGTCTTCTTCGTCTTCTGACGATGACGATGGTGATGACGAATCAGACGCTTGTGATGCCGCAGGACTGAGGACGTTTTGTGCCGTCTCCGTGAAGATGGTTTTCTCGACTGACATCCTCGTCGGAGTGGTGGACGGTTTGTCGAGGGTAACTGCTGTTTTCTCATTTAGATTGGTTCGTGGCGATATGGCGGCATCGGTGTCTTTGGAGGACTTATGTTCACCACTGTCTGCTCTTTCTTCTTCTTCTTCTTCTGTGTCACTCTCAGGCTCGGTCGCTCTATCACCGCAATCTTCATTTTCCGTATCTCTCGAGGATACCTCGTTTGATGGATCCGTATTCACTTCGCCGGTCGTAACTGGTTTGACAATTATCGGGCTTTTGGGAGAATCAGTCTTTTTTTGTTTTTTTCCACGTCTTTTCGATGCCGTAGAGGTAGTCGAGGAGGATGACGATGATGACGATGAAGACGATGATGTTGACGATAAAGACGACGTGGAGGCTGACCTTTTTCTACCGGCCGTAATTTTCGCGACAGCCGTATCAAACAAGCCATTCGGAGTGTCGTCGTTCGCCTCTCTCGAAGTTCTCAGCCCACACTTGTTCGTGACTAGATTATTAAGCGACTCCAGTTGGCAATAAACGCATTCGCTGTAATCCCTACAACCCTTCCGAAACATGCACGCAGAAGATCGACGCATCGGTGTCACTAGCCTGGTATCGAATTCATTGTGCTTCTTTAGTTTATCCAACTGTTGTACCAAAGACTCGTAATCTTTGCATCTCTTTATTTTCTCTTCATCCAACACGGATGGTGTCGTCAACGTCGTAAACACTTTCACTCTGTTCAGTTTTAGAAAAGAATCAAAAATCGAGATGACTGAATCACACGAAGATCTATATTTGTTTATCGTATACTTTGCCGTGCACTTACCAGCCCGATCGTCCTTCTTCGACGGATACATGGCCATCCGTTGTGTATAAGATTTCCTTTCCAAATAGTCTTTTGATTTTGATTTTAAATAAAATATATTATACTCTCCGTCAATGAGAAATCCGAATGTCCCTTTCCCGCCTACCCAAAACAACTTTTTTTCTGCGACGTGACAGTCCTGGTTGGTGTTAACGGCCCTCGATGGTTCTGCGCTGCGGGGTGACGGGGGACGACTAACACTTCTGTGGGTCGAATAACGGCGATCCAACGACTGTCTCTTTGACGGTGTTTTCTCTCTGTAGCGGTCCCGGTCGTAGTGCGGTGACGATCGGTGACTGCCGCTGTTATGCCGCGGTCGATGGTATTCCGGAGCGACACTCTTGGATCTTGAGAAATTAAATCTCTCTCTCACACGATCTAGACTCCCGTTACGTCTTCGATCCGGGGCATAATACGGTCTGTAATCGTGATGAGAATAGCGGTGCCTTTCCATGATGTAAAAATATCAGCACTCGATGTCACAGTTTACTAATTTACGGACAGTTCTATAAAATTGTCACTATGTCGATTAATAATAGTAAAAGCGTATCACGTCAAGACAAAACTCCGGAGCGTGTATCGGTGCTAAACCAAAACTGAACAAACCTGCTCACCACCAGCCTATTTAAGCGATACCCCCCCTCCCTTCCTCATTCCCAACACCAACCAGTGACCTCGAATCCCCTCTCCTTCGCCTTTCACCCGTTACGACAACGCCCACCTCGCGGGAAAGCGATGTTGGGAAATCGGTATACAATTGAATAAACCTATTCGATTGTTATATTTGACCATACAATTTGTATCGGTCAAACATATAACAAATTGTTGAAACAATTTGTTATTACGTTGTACGGCGGCTGCCCATATTTTTCTTCCATTACAACAGTCATCGGGATCCCGATTCGATGGATTTCAATCAATTCGAATTCTTTAACTCGCAAACCCGAAAATCGATATGTACGGAATATCGTTCGGGTGCAGTAAAAATATATATTTTTACGATTTACTTCTCACAATGGGCATTTGGTTATCCACAAGGGCGTGAAAATATGTGCAAACATAAAAGGTGGACTCATGGCCAGACTACACTTTCCGTCAAAACATAAAAACGTTTGTGTCGGCCGTTTCTTTGCCGTAACAGTGGTGACCTGGCGTGCTTATAGCTAGGATGGCACGAACGGTAAACCTACCGAGGGCGTTCGGTTGCCCGCTCGACCCATCAAAATCAGAGAACAATATTTGTTCTCATCCCCTTCTATTACATCGAACATGTGTGGTTCGAGAAATGTTTGTATTTTTGCGGCACGACTGGTAAACCTCACCGTGGGCATTCTGTTGCCCGCTTGACCCATCAAAATCAGAGAACAAAATTTTGTTCTCATCCCCTTCTATTACATCGGACATATGTGATTCGAGAACAGCTTGTGTTTTTGCGTCGTGTTGAAAAACGTCGATGGCTGAAATCAAGAATTATTCAGGTGAAAATATTTTCTTTGTACGTTGAAATACAAAAATATGACTTAACCCAGTGTCGGGTTGGCACTTTGGGCTTCCCCCAGAGCTTCGGCTATGCAGGTGCGCATTAGCGATTCGCATATCTCTTTTATCCGCCCAATTACCGCCGTTCTCTTTTGGCCGTCTAAAGGATACAACAAAGTCAGAACCGCAATGAGGACGATTAACAAAAAGTAAAACCACAACGTTAACAGTTTGGGCAGACCTGCCGTATCAAGAATGGAAGCAGATTACCGGCGCAAGAACGGACACGAACCAGAGGAGTTTGAACCCCGCGTCACCAAACCCGCGTTCCCGCCAGAGTACGTTTAGAACACAGGATTCAGACTGCCGAATCCATTTTGGCTCCATGTCTTTACGCGAAAATACATCACATATCCGTGTGTAAACTTTTGAATCACACCGCGTGTTACTCAGAAAAACCCTCTTTGAGATTGTCTCTGTTGCGTCCGTTTTTAGGCTGAAATATTTCAAAGTCCCTTTTGCGACCGTCCCCTTAGACGTTCGCCGTAAGACTGATCATTTCCCCCACCACTTTTTGGTTCGGTCGATCCTATACTCTCGACAATCCTCGAACGCCGACCAATAGGATTCGAGTATTTTTCCCGCCAAATTTTTTGACCAATCAGAAGGCCGGATTTTTTTGTGTGTCGAAAAAATAATCTCGACGTGACCTCAAAAATCTATATATACGAGGTACCGTTCGCGCGCGACTCTTTAGCTCCTTGCCCATTATAATGACTCCTTCAAGGAAGGAGCAGCGGGGAGGGGCCGGCGCGTCGCTGACTGGGTTTTTTTTTGCTATTGGATATTTTACAGATTTACCCAATACAAATTTTGTAGCCTGCCATATTAAACTTTTTGTCAGATCGGTTACCCGCTCGGGATGGTTAACATTACACAATTCTAAATAAGTTACATCACGATCGTATTTTATTTTCAGCCAAACTGCAAAATACAAACATTTTCACCGCTCTCACCGAAACATGTCTTGGATCGGAGTGAAGAGGGTGTGCGTCGCCCATGTTTTCGCATCCCACCGATTCACGGACCATGCTAAATCGGCACCTCGCGGAACAGAGGTGTAAAACCGTGTGTTATATTTTTCTATTTAAAAGTCGGCCAAATATTTCAAAACTTTTTTCGCCGAATTTTATTTTCTGCGGGACCGCAAAACCCTGACTTTTTCACCGCTCTTCACGCCGTGTCCATATCGCCGTTTTGGGTCAGTGACGCCCGTCGGTGCGACGCTCAAACGAACTCAGTTAACGTTAATACGACGTAAAAACGGACGTACAGTAGGACGCCGTAAACAGAGATGTAAAACCGTGTGTTATATTTTTCTATTTAAAAGTCGGCAAAATATTTCAAAACTTTTTTTGCCAAATTTTATTTTCTGCGGGATCGCAAAACTCTGACTTTTTCAACGCTCTTCACGCCGTGTCCATATTGCCGTTTTGGGTCAGTGACGCCCGTCAGTGTGACGCCCGTCGGTGTGACGCTCAAACGAACTCAGTTAACGCTAATACGACGTAAAAATGGACGTACCGTAGGACGCCGCAAACAGAGATGTAAAACCGTGTGTTATATTTTTCTATTTAAAAGTCGGCCAAATATTTCAAAACTTTTTTCGCCGAATTTTATTTTCTGCTGGACCGCAAAACTCTGACTTTTTCACCGCTCTTCACGCCGTGTCCATATTGCCGTTTTGGGTCAGCGCGGGTCTAAACAGAACTCAATTACCGCTAATACGACGTCGAAACGGCCGTATCGTCTCGTCTAGGGTCGGCGCGAACAGAACTGTAAAACCGTGAGCTTTTTTTATTTTTGGCGAAGAGTCAGCCGGGGATTTCAAAACTTTTTTTCACCGAATTTTATTTTTGCTGGACCACAAAACATAGCCATTTTACCGCTCTTCACGTAGGCCTAAAAGGCCTTATCGTCACGTTTAGGTTTGGTGCGAAGAGAGGTGTAAATCCGCGAGTTTTAGTTTTTCTTTTTGACGTAGAGTCGGCCGTCGATTTCAAAACTTTTCTCGAGTAAAAAAATGTGTGTAACAAATATTTAACCCCCCCAATCAGCGACGCGCCGGCCCCTCCCCGCTGCTCCTTCCTTGAAGGAGTCATTATTATGGGCAAGGAGCTAAAGAGTCGCGCGCGAACGGTACCTCGTATATATGCGATTTCGGTGGCGTGTCGAGATCTAATTTTCGACGCGCGGAAAAATGCAGCCTTCTGATTGGCCGAAATTTTTGGCGGGAAAAATACTCGAATCCTATTGGTCGGTGGTCGGGGGTTGTCGAGAGTATTGGGTTGACCGAAACAAAAAGTGGTGGGGGAAACTCTCAGTCTTGCGGCGGACGTCGAAGGGCACGGTCACAAACGGGACTTTGAAATTTTTTCCGAGCGATTGTTTTTTACCGTTACTTTTTCTTCAGTCTGAAAAAGTCTCGATTCAGTATTTTTGAAAGTCGACTGAAGGTAGCGGGCAGAACCGGACCCAGAAATAACCCTATGTCGGGTTGGCCGTGACAGAGCTTTTGGGTAAAGAGGTTTCCGGGTTAGCTCGATGGATTCGCTTGAGACGGCCCAATGACAGTGCCAAACCGGTTTCTCTATAATCGCTGGTAATTTTGGTCTCAACCAAGACCGTCATTTGACCATAGTAATCAACAACTATAGAAACGGTCTATTGTTAGTGTTTTATTCAAATAAAAGAAACAAAAAGTGTACTTTGCACATTTTTTCAGTCCAATTTATTTGGCTCAATTCTTCTTCTCAAGACCTTTGATACACATACACTTCTTCCGGGTTCGGCTGAGCCTGAGAAAGACTTACGGTCTCGGTTGAGACCGTGGAAATTACATTTGATACACTTCTTGCGGGTTCGGTTGAGCCTGAGAAAGACTTTTACGGTCTCGGTTGAGACCGTGGCAATTTTTTTGGTAACATAAATTTGATACACATACACTTCTCCCGGGTTCGGCTGAACCGAGAAAGACTTTTTTGGTAACATAAATTTGATACACATACACTTCTCCCGGGTTCGGCTGAACCGAGAAAGACTTTCACGGTCTCGGTTGAGACCGTGGCAATTTTTTGGTAACATAAATCTGATACACATACACTTCTCCCGGATTCGGCTGAACCGAGAAAGACTTTCACGGTCTCGGTTGAGACCGTGGCAATTTTTTGGTAACATAATGACCAACAACCATAGAAACGGGATAATTGAAAAACAGGTGTATATATATTACAATTTTTATTTACAAATTACTAAAATCTAACAAAACCGGGTGTATATATATTACAATTTTTATTTACAATGTGTATATATATTACAATTTTTATTTACAAATTACTAAAATCTAACAACACTGGGTGTGTATATATATTTAGTCTAAAATCTAACAAGAAAATATGATTATTTATAATACATTTAGGCGGTTTAATATTCACCAACGACGGGAGATCTTGGTGCTGTAATGGTTGCGCAGTGCCCAAACTCTATTATTAGTGCACGGTCGTGACGAAATGTCCACGTTGGTGTGATGGCCGCAGGCTTCGATACGGGGATCGAAATTGATCTCCTCCCTCTTCGGTAGAATGACATATTTGAATTTGCATACTTTGGTCAGATAATGACGAACGGTCTGGTCGTACGTGATCAACCTGATGAATTTGTTTGCGCCTCTTTCGCTTTCCATTTCACACCAGTTTTCACGATACACATAACGGGTGAACTGTTGTATGAAATCGTCAAAAATACAGATACGGCTACTATCCGAAATGGAGTTTTTCGTCACCCACGACATGCCGTGAGTCATTGACGAAATCTCTCGATTTTCGTTAACGCACTGTTTTCCTTCTTCTTGAAGATAATTTATGATCCAATGTGAAAGTAGTGGTGGGCCGGAAATACGAATGACGCTTACCTCTTTCGGTCTAAGCCTGGTCAACATGAGCGGATCCGACACACAGATTTTCGGTTTGTACAACGACAGTAGAAAATTCATTTCTACGAAATATGTGCAGTCAGTCGTTATCATCAAATTATTGTAACCTTCGAGTTCAATCGACACATCTCTGAATCTCGTAGGTACGCGACTCCCTCGTCTCCGCCCGTCCCGTTGTTTTTGCGTTTCCTCTTCGTCCGCTAGCTGAACATCACCGTTGTCGCCGAAACGAGTGGGTTGATTATTATGCGGACTTCTGCTGCGCGACCTCGGATCACGAATTTCATATCTGGAAATCCGATCAACACCGCTTATTTTTTCTACGATCTGCTCTTCGTGGATTTCGACTTCCATTTCACTGCTGACCAAAGCGGTATCGCTGGTTTCAAAAGTGACGGGTTGTGTTTCCTCTTTTTTGATTTTTGCTACGATCTGCTCTTTGTTGTTTTCGCCTTCCATTTCACTGCTGACCAAAGCGGTATCGCTAGTTTCAAAAGTGACGTGTTGTATTTCCTCTTTTTTGATTTTTTCTACGATCTGCTCTTTGTTGTTTTCGCCTTCCATTTCACTGCTGACGATCTGCTCTTTGTTGTTTTCGCCTTCCATTTCACTGATGACGATCTGCTCATTGTTGTTTTCGACTTCCATTTCACTGCTGATCATGACAGTATCGCAGGTGACGAAGGTGATGGGTTGTGTTTCCTCTTTTTTGTTATTGGCTTCTAATAAGTTCAGCTCATAGATTTTTTCTTCGATCTGCTCTTTGTTGTTTTCGACTTCCATCTCACTGCTAGTTATCTTCTCTTTGCTGGTAATAGCGGTAGCTGCCTGCTTTCCGTTGATGTCTTCGTCCTGTGCCTGTTTCAATAACGTCATCAAATGTGTCTTGAAATCTTCATTCTCCATAATATATTTTACCATCTCTCCCAACTGACACTCTGGACGCTGGAACACTGAACACTCCATGCTTCACTGACTAAGACTTCCGAGAGTTGGAACAAACTGCCGAACTGACTTTGTATGTCCCGGTGACAACTATATATAGGCGACGCTAGTGGTGGAGTATGAAAGTGAAAGTAGATGTGGGGGGGGATATTCCACGCCCACCATACCCCCACGCTCCGTATCTCATCGGGTCACCGATTTCTTCTGACAACGGCCGTCACTGACGTAACGGCGTCAAACGCTTTGAGTTGAGTACGTTTGTAGTTTTGCGGTTCGTCGGAAAGTGTAATCTGACCGTGGACAACATTTGTTTCGTGAGAGAATTTACTTTTACACGCAGTGACGGTGGTGACAATTACGGCTTCCCGCTCGCTCCACCACCACCGTTACGGCGCCAAAATTGTCGACGCGAAGAGCGTTAAAAATGTTTTGTATTTTTGCGTTTATCCGGAAATTATAATCCGGCCGGGACAAAACTTTTCTGTGGTAAAAATATTTTTCTTTCAATCATAATAATAAAAAAATCCAACTAGCGACGCGCCGGCCCCTCCCCGCTGCTCCTTCCTTGAAGGAGTCATTATTATGGGCAAGGAGCTAAAGAGTCGCGCGCGAACGATACCTCGTATATATGCATTTTTTATGGCGTGTCGAGATATATTTTTCGACGGACAAAAAAATCCGGCTCTCTGATTGGCCGAAATTTTTGGCGGGAAAAATACTCGAATCCTATTGGTCGGTGGTCGGGGGTTGTCGAGAGTAAAGGGTTGACAGAACCGAAAAGTGGTGGGGGAAACGATCAGTCTCGCGGCTGACGTCGAAGGGGACGGTCGCAAAGGCAATTTTTCAACACCCGTAACCACTTTCGTGAACGAAGAGAGATGGCCGTAAATGGAATGTCTACGGTAGCATACCGAAAAAAAAATATTTTCGGTGTGTTTCTTTTGTAATAAAATTTGTTAAACACGAAACGGCAGTCTACCCGAGCGACGCACTTTGGCGTTTTCCCCTCGCTCCTCATGTGAGAGGCACGGCCGAAACCTAAGAAATCCACCGGTTTCGGCCGTAGTAGAAAAAGTGAAAGAGTTTGGCCAATCTGGAAAAGGATATTTTGTGAAATAACGACAAACTTTTTTTTCTAAAACATATATTTATTATTGTAACAATAACTAACATCGGCTACGATAAACGTCCGAAGCGAAACCCATCCCATTCTGATATGACGCGGGATATTGTGTTCTTCGCTGTTTTTCGTGCGAAGATTGCGCACGGTTTACTTCCTCTTCTACTCCGTTTCCGTAGACCCGTCGCTTTCGTCCGTTTGATCGCGCCTTCTGATTCGGTCGGTCGTAGTGGCGGTCGATGTTGTCGACATGATATTGCGCGTAGCCGTCTCCGTAACGAGGATAACCCCGTTGTTCCAAATAGTCGAATTCCGGATCGTATACTCTCCTCGTCATACGGCGTTGTCCGTGAAATTCACCGCTACGGTCTTCATCGTACAGATAGTCTCGATCGTCGTAGTACCTTTCTCTGCCGTCGTAGTATCCGTATACCCCGTTTTCGGCCTGATGACTGTATTCGCCGTGACTACGATGATGTTGGGGATCGTCACAGTTTACGGTCACAGAAAAGAACCGATTTGGCAAGTACTCGTCAACCTCGCCACCGGAACGATGACGACGACCGCGACGTCCCCGACGAGTCGGGGTGCGGTTGTTTTGTTGGTGGTCTTCCTTTGGCCCGAATTGGCCCTCTCCTCCGTAGTTACGATTCGCCAACGACATATCACAAGCGCGTTTCCTCCGTGGATCGTTTCTTACCAATTCCCTAAACAGCGCGTCTTGTTGTCTGAGCCACAGGTGTTCGAGTATCGACATGTTCAGAAGAGAACATCTCTGATTCTTGTCAAATGACGTGACGGCACCGCCGCGAGAATGATCGTTGTAGCAAACGCAGACAATTCGACCCTTGCCGGATAGGTCGTACCTGGGATCCTTCGAGAGGACGTTGGAGACGTAAAGAAAGTCACCCGGAATGTGAGCGCCGGCGGCGTTGTCTCTTTGGTCGTATAGCAGTTTTTCGAACACGTGCATGTTGTTATATACAAACGGAAACGAGAACGTCGCCATGCGGATACCCCTGCTCTTGCAGAACGCGCGGTCCTCATCGTCTGCGGTATGACCGTCCACGTTGACTATAATGGGTTTCTGGAAGCGTGGCTGCTCGGCGGAATCGTTCGCTCGCTCGTATAGGTTCATTAACGCCTTTTTCTTGTTCGCCCCTTTCACGAACACGACACGGGCGCCCGATAAAATGCACAACACGTGTCTGTCGTCGTAGCGACACTCTCCGTCTTCCAACTTCAATCCGGTGTGTACATCGTAATGTCCGTTACCGTCGTCGGTGGGGATAAGGAGATGTGCAGGCACGTTATCGACTTCGTGTATCATGTTCAGCCCGGACACGATGGGACTGTTCAACATCCTGTATGCGAGCTCCTTGATCAGCGATCCGCGTCCACGGTGAAACACCAATTGCGCGTCCAATAACATGGCGTAATCCGACGACACAGCGGAGTGTTGTTCGCCGTTGTTGTCGTCTTCCCGAAGTAGCTCATCCTCTTCCTTTTCGGTCAGGTCCATGTCCTCTTCTTTTTCGGTCAGGCCCATGTTCGACACGAGGTCGGCGAGTAAAGCGGATTCGGTTTCCGCGGAAGCCGCGACGGCGTCGTTCGGCACTGTCATATTTTTATGTTATACCTACCAAAGCAATCTCACTTATACATTCCCCTCTGAAAATAAAAAAACACAAAAAGTCGAATTTACCGATACAAGAGGCTGGAAATAAACCCGTTGTATTTCACCTCGGTTGTGCCGTTTGGACGAATGTTTCTCTTGACCATACAGCCGGAAAGGCCGATTTCATCAGTCAGCATTATGTCCAGAGTGTTTTTATCGCTCACGTCCCCGCCGTAAGGATACGTCATCGTATCGTACAGCCTGACTTGATCCGCTACTGAAAACGTACCGGCGGCGTTTTCCGGCGGTGGATCCCGGGTGACCCGCAGCTTGGCCAACAATTTCCGTTGGTCGTGTTTCAATCGCGTTTTCGCTTCGTTATCTCCCGAATGAGTTATCGATCTCACGTCGACTCCGCTCATCAATATCGGACAGGCGTAGTAGACTTTGAATAGTTTATCGCGAGCTTCGATCATCAAACTGTATTCTTCTTCATCCACGGCGGTCCCGTCTTCGTACGAACGCATCGCTTCTTGAACGTTGATGTACGGACTGCGGTACACAGCTCTCCGCCCGCTCCGCTGTTGGTGGACGTGTAAGCATAGAAATTTGAACAACCGCATCAGTTCCATGTGGAGCGCGTCGTTCAGGGAATTTATGTATTGAGAACGCTCGGCGGCCGGGTCCCGCCCGCCCACGACTTCTATACCCCATTTGCTTTGTTTTCCGTACGCGAACGTGTGATAAAACTGTTTGAAGCGAAAATATTCGTTTTCGGGTGACGTTTTCATGTATTCGGGTCTCGTTACCAGTTTGACCAGATGGTACGGATTGGAGTCTAAAGCGAAATCTACGGAAGCGGGCATCTTACCGTCGACCTCAAACGGCTGCATGTCCACGTTCACGTACAGCATCAGGTCGGTGCAATAGTTGCAGACTATATCGCGCACTGTGTCAGCGTCTGTGTTGTCGTCCACCAATAGGAAACGTACCTCCACCAATTTTACGTCCGTGTCATTTGTCGCGCTGAACGTTTTCATCGCACGCTCGTTCAACAGAAAAATACTAAAGACCAATTGGACAGCGCCGTGTGACCGGCCGGCGGTCATGGCGTGTCTGAACGCCCTTTTAAATTTGGCATACCGCTGGTCACCTACAAAGGGTCCACCCACGCAGATTTCGAACGGATCAATGTTGAAGGTCACTAAGCGATCAAAGCGTTCGGGCGCGTTTTGTAGCGTCACGTCACAAACGTATACATCCGCGTTTTTCGTCAGTCGTATGGGTTCGGTGACGTTATCTCCCCTATCCCTCGCGGCGTCTCGTAAATATGAGTATAACGCCTCCGCACATACGAGCAATACCGCCGTCCTCCCGCCTCGACCACCCTCGCCCCGACGCGTCGCTTCGGTTAGACCCAAAATGTTTTCCAAAAGCAGACGTTTGTCCCTCTCGTATTCGGACACGTCGAGAAAAATATCGGTGTACACGATTTCCATCGGTGCGACGGGGCGCTCTTTGTAAACGACGTTGCGATTGCACGCTTTCGCGGGTGGTTGCAAGGCGACCGGATCTGCATTCACACTGGACGATATAAAGTCGTTCTGTACCTCCATCGCGAATTATTTTTTTACGGGATTTTTCAACAACCTGGACATTCCACTTATACCTGTCGCGGATCTTGTAAAATGATAGAACACGGGCTTACGGTGGCGCGCGCTTTTCGGCAGCGCGTCGAGCATCTCGGCGACATCGTCGTCGTTTCCCTCGTCATTTCCGGCGTCGCTAACGCCGTCCGCCACCTCGGCGATCAGACTGGTGCCGGCGGCAACCGTTTTGCCGGCGCCCGTCGTTACTGTGGAGGGTGGTTTGCGTACGCCGGCCCCGGCTACCGTTTCCATATCGCCGACGAAAACTCTAAACTCTTCGGCCATCATGGACACCACCATGGTGTTGACTAGCATTTCACGCAACGCGACCCTTTCGGTTTCCGGTTCTAACGACGTATCTTGAAAATCCTCTTGATAGTCAAATTCTCCCTCGATCTCGTCGTCACTGTCACAGATCGGCAACGGTACCGAGGTGTTTAGAAGAGTTACGATCTCGTCTTCGGACGGTGGCTCACGCTTTCTTTTTGCGTTGTTGCTTGCCGTGTTGATTGAGCGTTCGAGTATTTTTGTACTTTTCGCTATGTTTCCAAACATTTCCTGCACGTGTATATCGATGACGAGCGGCCGATTCAGCAAAGGCGCGGTGCGCAGTTTATCGTTCGTGATAGGGTCAAAAAAGGAAAGGGTGTTGGCGTCGATCGTATCGCGATAAACGCGTACGTCGGAAGACGACAACAGCATGTACAGCATTATCAGATCAGTTTTGTGCTTGCGCCCGATACGTCCGTTCAGTTCCATCCGTTCCAGCAAGCTTCTGAAATTCACAAACCCTACGAGAAACCCGGCTCGCATTCGGTACACGTCCCAGATGTTGGACGAATTGAATCGCGGGTCGTTGGCCACCGTACAGCCGCGAACCATCGCTTCGTGAACCAATCTGACCGCCTCGGTCTCTTCGGCCCATTCGTATTTCGTGGTGAAAAGGCGGACCAAACTCGTCACCAACGAGCCGAGTGTTGTACGGAACACGGAGCCGTTCCACAGACGCGCCATATTGATTTCGTCGAGCACGACGCCCAGACTGGAAGAGCCGCCGGTCACGACGCGTCTGAACCACGGATTTTCCGGATCCACTTGTTCCAGGCCCGTGGGTGGCGGGTCGGTCGAACCGGTGGCCCCTTCTCGGTTTCCCGAACCGCCGGCGGCGGCCTGACTCGTTCCTCCTCCACCCGCACCCGTCCCACCGCTAAGCGATATGGGAGTCCTGTCTGTTTGCCGCCGGCCGTGGTTAGCTCTGTAATTTTGTAAAAAATTCGGATATTGATGCGCCATTAAAATTTCATCGGCCTGATCTGCGATCGTGTCCATGACTGCGCCGGGATCGGTGCCGGTCCGACGCGCGTTTCCCATTATCGATAGTTGGTCTTTCAGGTTTTCACCGATCGTTTCCCATATTGCCGGGTTGGAAGTCATTTCGCTTTCGGCGGCGAACGTGTTTCCTAAAACAGTCCGTCTGGTCATTCCGGCGTTCTCCATGTCGTCCAGAGTCCTGAGTATCCTCCTGTCTGCTTCCGCCTCGAGGGGATTTCCCGCCATACCGAAAACTCCGATTCCGGGTGCTTCTAACGCGACGCCTTCCCGCGATCCCCCGGGTTCCACCAAGTCCCGGGCTTCTGGTCCATTTAATCGAGCGCGCGGTAAAATGTTTTGAACGATATTGTCCATTTGATTTTGTACCGGGGGCATTCTATTGTCGGCGGCTATTCTGCCACCTACACCCGCCCCACGACCCCTCCGATTTTTTTTAGATGCGGCCGATGCTCCGCGAAGAGCATTCTGCCGTAAACCCGCGGCGGTTCTACTCACGTTATCCGACCTGTTGGAATACAAATCCATCTCGGATACGCGTGGCCCTTTGGTGGCAAAGTGTTATTTTCGAGGGTACGGAAAAGGAGTTTAACGATGTAATTGTCTTCTTTTGAACTTTCCGTAGATCGCAGTAGAATTTTTGTGGATTCGTTGCAGCCCCTTTTAGTAACGTGACGTCATACAGGACAGTGCACGTAACGGTAGAGCGAGAATAAACTCAGCCCCTATAAACTTTCTCGACATACTTATTTTCCTTAATCACGGTGTTTTCGGGAGGATACTATTGTTTTTTGTTATTTTTATTTTACGCTCGATTTTTCCTTGTCGATCCGAATATCGAGAGATTCACTCGGAACCACTGACGGAACCGTCATCGGACGAACTGGACTCTTCGCTACTCGATTGGTTTTCGGACTCCGTCGTTTCGCCCGTGTGTTCAGCAGGTCCGTCTTTGGAGGTGTCGGTGAGCGGGGTCACGTCGGACAATGCCACGTTTTCCGCGGCGGCGCATTCCCTCAGGTCCGGATACAATTGACGAGTCGTTTCGGTAGAGGTGGGGGGGTCGTCCGTCCGTACCAATCTCTCGACCACAACGGTACCGCCCCGCACATTTGTCTCTGCCGTTCTCTTGGGTCTCGTCCAGACGCGAGTCGCCTTCGAGACAATATTATCGCCGTTCGCACGCTCCATCAGTAACACTCACTTACATACCACCTGGGAAATGATGGCGAGTCGCGGACAACGAGATCTCAAAATCGGCTGGATACTCTCGCCCCCTCGGATATATTTCAACGCACGAGAATCCAATAAAAAACACTTTGATCTCTACTGGGACACCATTTATTGTGATTACAGCTATCTCACACACTACAATGCGGAACTGCCGTTTGAAGAAGCAAGCGGGATTACGCCGCAGTCACGGGATCGCGTTCACACCTCCACCGCGATTCGTCGCGAACGTTGCACGCGTCATCAGAAGCTGGGTCAAATCATTTTTCACAACCGTCAAACCATAATCGAATTGGACAATCATGATTATGAACTTTCAAATGTCGGTTCGGGTAAAAAGTTCTGTTTGAAACGAGCGTGTTTTCACGCGCTCGCTAAGGAATGGGATCCAATCGACGAGAGCGCGGGCTGCTTGTGTAAGAACGGTCGGTATTCGAACTGGTGTTCTTCGCCGGACGAGACCGAATTACAAAATATTTTAGTACCCTTTTTCGTAACGTACAATAATCGGACTTACGACATTGTCAATCATTTCAAAATGACACCGTCGCCTTCGTACGAGACGCGGCAGTATATACGAGAAACCACTCGATCTCGGTTGGCAAACACGTGCGGCAACAGAAAACGCGTAGCCGTCTTCAGGACTGTAAAGCGGGCCAGGAATCGAGTACACCACGTTATGATTCAAGATATTTTCGCCGAGTCCGTCCGCGTTGAAACGGACTGTGGTTTTGAAGAGTCGCCACCACCTCCACCGAAACGGAGGATAACTGAACTTTCTAGCGATTATCACGCTGCTCGCGCCGAGCGACTGACATTCGGCTCGACCTACTTGATGCACACGGTCGAATCCGAATATTGGAGAAAAAGAGCCAAAGCCATGGGAGCCGTGCCGATATGGAAGTCCAATTACACGTCGCACATTCCGATCGAATATCCCGGATTATTGATGTGTTTGGAATATTCAAAACCAAAAAAACTGGGAACGGGCATATTTGGCAATTATTTGAAAACGGTTCTGACGCAAATCAAAGAAAAACTAATTGGAGTTATCTCGTACAATAACAACAACGTGCTACCGGAAACACACAGACTATGTTTCGGCGGTGTACCAGTAACATCCGCCAGTAGTCCAACCGACCATCTCCCGTATCCCCGGGCGTGCACTCTGAGACTACCTTTTCTGAATCCGCCGGTATTGGAGCGGGCTGGAGCGAATTCGTTCAAACGGTCGGTTCTATACGAACACGCCATGCATATGGTGGTTTCGGAAGGGGATACGGTATGGACAGGTGACGTGCTGTACACACCATCCAAGTTAGACTATGCGAATATAGCCAGGTGGAAGGCTACGCCGTTAAAACAGATAATTTTGAAACCCGGCGTATACAGATGGTCGCCGTTTCTTCTCGGCGTGGAATTCGGATTAGAAACGAGAAAAAAAGAAATGTCGAACGCTTGCCGAGAATGCAGCAGATGGTTATCCGCGTGCGAGCAATACTTCGATTTGACCAGAGGAGAAATGGCACCTCATTATTATTTGATCGATACCGCCCTTACGTCGCGCAAAAAAAAACGGAAAGTGTTTGAATGGACCCCGCTCGGGTACGCGGAAGGAGAGAATTTCGACCGACTGATCCACGTGTGGGCAAGCGACAGGGAAGAGTTTATGAACAACGGAGTAGACGGAGCGTCGTTCAACTGGTGGAACAGCGTCGACGAGCATCTGGAATCGGTCAAGATGTACTGGCCGGACACGAGGTTCCGAGGACCCGCCAATTGCGAAATGAAGACCATAAATTGGGGCGCTAAAAACAGCATCAATCTTCGTCATCAATTGTTCGGTAACGCGTCAAAAATCGTGTTGAAGAATCCAACCACCTTCTTCGAGCGGTCGTTGATCAGTGTCGAAATCTGTTCCGGAAGCGCAAAATCGGGCGGTTACACGTTACTGGACGAGACAACTTTGGAAGTCGTAGGCGCAGTCCTTCTGGACGTGCGCGGTGCAGATCGCCACTTGTACGAATGTTTTGGACACTCCAACGGAAACGACAACCCCTGTTTTCACGATGATGCCGGTGCGGACAGGGCGGCGGACGAAAAATATCTCAGCGACGTACCGGCCGTTGGCGTTCACTTTTGCACCTTATCGTACGAGTTGGCTTTGTCGGCGTTGTCTCATCTCTGTACACACATTCGCACGCACGTTCCGTGGAATAATGTTCGCTTTGAGTGTCTAAGAAACGCATGGAATTTCACCCCGCACCAGTTCAACATTCGCCCGTCCGACGTCGCCCACGCTCATAGATGTTTCGCGAAAAGTCGGAAGGTCATCAAATCAATCCCCAATCACCGATCAGATATCGACGTGTCGGTCAACCTGACCTGCAGGCCTCGAGATCGACGTTGGTACGCGAGAAAAGACGGAACGCCCGGTGATTATTTGTGAAATGACAATAGAAATTATCTTTTATAAACAAACTCTTATTTCTTTCCTTCTTCCCGTCCGATTCGCGCCGAAAAATCTTTCTTGGAAATCCTTCCCTCGTAATGGGAAAACGTTCTGTGTACGGCTTCCTTGTCGCGGCCCGAAAATCTATCATTAGTATAATCACCAATCAGTATGCAGAACACGCGAGCGTCAATATCTCTGACCACGTGTAGAGACGGTGGTTTTATTGAGCTATTCCAAACGACGAGGAATCCAACATCCCTCTTATCGCCGCTCCTCTCGACGAATGCGTATACGGTTTTGCCGTGCGTGCGGCCTATTTTCTTTAAAGAGAACGGTTCACCGAGGCGCAAACGAACCAACTGGTCGTTCGGCATGATAAAAGCGGACCGGGCCAGACGATCGCGACTGCCCACGTAACGGCAAAGCGAACGCAGCGTCTCTGACGCCGGTTGTCGCTCCGTGGACTCGTCGGGGTGTTTCGACCACCCCGCCAGCCATTGGTCGCCGGCGATAGACGTCCACGGTTCGGGATCGTTTTCGCTAAACTGCATTCCGTAATCGCTGTTGTACAACGCGCGGTACAGTGATTTTAATTCCACCGTATCGGCGCATATGAAAATAGTGTCGTTTTTCCTGTCCACCCAACGAGGGACGTAAACACCGCGTTGCGTGTCCAAAACGACGCAGGCGTTCGTATCGCGAACGCCGCCCCCAAGAGCGGTGATCAAATCGCCGACGACCGTTTTGCCGTCAAATTCCACGGCCGACACCAAGTCCGCGGGTTCCATCGCGAATGCACTTATTTCCTCGCGGGCCCGCGTTAAGGAGTCAAAAAGATTTTGTGTTTCTCATTTTTGACGTTACGAGCGGACGTTTTAGACTGGGGTGTTACGTCATCTAGACCCACCGCCGCCAGATCGGTCATTGAAGACTCTAAACGATCATGAATAGGGTAATTTTCCGCCACGACGTCGGCCGCCGCGGGGCTACCGGCATAACCGTCGTACCACCGGGGGCCCGAAGTGGGGGTACCTGGCCGAGACCGACCACCCCGCCCGACTTTGAAGAGTTCATCGGCGTCGTCGATGTAGTCGTCTTCCATGTACGTAAACGAATACGGCGACCCAATCATGACGGGTCGGTCTTTCGACAAATCGAATTCGCCCGACTCGAAATTTAGAAAATCGTCTTCTCGGTCACTGTCGTTTACCGTCGGTCTCCTCGTCTCTGTAAATGGCTCTTCGTTCGCGCCGGCCGATGGGTTGGGCGTGGTGACGCCGACACCCGCGTTTCTCGGTCTTTTCATACACACGATAAATCCGACGTCTTGCAATATGGAATCGACAAAAGATACGTAAGCCTTATCGTACGCGTCGAGTTTCCACTTGTGTCTGGGTGAGAAGAAGCGATCGAGAAAGTGAAAAACCGCCGTCATGCCGAAATACCCGCAGAACTTTTTACAAAATTCTCGGTAACAATACTTTCGCGCGAACGACACGTGTCTACTGATTCCGCCATCTTCGTAATCGCCATCTTCTAAGCCCAAAACCGAAGCGCTGGTCAATTTGAAATTCATCCATACCGTGTTGTTCGCTTCGCACAACGTTCCGTCGTGTTCCTTGACGGACTCTAGCCAAGCCGGCGTTACTGCCACAGAACTGGTGAACGTATAGTCTTCCAACCCACCGTACGAATGTGCGAAAAGGATTTCTCCGTCGCAACCCCAGTTTGGATCGGACATTGTACGTAACTAAGCTAGAATTTGTTTGTTTTTCCCTTGTATTCGATTCAAACGTACTTACAATATTTTTTACGGGTGTGGTGGAAGCATATTTTCTTCCGGGCCGCTTTCCGTTACCGTAAACAAACTTCTGCCGCTAAAATCGAATATTGACGGACGGTGGGGGGTTAGGGTTGATTCATGGAGGGCGTGAGAACCGGCTTGATTTGTCATTTCTATGTCTTCCCCTCCAACGGTTAAGTTTTCCTGAACGTTTGCCGACGATGACTCGCCGGAAGTAGCGGGCACAGTAGCGGGCACACTGTATAAATCGTATGTGGAACGTTGCTTTTCGTATTCTCGCATGGCGTTCAAATACGATTGGGTGAGTCGGTCTCTGAATTGCGGCGGTATCCGGGATATTGTGTCTTTGAGTGTATTCATTCCGTCTACGCACGTCGTATCGGACAAGACGCGTGTGTTTATCGTTACTGTCTGCGGATTATTGGTAAACGCACCGCCGCCACTGAATTTGTCGTAAATAGGATTATAGAATTCCGTTTCTTTGTTGGCCTGTCGAACGATGATGCATTTTTGCGTCTGATCCGCTCCATCGTTCAGATCGTTTGACGTTTCCATTTTGAACGTGGCGTCCGTGTGTTCTACGACTTTAAGAATTGTCAAATCGGTAACGAGACTCGGATTGAAGTCGGCCGCGTAAAGTATGTCGTGGGTCCCGTAATATCTATACACGGTCCTCAACATCTGTCCCGCCGATTCCATCGACTTTGTCAAGGGTCCAAACTTCCAGTCACGCCACGGAAATTCGTTCCACAGACTCATTTTGACAAATGGACCGATCCAGCAGGTTTTCAAGAGGTAACGATCGTTCGTCATAGAGTATGTTCTCACTTTATCCGGATACGAGTCCGACATTGGGTTTAGACACCATTTCAGCGTGTCCACGTTAAACTCCATGACCAGCGGAGGGACGAGCCCGTTCATAATCCATTCGTTACCCGTGTCGTCGTTTTGATAAAAGATTATCCCGCGTTGTGACATGTCGTGGTTCACTTACCAAATAGTTGTTGGTAAATGCAACCGCGAATCGTGTCGGATTCCCGATCCGATATACAATACAAGTGTTGTGACAAACAGTCGGTTTCCCGTTCGATTAATTATTGGTTTTTAAAAACATTACGAATATGCCCGTTTGGATATAGTCAATCGGACATATTCGTAAGTTTTTATTTGATTTATTTGTAAAATAAAACAATATACACGGTATAAAACCAATCCATTTTCGACATTTATTTTAAAAGGCTACAAACAAGTACAATAACTAACTATTCTATATATAATAACATTAAATAGAAATCTGCGTATCTCACACATTTAAATATATCTAAAAAATGGACAATGTGAATTGAATTTATATACGCAAAAAATTATATTTAATAACATCAATTTAACTAAAAAACCAATATTTGTTGTTTTCAAAAGAAGATGATAGCCGGCTCGTACAGGAGTGAGGCGGGGGTTGGCTAGCTGCTGGTTGGAGTGTCTACGACGATTCTTGAGTCGCCAGAGTCTGTGATGATTTTCCTCGTGTCTCCTTGTGGTGGGCTGCAGCTTCATGCTCACAGGCGTATTGGATGTTGTTGCCGAATTTCCAAAAATAACAATTAATCCAAAGGCATTTGCAACACACCTCGTAAAACCCCTCATTATACTCGCGCTCTAACTTCACACATTTCGCCTTCTTTCCGCAAGATTCACATTTCTTCGGTGCCATTATAACGATCAACGAGCTGGAGTGAATCTAACAAACAACCTCGCGACGGCTTTCCTTCAGCTAGACTGAATCTCGTGGCGTTGACGAAGAAAACTCGTATAGTGGAGGGGGAACTCGTATAGTGGAGGGGGTCAAGGGAGATTGGGTGGGGGGGATCTATCCGGGTTCCCGATATGCCTTTCGAATCTGTAGAGTCGGAAACAGTTGAAATATCTATAGAATCGTTCGCGGATTTTCAATACGACCTCGTTTGTAGCTCCCGGTGAATATCCTAATTTCGTACGGTAACGTACGAATACGAGTTCGGAGAGTTCTTTTATAGGATTCCAGACGGATTCGTTGTGTTCTTCAAAACGGAACAACGCGTTTCGCAGAGCGTGATAAACGTATTTCAACTCGTAAGTTTCCGTCCATTTCTCTTTGCAAGACTGGATAGGAGCGCTATTTGACGGGCCGTACAATAAATAGTCTTCCATAACGTACCGGTCGTTGTACGAGCGATTCGATTCTGAATTTTCCGTGTTTCCAAACAACCGGCCGCATCGAAAATTACAAATTGCCGGAGATAATCTCCTTTTCACGACCAGAAATTTCAACCATTGGCCTAGAAAATGGGTGGGATAAGTCATGCGTAAATCGAGCGTTGCCGTTGATGATATATGTAGCAAATGATCGCACCGCCGTTTTAGTAGTTCCGTCACTAAAGAAAGTACATGGTATTCTGTATGTAATTTGTTTTCAACGCAAAGAATTAAAATATCATCCAAGAATGTCGTTACGACTTTTAATTCTTTTATAGTATGTTCAACTTTTTCGTAATGAATTTCGATTTCAATACTCGTGAAGTTTCGTTTAGCTGTCATTCTTTCTTTCTGAGTACCCGTTGTTTTTTACAAATCGGAGTTTCGGATCATCTGTATATCAAAAGTGTCGCTTCACAGGATTCAAATCAAATGTCCCCTATTTCTTACAATTCGGTATCCCGATCCGTCGTCAACGTACGATTAAGGAATACGACTATTCGGGATCCCGTATGACCGGTTGATTCTATCCCCACCACCGCCTATAAATTGCTCCGTCTTCGCCGGTCTGGCTCAGTTCAGAAGGAGACGTGACAACATAGTTATGGTTTGTGCGACTGTTTATTTTTCATTGATTGAAAATGATGAACCCAGGTTGGGTTCCGGTCGATGTTGTGCGTGCGGGACTGTGGGAGAGTTTCAAATGATGACAGGATCCCCGGTAATGTATCCATCTTCGCTGTGCCCGGGATGTTCACATCAAATCGCCGGGGAAGTGTTGAATTGTGGATTTTATTTTTTGGCTTGCAAATTTTGCCGTCACTCTTGCCGAATTTGCAGTGACGTCCCACCAAAAGACCTGGTGTTAACGATAACGTGTGAAGTGTGCACCACCACGTGTTCCGAACGTTTCAATTCGGACACGTTGACGGATTCCCTTTGGAAGGCGAACAAGTATATCGTCTTCCCATATGAAAGACAACAGAACGAGTGGTGTCGCGGCTGCGGCTACAACCCGCCGGCGTTGCCCCAAGTGACTCCGTTGGATTTATCAATCCGAAAAGTAGAATTGTCAGACCAACCGTCAGACCAGCCGTTGGATACAACAGATTGGGCCACTTTAGAACCCATTCTCGACTCGTTGGAGGAGAATTGGACCACAATTCCAACGGATGACGAGATGAAAACCTGGGTGCCACTTCCCTCATCAGAAGCGGAGTTTTTTGATATGAGGATGGTTTAGTTTATAGTTGTTGTTTCTGTTTGTAGATTGTATTGATTGTTTGTATAAAATATTGAATTATTAATTATTGTATGTAGCTGTTTGTGGACTGTTGTAATTCATTAGTTTTGTATATAATTTGTATCAGTTTGTAGATTTTTATAATAATCAATTAGTTCTTTTATGTTTTGCATATAGTTATTTATTGTACTCTGCTAGTTTTTTCACATGATTTGTATCAGTTTGTAGACTTTTGAATGAAATATTGAATACTTAATTTTATATTTTTATCAGTTTGTAAACTTTTATAATCAATTGTGAGAATCGATTGAATTTTTATATTTTTCATATAGTTATTGTATATGTTTGTGAACTTTTATAATCTGTTATTTGTTTTATATAATTTTGTATTAGTTTGTAGACTTTTATTAAATGTTGAATGTTTCTGTATTTTGTAGACTTTTATAAAATCAATTAATATTTTTATATTTTGTTTATAGTTATTTTATCTCTAGCCTAAAATCAATTTGTTTTATATCATGTATTATTGTAACAATAAATCCAATAAAAATTCAAATAAAAAATACGAATATGTTTGTTTGGATATATCCAAACAAACATATTCGTATTTTTTAAAAACTAATAATTTATCTAGCGGGAACCCGATTCGATATTAAATATGATATAATTTCCGTTAACTGCATTAGCTGGGTTGATCTATTTTCTCCATCTATGCACAAAACGATGAGTCCTTTCATCGGACGATGCAGTTAACGGTCAAATATATCATTTTACCCGTAATTAATTTTTTCGGGTGCCGCCCGCGTTGCGGGTCATCGCAGGACTCGGTTAAAACAAATACGACGGTGAAACGGCCGTATCGTCACGTCTAGTGTCGGCGCGAAAAGAGGTGTAAATCGGCGCGTTTTTATTTTTCATTTTGACGGAAAGTCGGTCGGGGATTTCAAAACTTTTCTCGGGTAAAAAAAATGTTTGTAACAAATATTTTTTAAAAAACCACCCCAGTAAGCGACGCGCCGGCCCCTCCCCGCTGCTCCTTCCTTGAAGGAGTCATTATTATGGGCAAGGAGCTAAAGAGTCGCGCGCGAACGGTACCTCGTATATATGCATTTTTGGTGGCGTGTCGAGATATAATTTTCGACGAGCCAAAAAATCCTGCTCTCTGATTGGCTGAAATTTTTGGCGGGAAAAATACTCGAATCCTATTGGTCGGCAGCCGGGGGTTGTCAAGAGCATAGGGTCGACCGAACCAAAAAATGGTGGAGGAAATGCTCAGTCTTACGGCGGCCGTCGGAGAGGGTGGTCGCAAAGGGGACTTTGAATTTTTCACACTCTTCGCGCGGGCAACCGACCCCACGCGGTTAACCAAAGATTTAAAGCGGTTACCCGCGCGTTCTGATCAATATCTCGCGCGCCCCTTCTGTAAGCTAGGGACCTGTACGGAGAATGAAAAGGGATAAGTTCGTGTTTTCCAGAATAACCACCAGTCGAGTGTATTATGAGACTGGCGAGTTGCATAACAAGAAAAAACGGCGAGTTACAGAGCAAGAAAAAAGGAAGCTTTGAGGGCCGGATAGATCGATCTTCCCCATCTATGCACAAAAAGTTGAGTCATTACACCGAAAGATATAGTTGAAGGTAAAATATATCATTTTTCATATCAAATCGGTTTCCCGCTCGATAAACTATTAGTTTTTAAAAAATACGAATATGTCCGTTTGACTTTATCCAAACGGGCATATTCGTAAATTTTATTGGATTTATTTGTAAAATAATACTGTACATGGTATAAAAATAATCTATTTTCAACATTTATTACAAAAGGCTACAAACAAATACAATAACTAACAATCTTATATATAAAAAACAATATACAAAAGGTCGAAATTTGCGTATTTCACACGTCCAATATATCGAACGTTGGGATTAAGAATTTAAAATGAATTAACAACTTATTTTCCAAAACGCATATAAAGACAAACAACAATAACAAATTTAGGTGCAATACTAAGCTTCCTTTGATAGGAAATCCTTCAAAAATATCGACATACACAAAACAATTATATTACTTTACAAATAAATTTAAAAATAAACCAATGAACTATATATAGATATTCTTACAGTCTTTATTTACATACCTTAGATTTCTAAAATTACTTTTTAATTATTTACTGAATTAAAAATATTATATACAAACTTATGACCTCTACTCGTCTATGACTAATATTGGTGTTGGCTCGAGGACTAATTTGTACTTGATCCAATGACCATACGGCCCCGGGTTATCGTGTTCCCACCTATTTGGGCCGTAGCCGCATCCAAAGCAGGGAATGTCCCATCGTCGCTGACCAGGTTGTATGTATAGGTGGGTGGATTTCCACATGAAACCTCCATTTCCGCTCTCGAAGTAGAACGTTGTCGTTGTGCAACAAGCTCCGCAGGTTGATTGGACGTGGAGATCCTTCGGCGGGTCCTTTGTGCACTTTGAACAAGAGTGACCACAGCTGTCGCAGCCCTGATGGTATAATGGGTCTTTTAATAATGAGGTGTGTATCGAGTGATTGCACACCGGACAAATAAGTAAATCTCCTCTTGACAACCGCGTAAACCTTTTGAAATCTGTTCCGCCACACGAACAACACATACCGGTGGGACAAGGAGCCGGAAAACTAGCGAAGGATATTTTGATCTTTCCGCAGGACTGCATGTTCTTTTCGGTGGGCGTACGAGCATCGACTGAACGCCGACCCGAGACGGGCGCGCTTATATGCCCAACGAAGGAGCATTATACGGGATTCCGAACGGTCAGAAGACCGACGAGAACCGGATCGGTTCCCCGAGAAGTTCGGTCTATACAAGAGTGGTCGGAATCCCGATGAAAACATAGGTGTTTTTTAAAAAAATATAAAATTTACAGTATTATAAATCTTTATTGAAACATATTTTAAGTACGACAGAAAAAGTTATAAAAAACTATATACATACATAAACATAATATATTGATACGAATTTAAATAAATTATATTTGGACATGCGATCTTGTACAGGGAACTGGTATGGCGAAGAACAAATCAAACTACAAATAGTTATAACAACCAAAGAAATACTGTAAAATCACATAGCGCATTCTTCTAGTTTAGCAAAGAACTTGTTTTCGTGTCCGTAGCACGCGATCCTGTACAGGGAGCTGGTACGGCCCTTCTTGCGAATACACGATTTCCAAACACCATTCGCAGAACATTTTAAAGAATACCATTATATCCATATCGGCGGGCGCCAAAACAGAGAACGGTCCACCACAGATGACCGATGAGAACCGGATCAGTTCCCCAAGAAGTTCGGTTCATACAAGAGCGGTCGGTATCCCGATGAAAACATAGGTGTTTTTTAAAAAATATAAAATTTACAGTACTATACATCTTGATTGAAACATATTGTAAGTACGATAGAAAAAGTTATAAAAACTATAGATACATAATATATTGATACAAATTTAAATAAATTTTATTTGAAGATGCGATCTTGTACAGGGAGCTGGTATGGTGAAGAACAAATCAAAATATAAATATTTTTACAACAGAAAAAGTTATAACAACAACAATACAGTAAAATCACATCGCGTATTCTTCCAGTTTAGCAAAGAACGTGTTTTCGTATTCGGAGCGCGCGATCCTGTACAGGGAGCTGGTACTGCCCTCTTCTTGCGAATACACGATTTTCAAACACCATTCGCAGAACATTTTAAAGAAAGCCATTATATCCATATTGGTGGACCCCAAAACAAAGGGTGGACAACGAGAATAGTCCATCATGCGGATGTCGAACAGCTCCGCCATTTCCAACCAAACGTCGTGGTCACCTCCTTTGGGATCGAAGAACCGTGAATTGAAGCGGTTCAGATTGCGTTGAATTTCGTATGACAGAGTTAAATCCGGATTCATACGTCCGCTGTTTAATTCAATTATGGGTTTGGCCGTGTAAATGTCACCAGGTCGCCAGTATTCAAATTTTGTTTCAGTCATCAAAAAACTCTCGTTGACACCAGCCATCGAATCGATGACGAGTGGCTCGACGAAGACGAAAATCGGATCAATAATTTTCACATCTGTCGGGAACCGTTTGCCGTTTTTAGGAACGTGGCTCAAACAAACGGCGGATCCACTCACCGATATCATGGCGATCTTGCGACAACCGTTGTTCGCACATTCGGGGATAGATTCTTTTGGAAACACTTCGTATTTTTTCTTGACGAACCTCTTGAATTGTGAGATGAGAAACCCATCGGCTCCTACAAAAGTCACATAACACACGACGTTCCACTCGTCATCTTTTAACGATTCTCTTGTTGAAAAAAATAATATGTAAAACTTAATGATGTTTGATAGTTGATTGCCGAAACCCTCCGCGGTAGAACCAACGGCGGACATAAAAGACGTGTCGATTTTTGGACACCCAGTACGGATGTGATTGACCGTTCCGAATTCATCGAAGAAAATCATCATGTATATTTCCAATAGTTTGACGCCCGCCCGACGAAAGAAGTCTTTCTTCGAATAGAGGTCGTTGCAGACATTTCTCGTTTGGTGAGACGCTCTGATGTTCAGCAAATATTCGCTCTCCGTCCGGAAACTGTACTGGAGTATGGAACGATCGACATTTTTCAGCGTGGGGTCTTTCATGTTCGTCCGCCGCGACCTGTGTTGTACCGCAAACTGAACGCCCCGACCTTCGTTCGCTCCGAGGAAGAGAAGGGGATCGAGCGGTGAGAAGGGGGGGGGCGTGGCGTTTCGCAACTCCGTCGAGATTAGCGAGCCACAGAATGGAAAAGATAGTTGATATAGCGGTCGATATGACAATCGAAACTAGTACTCGCCTTGTCAGCACCGAACCCACGGGATCAAGATGAGTATCATCACACTGGAAGGTAATATAGGCGCCGGCAAGACCACGTTGGCCACCGCTCTCTACGAGGAATTCAAGCGGGCCGGGTGGAAAACTGTACATATCAAAGAACCTTTGGGTCTGTGGACGGACTTTCACGGGACCAATCTTTTAGAACTTCTGTACAGAGATATAGAGCGATGGGCGTTTACATTTCAGGCGAACGCACTCGTAGATATGACCGACTATGACAGACAGGCGATGAAGTTCGCACGCGACGGGTTCGTCGTAATAAAAGAGCGTTCTTCGTTCAGCGTTCGACATATTTTCAGCGAACATCTCTACGGTAACATGACGGAAGCGGAGCATCAAATTATGGAAAAATTAATCGATGCGATCAGGGATCCGCGGGAAGAAGTGACCGTTGACGGAAACCCCACTCCGGCCGACATCACACTGTACGTTCGCACGGAGCCGGAGACGTGTTACAAACGCGTCCACAAACGGGGACGTTTGGAAGAGACCGGTCGGGAAGAAAGCGAGTTGAACTTGGATTATCTGGTGCGGTTACACGAACAACACGAACGGGCTGCTCAGAAATTTTACGGGCGAACAATCGTCATTAACAACACACTATCCAACGTAACTGATCCGAAATCCATAATTTTCGGCGATGCGAATCTTTTTGATATACTTGTCAGTGAAATTCGTAAAAAAAACCGAGACGGAGATCAGCAAACTGATTAACACAGAGTCTGGACTCCATTGGACGTGTGTTACAGGACGCAAACTCACAATTAATACTGCTTTAATTTAATATTATTTGTTAAAGTAAATTGGAATAAACAATTGTTGGTAATAAAAACGGGATGGACATAAATTGTAACCCTGCCTTTTAAGAGGATTTCACAATCTTAAATGTACGTATTTATCCTGCTCAAAAAAGAAACTGAACAACCGAACTTGGATATATTTTATAATAGACCTAAGTATATATTTAAAAATTAGCATTACTAATATCGATACTGTAAATACATCGGATGAAAAATATCGAACATCGGCCTTTAAATATCGATATCAAACACTATTTCGCCCCTCTAACCCTTTTCACTGATAATTCGGAATCCCGATTGGGTGTCGTCAGGAGAGAGGGTGTGGCCGTCAGATGAGAGAGGGGGTATGGCCGTCAGAGGAGAGAGGGGGTATGGCCGTCAGAGGAGAGAGGGGGTATGGCCCCCATCGCCTATATTAGGAGCAGCGTTCCGCGGCAAATTCAGTACACAGCCGTTCAGCATGGAAACTTCTTGTGGAATTTACGATCTCCATACTGCAGAGGCCTCCAACCCGCTGCCACTTCGGGAGTTATGTTGCGTCTGCGGATCGGGATCATTTGAAAATATTGGCCGCATAGTCACGTATCCGTGCAAATTCAGGTGCTCGGTCTGCCGTCACGATGTCGTCCCGGACCAGCCGAGAACGCCGCAGATCTACAGGATCTGCGAGGTCTGCCGCCATTCTTGTTCCATCTGCGGCGGCAATAAGGGACCGAAGGACGTCGTCGTGAACATCGATTGCGGGGCGTGTCTTGCGAGGACTAAATACGACCTGGAGGTGGGAGACAACAGGAGCGGGCTTTGGACCACCGTCACAACGACAACCAAATTGGGCAGACGACGGTGGAACAAGGTCTGCACCGGTTGCGGGTACAACCCCGCCCCCTTCAGACATTTAACAAGCACATTTAGAATTAGTAATGGCAAGGTAAAAGTAGTGCCAGTTAATCAAATTGAAAATTTTAAAGTAGTTTATGATAATGTGTTAAAGGAGTGGAAGTTGCAAAACCTCCAAAAAGTCGTATCGAGTGATGGTAAAATTGTACAAGTGTAAATAGTAGTTGTATGTAAATTTAATCTTTTCATATTTGTAGTATTTTTGTATGTAGTATGTTTGATGTATGTATATCTTTTAATCATGTACAATTTAAAATGTTAATTTTCTTTATATATATTTGTAGTATTTTGTATGTAAAGTAGTACATGTATAGTAACTTTTAATCAATAAAGTTTTTTGTTATTCTTAGGGTGTTTGTAGTATTTTTTTAAAAAACCCCCTTCGATACATCGGGAAACCGATGATATCAAGTTGCGACATGGCAAAATTTGACATTTTAAAATAGTTGTGTGCACAATAATTATTGTAAATGTAAAATTTTTAACAAGAGTCCGGATCCCCTCGGACGTGTGTTATATATGAATTTGTTTACTACCGTTTTGTAAATTCAATAAGCCACGATTTATTTTGTTTCCTGTTACATTCACAGTCACGCTATGTGAATTTATTTTAATTCTTATTTCGGAGGACGAGATCGGAGTTGAATCTTCGATATCCATATACGTAATATCTCCATTAAACTCTATATACATTTTTGAGTCATGTCGAGACTATTTTTTGCCATAAAAACCGGCCTCACCATCTCGTCCGTCGTAACCGTCGGCCGCTTCCTTTTTCTTGCGCTGCAACTCGCCAGTCTCGTAATATACCCGACTGGCGGTTAGTCTGGAAAACACGAGAACCTATCCCTTTTCGTTCTCCGTACAGGTCCCTAGCTCACATAAAGGGCGCTCGAGATATTGATCAGAACGCGCGGGTAACCGCTTTAAATTTCTAGTTAACCGCGTGAGGGTCGGTTACCCGCGCGAAGTGTGAAAAATTCAAAGTCCCCTTTGCGACCATCTTCTCAGACGGCCGCCGTAACACTGAGCATTTCCCCCACCACTTTTTGGTTCTGTCAACCCTTTACTCTCGACAACCCCCGACCGCCGACCAATAAGATTCGAGTATTTTTCCCGCCAAAAATTTCAGCCAATCAGAGAGCCGGATTTTTTTGTCCGTTGAAAATTATATCTCGACAAGCCACCAAAAATGCATATATACGAGGTACCGTTCGCGCGCGACTCTTTAGCTCCTTGCCCATAATAATGACTCCTTCAAGGAAGGAGCAGCGGGGAGGGGCCGGCGCGTCGCTTACTGGGGTGGTTTTTTTTTTTAAATTTGTTAAACACATTTTTACTCGAGAAAAGTTTTGAAATCTCCGACCGACTTGCCGTCAAAATAAAAAATAAAAACGCACTGATTTACACCTCTTTTCGCGCCGATCCCTGACGTGACGATACGGCCGTTTCGGCTTCGTATTCGCGTTAACCGAGTTCTGCGATGGCCCGCAACGCGGACAGCATTGACTCAAAACGGCAATATGGACACGAAGTGGAGAGCGGCAAAAACGGTCTGCCGACACGATGTCGTCACGGACCAACAGAGAACGCTGCAGATCCTGTGGATCTGTGAGGTTTGCCGGCAACAGGAGCGGCCTTTGGGCCGCCGTGACAATGAAGATCAGACCGGGCGGACGACAGTGGAACGTGGTCTGCACCGGGTGCGAATACAACCCCGCCCTCCTCAGACACTCGTCAAGCACATTTACGATTAGTAAAGGCACAGTCAAAATAGTGCCAGTGAAAGATACCATAGTACATTTATATGTTATGCACAATAATTGGACTAATGTTATTTTCGTTTTCTCCATGTTATTGTAGGTAAAATAGTACACGTATAGCCTGTAAACAATATAAAATTCTTAGGGTGTTTGTAGTATTAAAAAAAAACCATTCCAGCCATCGGGAAACCGATGATATCAAGTTACGACATGGTAAATTTTGACATTTTGACCCGCCGAAATACAGAAAAGAGGTTCGGATAGCTGTTCTAGAACACATATACGGACAAAGGGCGTTGTGCAATTATCTGCGGTAGGTGGATAATTACAAACGCACCATTGAAGCTGTTCTCAACGCTGTTCTCGAGCAGTTACGAGAACACACCATCAAACAAACAGGCTACATCGGCCAGAAATTACACCTAGAACTCGAATATTCACATCCAGGTCAACGCTAACTGTAGGAATTCAAAATAAGTCAACACTAACTGTAGGAATTCAAAATCGGTTTCCCGATCTAAATCCAACGATTTTTTAAAAAATACAAATATATCCGTTCGCTTGCTTTAGACAAACGAACGGATATATTTGTTTTATGTTTTATTTGTTTATTAATAAACAGTTACAATTTTCTTAAAAGCTATATATACAAAATACAGATATAATAAAAAATTACAAAATACAGATATAATAAAAAATTACAAAATACAGATATAATAAAAAATTATTAAACATTTATACATTTATACAATTGTTATTTTGGAGTCGCCGGCGAGGCGGCCGGTGGAGTCGCCGGCGAGGCGGCCGGTGGGGCGGCCGGTGGAGTCGCCGGTGGAGTGGCCGGCGAGGCGGCCGGTGGAGTGGCCGGTGGAGTCGCCGGCGGGGCGGCCGGTGGAGTGGCCGGTGGAGTGGCCGGTGGAGTCGCCGGTGGAGTGGCCGGCGAGGCGGCCGGTGGAGTCGCCGGCGGGGCGGCCGGTGGAGTGGCCGGCAGAGTAACCTCGGATCACCTTGGGCGGCTGGCGGGGCGGCTGGCGGGGCGGCTGGTGGAGTGGCCGGCGAGGCGGCCGGTGGAGTGGCCGGTGAAGTGGCCGGCGGGGCGGCCGGTGGAGTGGCTGGTGGAGTGGCCGATGTTTGATGGCAAAAGGTTGAGAACCCATCAATTTTGAAAAATAAATTTTGAAAAATGAATTTTGAAAAAAGGTAAATTTTCATTTGAACGGGTCCAACAAATCTAAATATTCCGAGTTTTTGAACTCTTCGTTGAGAGTTTTGTTTTGGAAAAGCAGATCAATTTTTAATTTTGTATGGTAGTGAAATTCCCGTAAAAACGGTCCAAACCGGTATACAGAGTTAGGACCGTTAGACCGTACAATTTCCTTGTATATGGCCGCACGATACAGAATTTCATTTCCTTTCATTTCGGAAATTCGACGATACTTTTGAATATTGTCAAAACATTCAAAAGTATCATCGAATTCCGGCCAGAAATATCGCACGAAATTCTTATCGGCGTCCGTCATAATTTTCAATTCGGAGGTAAAGACCCCTGAGGGGCGTTCCTCCATCTCGATTAAAAATTGTCTCGGTATATTAGATTTGTTTTTCCCTATAAGTTCGAAATCTTTCCCCATGAACTCTCGAAAGAGGATATCTACGTCAATCCGACCGAATAGATCTCGGTACGTGTATACCGGCGGCATTCCGAGATTCTCGCAGATCGGATTTATGTAATCCATTACTTCATCTGTCCTCCACTTTCGAAAGTCCTTAAGAAGTGTATCCATAGTTTCCTCGTTGCATTTGTAATTATAAAGATTTGAAAAATAATCGTAATTTACATAGGGGCTGATAGACTCTACAAATTTAATGTCTTGTTCATAATGTCTGATATTGTTAAAAAGGTTTTTAATACGTTGTGTGTGACCAAGATCACAAGTATCTATTGTATAATATAGAAAATGTATTTCACATCTTTCTATGAGTTCTTTAATGTTGTCCCCGCGCCATGTTTCATAGCGGTCTGTTACACGATGGCGCCCCAAGGAATAATATCCCTCAGGCAGTCGTGAACAGACATTGATTTGGTGGGGCCGGTGAGTCAAGAACCTTTCACCATCATAACTCGCCCGTCGTCCGTGGTGGCTGGATTTTCGCCGACGCCGGTTACCAGCTTTCCCGTGCCGCACAAAACAAAGCACCGCCAAGGTGACTCCGAGGATCCCCGTACCCGCAGTAAAGTATGGTGTTTCTGAAATACACACAATATGAGATATAATTCTACACACGTAATAAATAAAAATATCCCCATCGCAGCAAACTTGCATACTTAGCGAATTTCCAATAAATATATAACATAACACTTAACAGGATTCATAAGAAATACATTCACAAACAAGCGATATTTAAAATATTAATTATTCTCCTTAAGAATAACATTGGGGATGAGTACGCAGGTTTGCTGCAAAAAGTAACACAAAATAACTTATGCAAATATCAATAGAACTCATCTTAGTGTAGCCACATACCAAGTTTCATCCATGTACATTCATAAATAAGCGATATATAACATTTTTATTTTCATTTCCATAAGAACAATGGGGACCAAGTACCTAGGTTTGCTGCTACGGGAACCATAGACGAAATATTTTTTTGGTTGCAAACAACAATTAACCACAACCCGATGAAGCCATATACCAAATTTCGTCAGTTTATGTTCATAAATAAGCGAGATATACAATTTTTCTTTTTCTCCATAAGAATAACATTAGACAACATACTGTGTTTAGCACTTTCGATATCTCAGTAACCAATTGACTTAAAACAATGATCAATATATCAAATTGTTTTTTATGATGAATTCAATGGTAAAAATCAAAATTTGATTTAAATAAAAATTAAATGTGGAAACCCCATAAACTCCATTTTTGGGTTACAAAACCCCCCCAAAAAACCCTTAGGATGGTGAGATTTGTCTGGTTTTTGAAATCGTTCAAACAATTGGTGCTTTACACATTTGTACCAAATTTCATTAAGATCGGACCTTTTTTACGAGAGTTATCGTGCTTACGGACATATATATAAATTTGAACGAATGGTGTTTTTGGCATCTGGGGACTTCAAAATGAAAAGTTATCATGGTCTCGGGCTTAAGTCTTACCATGAGACCTACGGTCATAGTTTCTTCCCTATAGGTGAAATTCGCTAAAACAGCTAACCATTACATTTCGGTGGAAAGATATATCGCTTAGAGAGGAAAATACGAAAAATAAAACTTCATTTTAATATTTAGTACCACATCACAATGTTTGACAATCTGGTATTTAAGGATACCACACAAAAATTTCTAAGCCAAAATAATATTTTTAAAGTATTTTCAGAAAATTATTGAAGAACTCTGCATCAAATACCATTATCTCATACAACGTGAAAAAATAATATTTGCCTTTAGCTGAGAGTTAGAAGAAGTGCGGAGCCGAAGCCCCAATAGGTTTTGATCTAATAAGTGTCCTTTCCATACCTGCTTTTTCATAAACTATTACTGTCATTGGGGACATATATCCGAAATCTATACAGGCCGGGTATGATTATGAATTTGTATTTTGAAGCCCATAATTTCAATTTGATATATATCATAGTATAGCGTTTAAAAACCATCTATTTCAGGTATAAATTAAGTAATTTAAATATAAATAATCTACCTTTATTTTAAAGTTAAAATAATTTTTCAATGTAAAAATTATAAATATGTTCACTAAATACAATACAAATTTTGAAAGAATTACCGAATTTGTATTTTGAAGCCCATAATTTCAATTTGATATATATCATAGTATAGCGTTTAAAAACCATCTATTTCAGGTATAAATTAAGTAATTTAAATATAAATAATCTACCTTTATTTTAAAGTTAAAATAATTTTTCAATGTAAAAATTATAAATATGTTCACTAAATACAATACAAATTTTGAAAGAATTACCGAATTTGTATTTTGAAGCCCATAATTTCAATTTGATATATATCATAGTATAGCGTTTAAAAACCATCTATTTCAGGTATAAATTAAGTAATTTGAATATAAATAATCTACCTTTATTTTAAAGTTAAAATAATTTTTCAATGTAAAAATTATAAATATGTTCACTAAATACAATACAAATTTTGAAAGAATTACCGAATTTGTATTTTGAAGCCCATAATTTCAATTTGATATATATCATAGTATAGCGTTTAAAAACCATCTATTTCAGGTATAAATTAAGTAATTTAAATATAAATAATCTACCTTTATTTTAAAGTTAAAATAATTTTTCAATGTAAAAATTATAAATATGTTCACTAAATACAATACAAATTTTGAAAGAATTACCGAATTTGTATTTTGAAGCCCATAATTTCAATTTGATATATATCATAGTATAGCGTTTAAAAACCATCTATTTCAGGTATAAATTAAGTAATTTAAATATAAATAATCTACCTTTATTTTAAAGTTAAAATAATTTTTCAATGTAAAAATTATAAATATGTTCACTAAATACAATTCAAATTTTGAAAGAATTACCTCCAACCAAGTATTATTTTTAAATAATTACCTTGTTGTCCAATACAGATGATCGCCAATACGAATACCAATAACAACTTCATGGTGAAGCTTTAACTCAACTCGCCAAACTGAGCTCACCTGTCCAAACGACCTGTATTTATACCCGGGGACGGGTGGTGGGGACAAACCGTTCAATCGGAATCCCGAGATACGTCCCCCACCACCAAAACCACTTTCGCCGTCCTTGGTTTGCGTGGAAATCTCGCCTGTAATTATCGCTCTACAGTCCACCGATGATAAAAATACTGATCAGCGATAACCACGAGACGATTTTTGGTGCTACAGCCGCCGCTTTTGAACGAAAAAGTCGGTTTCCATCAGCGCAACCGGGCAAGATCCCGCCGACCGCATTGTCGGATTTCAAAAATTCACCACTTTCGGTATCGTACTCCCAGTAGGTGTCGTTTCGTACGAAATACGAACGTCTGCTATGACTGAAAGCCGCGTGATAGCCGCGGCCGTCCAATGGACCGACGGGCCATCGGTCTTCGATGTATCCCAAATAGCGCGCTCTCATGGATCGCGGTTCCAACGACCAGTAGTACGGACCGGCAAACACTAATGTTTCTGCCCGCCATTTAAATATTGTGTCTATCGGGCCGAAATACGACAACCCCACTTCCGATCGGACCGACATGCGGCGGCGGAGGGACGGGCCGACCGCAGTTAACGCGTACTCGTACAGATCGTCACCCGTCACCACGACGACAGAACGACGCGTGCCGTCATAGTGAAAAGCGTCTATCCGCCCGAATCGCGGCAGGTCCCCGAAATGATCGACCAACCGGTGTGTTCCCATTTCGACGGGACGGCCGAAATACCATCGCCACAGCGCGCCGTTTTTTACCATGAAAATCTCCTCCTCGAAGTAGGTTATGTCGTCGTAAGGGCCGTGCCAACCGCAATGGGATACGGGTATCTCTTCTCTTTCGCCTTCCGTAGGTACCCTCTCGTTACCCGCTCCGTCGTCGTATAGATCGGAGTAGAGTTTGCGGACCGACATCGAATCTACGGCTGGAAGTTTCGGTGACAAGGCATCCACAGACTCGGTGGAATACCACGGGAACATGACTGACGATCTATCCCGGTTGTGTGACAGCCCAATCGAGTGACCGATTTCATGTACGGCGACGTGAAAAAGGCTAGTGGTCTCCCATTCGTCTTCTTCACGGTCGTACTCCCGCCGGCGCTGACCGGCGTACCATGTTTCATCACTGTCAAAGTGTACGTCACCTCCGGTTTCGTCGGTTTCACCCGGATAAAACGCGTGCGCTAAAATGCCTCCGGGCCCGTCAAACTCGTACGAACACCCACCGTGGTCACGCCGGCCGAACGACAAGACAATATCGGCCTGACGCGCGCGAGAAAATCTCAACGCGGTGCCGTTCGCCCACGTATCGAAGGCCGCCTGAAGCGCGGTATGTACGTATGGCGCGAAGCGAGCCGAAAGCCGGTAAAAGTCCGAAGACCGCCCCGCGTCCCAGCGCCATTTTATTTCATTTCCATCGCTCCATCTTCTGACGGATCTCTTCGCGATGCGCCCCGTCGATCTGGGATACTCATTATCCGGAAGACCGCAGCGGGGCGTATTCATCAACCGCACGGTCGCCTCGTCCAGCGTTCCGGTGACGTTGAGACTTGCGTATTCCTGAAACTTTGAGATTGCGACCGCCATACGCTGACGCTCTCGATCGACCGCAGCCTCCACGCCGTCACCGGTTTTGTACGGAAGAAGCGGCAGCGGTGTTTCGTCCGTGTAACCGTACGCTCGAAAATAATCCGCATACCGGCCCGGAAAGTCGAGATGGTGAATAGTGGCACGCCTACTCACCGGTACCGTTCCTGCGAGAAGTGGAAACAACACAATGTGCGCACATAAAACAACGCGTCGGAATCCGCACATCGCGGGATTCGATAGGCTTACCCTTCTTCCTCTTACGATCCTTCGGAAGATAAGAAATAATAACGATTACCTAACTGGGACGTTCGTTTTGATAACGATCTATCACGGGTGGGGTGGAATATATTACTACTTGATTTGTGCGCGGACGGTCTAATTACCGCCGCTGACCGCTGTACGTCGGGCCCAAGAGTTTTCACCTAGTAACGGTATCCATTTCGTGTTGTCGTACAACCAGTCTCTAGGGCCGACAACGCCTAAACGCAACAACGCGAAAAGCACTCCCCACAGGACGATCACCGCCGCCAGAACGTATCCCACGTACTGTATCCATTCAAAACCGCCGGATTCGGCGCGCTGCAAAAGCGGCGCGTTCAAATTACCACCGCGCTCACGCGCTGTCGTGTACACCGGTTGCGTACTCATAATGGTTCAATATACGTTTGTTTTTGTCCCTCAAATCACTTATATTGTGTCGCGGGATCTCCGCCGTACAACCTGTTCAGCACTTCGTGTTGGACGGTGTACAGTATCGGGATTGACAGGAGTCTCTCGCGTGAACAGTGATCGCTGAGAGCGTGCAACCGTTCCAAAGTCATTTCTTCGCGGTCGTCGCCCCCAGCGAAAAACGCAAACTCTACGTGCTTCAATTGGGGGTCCACGAAATTGATCTTGATCAGACGCACGCCCGGCCAAATGTCGCCGAGGTCGTGGACGGTCTCGCGGTACCGATCGTGCACTATCACGTGTAGGCCGTTTTGAAGCATCGCGATTTCCACCGTTCTGTGGGCATCCAGCGGACTTTGGTGCGGTGACACTGTCTCGGTACGCAGCACGCGAGGTACGTCGACGAGGTTTTCGCACTCCACCGATTCATCGGTCCCGTCGTCCGTCTCGTTCAACACGGTGTTTGTTTCGTCGTCGAACGGGCGCAACAACACCGAACAGTACACGGTACAAATTTCACCCGTGACGGGATCGGCGTGTTCGAACGTCCGTCCGCCGCCGTTGCGTGCCGTTGCGAAAGACACGGGATTGAATCCGAGAATTCCTAATACTCTGACGTCTACGTAAAGAACACTGGGCGCCTCGAATAGATCGCACCATAACTTGTTTGGACCGCCCACGATTGCCCGTTCTTCTTCCCGCTCCAACCTTTGTGAATCATCATCGTCATCCTCAACTTCAAAATCCAAATCTATTTCTATAATATCCGTTTTGCCACGTACGAAAGCTACCGCGCATCTGGCTCCGTCGCGCGATGGATCCGTATAGCCGTTGATCAGGTAATATTTCGTTAACAACAACGCCTTTTGCACATAGTCCTCGAATGTCGCATGAGACACGAATACCTTCTGACCCATTGTCTCCTCGTCCGTTCCCGTCATGAATATGGGTCTATGTATGATAATACCACGTCCTTCTTTGTGTTCGAGCATGCTCAAAACTTGGTCCGACTTTGACCAAACATAGTAGGTATACGCCCTCAACCAACGATGAAACACGCACATCGGAAACCACTCGTTGTTTCTTATCCTGCGTTTTGGGATTAGATATGACGAATTGATCGGTATGATCGGCATACCGAGAAATCCGGACAAAACGGCCAATCGCGTCGTGGCTTGTTTTTCTCTGTAGGCAAACTGCACGGCGGCAAATGCGGACATCACGACTCTGTCGAGTTCTACCCGCATTTCGCCGCAAACGGTGGCGGCGTTTATCGGCGTTATCAACAAACAGGCGCGCCAAGCCAGGGTGGGTCTTTGGCATTGGCACAGACTGGACACCGCCGACCGTCTGTACACCAGATCCGTAGTGCAATAATCGTCTGCTCTCAGCCAAAATATATTTGCGGTATAATAATATCTGCGATCATTCGTGCTGAATGTAAATTGTACGCAGTTGTTCAGTTTGTTAAACGAGGTGAACCGCAAACTAGACGACGGTGGGCGTTGATACCCACCCGCGCCGTCCATCGAATCGCCGTCGTTTCCGCGACCGCGTTTGGCACGTCTTGACGACCCGGCGGCGGACCTTTTGCCGGGACGTACACACCCGCCGTACCGCGGACAATCCACCACCGTCCCACCTGACAGCGTGACAACGTCAGAAATGAATTTGTCCAATTCGGCGTCATTCATATCGAAAGCGCGTTGTAAATGTCTTTTGTCCGTGTCCGGCGGCAGGAGGGAATCCAAAGCGTCATAAGACGTCAAGCTGTTGTCAAACAAAAACACGTTACTGCCGAACATGTAAGATTTATAACGTATGGACGACTCGCCCCCGCCACCAAAAACAGCAGCTTTGTTTAAAAATCCAAACGGCGAAATCATTTTTATCGATTCGGCACGAGTTATCGCTTCGTTATTAAAACTGGCGTTAAAAACACCACCCCCCGAAGCAGTGTCCGTTTCGTATACCCGCTCGAATTCGATTTTCAAATTATCGTTGCCCCGCGCCACCTCGACCACGTGATCCGTCGCCCGTATCCACGCCTCCACGATCTTTGTATTTTCCTTGTCGCGCCAATCGTTCGTTTTTTCCAGATCTGCCGTCAGCATTTCGTAAAGTCTTGTATTGTCATTTACGCTACGATATTCATCGCCACCGCTCGACAGAGTTTCGTTATCGCCGGTGTTAAGTGACTCGGCGTAAAGCTTTTCTATGTCAGAACCACGATTGACCTCTTTCAGAGTCGACCAAAAACGAAGTGTTTCGGCTCCTATTACACCGCTACTGAACTCGTTCAGCGCATTTCTCATATTCGGTATAACCGAATATTCGATTTCTGCGAACGGCAATGACCACACATCGTCGTCGATAAATCTGTCTCCATAAAAGACGTCGCTCGTGAATGATAACGACCAGGACATCCTTTGCGTGATATTATTATAGAAAGCCGCGCCCGAACGAGCCAGTAATATGGCGTTGCCCATAGCCACGCCTTTGTCATTCATTGTAAAATGATCTTATGATAAAGACCGGTAATAGCATTCCATCGGGACTCCGAGGGATATTCCCAGGTTGTGTGTGGGGATATTCAGGAATCGCGCCTCGTGGTCGTTATCATTTGCTCTAACAAAATAAATAAATTACATCAGCATACGTTTAGAGTTTTAGGCATCGGGGGACTTTCCTGGTCATACATCTGTGTACTGTTTCGTTATTCATGATAAAGCGTCCAACTACAACCCGTCGACCGATTTCGTCAGGCTCAATCACTAGGCTCCGCCTTCTAGCGAGTCTATATAAGACGGCTCCGCTGCCCGCCCTATTGTCATTCGCTCTCTTGTATCTGTCGGCTTCATCACGACACCTCTACTACAATGAAAATGGCGGTGATAGATTTCAACGCTTTTGTAAGCAAGAAGACTAACGATGTTTTTATTAAGGAATTGACCGTGGTGGACATAGTGACCGGATCTGCTCAGCACTGGATATTCAAACCGCCAAAGGATACACCTCGTTATTCGCCCGGTACTTACACCAGAGATCGCCGCAACGAATGGCTGAGCCATCATTATCACGGTCTGGACTTTTCGTGTGGGTTCAGTGATTATGAGGACTTGCTAGTTGGATTGAACGAGATTTGTTCACATATGAAAGTGCTCTATGCGCCGGATCTCGAGAAGGCTAGAGTGTTGGAACAACTATTTGATACCAGACGATTAGTCTTTAGTCTGAAGGAGCTCGGTTGCCCTCCACTAGAAAGAGCATCACTTTTTCCAAGGCTGATAAGCGATTGTGGTGAAGACGAGGCTGGGCGGGATGAGGACTTACCCAAACAGTGTCTCTACCACCAGTTGTACTCACCAGGATTCGTGTGCACTTTTTCCAACGCACAACTTCTTGCTAAATGGTGTGCTGACAACATAGCTCTTCTAGACATAAATGAACCTTCTGTCAGGGCGAAAATGTTCGCCGACTGGAAACAAACTTCACCCACTGCCAAAGAATTTGCAGATGCCGGTTTAGTACCCGTGCATTCTACAAACTATTCCACCAAATGTGTGTACTGCGGTGTCATTTTGGGCGAATGGAAGGAAAATGACGATCCCTTCGCAGACCATGCTCGGAATTCACCTTTCTGCAAGTTTGTTCGATTCAACATGCAGCTGAAGGGAGATCAAAAGGATAATAAACGTAGACTCGCATGCTGCTCCGAAAATACTCCTGACATAAATACTCCTGACATTACTGCATCGGATTTGGCCAAGTGTTGTCGTGCATAATCATGATTAGTTTTATAGAATTATGAAAAGAGTATCTTTTCATGATCCACTTGTCACCGCTTCACTCAACCCGCCGGATGAAGAGAGGATATCGACCACCAATCACTGACAGTAAATTTGAACTAGTAATACTCTTATTTAAAAACAGAAGCAATCATATGTTTGCTTGTACATTTTAAAATAAAAATGTTAATATTTATTTTATCTTATTATTTATCCGAAAAGGTTTTGTCTCAACCCGGATTTGACTCATCCTGAAAACGCAAAAATACAAATGATCTCACCGCTCTTCATTTCGACTCGAAACGTGACGACATGAAGAGTTGTAATTGACACCATCGCGTTGTAGTGTAACATTTCAACAAACAAAAAAATTATATAATCGAATCAGCATACTGATGAAATATACTTTCAATTCGGTGCGATTTTGTTTGGGGCGTACCTTGATTACGGCCGTAACCGAATGATTACATCGGGAACCCGTCCGGTTATGAAACTCGAATGATTACATCGGGAACCCGTCCGGTTATGAAACGCGTTCAATCTCAACGCTACGGGGCGTGGCCAATCGCTCAGCCCCCACCACTCGCTAGACCCACTATAATAAAGAGTTCATTGCGGCAAACTGAGTCAGTTCGCTATTTCTATTGGAGAGGTTTGCAACCAACTGAGATATGGATGTGCGTACGGACGTTAACGTTGAGAATTTTATTAGATCGAAAAGAAGTCTTCAAAATTTTTTATTATTTATGGTTAACGTATACGATTATGAGCAGAGGGGGGGAGAAAATAACGAAATGACTAGAATAATGAGTTTTCTTTCGGAAACAAATCCAGCCAATCAGTTTTATTATATCGCTTCCAACTTAAAATCATATGTATTGGATATTATGGATGGTACCATCAATTTTGACCAAAGATCGCGCAGCAGAAGTCCTCGCTCTCGACACAGTCTGCGACCCGACGGCGAAGAAGAGTCGCCGGGGAGTCTTCGCTATCGTCACGATCTGCAACCCGACGGCGGAGAGGAGTCACCGGGAAGTCCTCGTTATCGTCACGGTCTGCGACCCGACGGCGGAGAGGAGTCACCGGAGAGTCCTCGCCATCGTGGTAGTGTACGCCAGAGGAATCGAACAAGGTTGCGGACGACGACCGCACTACGAGAAGAATAAATGTATTTCATGTCAAGAAATGCGTTTTAAATTTTAATCCTTTAACTCCTAATGCTTGTGATCTTTTGTAATACATGGTGAAAATGAATTAGTTTTATATAATGTATATTGCATTAACGAATATGTCCGTATCCAAATGGACATATTCGTAAGTTTTTAAAAACTAATAATTTATCGAGCGGGGAACCGATTCGATATGAAAAATGATAGATTTTTCCATTAACTACGTTGTCCCGGAACATCACTCTTATTATTACATTATCAAATATACAGTTAACGGGATCCCGATAAAATTGTAGGGTTTTAAAAAAAAACACTCTTTAATAACATAAAATATTTACAATTTATTAAAGAATAAAATACATTGTCCCGGGTAGACTTTTACGGTCTCTGTTAGTCAGTGCCAAGGACTGCTCACGGGGCTCGGCCGAACTGCATGTAAACCTTTTCGGAGCTCGGCCGAGTTCGATATAGACATATATTTTTTGCAGGTGACTTCTTACTGTCTCGGCTGAACCCCGGGTAGACTTTTATGGTCTCTGTTGAGACTTGGTAACACATCATCGTGATAAAAATAATAGATTCCGAATAATTTAACAACACAAAAATATGTTTTGATTTTATTTACAAATTATTAAATATAATAATTTACAATACTAATAAACAGTTTGACATTCACCAACGACTGGAGATCTTGCCGCCAAAATGATTGCGCAGTGCCCAAACTCTATTGTTCGTGCACGGTCGTAACGAAATGTTCACGTAGACATTCCATTTACGGCCATCTATCTTCGTTCTCGAAAGTGGTTACGGGTGTTGAAAAATCGCCTTTGCGACCGTCCCCATCGACGTCAGCCGCGAGACTGATCGTTTCCCCCACCACTTTTTGGTTCGGTCAACCCTTTACTCTCGACAACCCCCGACCACCGACCAATAGGATTCGAGTATTTTTCCCGCCAAAAGTTTTGGCCAATCAGAAGGCTGCATTTTTGCGCGCGTCGAAAATTACATCTCAACACGCCGCCGAAATTGCATATATACGAGGTATCGTTCGCGCGCGACTCTTTAGCTCCTTGCCCATAATAATGACTCCTTCAAGGAAGGAGCAGCGGGGAGGGGCCGGCGCGTCGCTAGTTGGAATTTGTTTTTATTATTATTATGATTCAAAGAAAAATATTTTTACCACAGAAAAGTTTTGTCCCGGCCGGATTATAATTTGCGGAGAAACGCAAAAATACAAACCATTTTCACCGCTCTTCTCGTCAACAGTTTTGGCACCGTAACGGTGGTGGTGGAACGAGCGGGAAGCCACAATTGTCACCACCGTCACTGCGTGTAAAAGTAAATTCGCTCACAAACAAATTTTTTTCCACGGTCAGATTACACTTTCCGACGAATCGCAAAACTGGTCCGTAAAACACATACAGTTTTCGCCGCTCTTAATGTCGAGTCGAGGAGTGACCACCCGTCGAGTGTATTATGAGACTGGCGAGTTGCAGAGCAAGAAAAAAAGGAAGCGGCAGTTACAAAATGGTAGTAAGCAAATTCACATATAACACACGTCCGAGGGGATCCGGACTCTTGTTAAAAATTGTACATTTAAAATAATTATTTTGCACACAAATATTTTAAGATGTCAAATTTTACCATGTCGCAACTTGATATCATCGGTTTCCCGATGTATCGAAGGGTTTTTTTAAAAAAAATACTACAAACACCCTAAGAATAACAAAAAAAAACTTTATTGATTACAAATAACGATCGTTAGTGTACAAATGTTTATCTATTACAATCCAAAATTTTAACTACGTTATTTCTAATCCTCTACAATCATTACGGGTGTCGGCTCGATGATCATCGTGAATGGGATCCAACGATTAAACTGCGTTTTGGTATCGTGCCTCCATCCGGTAGGGATGTAGCTGCAACTTCGACATGGTGTGTTCCAGCGCAGTTGGCCGGGAAGTATGGTGAAACTCCTCGACTTCCACATCATTCCCTCTTCACCGCTCTCGAAAAAGAAGTCTGTAGTTGCGCAGCAAGCTCCGCACGTGGCTTTCAGTAAGATGTTCTTCGGTGGGTTTTCGGAACACCTGACGCACGAGTGATTACAGCTGTTGCATGCCCGGTGAAATAGAGGAAAATCTAGTGGTTGGCGCATAGCGTGGTTACACGCGGGGCAGATTAACAGATTTTCCCTCACCAACCGCGTTGATCTCACGAATCTATTCATACCGCACGCACAGCACTTGTCCGTAGGAACGATGACCGGGAAGGGAGGGTGAAGAAACAAGAATGAAAATTCTCCACAGGACAGCATTTCTAGGCGTCTGAATCACGACTGAACGTCGATCCGCGGCGGCGCGATTTTATACTCGAGGTGGTTGAGTGGGGGTGGCATCATTCGATAGTTTACCGAATGACCCAACAATCGGTTGTCATCTGAAGGTTATCCCGATACGGAACTCCGACCTGTCATTTGTTCGTCCATGACATAATAAGTTCCTAGAAAGTCACGTGACGTTCTCCCACTCCATTTTACTAGACCTTCCCGTGCCTGACACTCATTTTTGATAAGAATGTCGGTTCAGACACCCACCATGAGCGAATCGCGAAGTCCGAATACCATTCAAGATCTTACGGTCACGGCGAAGAGAGTGACGGATAGAATTAACCCGAAAACTCTTCAAGATCTGACGGTTGCGGTGATAATGGAGTTCGTGCCGGAGGGGATCAACCTGTTACCAATGTCCCTACAAGATTACATCGTCGGAATCATGTGGAAGGAAATTCAATTTTCGAAAAATGTAGTGGATATTCTGCATGAACACAGTTATATACGGTATATTCAGATGCCTCATTCATGGTGCGTAGAAGATTACCAAATCATGAGAGACCTATCGGACGAGTGTTCAGATGCCGTAAATCGATATGCAAAGCTGATGAACGCATGGAAGCGATACCGATTCGGACCGCTCGCGACTTGAAACTTCGGACAGAGTGGGTGCAGTCAATTCGACCTCACGTCTTTCGATGATCCAAATATCAAATTTTAACCTGTGGGATACGCGAATTTCGACTTTGTGTATATTTTTATTCTATATTTGTGTTATTTTATTTGTTTTTAGTTTTTTTTTTTTGTAATAAATGTTGAAAATAAATTAGTTTTATATCATATGTATTGAATTTATTTTTAAATAAATTCAATAAAAACTTACGAATATGCTCTTTTGACTATATACAAACGGGCATATTCGTAAAGTTTTTAAAAACTAATAACTTATCGGGCGGGAACCCGATTTAATATAATTTTCTCGTTAACTGCAGTATCCAACCGTGACCATCAAAGGGTTAAATGAAATAATGTGCTTATTGCGGTTTGAGTAAATATTGTACATATTTTTATATGTTTCTCTTGGCAACAAATATATTTATTTCAACTTTATGTGTGTATGATGTTCAAACAAACAAAGTTTCATAAATATTTTTACTACATCTTTTTTTACAATTATCACTTAAAATCGGCACTTAGTCTTGTATATTGGATCGGGGGGGATGTTTTAATAAATTTCAGACTGTAAAATGTTTGAACTAATTTATTTTTCAGCATAACCGTTGATTTTGTGTAAAACTAAGTTACCCGGGCGTTGGAAAATGATGGCACCGGAACCACCCTTTTTGAACTGTGATGATCGTATTCGTCCGTATCCGATTCACTGTCACTGTTGCCGTTTCCGGGAAAAGGTTTTTCGTGATAATGAAATCGAATAAAACACTCTTCACGGTCAATTATAAAGTAAAGTGGCTTTACGACGCAAATATCGCAGTAGTTATCATGCTTCAACACTATGTTCCCCAACACTCCATCCGCACCCATATGGCAATGGTTGATTTCTCGATAAAACGTCCAACATTTAGGAGACATCCCCCACTTGCTTTCTCCCATTTCATCGTTTAGCGATATAAATGAAATGTAACTGTAACAATATGCGCACAGCCTGACACGTCGTTCCACATTTACCCATACGTAGTACTCCCACACTATATGACAGTCTTCGAGCGATACAAACTCCGGAATTCCTAGCTCGTTATCCGGGTAGTTCATAACCATATTCAACTCCGATCTCGTCATGTCCAGTAAGTCTACGCTCGAATAATCAAAATCTTCGGGACGATGTAAAGGCCCCTGTTTCAACCAGAGGTCTTTTACTAATGCTCTTGTACATTTTTTCACGAGTCGCGGTAATGGCAAACTCTCGATTACGCTCGCATCATCGAGCGACAGAGTAAACGTCTCGCAAGCTAATTCGAAGAGTGTTTTTACTATAATATTTGCGGGGCACATGTTGAGAATCGGGTCTTTATTTTTTTAATTCTGACGGAGGCCGGAGATTTCAAAACTTTTCTTGCAGAGTTTTATATTCTGCCGGACCGTAAAACTCGTAAGTTTTTGCCGCTCTCCACTTCGTGTCCATATTGCCGTTTTGAGTCAATGCCGTCCGCAACGCGGGCCATCGAAGTACTCGGTTAACGCAAATACGACGCCGAAACGGCCGTATCGTCACGTCTAGGATTGGCGCGAAAAGAGGTGTAAATCAGAGCGTTTTTATTTTGACGGAAAGTCGGTCGGAGATTTCAAAATTTTTCTCGAGTAAAAATGTGTTTAACAAATTTAAAAAAAACCACCCCAGTAAGCGACGCGCCGGCCCCTCCCCGCTGCTCCTTCCTTGAAGGAGTCATTATTATGGGCAAGGAGCTAAAGAGTCGCGCGCGAACGATACCTCGTATATATGCAATTTCGGCGGCGTGTCGAGATGTAATTTTCGACGAACAAAAAAATCCGGCTCTCTGATTGGCTAAAATTTTTGGCGGGAAAAATACTCGAATCCTATTGGTCGGTGGTCGGGGGTTGTCGAGAGTAAAGGGTTGACCGAACCAAAAAGTGGTGGGGGAAATACTCAGTCTTACGGCGGACGTCGGAGAGGGTGGTCGCAAAGGGGACTTTGAATTTTTCACACTCTCGTGCGGGTTACGGACCCTCACGTGGTTAACCAGAAATTTAAAGCAGTTACCAGCGCGTTCTGATCAATATCTCGCGCGCCCTTTATGTGCGCTAGGGACCTGTACGGAGAACGAAAAGGGATAAGTTCGTGTTTTCCAGAATGACCACCGGTCGGGTTTATTACGAGACTGGCGAGTTGCAGCGCAAGAAAAAGGAAGCGGCCAAGCGCAAGAAAAAGGTAGCGGCCAACGGCTACGGCGGACGAGATGGTGAGGGGAGACGAAAGGCGTTCGGCCGAGATCGTGTACCGTCCAACAATAGGATTTGAGTATTTTTCGACCAATTAGAGGCCGGTTTCATGGCAAAAAATAGTCTCGACACGACTAAAAATGTATTTAAAGTGTAATGGAGATATTACGTTTATGGATATCGAAGAAATTGAGAAAACGGCTACGACTTAATGGATGTTGTGGTTCTTCATCTATTGGAGCCGCTTAATTCGAGTATCCACTCGACAGCTTCCCCCACAAAACATATGCTGGTACATTATTGACATTATTTACAACGTGACCCGTGATATGATCATGAATATACACGTTTTAATTCCACCAAAGAAATTGTAAACATATAAAAAATGCTCAAACATGTCTCTTTGATAACACAGATTTACACAACACCAACACGTTTGTGTCTGAAACGGTCTATGTTTATGTCTGAAGTCCCAAATATACAGTTAACGGGATCCCGATAGATTCGTAGGAGTTTTTAAAAAAAAAACACTTTTAATAACATAAAATATTTACAATTTATTACACTTTAAAATGTATATTGTAACAAATTATTACACCACAACAATTTATATCTAACATATTTAACAAACAATTTATTATTAAATAATAACTCTTATGGTCATTTAAGCAAAATATAATATTTTAACATGTATTAGTTAGTGCAACTCTTGTGTTAGTTTAAATATAAATCAAAAGGTATTCAATATTAATTATTCGATCAAAACTTTAAAAATATTTACAACCAATCTATTAATAAATAATTATAATATACAATAGAATTTTCTTAATGTAAATGGTACCTCTTTTATAAATGAATATGATACGTGAAATAACCTCTTTCCCGAGAAAAGTACTGGGTGTCAGGCGTTGATTTCATCGATGGCTGGGTGTAATGGGCAGGTTTAAACTCCGTGGTGGTGCAGTAACCTCTGTTTTGAATTTCGGGTTCGTTAAAGTTGCAATTGTTGATGAAATTCAAGAGAATCATAGCCGCTTTGTCGCTCTTGTTTACGGCGCAGGTCGAATCTTGTAACTCAACTTCGTGATCGGCGATCCGCATACGTTTGATAGCTCGTTGCATACGTTTTATAGCTCGTTCCAACGCCGTCAGTCCAGGTTGGTTGTCGTGATCACGGTTCAACACAACGTAACACGGTTTAACTTCAACATTTTTGATTTGAAGAGGCCGTCGTGCGTCGTCCGTTTTGATCCGTTGGTGAATGTAGGATACGTCGTCCGTTTCGATCCGTCGTGGAATGTAGGTTTTCGAGTGACTAGCCTTTAGTTTTTCGGCCGCTTTTCTTCTTTGTTGTTTTCTCAGCGCCGTCTTGGTAGGCCCTCTTGGGCGCCGTCTACGTCGAAAACGGCCTTCCTTCATCTCCGGCGATCCGCGTTGATCTTGCCAATATGACGGGCGGTCAGGGGCGTAGGAAGGTAGAGCAGACGGAGCAGACGACTTTTGTTCACGTCGGTCTGGGGACGGCCATCTTCGCCAATACGACAGTCGGTCAGGGGCGTATTCGGTTAGAACAGACTTTTGTTCATATTCTACAGGCGAGCGTAGTTTTGGTATGCGATAGTTGTCCATCGCTGGCAGCGTACCGATGAAGATGTGTCTGAAGTGCACAGAGCGAACTCAAAAAGAAGGAGACGAGTGGTGTACTGATGGAGCTCGCCGCGCGCCGGGCTTTTATAACCGGCGCGAGTGGTGGGGATGACCTCTATTCCGTCCCGCGCGGCTCGTAAACCCGAGTGGGGGGAATCGCTTTCGACGCCGCCGTCACCAGTGACACTTCGGGATGCCGATTCCAGTAAGAGCGGCTAGTTATGGAATTATTCGGTGAGTTAACGCCCGACCCGTCTGTAGCGAATCGATCCGTCCCGGCGATGCGGATCGATGTGGTAAAGAGTACAGATAGTGATCGTGGATTTCGTCTTTTTGACAATGTCCTCTTCGTTGTGCGCGATGTGGCATCTGAGGAATTGTTTTTAGAACGCATGAGAATTGCGAACGCAGTTTTTGAAAAAATTGTCAAACCGCACATGGACGATCCGTTGAGTGCGCTCGCTCGCAGACTGGTATTGGCTACAAAGGTGTGCATATCGAAGTATTTCAATAATCAGTCCTTCGCCAGAACGGGACGGCCATTTATCGTCAAGGCACATTTTAGAGATTCGCCCACGCTGTTTTGTGGCTGTTCGGACTTTTTGCGTACCTATTTGTATACTAGAAAAAAAGGTGAACCTTTTTTCGACAAAGACTCTTACGAAACGATGCCAGCAACTACTACGGGCGTTGCTTTCGATGGCGGCAGCGCGAATCGAACACAACCCATGACGGACGCTGAAAAAGAATTGGAACACTGTCGTTTCCTGTCAAGACTCGGCGCCCTTTCAAAATTGCTCATAGAAGGTGGACCAAAGCCGGGAATCGATTTCTTAGACGGTGCGAACGACAGCTTCGGAGGTTTCGACGAAGAATCTCAATCCAGACCGGAAGCGACGCTTTACGTCATTGCCGACGTTACGGCTCTCGCGGAATTTTTATGTTATATGTTTTTTATGACGCCAGTCGATCTGAGAAGACGTTATGAGGTTGTGACCGGTTGTACGGCGCCTTACGTGAGCGAATACGCCGCCGAGAGGTTGACGCAACGTGCGAAAACCTGCTGCTACGAGGAATCGATCAGATACAACTCCACCGATACGGTTCGACGAGCAATAAAAGAGTTTTTGCGCAGAAATCAACGAGCGAGCGAAATGGAGCGGGACGGTATTTACGATAAGCCCGCGGATAACTCAGATCCATTCGCGGCCGAACTGTTGCGCGAAGAGGAGTCCGGGCGGTTACGCGAACGAAATTTCGCGTTGGTGAAGCATTTACTCCTTTTGCTTTTTGACAAAGCCCTGTCGTCAATAATCGATAACGGATTTGACAACGTTAACAAAAGGCGTAGATACGGTACCAGCGCCAAAAGTGTTGGTGGGGCGACAGTTTACACGGGAATACTCGACACGGTGGGAAAGGTCGTCGTGAGGTATAAGGAGGGCGTTTCCCTTTTGAAGTCGACCAGAGCTCCTAGAGGCGCGGCGGCCAAAAAAGGTGGAGGTTCTATTTCTTCAGAAGCGTTCCTAAATTTGCGTGTACCGATCAATCAGATTACAGCACAACGTTCGGAAAGCAAGAGTTAAAACACGTAGAAAGATCAGTGCAAAATAGAGTGCTAATTCTCAGAGACGATGATGGCAGTACAATAAAGTAAATGTTCAAAGGACTCGCCGGCGATGACGACGAGCCTGACAAGAAAAAATTTAAGGTCAACGCCCAACCGTCGGTGAAATTCAATTATAAAGACGCGGAGAAATTCAAGAAAAAAATCAAATACGACGAGTCGACCAAGAGATGTACTGGGACCAACGCCCGTCCACTCGTAAAAAAGGTTCGGGGCGAATCGAGCACAACCGAGAAGAAAGTCGACTGTTTCTGTAATCTCTTCGGTGTCGGTGATTTGGAACGAGAGAGGTTGAAGATGTACATCAACGCGCTCGACACACGAGGAAACGACCTCCATCTGTCTGCGATCGCGACGACAAATCTGAAGCCGGCGAATTTAGTACGGACCACCGTCACTGAAGAAATCCGAGCAAATTCCAGGAAAAAAAATAACCCGTTCGCGAGCGAAGAGCGCTCCACTCTATTTTGGATTTTACGAATAATTTTGGATACGGACGGGTTAAACAAATCGAGACCATCAAAAAAAAATGATGTCTTCACAATTACGGTGCCCGCTCTCGCCGAAGATCAATCTTCAAAGCACTTATTATTGGCCGAATATATTGTATTTAAACTATGGTTATTCGTCCGATATGTGTTTAACACGGTCTATGCTGCGGCGGCAGAAGATAATCGCGTCCTCTTGCCAATATTTTTAGTCAAAATAGACGGACGCGCTGTTTTACGTAAACTTTTAAAAGATATCTTCATTGGAGCGTCTAGTAAGGAAGCGTCAGATCTGAGAAGAAAGTTTCGATGTTCATTTGTGATGTAACATTTTTTTCGCAATAAAAGACCAAGCATTTATTTTTGTTTCTATTTTACCTCTCAGACAAACTGAAATTTCTTCTTGTGACACGTATTGCACTCACCGGAATAATAATTCCGGTTGTTTGCGGATTTCTTCATGACACCGCTTATTGTGACAGTTTTCTTTTTACAATGAATGCAATAAATGTTTGTATCTTTAGGTGGTCTCGTCGCCAATGGTGATTTCCCCCTTTTTACTGTGTTTCGCGCTGATACTTCATCTTTTTTACTTACGCGTCTTCCGCGTCGGTTATTTACAGTCGGTGAACTAGAACGCTGTCGCTCCCGTTTCACTAACTCTCGCAAAGTCTTTCTTATCCGTTTTAATTCGTCCGCGGACATGTTCTTCGTAAGCACTTATTATCCGCCCAATCACGAGAATTTTCGGGAGAAAAATAAAAAAGATTATTAGAAATTTGAATGGGTTATGATACCCCATCGGTCTTGTGACGGGGGTGATCTAAATATGGACCGAATAGTCAGTAACTGCCCGAGGGGTTTACCGGCCTACACGGACCAAGCGAGTTTGGCCTCCAATGGCTTTGCGCCCTGGATTTACCCCGACCCTTTGAAGATCGCGGTGATCTTCCCCACTTAAACGATGTCGGTGCAACCTGGATTCGGCCGAAATCGACTGTTATGAAATTTGGCTCGGCCGAGTTACATAACCGTCGTATTACAGGGGTTGAATCGAGAAGTAAATTACAAAAGTTATTTGAAATAATTTATTTTGTAAAACAGTAAACCACACACGTTCGATATATCGAACGACTTACAACAGATTACTCGCAGACATCCTCGTCTTCATCGTTTACAAGTTGGAGACCGTGACGCGCGTAAACGTCCATATATACAACTCCGTTATTTTTGATGCGAATTCTGATAAACGAAGATACGAGTACCGCTTCCACGCCTTGTTTAGGTTCGTTCTCGATCACAGTCTTATCCTCCTCGTGATAGCGCATCAGGGACACGCGGTTCGGTATTCCGTACGTACCCAAAATACGGATACTGTCAGACCGCGATAAGCCTTGGATTTCATCCAGAACACAACTTCGGCCATACCCACTTCTAGGATTGCCATACGAGCGGCCGTACACGGCCAGTGATGACACACCACCGGCCACATTTTTGTATACCAGGTGTTTAGCAAATTCTTCTGTCAATTTCACAAAACACACCTCGTATAGACTCAATAAGAATTCGTAAAAATAAGTGCCGAAACATCGAGAGAGTTCGATATTGTAGGCGATCGTATCGTCGGTATCGGAATTCCTGTCGGTTTGAAGTTCAAAACTGCCCAAGAAGATCAATTTGATCGGAATGTAGAATCTGCAATCCGAATAACCATAACGGTTAAAAGGTTCGAATCCGTTGAAAAATATCAACGACCTGAGTTTTTTTTCATTTGACAAGCAGCTGAACGGATGCAAATGGTTCACAATTAGTTTTCGTCCCCCTTTCGACGTGTCCATGGCCAAGAGAAGAGACTTGACTGCGTTGATTATCTGTAGAAAGTATTTGGTCCGTTTGAACTTTTTGATCGTGTTCTGGTCATTAGACTCCTCGCGTTGCGTGTTCAACGAGTTTATGTTGATCGCTAACGTTGCCAGGCCGTCTTTCAGAACCTTACTGGGAGATATAAACGTTTTTCGGTACGATGATATTCCCACCGCTGTTTTCAGTATGCTGGAAAAGACGCGTCTCGTTTGATAATCCGTACTCAAACCGTCTTCCCCGTCGTCCATGATCACTTCTTCGCCGTCCCGTAAAAAAGTGTTTTCAGAACACGTTTCTATGATCACTTCATCGGGGTCTCGATAACAGTTTTCGTTTGGAACCAGTCTGGAACAAGATTCCAAATACGAGTGTAACATCGATTGTTTCTCTTCGTTGACTCTACAATCGGATGTTTCCGTTAGATTAGAGACCTCAGCCGAATCTGGCAATAAGAAATTAGGTATTTTTTTACATGGGAAATTCGATGGACTCTCGTCCGAACAGGGCCGTTTCTTACCGGCGAGCCGTACAAAATCAGCCAAGTAATCGGTCGTTACTTTGTCCGCGTCGCGGCTATGGTCGCCGTCGGCCAACTCGCCTCCATTTCCAATCACTTCCAAGTCGTTCACATTTTCGATCACTTCCATCTTCGCTCCGTCCGTTGTAGTTTCCGGTGCAATCATCGCGATCGATTGAGCCACAATAGAAGTCGGCGACGGTGTTATAGGAACGGGGTTGCTCATATGTTCACCACCGACTGGTCGACTATTGCTTGTGCACGAAATGTAGGTGAGGGGGGAGTTATCGCGTCAATTGCTTCGCCTTTTGAGCGGGGTTCCCTTTCCGGCTCGCCGGTACTTCCCAACCTCCTCTCCCAAAAGTACAATAACGCCACCGACAAGGCGAGTCCAACGATTATCCACGCGCCCACGCGTAACGCTTCGTTCCACAGACGTCCAAAAACGCTTTCAGCACCTTCGACCACATCGTTCGCTGCTTCGCCGAGTACGTGTGGTGCGTCCAATACCACTTGCCCGAGCATTTCGCCCAAAGACGGTTTGGTCAAACAGACGTAAACGTCACCGGGATCAGCGTAATCCGCCACCTCGAGTTTGTCCGTCCCGGTACCGGACGGATCGCAACGCACACAGGGCGTCCTACCCGACCATTCTTCGGCACAGGACGTTTCCCGGACGACGGCGGGGTAGTTGCGACAATACTTGTCTTCCGGCAGACCCCCGTCCTCAGTGACTATTTCGCAACACGCGTACCGTACACGACACGATACCAGTTCACCCGTGTCTTTGTCTCGATACACGCGCCAACAGCCGGCGGCCCTCTTGGCGCCTTCAGCCAGAGCGGAGTATATCGCCGCCGCGCCGCCAGACGTCAGGACTATTCCAAAAAACAGTCCACGGCTCACGATCGGTCGTCCTTTTCGCAATGATTTCTCCATCGCTTTCACTAACCGTTCCGCGGCCGCGTAACGCCCGATCAACGTGCTCAAATCTTCAGCTGTTTCGTAAGCGGTCTTTTCGAAAAGCTCAGCGGGTACCCGCGGCGCGTCGCGCGGCCGTCGCAACGCGGATTCAACGGCCGCGTCTGGATATGTGTCACGAAACGCGCGCGTCAGGTAATCTACGAAATCCGCGCTACGGAACGCGCTGTCTGCGGGTACGCCTAACCCGTCTAGTACTTCCGTCACGCGTCCTCTTCTCATATCGCGCAACAATGCGTTTAACGTCACCGCCGCGGTCGTACCGTCGTCCGCCACGTCCACCGCGGCACGAAACACCGCGTTTTCGGTAGTCTCGCCAACCCGCGCCGCCGTTCGTGACAACACCGACTCCATCAGACGATCGGTCGTTGCCGCGTGCGCTCCACCTTCTCGAGCTAGTGTTTTTGAAATGTCGCTTTTCGCCGCATTCAACGCCTCCTCAGCCGCTGCTTTGGATTTGAAAACCGTACCCGCGAGGGTTTCAAGCCTTTTAAAGGCATTTACGAACGCGTCACTAAAGGCCCCGGCCATTATTAATAAGACTTATCCCGGAGACAATGAATGATGTTCGAGAAAGGTGGTATGGGGATCGGGGTCTCTTGCTTTGGTTAGAAACCTGGCTGAAAGAATACCGCGATTACATTATGAAAGCATACGGAATCATCAATACCGATCTGATACCTAAACGTCAATACGTACGTGCGATGGCGTGGTATATGTCCGTTTTCGACGTTACTATACTGACTCATCAAATGGTCAGTATGGTTTATGAAAACGATAAAAACGTACAGAGCGTCTATTATATGGACACGGTCGATCTAGTCGAAATACTGAAACGCCTGGAGAACGGGATGAATCAGTGCCGTGATAAATTTGATGAACTGATGACAATCGACGCGATCGAACGCATGTACGTAGCGTTGGCGGAAGACAACCAAGATGACGGTGTCAAAGGGACTATCGAACGGTTCGAAACGGAATTGGATTCGTTGTCGAGACGTGGTGACTCTGGTTTCGTTGAATCGGTGCGTTCCGGGGACTGCGGAGCGCTACCCGTAGGCGTATCAGCGTATGTCCCCGATCCCGAACAGGCCGGTCTAATGACCGACATCGTGATGTCGCGGGGAAACGTCGACCAACAATTGATCGAAATGGCAACGTCGTTGGAGATTTTACGCGCGGGCAGCGACCGTGAAGCGGTGCGCGACGTTAACTTGGAATCTCGCCTGCCGCCGAATGAGGTCCGCGCCATAAAACTGATCACCGTACCGGGTGATGCGGCCTTGGCACGTCAGATTTGTGAATCGTATCTCGCAAAACTGGCAGAAACCGTTGACGGGGTTAGAACATATCTAGTCAATTACGGCGATCTGTTGAGTAAATGGCGGGGTCAGAGCGAGAAAAACTTTGAACAGATAATGATATGGCTGTTGGATAGAGCGAGGGAAAACGCGAGGGAGGGTCGTCATTTCGACGTCCTATGGATAGACGACGTGCACGCATTGATGAGCGAACGCGGAGACTCGGCCGGCGGTGAGGACTATTTGAACGTGATAAAAACTACCATGCTACAAATTATGGACAACTTCAACAAAGACTCGCGGTTGAGCCGATTCGCCCTGTTGTTCAGCACAGGCGCTGGTCAGCGGGATATAGACGCGGCGTTCAGACGGCGAATCGATAACATATACGAGTTGATACCACTGAGCGGATCACCGGCGTTCCGCGAGATTCTCGTAAAACACATGTTACGCGTGACCCACCTCAACGTCGAAGGGGCGGCCTTGGAACGACTAAATAGGACGACGACCGCGAGCGAACTACAGAGCGCGGTGTACGCATATTACGTGCACGCTAAATTCACGGTTACGAACGAATTCAACGTGGCCGTGCGGGGTGACAGGCATTACAAACTTTTACCGCTCAAGAGTTATTACAATCTAAAGGGCGACGCCGTACGAACGAGCGCTTCTAACGATCCGATAGTGCAAGCTGTTAAGAACGGTGGCGGGTCGAGGTATTTTTACAGAGAAGGCGTCGTGGACGCGCGCAATCTTTCTGAAGAACAAGCCGGAAGCACGGTTTTCGTGCTGTACACAGATCCTGAATTCGACCTTGACGATTCGGCCCCGCCGACGAGAAACAGCGCCGCGAAACGACGCGCGAAAATACGAAAAAGAAAACAATTCGTCTCCACAAAATCACCCTACAGTTACGAACAAAAAAGATTCATGCAGTCGTTCGCCGAGGAACTTAGGCCCGGACAAATTAAACTACACTCCTCGTCTCAATCGGCAGTCGGTACTAATGCCGCGAAGCAGTCATCCAGCGAAGAGGATCTATAGTCGATTAGACAAAAAATAGTTAAAATAACTGGATTTTTTAAGGTCTTAAAAAAAATACAATTTACTCATACAATTTTGATTTATTTCAATTAAAACATATATTTTTAGATAAATGAATTTCAATGAATATGGGACATACCAATGTTTGTGACCGTTTGAAAAAGTTCTGTTTGAAAACAATCAGAGTTGGATTGGTGAACCGCCCCTCCGCTCGTGTCGTAGGTTCATTGGTGAACCGCTCCTCCGCTCGTGCCGTAGGTTGATTGGTGAACCGCTCCTCCGCTCGTATCGTAGGTGGTGGGTCGTTCCCGCTGGTAGAAGGTCCGCACTCGGTCGGCTGGGAAATTAGGAAACGTTTTCTTTTCTTTGGTGGTCCTTCTCCCGTCTCTTTTTTTGGCTCAGTCGGCTGTATCGTAGTTTCTGCGAGGTTTCTCTCTTGCGAACGAGTCACCGGCTTGGATGGTGGTGGCGGCTTTGCAGTAGATTCGGTCGCTTGTGGTTGGTTTCGCATGGAGCAAGAAATACGTTTTAGAATCACGTCGTTGGAGAACAGGCTCGTGTGCAGCGTTGAGATGAATTCTATGTTATCGCAGAGATAGAAAGATTTCATGGAACGCATTACGTACTCCGTGTAGTCATCGTTTTCAATCGGCTTGTAAGATGGCACGTAAACACATGTTTCAACATTGTAATTCCACACCTTTTCCACAATCAACACATTCGACAGTCCACTCGACATATTCGGCTCGCAAACGGCAAATTCAAAGCTAAATTCAGCCAGAGTCGCAAAACACTTGATGTAGCGATTGATGAGGCTAAAAGTGTTGTAAAGCGGAAACTCTTGTCGGGGCACGTTCTCACCGAGCACACACTCGTAATTACCATCAGGCCGATCGACTACGTTTACTTTCTTGTAAAAATGAAAGTTTTTGGTTTTTGGTAATTTACAACAAAAAATCTTCAAAATGTCTCCTTTACCTCTTTTTCGATTCTGCTCGGTGATCGTGTACACTGCGAATCCTTCGCGTAGTAGATCCAGCGTCGGTCCCGCTGACGGTCGGGAATTTTCCTTTTTCTCCGGCCGTAAAATAAAATTGTCCTCGCTGAAGGTGTTCATCAGAAATGTGTTTTCAAAAGTTCGAGTAGGTTTGGACTGACGCCGGTGCCAATCCGTCTCTTCTTGCTGTAGCTGCCAGCGCACGTTTGTCACGTTGACATCGGAAATGGCGGTAGTTGTAGTAGGGATAGTGCCGATGGTAGTGGGGGTGATAACGGACCCCTGATTCTGTCCACTTGGGAGCGATTTCAAAAGTATTACCGGAACTACCGCACTGACCAATCCGACCTGATGATAACCCGGTGGTAAACTCTGACTTCCCCCGACTCCGCCACCTGATTGCAGAGGAACGTTACTTGCTGACATATCTTCAAAACCGGTTATTTCACCACGTCTCTCCTCGCCACTATCCATGACACGAGTTTGGTAGACGAATGAATGACACAAACTACACCGACCCGAGTTGACAACAGAATGAACGAAATAATAGGAACAGGTGGGGGGAGTGGGAGTGCTGACTTGCGCGAAATGGTGATTCACCGGCGCTTGCGCGCTGACGCGGCGAATATCGACTTCCGCTCTAATTCTCTCCACTATAGATTCATCGAGTTCTCGTAATCGATTCATACCTTTCGGTTATCGCCTCGCCCGCTTTTCGTCGCACGTCGTCCATGTGCAGTGAATTGTTAATATAGGCCATAGTCGTCAAAATATCGCGATGGCCAACGGATTCGCTCGCCGTTGCCGCTCCGTATTTGGAATTGACCGCACCGAGATATCGTCTACGTTGAGAATGCCATCTGACCCCCTTTGTTCTGTTTTTATTTCCAAAAAGTCTTTTGTACACGCGATCCAGCATCAGTTCCAACCGGCGCGGTGTCCGCGTGAAAAATCTCTTTTCCAACCGTTCAGCCGGCGGAACCTCTTCTTTGTTTTCCGTATAGTCCACCAACTCATCCTCGACATCGAGCTCCCGGCCCGTATCATTCTCGTTTCTGTACAGACGCCCACGCGTTCTTAACGTCATCAATTGACCGAACAAGTCCGCGTCGTTCTTTAACACTTCGGCCGGTAAAAATACGTTTACAAACACGCCTTTCGTCAGCACTTCGAGACGACCGGCGCCCAATAGTGTTTTCACGTCGTCTAGTGAAAATCTCAAAACGGTCGACTTGATACGCGCTCCGCTGAGGAACCCGAGAACGTACGCGAAAGCGAATTCGAAAATCGTCCTCTCGTACCGTAGTCGACCCGGTTTCGTTTCCGAATCTGTCACGTCTACGTCGATATCAATGGCGAGGTCAACCTTTCTGCCGTAGTCACCGTATTCGTCAAAATATGCTTTTCTACGACGGTTGGAGTGTTCCACGTACTTGTCGACACTGGCGCGCAATACTCTGATGCAATGGCTCAGTATAGACGATTCCTCGTCGTCGTTAAACACCAACGGTCTTTTGCAACGTGCCGCAGAGAGTATGCGTTTGACCCGGTCGTCGCCGAGCGTGTTAGCCAAAGCGTCCATGCGTCTGTAAAACGTCGACATCTTAACACCGCCAAAGCCTCTGAACGAGTCGATATACTCTTTCGAGTCGTCCGTCAGAACGCTCATCGCCAAAGCACCACCCGCTTTCAAATACGCCATTATTGTCTTTATAACGCGTTTCGTATAGCTTTCCCGCCTCCCCTTCTCGACGATCATGTAAAACAAAAATTCGTACAACGATGATTTCGTCACCACACCGTTTTTAAACGGTTCAAATTCGTTCAGATACCGCAGATGCGATCGCACCACACGTTCAGATGCGTTCAACGCGGTCCCCTCGCCATGCACGTGAAACACACGTTCACGAGGTGTGACTCTGGCTGCGAAGCTCTGTGCGATAGTGTTTCCCTCCATCATCACGGGCAAGTCGGTCATGAAGGCTGTTTTTAACATATCCAGACGTTTCGACTCGGCGTTCTGGCCATCTGCCAAAGGCTGGGAACCGACGGTATCCCCCCTCCACTCGGGCTCTCGACTCGTCGACGCGGGCGTCGGGTTCCATCTCACTTCTTTCAAAACGTCCAACAGGCTCAGTCCGCTCATCGTTCGGCCAGCAAGATGATCGATGTCGAGCGGCTGTTACGCCTCTACGTTTCCTGCGTCCAGACTTATTTCGAGGGTGACGTTTTCAACAGATATATGTATTTAAAGGTCGTCTACGATACTGCGCAATATCGAAAGGCAAATGTAAAAGCGATATACATGTTTTCCGAAGGACACTATTTCAAATCCGAAGAGGCCTTATCTTACCTGATAAATCACGGCATGGTTCTGTTACCGTTGTTTCTGCCCCTAAACTACAGGAACTACGCAAACAGTCGATCGTTTTCCTTATTTGTGCTATCCGTGTATTCGCCTTTATTGGTCGAATTATGGAAATGTGCCAGGGATTCTCAATCGACGGCGGGCGGCGAACCGATGGAAATACACGTGCAGAGAGACTGCGAATCGTTGCGAGAGATACGCAATCGCGTGTCCGGCCGATTGTTCAACATACTCGACAAAGACAATCGCCGAACAATATTCGCCCAAATGAATGAGACTACGGTTGTACGCGTCGAACGTACCGGAAGAGCAAACCCACCAAACTGTTGATTTGGGGGGTGGATAAATGTTTAAAAAACCTTGTTCCCTGTTGGTCGGTGAGAGTTATTTTGAAAATAAAAAAATTATAATCCCTGTCGGTCAGTGAGTGTCTTTAATATTAACCGAACCAATCTATAGGCCAGTACTACGTATCCAATAATTACTGTAATCCAATAAAATGGCGGGCGGTAAGAGTTTCTTACCGGTCTCCCGATTCACTATATTGTGCATTCCGTGAACCGCCTGCGGGGCGGAATAGCCGGTATGTACTGAAACCGTTTGGGGGTCGCGCGTATAGAAAACGGCTCTGTGTTGTACGAAATGCGAAGAACACTGCGAGCAGAAGATGAAAAGATCGAATGCGTAAAATAACGCCAGAAAATCTCTTTCCGTATTCATCGTCTGTAAACCGGCTGCGGTGAGGTGTAACCATAGCCAATATACGTGAGAAACTCCGAAAAAAGACAGATCGGACGATAGAAGGCGCGTTTTCCAAGACGTCAATTCGCTCGGAACGTGCGCGGATTCTATGCGACCGGGAAGCGCGTTCGTTCGGCGGACGACGTTAGGCAACGCTTCTCTCAACAACCATTCATCCACCGTATCGTGCACGGTCCGAGAAATGTCAAACTTTTCGCGACCGTAATATTTACCGTCAGCGGGATTTTTGTAAAACCTCTCTTTTAGCATGGTCTCCAAACGCCGATAGAGCCGGTCACTTTCGTCCGCCATAACGCCGTTGACCGGCGGCGTATTTTTCAATACGCATTCGCACACGCAAGCCAACATGCGGGAAACGCTCATTTTGAACATTATCGCATGTGCGAGTCTTGTGTCCGATGCCTCTCGCGTCTGTTCCGGATCGTCACCACCGACGATCCGGTGTATGTCCATAGCGATTATTCTTTTTGTCAGTACGGTAGCGCACAAGTCCATGTAGAATCGGACACGGTGCGAATTCGGTGCCTGACCGGTCCCCACCAATTCGACATAACGTCTTAAAGTATCGATCCAAGCGACCGGGTACTTACAGTCGGTGACATCTTCGTGTACTGACGGTCCTACAAATACCTCTCCGATCGCCTCCAGTTCGATCAGGAGACGTCTCACGCCATCTCTGTGATCCTCCATTTGACAAACTTATCCTTCTCACGGCGCTCTATACATCTGCACTGACGGCCGTGCGCCGCGCCGCGAGTGCCCACCGATCTTTTCGAAAAGACCGCTTACAGAATAGGTTATAAGTGAATGGAAAATGACATCGACCACGCAGATTCGTACAGATGCATCGTCTCTCGCCGCCACCGACCAATCGCGCGTAAGCGGCGAGATCGCGGCACTCAGATCGACCTCGGGGTCTGGCGCGCGGCGATCGTTCGATAGCAACGCGGTACCACTACCTACGGCACACACCCCGCTCTACGCTCCGGCCCCGAACGCCCCGTTTGAATCCAAGGGCAAATGTAGCAACCACAATATCGAGGCGGCCATCAACATATTTGCGAGCACATGTCCGTCGATAAAGAGTATGGAACAGTTACTAAAAACTGTGAAATCGGAAAAACAACCCTGTCTATTTGAAATGGCTCGGGATTTCGGAGGTAGCCCGTGTTCAGACGAGGTGTTTAACGGTTTATGTTCCTTTCACTGGAAGATGTTGAATATACGTATAGGTATTTGCGAAAACTACACGGCTCTGGACGACGAGGCGAAAAACTTTACGCACTACGAACTGATGATAGACAAAATAATAGAAGATCGTTCGCTCATGCCTATTTTCCCTTATATAACCAAAAACACGTTGATGTACGACGTGCTACTGGGTTTCAATTACGCCACCGTCAGGGGTATGGAAGAGACGAAGAAAAACGAAGGCGCGGCGATGGCATACGCACTGTACTACATGGTGAATCCTAATTGTCGTTTTGAATATATGGTAAAGTCGCAGGCTTGGATTAATTCCATGTCCATGTACATGATGGCGTTTGTGCTCTATAACGATAAAATGATAAAACACACCACCTTTCCGCAGGATGTATTGGCCAACTATCTTCAGGAACACAAACGCAACCCAAATACGATTTTACACCGTTTCTTCCAAAAACTCGTCCTCATTCGAGATTTGAAACTGCCGTTCGCAGCACCGGTCTCCGTAGACGCTCAAAATATGGAACTGACAAAACGGGATTTGATGACGCGTACGGTGTTGCAACGGCGGCCGCAGCAGGATCAGGCGGCCGATCCGAACTTGGAACCGCGCGAACCCACAACCGACGCGGCGCTCATACCGTATTATTCGTTTAACATTTTCAACGCTCCGCTGTTACTGGGTATGCGCGCCAGTACGTTCGTAATGGGTCGAACTTCGTTGGCCAACAACCCGAATGTGTGCATATTCAATCTAGAATTCCAAAAGGGCGACACCACCGGGGACAACGACCTTCATACCGCCAGCGTTTTCGCCATAGAGGGGCCGGTGATGTACGGGGTGTCCGAAGCTAAACCGCTGCGCCAGTTGCCGTTCATGAATACGTTGCCGAGACTGTCTAACGCTTACGTCGTGAGTCTGGCCGCCACCACAAACATGGAACCGCAAGAGGATCGAATATTCGCCGCCAAAACGGCCAAATATCGTAAGTACACGGTGGAAGCGTCCTCCACCCCTAACAAGTTTCGTTTAACGGAAATCACAGACGCCGGCCGTACCCTGTAAACGGTTCACACGCGAGATGAAACGGGGGATGACGATCAGAGGATACGAGGAACCGGCATCGGACAGCGAAGACGAAACGAACCCCAATGGAGTGGATTTCGACGTTAGCGAGTCGGTTGAAAGAGGGGAAGCGGTAGTGAGAAAACGTAAAAAAAATAAAGTTCGCGTATTATCGGGTGCTGACGACGACGAAGATAACAACGGGGACGCTTCGGGAAGCGACGAAGATCTCGACGAGATACTAGCGGAAGCGGAGCCTAAGAAAAAAGCGCGTTGTAAAAAATCTACAAGAAAAACCGTTCGGAAACGTGTCAACGGTTATACGGTCAATACGGTGTTTGTCGTAGACTACGATATGACGCTGGTCGATAAAAACGCGCGACCGTTTCCCGGCGCAAAAAAATTCCTTCGTCAGCTACACAATTTCAACGACGGTAAGTCCACGTTAGTTTTGTTCAGCCACGCCTCTGCCGACCACGTGGAATACGGAATGAATGCGCACTTTATAGAAGAGGCCGATTTCTTTAGTAAAACATTAACTGACCGCTCGCCTTTGAAAAACAAGCCTGTTACTAAAGTGCGACGCGAACTTTCCAACATTGAGGATCTGACCGGCCCGTTCGTTATTATAGACGATTTAGCTTCTAACCTCGACGAGGACCAGTACGATATCGTGATTGACGCAAAACGCCACTGGATATACGATTCAAAAAACAAAGTGGTTGATATAGATTACAAAACGATCATGTGCCTCATTCGCAAAGGAGTGGACGAATGGTTGCGAACAAAACAGAAAACGCCCCCCGTTCAATCGAGAGCGGGCGGCGGCGTCAGCCGTTGAACGAGTTTTTTTCCGTACTTTTTGGTAAGTACCACCGTCGATATGACGATAAACGTTAAACGAGCCGTAAAGCGCCAAACAGTGCTGCATTTTGCAGATATCTTTATGAAAGACTACGAGACGGAGAAAGCCGCGGATCGGACCATGAAGTCCAAGTACGTCCCGCGCAATCTGAAGACACAACTCGTGTCAACGATGTCCGGTTGTGATCCGGGCAATCGGAGACAGATCGAAAGGGTGGCGCAGCTCGGGATGTTTATCGACACGTGTTGCACTAAACTGGTCTTTTATAACACGATGACGATCGGCGTGATTCGATGGATCGTCTCGTTGTACTCGGACTCACCAGATATCAAACGAATCGGCGATATGGTCACATCGGACGCCCGTCAGGTGTACGAAGAAGATATAGAATTCATAATTGAGAAATACAGATACATGGAAGAAAGCGACATTTTGCACACCAGTGACCACGTCGAAAGCGTATTTGAGATGTTAAAGACTAGAAAACAGAGTCCCGAGACACCTCTTTTACGTTATTTCTTCAACAGCGTGTGGTTGAGGTTTTTCAAATCGATATTGCGCAACTCGTTGGTAATATTCAACGACAGTTCGTTTGTTTCCGCTTTTACCGGTGTGTTTGATGACGCCGGGGATCGTGACGACGACGAGTCTCATAGGTTATACAACGACTATCGCGAAAAACAAACGGAATGGATCAAAGAAGCGGTCAGATCGAGTCGTGAAAACGTCGATAGTGTAGTCAATTCAGTAAATTACTCTTCGGCGTCTGAATCGGGTGACGACGAAACGGTCAGTGGCCGGAAAACGTCATTATCGAAATTGAATCGCCGCCCGCCGAGGCCTCCTCCCGAAAACTCGGTGACCGCTTTCGATATGGAGGACGAAGAGGAAGACTTTGATTTAAATGGTTATTCTGACAACGATTCCGGTGGCGGCTCGTGTTCCGAAACTGACACCGTAATAGAGTTTCCAGTAAAGTGTAGAAAATCGAGTGGCGACAGCGATGCCGTAATAGAGTGTCCCGTAAAGTACGAAAAGTCACCGGGCGCTGTCACGCTGGACGACCGTATAATCCGAGCCGTTCCGGACTGTCGGAATGCCACCACCGTCGTCGCTACGATCATGCACGAAAAAAAGCTTCACATTCTCGACGGAGATCTTAAAGACATAATGATGGAGGAGAAAATGTCCAAGGCGTTGTCCACGCATGCCGGTAATGGTGCCGAATCGACCGCTACGCTAGAAACGAAAATCACCAGACATTCACGCGATGCAAGCCGTTACAATATTAGGGGCCTAGATGTCACGCCGTCCCCCACGAGTGCGATCGTACCGTATAACGTTTCGGCGAGAACGAATTTTCGCAAGAGGAAATTTAAATCGAAAACGCGGCACGAACGAAACGTTTTACCAGAACTCATGTCCCCGCTACCGTCATCGGTGACGCTGGTCGCCGAGAGTGATGATGAGAGCGACGATTTGGACAAGGAGAGATTCGCTATGGTGTTGTTTACGGACGGCTCGGAGTAACGGTGGATCCGTCGAGAAGATTAGACATGACTTTCCGAAACTGGTGGGGGGTATGTATTATAGACCTACGATATGCCGAAACAAAACAATAGGAGACATGGCTTCCGAATACTTTGGTACACTTCGCAGCATGGCGAGTTTCTTTAAGAGAACACCTTCGACAGAACCGTTATTGGAGGTGGACAGCGATGTTAGCGAAAGAGACGAGAAAAAGGATTCTGTTGTACCGGCGACAGAAATCGGTATCCAAGCGCTATATCCCACCGAAATTGGGGAGTACGTATCCGTTTACAAAGAGAAGTATAGCAAAGACAAATCTTATAAAAAGGAGAAGACTGTGGATTCGCCTAAATTGGCAGTTTTACAACATGACGGTGACACCGGACGAAGATGCGGAAGTAGAGTAAAATCGAACCAAATTGAGTTGGCGAGAAGTAGCTTTACGCGCGATTTGAAAAAAGGTATTTTGGAAAAATACAGAAGCGCGAAAAAGCCGGCAGACCACGTTTTGTCATCAGGCCAATCTCAGCTTCGGGAAGCCGAACCGCGCGTAAACGGGGTTGTGGCGGCGTTTCCGCTGTTTGAAGAGGACAAGAGAACGTCGCTGTTTCCGATAATGTACGTTGATATTTGGGAAATGTACAAAAAGGCGGTGGCCAGTTTCTGGACGATAGACGAAATCGACATGAGCGGCGACGCCTTCGATTGGGAGTTACTGAACGACAACGAGAAGGCCTACATCACCAGGGTGTTAATATTTTTTCTCGGGGCGGACAGACTGGTCAACGACAACCTGTTGGAACGATTCACGTGGGACGTAAGGATGTTCGAGTGTTTGTACTTTTACCAATTTCAAATGGCGATGGAAAACGTACACACCGAAACGTACAACATGCTGATCGAAACGTTCGTCACGGACGAGCACGAGAGGGACGCTCTGTTCAGAAGCGTGGAAGGGTACGCGTCGATTGCGAGCAAATACGATTGGTGTCGGCGTTGGACGGGTGACCGCCGAAACGACGACGGCGAGACTTCTTTCGGCCGCAGACTCGTCGCGTTCGCCTGTGTGGAAGGAATTTTTTTTTCCTCGTCGTTCGCCGCTATATTCTGGCTGAAAAGTCGCGGGCTGCTGCGCGGACTTTGTTTTAGCAATGAAATGATCAGCCGCGACGAAGGGCTACACTGTGATTTCGCCGTGTTACTCTTTAAACGATATTGCCCACCGGTCCCGACTGATGAGGTGCGCACCATCGTCACAGAGTCGTGCGAAATAGAAAAGACATTCGTCAGAGAATCCATGCCATCGTCCGATCTCGTCGGGATCGATCCAAACGGCATGTGCGCGTACGTGGATTTCATCAGTAATCGCCTGATGCTCGATCTCACAGGTGAGCGGCTCCGACCGCATTCGCCGCCACCAATAAATCCGTTAAAGTTTATGGAAAACATCACGCTTCAAGGAAAAACTAATTTCTTCGAACGGAAAGTTAGCGAATACAGAGTAGGTGACGTAACAAAACAATAGGCGTGAGATCTGCCTTGTCAAGTCCCCCCTCCCTCATAAGCGGTATATAAATCTCCCGCGCACCGTTTCTCCTACTGTGACTCTCTCGCACTCGCTCGAACGATGGAGATGGAAATGATAGTCTACGTGTTCCTGTTGTTTGTGCTACTTTTCCCGCGAGTTTTCAGAATGATTTATCATCTATTGCTGGCGACGAATCGATATGAAGACGATAACGACTCGCGTGAAGGCGTTACGGTAAAATACTACCGGGGCGGAGATAAGTCCCTTCTTTCGCCCAGCTACCAGAGCGACGGGGCGGGCGCTTTCGATCTACGTTCGGCGGAGAGGATCGTCATAAAAGCCGGAAGTTCCGGATTTGTCCGCACTGCCCTGTTTTTAGAACTACCCGACGGTTACGCCGGCTTCGTCAAGGGACGCTCTTCGATAGCCAAAAATGGAGTTTGGTGCTTCGAGGGACTTGTGGATTGCGACTATAGGGGAGAAGTATTGGTACAGTTGAAAAATTACAACGAATCGCCGTACGCTATCCAGAAGAACGAAAGAATAGCTCAACTCGCCGTGGTGAAAGTTAACAGAGCGAATCTACAGCGGGTGGAATCTTTGACAGGTTTGAAGAACACGCAAAGGGGTTTGGGTGGATTCGGTTCTACGGGCAGCGGTTCTGACGACAAACGTTAAATTTGTTTGTATTTCTATGTCTATATAAAATAAATGAGTTTTCTTTATTGATTCCTGTAAGTATTTATTAACCATGGAACCGTGTATGACTATAGATTTTGTCGCTAGCATATTTAGTCGGTCGTTGATTTTTATTGCAATTTATCAAGCTTTAACACATTTGATATGTTTTTGGAAACGTAAAAACGTATTTACTACGTCAACGTTGTTCAAAATAGAACTGCTGATTCATATTGTAATTAAGATTTGGGTTTTGAGGTTCGTGAGTATATCACATTTGGAATATACGGATTGTCAATTGAATACCACTGTTACCGCGGACGGTGAAGTCGGACGGTTCGACAAATTCGAGCCGCAAGACCTGTCCCTCTGAAGACCACCAGCCTGTCGTGTGCCGATTTCCGCTGCCACGGGCGAACACAGGCGGGTAACCGCTTTAAATTTCTGGTTAACCGCGTGAGGGTCGGTAACCCGCGCGAGAGTGTGAAAAATTCAAAGTCCCCTTTGCGACCATCTTCTTCGACGTCTACCATAAGACTGAGCATTTCCCCCACCACTTTTTGGTTTGGTCAACCCTTTACTCTCGACAATCCCAGGCCATCGACCAATAGGATTCGAGTATTTTTCCCGCCAAAAATTTTGGCCAATCAGAGAGCCGGATTTTTTCGTTCGTCGAAAATTATATCTCGACACGCCACCGAAAATGCATATATACGAGGTACCGTTCGCGCGCGACTCTTTAGCTCCTTGCCCATAATAATGACTCCTTCAAGGAAGGAGCAGCGGGGAGGGGCTGGCGCGTCGCTGACTGGGGGGGGGTTAAAAATATTTGTTACACACATTTTTACTCGAGAAAAGTTTTGAAATCCCCGACTGAATATGAAAAACAAAAAAGCACGGATTTACGATACGGCTGTTTTTTAGTTGCCGTCACACTACGCAGCGAGAGTTCGGTTACCCGCGCGGGTTTATAAAAATACATTTTTCAAAATGTAAAATATTTTTCTCAGCTAGAATATACTTTCCGTCAAAACGCAAAAACATTTTCACCGGTCTTCTCGTCAGCCGATTTGACGTCGTAACGCCCACAGTCAGACGAAATCGGGTCACCGATGAGTTATGGGAGGTGGTGGGGGTGGTGTATCGCTTGCCCCCTTCCACTTTCACATTCCACCCCACCACTCGATTCGCCTATATATAGTTGCCACTGGGACATACAAAGTCAGTTCGTTCGGCGGTTTAATCAGTGAAGAGACCAGTCTTAGTCAGTGCATTAGCCCGTTTTTTTAACAGTCTTAGTGAGTCTTCTATCAGTCTTAGTCAGTGCATTATTAAATATGGATATGATAAAGGTTGAAAACTACACACAGTGCAACGATATCGGCGCAAAACAGGATCGAAGTTCAGTAATTTTCTTAAATATGACTATGATAAAAGGTGAAAACTACACACAGCCCAATGCTATCGGAGCGCACCATCGAAATTCAGTAATTGTTTCCAATAAAGACATTGAAGAGCGAATAAAAGAAAAACTTAATTCGATCAAAATGGAGACTCAGTACAATCTGGACATCGAATGCAGTTGTGAAGAGAACGCCAAAGGAAACAGTAGAAGCGGTCTTGAACAGATAGCTGAAGAGTATGGTGATGAAAAAAGCGGTCTTGAACAGATAGCTGAAGAGTATGGTGATGAAAAAAGCGATCATGAACAGATAGCTGAAGAATATGGTGAAAGCAGGTCAGCTCGTTCCCGCCAGCAAAGCTCCAGCCACCGCCTTCCCACTGGCAATTCTTCGGCATCTCACCACCACAAAGATTCTCCGGCTTCCCACCGCCACATAAATTATCGGGCTTCTCAACACCGCCTTCCCACTGAAAATTCTCCGGCTTCTCACCGCCGCCTTCCCACTGAAAATTCTCCGGCTTCTCACCGCCGCCTTCCCACTGAACATTCTCCGGCTTCTCACCGCCGCCTTCCCACTGAAAATTCTCCGGCTTCTCACCGCCGCCTTCCCACTGAAAATTCTCCGGCTTCTCACCGCCGCCTTCCCACTGAAAATTCTCCGGCTTCTCACCGCCGCCTTCCCACTGAAAATTCTCCGGCTTCTCACCGCCGCCTTCCCTCTGGCTACTCTCCGGCTTCTCACCGCCGCCTTCCCTCTGGCTACTCTCCGGCTTCTCACCGCCGCCTTCCCTCTGGAAATTCTCCGGCTTCTCACCGCCGCCTTCCCACTGAAAATTATCCGGCTTCTCACCGTCGCAGTTCGAGGCGCGAGAATATATCCACCCGACGCACCAACGGTTTCAACGAGATGAGAATAACTAGGTTGGAACTGTTGGTGGATTGTATGTATGAGATTTTAGAACTTATTAGCTGTTAATCATGTTTGACATTAAATAGTGTTTCTTTTAGTAATACAACATTTTAGAATATTATTTTAATCCATTTTTAAAGCATATTGTCTGTTAATTTTTTAATCATGTTTGATATTGTATTGTAAATTGTGTTTCTTTTAGTAATACAACATTTTAGAATATTATTTTAATCCATTTTTAAAGCATATTTTAATCCATTTTTAAAGCATATTGTCTGTTAATTTTTTAATCATGTTTGACATTGTATTGTAAATAGTGTTTTCTTGTAGTAATACAACATTTTAGAATATTATTTTAATCCATTTTTAAAGCATATTTTAATCCATTTTTAAAGCATATTGTCTGTTAATTTTTTAATCATGTTTGACATTGTATTGTAAATAGTGTTTTATTGTAGTAATACAACATTTTAGAATATTATTTTAATCCATTTTTAAAGCATATTTTAATCCATTTTTAAAGCATATTGTCTGTTAATTTTTTAATCATGTTTGACATTGTATTGTAAATAGTGTTTTCTTGTAGTAATACAACATTTTAGAATATTATTTTAATCCATTTTAGAGGATATTGTCTGTAAATTTTTTAGAGCATATTGTTTGTAAATTTGTTATTCGGTGAATAAAACCTAAGTTTTATCTCATTTTCTTTTTACTCTTTCCCTAGCTTGTAATCTTTTTATTTAAAATTAAAATTGTCTTAACTCTCACATTCAAACAAAGTGGAGTAAAGTATTTTATCCTCAGTATTTCATATTGCGGTTTTTCTTTGAAAAAAATACAAGAAGCTGCTTACATATAACAGCTACTAAAAATTCTATTGTAATCTACAAACAGTCAAATGACACAAAACCGAAGTCTTATTAAACATTTGGCCAAACCCACGAGAAGAGTATGTGTATCTCGGGTACGCCCGAACTCGCAAAACTGTATGCATATTTCAGGTATGAACAGGCCAAACCCGTAAGAAGGTGTGTCTTGGGTACGGACTGGTAATCAAAAAGCCGAACCTGCAAAAAGTGTATATCTCGGGTTCGGCTGGGCCCAGAGTGTTAGTCAGTGTTCACAAAGCAAAGCAATAACTTTTTGGGTTAATGCCCACTGAACGGTGTGTCTGTGGCACTGTTCGTAACGACGTGGGCGTTTCAACGCCTTATCGTCACGTTTCAAGCGGTGAATTGCCCACGATCGAGCCGGAAGCGTTACCGCTTGCGTTTTCACGGAAAGTCCAATCTGGCAGGGGACAAAACAAAAAACACCCCAGCCCGCGACGCGCCGTCCCCCTGCTGCTCCTTCCTTGAAGGAGTCATTATAATGGGCAAGGAGCTAAAGAGTCGCGCGCGAACGATACCCTGTATATATCAATTTTGGGGGTCGCGTCGAGTTGATTTTTTCGCCACACAAAAAAAATCCGGCTTTCTGATTCGCTGAAATTTTTGGCGGGAAAAACATTCGATTCTTATTGGTCGGCAGTTCAGGGTTGTCGAAAATAAATGGTCAACCGAACCAAAAAGTGGTGGGGGAAACGCTCAGTCTCACGGCTGACGCCAGAGAAGACGGTCACAAACGAGACTTACAATTTTTTTCAGCCTGAGACAAAATTATTGTAATTTTGGCCGCAGCAATTTTATCAACAAAATTTCGCTCGGAGATCTTGGAGTGTCCGTATCTGAGATCATTCCTCCGTACTCAAGGCTGAAACAAAAATGAACGCTCCCTCGTCTATCTGTTTCAGGGGGTCGTGAACCTTGTTACGTCATTTGACGCCGTAACGGTGTTAACGATCCCAGTGAGACGAAATCGGTCACCGATGAGGTGTAGGAGGCAGTGGCGTGGTGTATCGTTTGCCCCCTTACACTTTCACATCCTCACCCACCTTTCACATCCTCACCCACCTCTCGCTTCGCCTACGTATAGTTGGATTCCAGGGAACTCGAACGCTTATAGAGAAAAGAAAACTCTCTCCGGATCTCCCGACGGCGCCGGCGGATTAGCCTGTTCTTTTCCTGTGCAATGATTGTATAAGTGCTGACCAGTTTTTCTCTATTTAAGTTATTATGCCTTATAGTTATTATGGCTTGGGGCTTCATCGCTATATCTTCCATTCACATTACGTTTGTTTTTTAATATATGTGATTGTCAAATCGGGTATTTCACAAAAATTCAAAGACATTGGATGGGATGTTTACTTTCTCTTTAAGAACATTATTTCGGCCGTCTTAAATATAAAATCTATGTACAAGAACTTTGAGGAAGCCAGAACCTTTACGAAGCCAAAGCCGGACAAATCAGATCTGCACTCCTGTTATAAAGGACTTACGGGGAAGAATCAATTTGAACTGTTGAAAGAGTTTATTTTGAGGGAGGAATACGTACGCTTATTCAAAAATGGGTGTCATGACTTTGGACATGGACTGTACAGTTATAACATATACAGGCTTGTCAGTGATACCAATAAACGTTTCATTTCGAAATACTATCCGCGGTATGATGAGGATTACATAAAAAGGTTCCTATACTACGAAGATAGATTAAAGGACCTTGTAGAAAATCGTCCCACCGCTATGGATTACGACTATTACGGTTGTCCGTCAGCCTATGTTGATTACAGAGTAACTTCAATGAAGAAACTTAAAAACGAGATCAAACGCTTGTATCTATATCATTACAAAAACCGGAATGTGTATTTAAAGAGCAATAGAATTTACAGAGGTTTAACCCTTTGAAGACCACGGGGGTTTGTTTTATATTTGTAACAAACGCCTGTATCTATATCATTACAAAAACCGGAATGTGTATTTAAAGAGCAATAGAATTTACAGAGGTTTAACCCTTTGAAGACCACGGGGTTTTGTTTTATATTTGTAAATAGTATTTTAGACATCATCCTGTCATTGGATATAAATATTTTCATTTTATTGTTCAATAAAATGAAAATATTTTATGGTATTAAAAATTAAAAAAACCCTACAATTCTATCGGGATCCCGTTAACTGTATTTTTGATAATGTAATAATAACATGCGGTTCAGCCGAGCCCCGTGAGCCGTCCTTGGCACTGATTAACAGAGACCGTAAAAGTCTACCCGGGGTTCGGCCGAGACAGTAAGAAGTCACCTGAAAAAAATATATGTGTATCTCGAGCTCGGCCGAGCTCCGAAAAAGTGTATATGCAGTAGTTCGGCCGAGCCCCGTGAGCCGTCCTTGGCACTGATTAACAGAGACCGTAAAAGTCTACCCGGGGTTCGGCCGAGACAGTAAGAAGTCACCTGAAAAAAATATATGTGTATCTCGAGCTCGGCCGAGCTCCGAAAAAGTGTATATGCAGTAGTTCGGCCGAGCCCCGTGAGCCGTCCTTGGCACCGACTCTTTACCGTAAGGTCGAGAGTCGTATCCACGAGAATACCACCGTGGCCTTCAATATGTCTCTGTCGAGACCGTTGATATTTGAGAAACAGAAAAGTCATAATCATTTGAACATTTTATTAATTTTTTAAAGGTTTAACACAAGATATTAATCGGCGGGCAAGAGACGCGTGTTTTTTAGGTGGCGGTATGGGTTCTGCGTGGATAGTGTTTGAAGCGGAATATATCTCGTCGATATCCTCGTAAGATCTGTACGTGTTTTGCTGTTTACAATAGTTGGTAGCTTTTTCATTCTTATCGTTGTTGACGACGTACTTTGTGGAAGTGTACAGACTCTGAAGAGACGCGCAGGGGGATTTTGTTTGTATCGACGATCGGTCGATATAAGGGTGAAATCGATGTACGTCACCATTTTTCTGACAAGCGCGTCTTATCTCTTCAATTTTTTTGTTTTGAGATTCTACGTTAATGACGAGCATGTTGAGTTTGCGATACAGTTCTTCCATGTTATGTGGAATCGGCCTGCCGCAACCGTTCAACGGCTGCGGACAGCTGGACCCGCCATCTTCGTATAAAGGTTCGAACCGGTCCTGATGACCACGATTCTTTCTGAATGACGGTTGTCGGTTTATTCTGAATCCTCCGCCTCTAAGCTCCTCGATTATATTTTCCAAGTCCCGCGTCCCACGGTTTTCGTTATCGGGTCCTAACCATGATCTAGTATGTAACGAATGAATTTCGTTCTGACGCGAAGTCTCGCGCAACGACTGCAATGATGACGTCACGTCATATCCATGATTTGCGCGATCGAAATTAAATTCCATCGGCGGTATTAATCGATTCAATCGTCGCGATATCGGCATAGTCTGGTACGATGTCGGTATACACGGTATAGGGGGTGGTGGGATACTGTAGTTTCCAAACGCGCCGGTGGATTGTTCAGTACACTCGTGTGTAAAATTACCGGCCGACATTTCCATGTACAATCCGTCTCCTCCGTTTAACTCGCTCGTTTTCACGTCCTTTTGTAACACACTACGGCCATCCATAGTCTTAGCACATACCTACGCGGAGGACACTACTTTTTTCAGCTAGCGGATCTGAAAACAACAACAACTTACTCTTACCACGCCAGGAGTGACGGACGTTGACGAGTCGGCATCACCAACCCCCCCCTAATCCATTCTCCCCTCCAGGCAAAAGTTGACGAGTCGGCATCACCAACCCCCCCCATTCAATTCTCTTACCTTTGGATTAAATGACAACAACGAATACTTTTTGAATTATTTTTTTATTCAAACTACGAAAAATTACAAAACTACGTAATGTGTCAGTTCTGACACTCGGACAGTTGTTTCAGACACCTTTCTTCTTTGGCGGTCTGACCGGACTCGGCGGCTTTGGAAAACGCGAGTAGGGCCGGTGTGATCTGATAGTTTATCCAATCGGCGCTCAGTTTTGGCTTCACGTGATGTTTCGATCCTCCGCGTTGTCCGGCGCTAGTTTCGGCGTGTTCTTGTTCGTCCGCATTTTTCTGTTTTTCTGCCGCCGCTTCATCTTTTGTGACGGTCTCCTCTGAAATCATACTGCGCAATAACAATTGCAAAACGCCGGCCTCATTGATGAACTTTGTTTTGGCCGTGACCGGGTAGAGATGGAACGCATCCCCGTATCTCGCCCGAGACTTGTCTAAAACCTCGGGAAAAGTTCGAACAAACGACGAATTCACATAGCGGTCGATAGCAGATTTATAATTTTTGTAGCCCAGAGCTTTGGCGAATTCGTCAGCTCTCAGCCATACGTGAACTCTGGAGTCGTACATGACGTCAATGGTCTGATTCGCTAATCGCAACTTTGTCGGAAACATGTTGCACTCGTGTTCACCGATCACACACAGAGGCGCCTTATCCTCAAGATCTTGCAGCTTTTTGAATGCGGACAAAGAGATGGCCGGTTTTTTCTTTTTTGTCACGTTTGTGGTACTAGAGTCGCTCCGAGCATCATCCTCTTCCTTATTAGAGATATTCTCTTCTATCTCTTCGGTTTCTTCTTTATCGTCGTCTGAAGCGGTGCCAACAATACGCACCGCCTTCTCTTGAAGGGTTTTCTGACGTTTACCTTTCGCGCGTTTCTCTGTCCCCCTTTTTCGTTTTTTTGCCGCTGTTTTATCGCGAATGTCGGACTGGCTCGTAACTATTTGTTCCTCCTCATTCGCAGTGTGATTTTCAACGTTACGTTTTCGTTTAGAAGCCGCGTTTTTGCTGTAGACGTTAGATTTGCTCTCCGCAACCAGTCCCTGACCTTCATTCGCCACCATCATAAAGTTGTCCCCGAAGTCACCCGACTCGTCCCCGACGACTCGCCGTTGTCGTTCTTTCGCCATCGTGTCACAGGAGAATTCCATTTCCTCGTCGTACTGGGATTCGCGAACCATCTAACTCGGACTGTTGAAAAAACTAAATCGTTTCACTTAACCTACCACCAATTTGAAGGCTTAGGTATTCTAGTCGGGAAAACGATTCTCGACCGCAATACGGAGAGTCTGTATTCGCGAGGTTGATGCGGAACTTCATACCGCGAAAGAGATGGATACGACAGTGGCCGATTTCCGCACGCCGTTTTACTTCTTAAACTGCGATTATGAGGACTATGGAGGAAATTGGACTTCGAGAGACCGATTTGGATATTTTGATATGGCAAGTTGCACGATACATGTGTACGGAAAAGACGCAGAAGGCCGTACGGTCGTCGTGAAATTGTATAATTACAAACCGGAATTCTACGTGTCGTTTTGCGATAACCAAGTAATGAAACGGACCTTCAACCGGATATGTCCACGTAAAGATACACAAAAAGAAGAGGAACGATGCGATAAACTACGTTCTGATCGTGGCGGCACGTACTGTACATCGAGACCCATCTATATCAAAGGAATGGAAAGAGCGTACGATTACAGTTCGCTGATAATTCGTAGGGAATCATTAGCTACGAACGCCGCAGATATCGGCGGTGATTACGGCGATACCAAACTTCGATACGTATATCGTGTCAACGTTGGTTGTTTTTCACACGTGCGTCCGGCCGTGCGAGAAATTCTGGAAGCGGCCAGAGCGGCGGCTGCCGAAGAAGGGCGTTACGGGGGTCCGAGTGATTTGAAGAGGAACTTGCGGTTTTTTCAGAGTTCTCTTGACGCTAATCTGCGAATAGCGGAGAGATTGAACCTGCGTCCGTGCCGGTGGTCTTTTTTCGATGCGAGCGTCTGTTCGAAAGTGGTTGGAGCCGAAAAAAACGGTACGGTCACGACGTTTGAATTCGATTTTAAGAGTCACATTGACAGAGAAGCGATGAGGAAACAAGGTCGTTTCGTAATAGACGTTACGCCGTTTGCCGAAGCACCGGAATTGGAAGACCGCCCCCCACCGCCGGTCTCGGTCATGTCGTTCGATATAGAATGTCTGGCTAATGATATCGAAAAGTTTCCCACTCCGGACGTCTGCGGTATCATTCAGATATCCACTGTAATCGCCCGGGACGCGCTCGGCAGAAAACAGACTGATTTTGGGAACAGCGATGGCGTGAAAGGTTGTGCAACGGTGGTCTCATACCGAAAGTGCCTGTACACCGTAAATGATTGCGCTCCGTTCGATGATAACGTTACGATAAAGTGTTTCGACGACGAACGGGCTATGTTGAAGCAATTCTGTGACGATTTGGTGTCAGAAGACCCCGACATAATCACGGGTTACAATATTGAAAATTTCGATTTACCCTATCTCTTCGCCCGCTTCAAAATATACGGTCTGAAGCCAAAAATAGGTCGACTCGACGTCGAATCCGAGTGCAAGCTCAACGACCGAAGATCGTCCTGTACCAAGAAGTTCGCTTCGTACATACCAAAGTCACACTTCACGACCATACATGGACGGACTGTGTTCGACGCGTACGTGTACATGCGAAAAGAGTTTTCCTTGCGTTCGTACAAGCTGAACGCCGTCTCAGAACGGTTTTTAAAGTCTCAGAAAGACGACGTACAGCCTCAACAGATCCCTTCTCTGTTCGAATCCGGACCGGAGGGGCGAGCCGTATTGGGTCGTTATTGTGTTAAAGACGCTGAACTCGCGATCGACTTGCTGTTCGTTCTGCACGCGTTTGTAAATTTATTTGAACGATGTAAAGTTTTCAACACTTCTATCGCGTACATGATGGATCGCGGTCAACAAGTGCGTATAATGTCTATGCTGTTGAAATGGTGTGCGGCGCGTAAGATACTGATTGACGACTGCACGACCCCCAATGAAGTGTTTTACGACAAAACCAAAACGGACAAATGGGAACGCATGCGCGACGCCCAGACGCGCAAACGGAAACAGACGAACGACGAGGAAAGTGACGAAAGCGAAACGGATGAAGTCAGCGAGGGCGGTGAGGTCCCAAAAGGAGACGGTGAACTAGCCGACAGAGATCGCGGGGGTAAAACGAAAAATACGCGTTATGACGGCGCTGTGGTGATAGAGCCAAAGCTCGGTTTGTATCACGATCCGATCATCTGTTTGGACTACGCGTCATTGTACCCGTCGATCATGATCGCATACAACCTCTGTTACAGCACAATGATATTGAATACCAAACATGGGGAGATCCTGGAGAAAGCCGGCGCGGCCGAACGCTCGCCGGTTGGTCATTATTTTTTGAAACAGAACGACAAGAAGGGGGCACTCCCGTCCATTTTGGAATCACTGATAGCGACAAGGTCGGCCGTACGCCAACGCATGGCTTCGTTGGACCAAACTTCTATTGACTATATGCTGTTGAACGGACAACAGGGAGCCTTGAAGATAGCCGCCAATTCAATTTACGGAGCTACGGGATGCCTACAAGGCAAGTTGTACTTTTTACACATCCCGTCCAGTGTCACCGCGTACGGTAGAAAAATGATTACGGAGACAAAAGCCTTTGTGGAAAAAGCTTATCCCGACAGAGAAGTAATTTACGGCGATACAGATTCGGTGATGGTACGACTCACCGGCTGGTCCGATCAATCCGACAACCGTCTGTGGGAATGCACTGACGCGGGCACGGAAATGGCCGCCGCTGTCACTCGGTTGATTGACAAGCCGCCGATAAAGCTGCAATTCGAGACCGTGTACCGTCCGTTTTTGCTTGCAAACAAAAAGAGGTATGCGGCCGGAGTCCATAAATCGTTGGACAAAATTAAACAAGTGGCTGACAGCCTGGGAGTTGAAGCGGCCGAAAAATTGTTTAATTCGACGAAAACCGACATAAACTGCAAAGGACTCGAAGTGGTGAGACGGGACAATTGCCTGTTTGCCAGAAACACCTTACAAAAGACCATAAACATGATAATGGAAATGAAAAAACCCGAATCCGTGATCGACGTTCTCAGGCAAGACGTGCGCGCCCTTCTATCTGGCGAGATAGATACCGGCGAATTGGTAATATCAAAAGAGTGGACGAAAAGGACGAAGAGCGCAACACCGCACGATAGTCTGGCGTGTAAAATGAACGAGCGCGATCCAGGCAACGCGCCCAAGCTTGGCGAACGTGTGGAATACGTCGTAGTTAGTCCAGAACCGGGACAACGGTCTAAGAAGTTGTGTGACAGAGTTGAAGATCCAGCATACGTCGCGCGGAACGGATTAAAAATAGACTACGTGTACTACGCGGACAATCAATTGATGAATCCTTTGTCGAACGTGTTGGCAATCGCGTTGCCTGAGCTTACTAAGGAAGAAATCAAGGATGCACTCTGGCCGAGTGTTTCTGGCGCGGGAAATAGCCTGCCCGACCGGCCGAGTAGAAAAGGACCATCGTCCAAACGAGACCGTCGCAACACCAAACACGACGTATGTCCGAAAAACAATACGTTGTTGACCTCTTTTTTCCGCTAAACAAATAAATTTATGTTATCTAAAAAATGCTTCTTTTCTTCTATGATCCGATCGAAATTCAAACACGTCCAATATAACGGACGTTGGCAGTAAAGGGGGGATTATTATACTATTGCTATATTATCAGTGCTTGTTATTTGTTTTCTTCTTCTACGATGATCCGAAATTCACACAATTGGGTTTCCGGAAACAAAAATGCGGTTTAACCGTTGGATCCCATTCACGATTACCCGTAATGATTGTAGATAATTATAAATAACGTAGTTAAAATTTTAGATTGTAATAATTCAAAGTCCCCTTTGCGACCGTCCCCTTTGACGTCAGCCGCGAGACTGATCATTTCCCCCACCACTTTTCGGGTCGGTCAACCCTTTACTCTCGACAACCCCCGACCACCGACCAATAGGATTCGAGTATTTTTCCCGCCAAAAATTTCGGCCAATCAGAGAGCCGGATTTTTTTGTCCGTCGAAAATTATATCTCGACGCGCCACCAAAAATGCATATATACGAGGTATCGTTCGCGCGCGACTCTTTAGCTCCTTGCCCATAATAATGACTCCTTCAAGGAAGGAGCAGCGGGGAGGGGCCGGCGCGTCGCTTACTGGGGTGGTTTTTTTAAAAATATTTGTTTCACACATTTTTACTCGAGAAAAGTTTTGAAATCTCCGACCGACTTTCCGTCAAAATAAAAACGCGCCGATTTACACCTCTTTTCGCGCCGACCCTAGAAGTGACGATACGGCCGTTTCACTGTCGTATTTGTGTTAACCGAGTTCTGCGATGACCCGCGTTGCTGGCGGCATTGACTCAAAACGACAATATGGACACGAAGTGGAGAGCGGCAAAAACGTACGAGTTTTACGGTCCGGCAGAATATAAAACTCTGCGAGAAAAGTTTTGAAATCTCCGGCCTCCGATTTTCAGTCAATAAAAATACCCGTCCAATATAACGGATGTTGTCAGTAAAGGGGTTACGCTACTATTGCTATATCGGTGCTTGTAATTTGTTTTCTCACCCTTCAAAACAGAGGACATTTTTAAAAAATTCATTACTACTTGCCGTGGGTACGGCCAAAGTACACATTTTATTTCTACGGACTCGGCCGAACAAAGAAGGGCCGAATCCGATATATATTTGCTATAATTTTATTATTACTTGCCGTGGGTACGGCCAAAGTACACATTTTATTTCTACGGACTCGGCCGAATCCGATATTCCATTACTACTTGCCGTGGGTACGGCCAAAGTACACATTTTATTTCTACGGACTCGGCCGAACAAAGAAGGGCCGAATCCGAGGTATATTTGATACAATTCCATACTACTTGCCGTGGGTACGGCCAAAGTACACATTTTATTTCTACGGACTCGGCCGAACAAAGAAGGGCCGAATCCGATATATATTTGCTATAATTCCATTACTACTTGCCGTGGGTACGGCAAAAGTACACATTTTATTTCTACGGACTCGGCCGAACAAAGAAGGGCCGAATCCGAGGTATATTTGATACAATTCCATACTACTTGCCGTGGGTACGGCCAAAGTACACATTTTATTTCTACGGACTCGGCCGAACAAAGAAGGGCCGAATCCGATATATATTTGCTATAATTCCATTACTACTTGCCGTGGGTACGGCAAAAGTACACATTTTATTTCTACGGACTCGGCCGAACAAAGAAGGGCCGAATCCGAGATTCCATTACTACTTGCCGTGGGTACGGCCAAAGTACACATTTTATTTGTAAGGACTCGGCCGAACCAGAAGGGCTGAATTCGGGGCCGAATATCAGATATATTTGCGATATTGGGTTCGGCCAATTTCAGAGTGTCAAAGGGATATCGAATAAATATAATAACAAAGAATATATCAGATGTATTTACAGTCAAATCATAAAATTAAAAAATATATCAAATGTATTTACAGTCAAATAATGAAAAAATATAATATAAAATTTATTTACAATCAAATCATGACAAAATCTTAAACAACCTATACGAATGTATTTACAATCAACAAGTCCTTTGGGTTTAAGTTTCTACTACAACGCAGACTTCAAATAATCGTCCAACGAAATGTTTTCTTCGTCCGAGTCCTCTGCGACCACCTCTCTGCCGATGCCGCGCAGTTCCATGGCGTAGGCGAGCGGCAACGTCCAATTTATTTTAACATCCTTTTCGTCGTCGTTCTCCTTTCTCAGCTCGATAATACTTTTATCCTTTTTGGCTCGAATCAAGAGCGTATTCAAACACAATACGCGAGTCGTCACCCGGTGATGAAGAGCCTCGTTACTTTCTTTCTGTTTTTTGTTTAAATTTACACCAAAAAGAATATATACTATCATATCGCTGACGTTTCCCATTTCGTAGAGGAAAGATGTCGTTTCCTTGTCGCACGTACCGAAAATGCTCGCATCGAGCGTGTCAACGTATCGATCGAAATTCTTCTGTAAATATTCGACTTTATCCTGTCCTCCCTTCTCGATCAATTCTGTTTCTTGTTCGGCGACGAATTTAGAAATTATATTTGCAAATTTACACACCCAATCTTTTAATCCCGCCAATTCTATTTCTACTAAACTGTTGTTTTTGTCATACAGACCCAAAAGTTTACTGCATACAACGAGCGCCTCCATTTTTTGTTCGTCATTTGTGGTATTAGCTTTTATGGCGAGAATGATTTCTGATTGTTCGAGGCAATATCTACCTAGTGCCGAATATGTTATGGACTTCACCAAAGTTTTGATAACATTGCCGAAAGACACTTTGGTGTGGTCGTTTTTCTCGATAAATTTTTCAATCAACTCATCGACCACCTTTCTTGTTGCTTCCGCAATGTATTTATTGAATTTCATGGAGCTGAGTACCTTTTCTTTTCTTTGTACTTTAGGATTTTCATGGTCTATTACGATCCACCTCAACTTATTCGTGGGTGTTGGGGGTTGGCGGAAGCCCGTGTTTCTTCTGTCACGTCCGCTTCTTATGTTCGTATCACTACAAACGCTCGCCGAATCTTCGATGTCATCCAACCCGTCGTCCGACTGACTTAAATGGGGCTCCGTCAAAGTATTTTTAAAATTTACCCGCCGCTGTTCGGTATTTTGTTGTCGGACGGGTTTTGCTGTCTTTGTTGAAGAAGACGACGCGCAATCACCGATTTTGGCGACGCGCTCCAGCCTTTCAAATCTGTTTATAGCGAATTCTTCATTCGATGTTTTTGTTTTCTTCAATGATGACGGCGGAGGCAGTGAGTATGGACGCGAAGGTCTTTTTTTAGCTATCTTCGCAGATTTCACCGAACTCTCGGAATCGGAATCTTCGTTTGTCAATATAGTTTTATTCAATGATGATGGTGGGGGCAATGAATGCGTGGGTGAACCTCTTTTCTTAGTCGATTTTACCGAACTCTCAGAATCCGAACCTCCCGTTATTGATTTATTTCTTTTTGACGGTGCTGGTGCAGGTGACGAGTGCATATTTGAAGGTCTTTTCCTACCTGCCGTTGTAGATCTCACCGAACTCTCGGAATCAGAGAAATTATCGCCGGTGATTTTGTTTGTTTTTTTCGGTAATGTCTTGATTCCGGTAGGAATGTATGATGTTTTGGTTTGTGTACTCGTGTTCATTTCTCCGTCAGATGCCCGGGACGAGGGAATATACGGTTCCGGCGCGGGTCCGTTGTCGCTGAAAATCTCGTTTAAATCTATATCGGCGAGATGTCCGAGATGATTCACCTCACTCATTTCTTTACAGTTCTCTTCTATCGCCACAATACTAATTCCTCCGTGAGAAATGCTGATATCCGTAGGATTCAAACCACAAACTCTATAAATACTGTCTTCGATGTCGTCTTCTCTGAGTGGGGAAGAGTCCAACGCGAATACTATGGGTTGTGAATCGAAGTTATCGTATTGATTCGAAATGCTGCTGCTGATCCTCAAATCTTGTTCCAGACGTTGTCGCTTAGCAACCTTTTCTTGATAATGATTTAAAAAAGATTGATTTTCACTGGTTGCACCCTGCACAATAGTTGACATGACGAATCATACTGTTCATTTTTCAATATAAACTAATGATAAAATATAAATAACGTTAACACCACCAACAAACTCGTATAACACGTCTGAAAGCCACGACTCCTGCTACAAAACTGAATTCAAGTGTGGTAAGCGCCGCCTTTTATAACCGAGTGATAAGAGAGAGGGAAGTGAAGGGGCCCATCACGTGACGCCAGTGTAACGAGGTCAGCAAGAAAGCGTTGGTGGGGGGTGGAAAAACCCACCGCGGCCGTAACGAGGTCAGCAAGAAAGCGTTGGTGGGGCGTGGGAATACCCACCGCATATTTTTTGCCGCTGAACGATTAATCGGTATTCCGATCCGGTTTTGAATATTCGATATCATTTTGCCCTCCCTTCTCAAAAGATTGTTCGGCGACTCAAATTCTTCGCCTCACAAAAAAAATGATAATGTGGACGAAATTTAAGTAGGTTTACGACATGTTTGGAAAAACGGATAAAACCCGGATGGACGTAGTTTTGTCGCTGTCTATCCATTGTGTTCGAACGTCTTCAGGTACATGAATCAGTCGGGCGTGACAAAATAACTGTCGAAATATTAGCGAGAAAACCGATTCGGCCACGGAAGGTATGCGCTTGACCGCAATGGCGATATGAGTCGGGAAACCGGTCTTTCGGTTGGGCGCTTTGTACATAGTTTTCGGAAAACCGAACCGGTCACGATTGACGTAGGGATCAAAACTTGCGCATCACGCTCGATACATCGGAAATGTAAAGGCAAAAAATATAATTCATGTAGCGAAACATTTAACCCCCTAGTTAGATTTGCCTGCAGACAGGTGACCGACACCCGTATCAATTGCGGACGAATGTGCAGCTTCCGTACGACGTTGCCGTTCGACAACGACATGATATTTCAATAAATACAAGTGCGCCGCATATGGTTCTGCGTGTATAGAAGAAATCTTTTGGCGGTGTGACTGTTTAACGGACTTCGACCCTGAGATTTTGAAAACAAATAAAATAAAAGGGGTGGGGACCGATCGCAGGAGGTGGATGCCCCATAAAGCAAGTGATCGGGTTCTCGTCTCTCCCACCATGCCGCGGATGCCCGCATAAATCAAGCGATCGGGTTATCATTTCTCCCACCACGCCCCTCTGCCGCCGCCACCACCACCTTCCGCCTCCCCCACCACGACCGCCGTCCTCTCCCACCATAATAAATGGCGCGGGTCGTTCTCGGCGGGCAGTATTCTGTCGGTCTTCTTACTGAAACGTCATGGAGGCGGGAAAGTCACGGTCATTACCTTCGGAAAAAGCTGCGATTGAGACGATGTTCGTCGATTACAATTTTCTGTTTTCGAAAGGGGGCAAACAGGTTATCAAGGAATTGGCAGTAGTAGGGAATACGACCAACGGTGACCAGTTTCAACAGTGTTTCATCATAGATAGTCCGCGTCATATGAATGTGCCCGTATTCATAAACAATTATAGAGATAACTACAAACTAATACAATCGCACGGAATCACTTGGAGTGATGGTGATGTTCCAATATCAGTTGTGAAGATATTCAATGATCTAGAAGATTCATCGGTGATAGTAGTCAAGACGACATGGAAGAGGCATTATTTGAAAAAGTGGTTTCCAAATCTCCACTTTGCGACTATATACGCGATGGACACTCTCGTAGACAACGATTGGTCTCAGAAGTTGCCACTAAAACCTCTGGTGTGCTCATTCCACGCACTCAAACCATCCAAGACATGCGCGCTGAACTACGCGCGGCTGATGAGCATACGCTTTGCGGCTCAGCGAACCTTGAAGAGGGGCATCTATTCAAAGAAGTAAGAAGGAACTTTTTTCTGGTATATCACTGTTTTTTTTATCAAATCTATGTATGTATGACGTTCATGTTATATATGTTTTTTGTAAATTAAAATTGGTAACAATTGTATTTGTGAAATTGGTATATTTTATTGTATATCACTGTTTTTATCAAATTTATGTATGTATGCCTATATATGTTTTTTTGTAAATTAAAATTGGTAACAATTGTATTTGTGAAATTGGTATATTTTATTGTATATCACTGTTTTTATCAAATTTATGTATGTATGACGTTCATGTTATATATGTTTTTTTGTAAATTAAAATTGGTAACAATTGTATTTGTGAAATTGGTATATTTTATTGTATATCAAATTTATATATGTATGTTCATGTTTTTTGTAAATTCAATTTGGCAACGATTGTATATCATTGTTTATATCAAATATAATGTCAACTCTATATGTGTATGATCATTTTTCCCAAATTTTTAAAAGACTATATGCGAATACGTCGATCCGATTGTAATTTTTGACTTTCGGATCGACGTATTCGCATATATTTTTTAAAAAATATATTAAACTATGTCGGGAAACCGATACAATATGTCAGTCAATAACAATATTGGTAGCGGTGATCTAACCGTGGCCATCGGTGATTTTTTCGAGTAGGCGATTCACTTTTATTTTGTCATGATTGTTACGAGGGTGACGACATTATTTGTCGTGATTGTTACGAGGGTGAATGGAAGTGTTTTTATCGTTTACGTGCGACGATATAAACGACCAGCTGATCGATCGTTGCTATGTTTTCGGTCGAGACTGGGACATCGGATTAGCCATGACGCTATCTGAGAGTTCCAAATGCCATACGTAACATACGTAAACGGCAACAACTGGACGTGTAATAGACGGGCGTTTCGAGCATGTTCTTTATCATTTTATGAATTTCTTCAGTCCGTTTTCACGTCGTATTAGCGTTAACTGAGTTCGTTTGAGCGTATATATCTGTAAAAGATTTTACGACTCTGCAGAACATGTCGTGATCAGTTTTTGATATAGTCAATTGTACGGTTTCGGTAGAGAGTATCAGGCGATCTCCGTAATACATCACGGAAGCGTGTGTGGTGGGTTTTTCGTATAGTCCGCCGTTGGGGTTTGTGGGACATCGTCGTAACCCGCCCACTTCTGATCGGTCCCGAGTTCCGTCGGAAATGCGCCGTTGCGGGTCATCGCAGAACTCGGTTAAAACAAATACGACGGTGAAACGGCCGTATCGTCACGTCTAGGGTCGGCGCGAAAAGAGGTGTAAATCGGCGCGTTTTTATTTTTCATTTTGACGGAAAGTCGGTCGGAGATTTCAAAACTTTTCTCGAGTAAAAAAATGTGTGTAACAAATATTTTTAACCCCCCCAGTCAGCGACGCGCCAGCCCCTCCCCGCTGCTCCTTCCTTGAAGGAGTCATTATTATGGGCAAGGAGCTAAAGAGTCGCGCGCGAACGGTACCTCGTATATATGCATTTTCGGTGGCGCGTCGAGATATAATTTTCGACAGACAAAAAAATCCGGCTCTCTGATTGGCCGAAATTTTAGGCGGGAAAAATACTCGAATCCTATTGGTCGGTGGTCGGGGTTTGTCGAGAGTATAGGGTTGACCGAACCAAAAAGTGGTGGGGGAAATGCTCAGTGTTACGGTGGCCGTCGGAGAAGATGGTCGCAAAGGGGACTTTGAATTTTTCACACTCTCGCGCGGGTAACCGACCCTCACGCGGTTAACTAGAAATTTAAAGCGGTTACCCTCGCGTTCTGATGAATCTCGCGCGCCCTCACGTGCAGCATTAGTATAGTACAGTTCTGTGTTTATCTGTGGACCGATACGCGAAACGCACCAAAACGGAATCGGGTGAGGATGTGAAAGTGTAAGGGGGCAAACGATACACAACGCTACTGGTGCCAATATCGTGAAATTTTAAGCTATAAAAAATGACCTTCTCACGAGAACTCAAAAGACCGAAATCATATGCGAAATGGATGACTTTCCGCATCTCATGAACTGGAGAACTGGCCCACACAAGTCAGTTCCAACAGCGAAAAAAGCCGGAAACAAATGAAAGTTGTAAAAGAAAACCTGTTGCCCGATCCGGAAGCTATAAGAACGTTCAACAAGTACATACATGAAAAATGTCCGTCTTTCGCGGCTGTCGTATCCCAAGACAAAAAGCGAAACAAAGAAACGAAACGAACAAAAGTTGAAACTGTACACGAACTCAGTTAACGCTAATACAACGTAAAAACGGACAGTAAATATTTTTTAGTTGACTCTTTTGAATATACATCCCGAATGAGGATGATATTAACATATCGAAAAGTAATTTGAAAACAGGAAGCAAAATAAAATGTTGTAAATTGAAGTAATTTATTTTCGATCATCACACATGTCCGATATAATGGACGCTGGTAGTAAAGGGCTAACAATATTTTGGCAACAAGATCACGTCTCCGGGTCTAATTGTGTGGGATTCTTCGGCAGGACATAAGGTGAATATGTTGTTTTGTAGGTGATATTTTACGTTTTCATCAATTACGATTTGTTTTTCCTCGATGAGGCGTGTCAAAATCTTCTCAAAGTTCTTTTTGCGGATTTCACAGAAAACACCCTGGTCTTTCTTGCCAAACCAATGGTCCGGTTCGAACAGAAATCTCGTTTTGCACACGTGAGATGTTGAAAGAATAGAATTTCTGCATCCGAAACACTTCACGTACTTGTCTGATTTCAAATTGTACAGGAAATCGCGATGAGTCATGGTGAAGAATCGAGGAGTGAGTTTCCAAACCCCCACTACTCCGACCCTATCCTTTCAACGATACATTGGTCGTCGTGAGTCTGTCGACTTTACCTGTCGTGACATATAACGCTTCGCGTCGCCGGGTCCGCCGACGAGTTGAAAGCTACTTGCCGACAACATGTGGCAGTGTAACATAATCGGAGAAGACATAACTAATTATAGAGCGTACGCAAAGGTTTTCGACAATCTTGTGGGTTTCCTCTTGGACGACGGTCGGTCGGCACGTACTTATGCGGAACTCATCGAAGAAAACAGGTCCTTGTTTTTGGAAGCGACAGAAAACGATTCCAACTATGCTGAACTCGTCGAGCCGCGCGAACTGCTGTTTCTTTTATACCAATTGGATATCTGCGATCGACTGTATTGGGCCCCCCGCCCGTACCGTCGTACCGGCCAAATCATGAAAGAATTTCTATTTTTTTGCCGCGAAAACTCTGTGGTAGCCTGTTTGTTTTGCGGATTCCAAGGACCCGTGAAATTGAACAGAGGTGATGGACCGGCCCAATCGTCATTTGCCGAGACGTTCCGGCACACCGTACGGCAGCAGCCGGGCGTAAGCAACGCCGCCGCCACGATATACAATAATTCTATCGTATCGGCGCGTGAAGGACTACAGGCCGCGGTTAGACGTATACGCGCGGGCGGCAATACGGTTGAAAACTTTGGCGGTCCGGACAACTCTAGTGGCGGCGTCACGGTGGAATATTTGTATGTTCCGCCAATGGAACGTCAGGAAAAACGGAGTACGATCGGCGTGGCGAGAGAATTTTATCATTTCAGTAAATGCCCATTGGTGTGGTTGGAGAAGAATTGTAATTGGGTGACAAAGTATTCGGCGTACGAAAATCACGAGCCGTCGAAATTCGGAAACGCTTTAAAGGTGTTACAGCGATGGCATAGTCGCAATATGATGACGGAAACGGAATGGAGCGAATTCGTCAAGTTGACCACCATCTCTCATATTATGGGCGCCTGCGAAGACACCGTCTTCAAATTATACCGCAAACTGGTGGAAATGAAATTGGACCTCGTCGAAGAACGAGATTTCGGATATTGTCCGCTTTACACCGCGTACTACGACGATAAGGAGGGTGGTGGAAATGTAATGACGAGACCCACGGTTGGCCGTTCGTTAGCTTGTTTGCTGGAACACACATCGCTGGCCGGCTCTGTACGTAGGATAGACACCCTATTACCATTTCCGGTGGCACCTCGCGCTGAAATGCATATGATCGAAGAAGCAGAAACTGTCAATCACGTCAACGAAGTGTACGCCACCGCCACCCGCCAGGAATCGGCCCTGGCCGGACAATATGCGGCAAGCTCTTCGCTCACATCCGCGGGTATATTCGACCGATTGTTCCCGACCAACGACGGATCTACAAACTCGTCGCCGAGAGTCTACGCGATAGAAATGGAAACGGCTCGTCGGGCGTTCTTCATGCACGGTTTCTGCGTTGCGGAATACTGCGACGGTAAACGCACGGGATTTCACGACTTGACCGCCGAACGAGTTTTTACCGAGAGCGGAATAGGGGAGCGTATGCGCCACGTTTTCAACACGTCTTCGTTCGACGTTATGTGCATATACTGCGGATATTTGTTCACGTCAAAACTTTGCGACCCGACGCTGGTTGATCTTATGTATGACGAACAAGAGAGGAAGAATATAGAACAATATCTACTGGCGAGATCACCGTGCGAATTTCCATTAATGGAAACCAAGGGCGACGAAAAGTGGGCTTGGTGGTGCAGGAAGCCTGGGCGGCACGATCATCTGGCCTTGTCTCCGACCGATGTTTTGACGAATAGTGCGAACAAAAGATGTGCGCGGAAAGAAAAACTGGCGGAACGCGACACTACACGAGGAGCTATTGCCGTTTGGTTATCCGCTTCGCTGAACAACAGTCACGCGTCTTATTGTATTTTTAAAGTGAAAAAACGCACCTGGGAAGTGGAAAAGTGCCTGGTTTGTCTGATGGAGGATGTACGTCGGAAGGTAGCGTTCACCTGTGGACATACGCTATGCGACACGTGTTTGAACGATGTCCGCTTGACCAACTGTCCCGTCTGCAGAAACGGCGTCAGGAAACTCCGTATTGAGATCAACAAAGAGATATTGTTGTAAATTTGAATTTGTTTGAATAAATTATTATATTGGTAACAATTTCCCCCTCTACTCACCTGAATACGAAAAAGCATTACATATGGTCGAGTGTGGTACCCCCGACGGAATGATTTTGGTATTTAAAAGGTTTGTACCGACAACAGGTCGAGCATAATCTCTTTTTTCCGCGATAATCGACACTGTAGCGCGATCGTCAGGACGATACAATGGACGTTATCGCCATGTACGATTTTTATTTTTACGATAGTCCGATTCGAAAACCTAGCGGTTTACCGTGCGATTTCGAGCTGTGCAAAAAGAGTATCGTGTACCGTCGGCTCGCCGGGGACGAGGTGATAAAGAGACGAAACTGCTATTCCGACATTTTGGAATATATGCAGTACAACGTGTCCGGAGAGACCGGGTTACCGTCGTACTACGCATGTTGCATGAATTATAGCGGCGGCCACGTTTGTAACGCGATACCGATTATGGTCGGTTCCAGACTGGAAAAGAAACTCGTATCGCGACTGTGTGAGGATCTTGAAATTCCTTTCGAACTTTTGTACGACGAAGAATATCTGCACAGAGTGTATGCGGCGACCTTTCTCGTCAACGGCACCTTCTACTACTCGGTATTCAGAGAATCAAACAACAACAAGATGTGTCACAACACCCGCAGCAAGTTCCGTGGCGAGGAGACAGTCGCATACTTTTATGACAGGACCCTGAACAGAGGAATCAAACTTTTCACGGGCAAAAGCGGAGAACTAAAAGTGAACGACCGGGACGGCAAAGAAATTTCCAAAGTAAACAGCGAAACGCTGGCCCAGCTGTACAAAGAATGTTTGAAAAACCCTAACCACTATACGCTGAATACCGAAGAGGTGACCGATTTTTTTTCCGCCGTTAAACTACAGGGTTTTTCGGGGATTGACAGTTTTAAAAACAAGATATATACGAATTACAGTATCGGACTCAATAATTGTTTGGACAAGCTACATCCCACCGTCGTCTCGCATCCGATGTGGAACACGTCTCTGATGACCGGTAAAGTGAACCTGGGCATATCGCAGCGGCTGTCGTATCCCAAGACAAAGAGCGAAACAAAGAAACAAAACGAACAAAAGTTGAAACTGTGCACGGGCGGCATGTCAACCGGATACCTGGTGGAATCGCAACGTAGGCGAAACACGCGTAAAATGAAACACGCGTCAGAGACCGAAGCGGACGGACCGAGCGCTGCTAAAAAGATCAAAAAAGAACAGACAACCATGTTCGGCAGTAACGTGATAAAAACCAACTGCATTATCGAAAAGTTGGAGAGCTGTGATAAAAACGGACCTACGATGTTCAATCAGGTGACGGTCGCGTATCTTCCTTTCGTCCGTTTGTTGTCTTCGACTGTACAGAAACTCCAAGTGGAACACGTGCACGCCGAATCTTCCAAGACCGTACCCAAAGACGCTTCCGGGTTCATATGTATGAAGTTCATCGGGAACATCAGTACGGCCGGAAAGAACATGCTGTTTACGGACCGCGTTCGCGTGTCGTACGGTCATGTTCATGAGGTCATCGAAAAAATTGAAAACGCCCTTCAAACGGACTGCGGAGAATTGGTCGGCCCGGCGACCGAGGGCGATGGTATGCGTATCGTCGTCAACAACGTCGTCACGGTGTACGCGCTGAAATGCGGGCGGCGATTCCTTTTGGACTTTATGATTTGGTTGAAAACAGTCGTCCACCCCTTCGTATGGATAAAACCGATAGCTAACTACGCGTGTGTTCACTTTTTCGAAGGTGTGCCTCTATTGGAATACAAAAAGGATGAATCACTCTTCGGCACTATCGAAATGTCACTGGCCACTGCAACCGGACTCGGACGCCTCGCCACGGTGGACTCGATCTGTTTCACGCGCAACGAACTGGAATCGATTCGAAACGAATTTGACCGGGACGAAGACAGGTCTTGCAACGAATTTGTGATCAGGATGTTCAAACCTCGATGCGGCACTGACACATCGCGTAGTAACAACGTCTCGTCATCGTTGCTGGCACTGCAGCTAGACCAATATACGGATTACACCCCGCCTTCAAAACGCAGCGTTTCGGTCAATTCCAGAAAGTCGGCGTGCGTAAACGTTTATTTTCAGAAGGCGGCTGCCTTGATACGTGGTTTCAACATATTTGCCGATCCAGAAAGCTATGAAAGAAAAGTGGCAGAACGGGCGCACGAGGAACGCGGGGTACCGGTCCGAGTGACGCTCTCGCAGTTTAGGTTGATGCGCGAAGATCCAAACAACTGCCCCCAACCGCAATTCTCGCATGAAACTGGGCAGGACCGCAACGATACGTGCGACCGATACGCACTCAGGAATTTCTATATGATGCGTACCATCTTCGCCGATATCGATGGATTCAATGTGGAAGACGCTAATGTCATTGACGAATCGGTGGACCTGTGTCTTAGATTTAGTTACAGTTTTTCATTGACGTTTTTGGACAAAACCCCGCGCGGAGTCGACGTTTTGATACCACCACCCGAAGACAGCGTGCGGGTATGCGGGTGGACCGAGGGTGGAGATCCTTTGACCGTGATGTTTATGATTTGTGTCATACGAACGGACGGAAACGCACCCGCCGTACGATTTCCCAACGGCGAATTCGAAACGGGCGGAGATTCGAACGAATGCCGTAAGACGGAAAACGGTGTCACAGTAGGAAACGCGGACGTACATTTTCCACCGTTCAGAAAAGTATCCGTCATAATGGACGGGGACGGTTCGTATCACGTTTACGTCTTGCGTAATGACGCAGTCCTGTTGCGTTCCCTAAAAAAACAGAGGGAGCGACATGCGAAAGAAAACAGGGAATGCGGCGGAGACGGTGATTGTGATCCGTTCGGAACGGTGGAAGAGATCAATCCGTACCACGTGCTGGATTCGCTGCGTACCGGAATATCCCGTTGTGCTACTTCTACGGACGGCGAAAGAGTGGTAACAGTTGACTTTAGGGCACACGGTCGCGTCGACAAATACGATGGCATCAAAGTGGTCAACAGTTTCGGTCAAAAAGGATTGGCACTCATTAAAGATTTGAAACCGTACATCGAAGAGAACGAAAGCACCACGGGGTCGTTTGTGTCGGCGCCCATACAGTTGGTAATGAACGTGTGTTCGTTCGTGTCTCGTCAGCCAATCGGTCAGTATCTCCAGATGAAAAAGAACTTCAGCAAAAACGTGCTCAGCGCCGCGGGTGAACCCTGTCTTACCGGATTCAGTTCGGTATTTTTCACCGAAACAGAGCCGACTACAAAGACCTGTCTGGTTAGGTTGGACGAAATGATGCGTTCCGTCATAATAACCCTGGGTCTGTCATCGTTTCAAAACGTGAAAAACTCTCTGGACAACGTTTATAATCCCAGAGGTCTGATGTGTCCACCGCAAACCAGACAGATTCTCAATCTGTACAGGTGCTACGGAGTCGCGTATAATATTACCGGTGATGAATACGAACCATATTCTACCAGAAAGGAAGTGGAGCAGATATTCGATTTATTCGAAAAGTGCATGGGTGAATTACAGGAAACGTTTGGAAAGAAAGTTAAAGTTGTTAATTCTAAATGTAAGAAATAAATAGTAAACTGTTTACATTTGTTTATTCCGGTCGGAGCGTCCGGACGACCTATTGAACCCCTCATTAATCGATAGTAAAAACATAGTCGGTTTTGACCGCAGTAGAAGAAGATTCAATCTCTTTCGCAGGCGAGGTGGATTTCGGTATTTTCCGCCACCGAGACCGAAAGACTAGAATCTTGATACTGGTTATTCGGCGTTTGTAGTTGGGAATAGTATTGAAAATAACGCGTTTGTTATATTATCTAAAATATTGGTGAACAGGACTTTCACGGCCACGTACCGTTCGTAAGCACTGATCACGTCGCGATACCATACCGTCTCGGATTCTCGCAAGTTATTTATCAACCGAGCTGGAAACGAGTAGAGACAGTAGAGATAGGGGAAATGTACGCGCGTCAACGCTTCCGGAGCGATCAGTTTTTCGTCGCTGCATTTTGAAACGACGCTTTCCGTCGTTTTCATCACGCATTCCGCAAGTGAACGTCTAAAACGTGGGTCGATCAATACGGACGTCACGTCATCTAAAGTCCGCTTCACAAACGCCGAACTCAAAGACAGTTTGTCTCTGTCGTTTTCTTTTTTCAAATACATTTCCGCGTGTTTACATACCAACACGTCGTATCGGCGAATCGTATTGTGTACGAATCGGTTTATCATACGGCTCGGACGGCACTGATCGCACCCGTCTGCCCGCGGGCCTTCTTCGGCCATATGTGAATATTCTTAAGTGACTCTTATAGACTATCGAATTTGGCAGAGTATAGAAAACCATATAAAGAAATATGATTGATAACGATGTCGAAACTACCGAAACCACGGCGATTCGAGGTATTGAAAAAAATCTAGCGTCAGCCGTTGGCGCGTTAGTAGGGTTGGGATGCGGCTCAAAAACGGTAACCCCAAACACCAATGACGATAGACCGTATATGCCGTACGATGAACAGGAACCACGTGAACACGTCGGTTCTCGCAAAAAACGACAACGCACCGCCACCGCGTATCCGGGTTGCGATTGTGAATTTCAGTACAGAGATTATGCGTGGAGAAAATTCACCGAATACGAACCGTCGCGCAACGGTGTGGAAATCAGAGAATTCTACGTGGTCAAACTGGTCGGCAAAGAGCTTTTCACGTACGCCGAAGGTCTTGTGGGCAGTTCGCGTACGGATCACCGTTTTCCATATTTGTGTGGCGAAATCGTTTGCGCGAAAAAACTAGCCAGCGCTGGAAAACTAAAGGAAGTGCACGCGTGGTTGCAGATGCCATCCGAATACACGGACGATTCAACCGAACGCCCACTGCACATGCAGCAGCTTCACGAAGACAGCATGCACAGAGCTATGACCAGTCTTCCGTTGGCCGTAGACAGACGTAGTAAAGTCGTCGTTTTCAGGACGCACGGCGATTCGCTTTTCGTACAACTCATGCCCACGCTTCGTTCGGAATACAAACTTATCCCGGGTACGCCGTTGTTCGACAAGAACAATCGCGGTATCAGAGCGGCGGTTGGCAGTATGTTCAGTCAGTACGATTATATAGTAAATTGTTCGCCGACGGACTTCTGCGAGATACCGATTCGAAAAAACAAACACGGTTCGGATCGTATGCGTATAATTTGTCTGGATCGGCGGGGGAACGCAGTCGATAATCCGAAAGCGCCGAAAAAATCGTCCGGATCCAACGTACTCTCGCTCGTCGGTCACGCCGTGACCGAAGTCGTCGGTTCCTCGACTCCCGTCGGTGGGTCGTCGTCCGATGTGTCGCAGGTCGACAGGATATCGTTGGACGATTCGTCCGAAAACGAATTGATTTACAACGGCGTGATTAACGATAAGCTTCAAATCACCGATTTCTTCACGACAGACAAAAAGAACAAACCGCCCAAACACACAGTCACCGTGGCTATCGACGATGACGGCGTATGTGTACAATACGTGGACGACACGGAATCCACGGTCTTCAAATGGACTAACGCGGATCCAGTGGTTTCGTACAGTATCATGCCGAGGCGGTTTTTTAACGCCAAGGCAAGCGTGGTTGCGATAAACACCGCGGCCGCGAGCAGTAAAAGGGACTCATCTTTAAAACGGTACAAATCACAGGAACGTTTGATATAACCTATATGTGATAAGAAAGCTCGATGGCGAGTGGAGATAAAGACTTGTTGTTGGATGACGGGGACTCCAAACAATTGGAAACGGCATATAAAGTGTTTCTGAATCTGCAGCGCAGGACTCTGACATTTCTTGACGCGCTCGGGAACCAAGAAAAAAAATGGATGACAAGGGGGGTGGCGGAAAACGCTTCGTCTTCCCGAATAGCGTTTATCGTCACGCCGCTCATGGTAAACCATTATAATCATATGCATCACGTATTTCGCGCCTCGATGTATGGCAAAGTGCCGGACCTTTGCGATCAGACCGGTGGAATCATGTGCACCGACCTGAGTGCGTTGCGCGAAGAACTCGCCACTCGGACGTCGGACACAAACGGGCAGTTGGCGGATATGTTCCGTTCGGCCACACTGCCCGACGTACAATTTGATTTTAAATCGATCCGCGATACTGTCGTGGAGCGGGCGATCCGCATGTTGGATGCCATCAACATTAAACACCCGGATTTGACACACAGTATTCGTGACGATTATATACAAAATATGCGTGCCGTACAGGAAACGATGACCAACGCTCTGGATAAGACTAGAGGACGGGTGGCCGAGTTGCAAGCAGAACGCGACGATGTTTATAAAAAGATACGTCTGATGGAAACAACTATGGCTTCAATACCTGATGAAACGGAAACACTGCGCCGAGAAGTTTCCAGATTGAGAGAGAGAGAAACCCGTCAACAGAACGAAATAACTAAATTGCAAGTCAACATGAATTTGGGAACGCTGGAATCGAAACGACGCGATAACGAGATTCGTCTTTTTCAAGAGTTGAACAAACGCGTAGACGAATACGCGTCCAGCGGAAACAAGGAAATTGAACAGATACGTAGCGAAATATCAAATCATATAAAGGGGGAGATGGATAAAATGAAAGAAGAACTTCAAAAAATTCGCGGGACGACCGTAGAAGCCGCGATTAAACGCGTCCGAGAGGAGAAATCTGAATTATTGAATTTGTTGCGGACAATATCTCCGGAAAGCAGCGGTCAGGAGAGGGATTCCAGAGACGTGGCGATTTCGATTAAACAACAGTTGAACGCGTTGAAAGTCGATCTAGATGACAGCGTACGGCAGCACGCTTCGTTGCAACAACGGTACGAGTCGTTGGAAAAAGAAAACGTCGAACTGAAACGACAGTTATCCGTGGCGGCGGAAACTCGACACGATGTAGAGGTAATGGACGCTCAAAATAATCCGGGTTTAATTCCGGAGAACGAGTTTACCATACATTCTAACGAGGACAAAATTAAATTAATGCTCTGGTACATAGACGTGTTGAAAAATGACATTGAAGTTTTCCTCAAATTCTTCACACACCCGGATTATGTGAACACGGCGTTAAATGTCGCAGACTACGTTTACAAGAACAAATTTGAGTTAAAAAGTGAATACGGTGGATATTTACTCAGTAGTCTACGAACCCTGGTTAGCGACGATAACGTCCGTCAATACATGATGGAAAAAACGCAGGCCGAAGCAATGGAAATAATTTCGAGAAGCGGCGTTTTAGAAGACATCAAAACGTACCGTAATACAATCGATGACACAAATAACAAGATCATGTTAGTAATAACGGGTATCAACGAGTTGATACCCTCGATTAAAGTCGCGTACGAGGCCATCGCGTTACGACTAAAAATGCCACCGTTTGTTAGTTTCGGCGAAATAACACCCAACACGCTTGTTCCTTTCTTTGAACATCATTTCGGCCGACAACTACAAGAAAAAATCGATGATCTTTTACAAGAGGTAAATCGATCCCGTCAAAGTTATTCAGACATGAACGACCAGTATACCGAACTGTATAAAAAATACATAAATTTGGAAGAAACAAACACGGAAACGCAAAACGCGGCGACTGTGAATTCCGAATCGATCGCGTTGATTTTGGAAAGCCAACCTTCACTGTTTCGAGATATATTACACAACGTATGGGCGAAAGCGGAGGATGATATTCTAAAACGGATGCTGACGGAAGCGTATTACGCGGTCGGGGTCGACCGTGTCGGTGCGTACAGAAACTTCGATCGAGATTTGAAACTTTTCCATTTGGTGGATTATACCGTGCTCACGAAACACATTGAGACGGCGGTCAGCGACAGCAGTGAATCGCAGCTGGAACACCCCAATTTGAGCACGGAACGATTCTTTTTGGACTATTTCATCGACCAAGTGGGTAATACGCAAGTGGAATATTTCATTAAAAACCTAGATCTTAAACGGCAAAACAAGCTGGCTTACAGTCTTTTTAGGGCGTTCTATGTACCCATCGTGAACAAACAATCGTTCGTAATAAGTATCGAAGGTCCGTTTGCAAATTTCAATATGATATACAAAGGATAGTGAGTTAAACGTCGTGAAAAGTTGAATATTTTTTTATTGTAAATTCAACGCGTGGTCAAACGCGTTTTCTATAATCCAATACAGAAGACACGAATTCATATGTCGGATCATGCGTTTCAACTCCAGTCTTTGGTGTGGATCGTAGCGGTTGTTTAATCGCCCGTCGTTATAACGGAACGTGCGGCTCCGTCCCATGCTCAAACCAACCGTCAACGCTATTTCCTTGCCTTCTTCTTGACTCCTCGCCACCCGCATACGCCGACGACCCGTCGGCGATTTAAAATAAAACAGCGCGTACGAGAGATACCAAAGTGTGCCGGCGGCGAAGGAATCTATACACTGTTGAAAGGTACATGAGACAAGCCGGCTCCGCTTGTCTTTGCAAGTCAGTTGCGTATTTTCATCGACGACTACGTCGGTTTTCCGTCTTTTCGTTTTTTTGTGCATCTCTTCCGCACGGTCAGGTATCGAAGGGTTGTTGTCGGATTCTATATTCTTGTGTTGTTTTTCTTCGTTCGCACGTCTATGACATGCCAATTGTTCTCGCAACTTCAAAGTGTCTGCGTTCGGACGGCATTCGATATTGTATATATTCGCGTAGTGCAAAACCTGTTCGACCGAATCCGGACTCTTTACGTAATCACCGTCCGACTTTGCGTAGACTGACAAAATCAGTCGCGTGATCATCGTCGCGAACGCTCGACTGAGTTTTAATCGCTTTTCAGGATCGTCCTCCGCTTCTTCGGATTCCGTCAAGTCCCGCTGAGCAAACAACTCGCGGGCTAGAAACTCCAGTTGATACGACGTACACGTCACCCTGTCGCTATAAAGTTGATCGAATTCCCGCTTTAACAGCTTTACGTTACTGTCACCGAGATATATCAATCCGCCGGTGTAATCGTTGCCAAAAAGACTCAGACAGATGAAATGTAACGCTTTTTTTCTGTTGTCAAACAACTCGACGTGTTCGAACGTTTTGTTCATGCCGTATACATAACGTATGGCATTTGGAACGCTCGGATGTTGATAAAGCGTCATGGCTAATCCGATGTCCCAGTCTCGGCCGAAAACATAGCAACGATCGATCAGCTGATCGTTTATGTCGTCGCGCAAACGATAAAAACACTTCCATTCACCCTCACCTATGGTGAACGGAGCGTTTGCATGAAACGGTGTCACATCCTCACCATCGTCGGGCGTAAACTGCATCGTTACCGCCCGTTCTACGTTTTCACCGCGGACGAGCTCATCCACCCCGTGGGTCAAACCGAGTTGTTCCAACTCGTCGTCCAATCTTTCGCGGTGGCATCTAGACACGGATCTTCTCACAGACAGCACGATATTTTCAAAACACGCGTCTTTCGATGCTTTCGACAGAGAAAATTGTACTTTTTTCTTACGGTTGTTCTGTTCAAAAGTTTTCGTCTGTGGTGAAAATTTGTCATAAGCGAGATAAATTCTATACGCTTTCAACAACAGGGGTCTCAGAGTATCAATCAGTCTGACGGCGCATTCCCCCACGATGATCTCGATGGTTTCTTGATCCAGATCTACCACGACGATCTTTTCGTTGTTATTTATCAAAGTAATTATATTTTTGTATTGAGAGGTTTTTTCGAGCGTGTTCATAATGAGACCGTACATAAACGAAGCCAGATCTATGTACACACCACAGCGGTCGAACGTTTTAGTGTATTTATCAGGTGGCGGTGGTCGTTCTTCTTCCTAAGTTTGAGAAACTGGTTGTAGAACGTGGTAGTAGAAAAAGTCCTCGATATCCGAACACGCGGTTTGGACGGAAAACTCCTTGAAACATTCTACTGAAAAAAGATTTTCCGCATACGTCTGAAAATTTTTGATACCCATGATAGTAGCGGTCCTTTGAAGACCCGGTATTATTTTCGGATATACAAGCTCAACCGTAGAGTGGAGAGTCAATGCCGCGCTCATACAGTATCACCGCATATATATCGTTGGCGGGATGTTAACTCCTTTGACTCAACATCCCGCCTACCGTGGCGGACAGCTGCCTGGCCAATCCCGTAACCTTACTGGCGTGGTCAACGCCGACAGTTTCGTCTCTCCGGGCACCGCCGGAGCAAGTGGTCATCACCCGGATGACCGACCCTCGCCTATATATGTTTTTTCAATTGACTAAAACGCTTTTCGGTTCGAAAAATGAACATCATACACACATAAAGTTGCAATAAATATATTTGTTGCCAAGAGAAACATATTTACAATATTTACTCAAACCACAATAAGCACATTATTTCATTTAGTTTTACGGTTCGAAAAATGAACATCATACACAAATAAAGTTGAAATAAATATATTTGTTGCCAAGAGAAACATATGTACAATATTTACTCAAACCGCAATAAGCACATTATTTCATTTAACCCTTTGATGGTCACGGTTGGATACTGCAGTTAACGAGAAAATTATATTAAATCGGGTTTCCGCCCGATAAGTTATTAGTTTTTAAAAACGTTACGAATATGCCCGTTTGTATATAGTCAAAAGAGCATATTCGTAAGTTTTTATTGAATTTATTTAAAAATAAATTCAATACATATGATATAAAACTAATTTATTTTCAACATTTATTACAAAAAAACTAAAAACAGATAAAATAACACAAATATAGAATAAAAAGATACACAAAGTCGAAATTCGCGTATCTCACTGGTTCAAGTCACGAGCGGTCCGAATCGGTATCGCTTCCATGCGTTCATCAGCTTTGCATATCGATTTACGGCATCTGAACACTCGTCCGATAGGTCTCTCACTATTTGGTAATCTTCTACGCACCATGAATGAGGCATCTGAATATACCGTATATAACTGTGTTCATGCAGAATATCCACTACATTTTTCGAAAATTGAATTTCCTTCCACATGATTCCGACGATGTAATCTTGTAGGGACATTGGTAACAGGTTGATCCCCTCCGGCACGAACTCCATTATCACCGCAACCGTCAGATCTTGAAGAGTATTCGGGTTAATTCTATCCGTCACTCTCTTCGCCTGGCTCGTGGGTCGTGTGAACTGCAGGACACATGTGACCGTAAGATCTTGAATGGTATTCGGACTTCGCGATTCGCTCATGGTGGGTGTCTGAACCGACATTCTGCTCAAAACTGAGTGTCAGGCACGGGAAGGTCTAGTAAAATGGAGTGGGAGAACGTCACGTGACTTTCTAGGAACTTATTATGTCATGGACGAACAAATGACAGGTCGGAGTCCCGTATCGGGATAACCTTCAGATGACAACCGATTGTTGGGTCCCCCCCCACTCAACCACCTCGAGTATAAAATCGCGCCGCCGCGGATCGACGTTCAGTCGTGATTCAGACGCCTAGAAATGCTGTCCTGTGGAGAATTTTCATTCTTGTTTCTTCACCCTCCCTTCCCGGTCATCGTTCCTACGGACAAGTGCTGTGCGTGCGGTATGAATAGATTCGTGAGATCAACGCGGTTGGTGAGGGAAAATCTGTTAATCTGCCCCGCGTGTAACCACGCTATGCGCCAACCACTAGATTTTCCTCTATTTCACCGGGCATGCAACAGCTGTAATCACTCGTGCGTCAGGTGTTCCGAAAACCCACCGAAGAACATCTTACTGAAAGCCACGTGCGGAGCTTGCTGCGCAACTACAGACTTCTTTTTCGAGAGCGGTGAAGAGGGAATGATGTGGAAGTCGAGGAGTTTCACCATACTTCCCGGCCAACTGCGCTGGAACACACCATGTCGAAGTTGCAGCTACATCCCTACCGGATGGAGGCACGATACCAAAACGCAGTTTAATCGTTGGATCCCATTCACGATGATCATCGAGCCGACACCCGTAATGATTGTAGAGGATTAGAAATAACGTAGTTAAAATTTTGGATTGTAATAGATAAACATTTGTACACTAACGATCGTTATTTGTAATCAATAAAGTTTTTTTTGTTATTCTTAGGGTGTTTGTAGTATTTTTTTAAAAAAACCCCTTCGATACATCGGGAAACCGATGATATCAAGTTGCGACATGGTAAAATTTGACATCTTAAAATATTTGTGTGCAAAATAATTATTGTAAATGTACAATTTTTAACAAGAGTCCGGATCCCCTCGGACGTGTGTTATATGTGAATTTGCTTACTACCATTTTGTAACTGCCGCTTCCTTTTTTTCTTGCTCTGCAACTCGCCAGTCTCATAATACACTCGACCAGGTGGTCATTTTGGAAAACACGAACTTATCCCCTTTCGTTCTCCGTACAGGTCCCTAGCTCACATAAAGGGCGCGCGAGATATTGATCAGAACGCGCGGGTAACCGCTTTAAATTTCTAGTTAACCGCGTGAGGGTCGGTTACCCGCGCGAGAGTGTGAAAAATTCAAAGTCCCCTTTGCGACCATCTTCTCCGACGGCCGCCGTAAGACTGAGCATTTCCCCCACCACTTTTTGGTTCGGTCAACCCTTTACTCTCGACAACCCCCGACCACCGACCAATAGGATTCGAGTATTTTTCCCGCCAAAGATTTCGGCCAATCAGAGAGCCGGATTTTTTTGTTCGTCGAAAATTATATCTCGACAAGCCACCAAAAATGCATATATACGAGGTACCGTTCGCGCGCGACTCTTTAGCTCCTTGCCCATAATAATGACTCCTTCAAGGAAGGAGCAGCGGGGAGGGGCCGGCGCGTCGCTTACTGGGGTGGTTTTTTTTTTAAATTTGTTAAACACATTTTTACTCGAGAAAAGTTTTGAAATCTCCGACCGACTTGCCGTCAAAATAAAAAATAAAAACGCGCCGATTTACACCTCTTTTCGTGCCGATCCCTGACGTGACGATACGGCCGTTTCGGCTTCGTATTCGCGTTAACCGAGTTCTGCGATGGCCCGCAACGCGGACAGCACTGACTCAAAACGGCAATATGGTCACGAAGTGGAGAGCGGCAAAAACGTATGTGTTTTACGGTCCAGAAAAGTTTTGAAATATCCGGCCTCCGTCAGAATGAAAAAAAACGCACGTATTTACACCTCTCTTCTTCGACGTCGTATTTGCGGTAACTGAGTTCGGTGGACTGATCAAAATCGGCAATATGGTCACTCCTCGACTCGACATTAAGAGCGGCGAAAAATGTATGTGTTTTACGGACCGGACGGCAGAAAATAAAATTCTTCGAGAAAGAATTTGAAAACTCTGGTATCCTTCAAAGGGAAAAATAAAAAGTCCCTACGAGCTGCTTCGTCACAGCCAATTTTCCACTCTTATATGACACAGCGGGCAGATAATCCACTCCGTATCGACAGCTACGCCGTGTCTGAATCGGTCACTTTGATCTCGTCTCACACATATAAGAGTTGGCTGTTTCTCGACGGTTCCAAGAAAGTCACGTAACCTGCCCGACCTCTTCCGCTATCAGTTCAGTCTGGAGTTTTGAAGAGGCAACAGCTAAATTGAAAATAAGGAAAATGGACGTGACACGTCGTGTCGCATCATTAAAACAACTAGCAGCGTTAAGTGTAACGAAACATCGTAGGAGCATTGAACTGGAAATCAAGAATCTTCCAGCTTCGCTTCAGAACTACATTGAAGGTGTCGTAAAGAAAAAGGTTTGTGTGGCACGGGTCAGTCGTCCGGATGAAGAAATGGATGAAAGGGACCAGGCAATATACGAAAAGTATAAAGGCACCGAAGTCTATCAGTGCTATCTATGTAACCATATAAGTCATCGCTGTGACAAGTTTATGGGTTACTCGCAATTAGTTAAAAACGTTTATAAATTTCCTGATAGCAACGTAGTAGAACGTTGTTTCTGTTGCAACATTGACGCTTCCCATTCAATAGAAGAAATTGAAAAGTACCTGTCATATGAAGAGTTCCTTATATATTTGGAAGAATCTCTATAAAAAATCATAATAAACACACGGATTTAAACCTATCTTTATGCCGACCCAATACACCGCGGTTCCCATCTGACTCCCAAGCTCTCCTCTTCCACGGTGGACATCGTGAGCTACTGGACCTGCACGGTAAGGTCAAAATTAGCGTATCTCACGTGTTAGATATATCGGGACGTTTGGGTTAAGAGAATAAATAATAAATTTCACAATCGGTTGTTTTATTTGTATCCCATGAGTTAAATTTTGTTTGAGCAATACAAGAGATATATTTCTCAGTGCGTTTCTTTCTGATTGATTCGTGACAGGGAAGCTACGGATGTCTCTGTGCGTTTCTTTCTGGTGTTGTCGTTACAAAGTAGCGGACAGCGGCAGGACCAACGGACAGCCGGATAATTCAGTGTTCTAAGTATCAGATTCGTCTCTTTGAAAATGTCCTTTTTCAACCAATTATTAACACACGGGTAACGATCTGTCATGACCACGTGTGCGGAATCCTTGATCAGAATGCGTTTTTTTATCGCATCTGTTCCCCACAACATGAATATGCGGGTACTCGCTTTTGGATTACCCAAGCGCTCGATAATGAGATCGGTGACCCGCTGCCATCCTATGTCCGCGTGAGCGTCGGGTATATTTTCAACGGTCGTCAACACAGAATTTAACAGCAGGACGCCGTCTTTTGCCCACTGCGTCAAATCGCCCCGAAACCTGGTTTTGTCATACAAGCGTGTTTCAAAGGAGTTATCGGCGGCTTTCATCAAGTTGATCAAAACCGACGGCAGAGGTTTACCCGCTCGCGCGTACTGGGGATTGACGCTGAACGCCAAGCCGTCGGCCATAGTGACTACCTCTTTTTTTCTGTCGTTCGGGGCGTATTTCAATGTTACGTCCACTTTGGTTGCTTTTATGTCGTCAAACCGGTCGCACTCGATGTCCGGCTGGTCGGGGTCGGGTAGTTCGACTTTCGTGATAATTTCGTGATACGGACCGCGTCCTATCACAACGACTCGCACCGTTTCCGGATCAGGTAATAATTTGGCCCATTTCCAGATGTTTTTTACCGGTTGGGGGCATATGACACGCGTCTCGCGACTCAACACTTCATGCAAAGTCCGCGCGGTCAATTCGCTCTTTTTCCTTTCGTCGCCACCGTCCAAACCGGACTCGTTGTCGAAAATCATCTTAAACCAGGCGAACGGCAAGCGGTCCAAACACAACGCCCCATATCTCTCCACCATGTACCGGTAGAATTCTTTCGAGCTCGATATCGCCACAGATTCCAATCTTTGCTCGTCCGATTTAGCAACAAGGGACTCCTCAATCAATCTTTGCCTTTTCCACCGACAGCGGCCACCTTCGTTATCACCACCGGGTCCCACTTTCTTCGTCTCGCAGCACTGACTTTTATTTATTGGTCTTTTCTCCACTCGCACCAAACAATCGTCAATTCTACGTTGTCCGCTCGGGACGAACCCTGTTTTCACAGTCGATTGTCTAAGTCTCGATGGATTGCTCTTTTCGAGAGTGGGACTCTGGCTTGTGGCTGCCATGTCATGAGATAAGAAAACCAAATGTTATCCCTCACCGCTTGTTAAAGCATAAACCGTGTACGTTCAATCGTCGACGCTTGTTGAAGCATAAACCGTGTACGAAACATGTTAGAGTGTGTTTTGTGTTAAAGTGGAATAAACGTGTTGGCAAGCCTGGTGGTCTGACGACCTTCGGCCTGCCCGTTGGGGCGTGTTAGAGTGTGTTTTTTGTTAAAGTGGAATATACGTGTTGGCAAGCCTGGTGGTCTGACGACCGTCGGCCTGCCGGTTGGGGGCTTGTTATAGTGTAATATACGTGTTGGCAAGTCTGGTGGTCTGACGACCGTTAGCCTGCTGGTTGGGGCTTAGAGTTTTTTGTTGTTATACTTTTATTTCGTGATATGTTTGCGTCTATTACCTTGTATGGTTGGCCTGCTACGACCGTAGTTGGTTGCCTTCTCCGTCACTTCTTGCTCCGTTGGCTGCCCTCGGATCTGTGTCAGTCCCCTGTTCCACAGTTACTTGCACTACCAGGTTTTTATTCACACCAACTAGGGCCACCGTGGGGCGGTCAACATCTTCCTGGAATCGACAGGAGGATGGAAGTATGATCGCAACTTCAAGCTGCTCATTCCAACGAGGCCGCTATTTTGAAATTTATTATAAAAATTGTTATAACTTTTTTGTTTATTAACCGATGTTTACAGTAAAAATGTCATTGGATTTTGATAACAAAATGCTTTAAATTATATGTCTTGTAAAATTTTGGCTCGGTTGCTAGTTTTCATGGAATTTGACTTTGATTCTCTTTTTTGATATAGGGAATTTTAATTCGAGAACGGCTAGTTATAATTAAATGAAATTTGGTATTTAGCTTTATTCTCTAAAGACCTAATTACAGAAAAAAATTATTTTTTTTACAATCATTAATTTCAAAATGGTGGCTGCCTAAAGTTTTCAAACGTAAATATCTTAAAAACCGCTCATACTAAAAAAATTACATTTATTTTGTTTTATTTAGAGGATGTAATTGAAAATCTAATGACACCAAATTTACGGAAATCGGTTCATAAATAACGGAGAAAATCCATTTTTAAGATATTGCATTCTTGTCAATATCAACTGTTATCATGTGATATCGCTGCTAGTGAACCACGTCGATCAGCTGTTTCAAGTATAATTCCACCAAACAGCTGATTAAAACATTAACCAGCTGTTATTAAGTTCATTTGCACCAATCACCTGATTGATACCCTTACGATTCCCAGGGTTCACTAATGCTTCAAATAAAACATAAAATATCAACTAACTCCCCTAGATTTCTACGTTTGGGGAAGAATGAAGAAACTTGTTTATTCAACACCTGTGGAAAATGAACTGGACCTGATCGGTAGAATTTTAGAGGCGGCTGCGGTCATCCAAGAGAATACTGAATTTGAAGCTGTCCGGCAATCCATGACATCTAGGTTCACGATGTGCAATCTAGGTTGACGGTTTCTATACACTTTATAAAAACTGTAAATAAATGTTAATATTATAACTGAATTGATAAAGTTTGTCATTTGAGCCCATTTTATATGAAATACGAATAACACAATGGTTCTGATAGAGAAACGGCATTATTCGGGATTCGACGAAAAAATAGGAATAAAAAGGAGAATGATTAATAAGGTACTACGCATATTAGATGTGTCTACATTTTATTCCTTGAAGATATAAATTATTATTATTTTTACCACTAGTCGATAGGCGGAAGATGGAAGTCCATGAAGATATAAGGGTTGCCGAACTGTATCGTGACCGTTAAAACTTCCAACTCGAGCCGATGTTCGTTGCCGCGGAGCAATTTGTCCATCAGCTGCTTGACGGATAGTCGTTTCCAAAGGTACGAGTAGCCCTCGACGGCGATTCCGCTTGGGAGATTCCAATTGATGTGAAATCCAGTGATCGAGCATGACCCTCTTAGATTGTTGGGTGCACGTCGGAAGTAGGCGATATTACTCTCGGGAAAATAGCTGATTAAATCAAAACGAATCCCCTTAAGTCCGCTTTGATTATCCGGTGGTCCTTCCCACCAAAAACAGAAGTTGAAGAAGTCCACTCGAAACACCGTCTCGGCGCAGATGAGCCGGGTATAGAAGTTGTCAATAAATGAGCACAGCGTTCGAGGTATATGGCTAACGAGGAATTCACCTGGACGTGTTATTTTATCAAAGTCACCCGCTGATGCGCTATCGACGACTGTCTGTATAACCACTGCAGCTGCCAACTTTTTCAAACTGTCCGGTTTACATTCCAAATGAAGTTTAAATAATTTGTAAAGTGAAACGCTTAGCGTGCTGTAAGCCCGATAGAAATCGTAATTTTGTTCCATCACCTTATTCCATTTTGTTTTTGACACTGGATCCAATGCTTTACCATAATTCTCATAAAAAGCGAGTCGCGGGTAACGAGACATCCTGGCCTGGTGGATGTCTGTCTCAAACTGGCATACCCCCACTGCCTATCGTTTCTACTGATACATCTCGCTCTGGGGGGGGGGGGACTTTTAGTCGACCGGATGACTGGTTGTGTTGTTCTGGCTGTTACGTATTTGACGCCATCCTGTTTGAAAGGAGTGTAGATTGTAGGATACATACGGAAAGAGATTGAATAACTGCATCTGATTTCAATCTCGTAAAAGAGACTCAATTAATGGTTAGACACACCAACTGAGACCTGTTTGGACGCCACAGATTCGGTGGAAAAGGCAAATATTGATTGAGGAGTCCCTTGTTGCTAAATCGGACGAGCAAAGATTGGACAGCGGCCACCTTCGTTATCATCACCGGGTCCCACTTTCTTCGTCTCGCAGCACTGACTTTTATTTATTGGTCTTTTCTCCACTCGCACCAAACAATCGTCGATTCTACGTTGTCCGCTCGGGACGAACCCTGTTTTAACAGTCGATTGTCTAAGTCTCGATGGATTGCTCTTTTCGAGAGTGGGACTCTGGCTTGTGGCTGCCATGTCATGAGATAAGAAAACCAAATGTTATCCCTCACCGCTTGTTAAAGCATAAACCGTGTACGTTCAATCGTCGACGCTTGTTGAAGCATAAACCGTGTACGTTCAATCGTCGACAATGGCTTACCAGTAAGCGTCGACAATGGCTTGTTTGACTAGTACGGACAATAGACACCTATCTCTTTTCGTCCAAAATCAAAAGAAAATCTTTAGACGAAACCAATTATTGGAAAGTGCGCCGCATATCGGTTCGCACACAGTCACACGCGTTTGGCGCTGTACGGACGAGTACGCGTACCGCGATCCGGTCGAATTGGACCCGAGGTCGCGGGAGGTTTACGAACGAATCGAAAACGTGAAACACGATGAATGGAAAACGGCGGTCCGCGAAGTCTCTGACATGGCCGTCGTCTCTGAATGGCGTTTTGACGAGACTGGGTGCAACGCGATCAGTTGTAATCCTTATTATCCCGGAAATGGTATTTGCGAGGGTTTCGATGGAGCTGGAGGATCTCGCCGCGAAGAACCTTTCGCGTTTACTACCGGTCACGGTCAACGCATCGACGCATGCCAACCGATATGCTACGACCCAGATCAACCCAGAGATACGTACGTCGGCATGACGTCGTTGTACGCTAAAGCAAAGTGCGCGTGTTACGTCGTCAATCCCGAACTCCTGGCATTTTATCTAGACCCCCACAGACGGGTACCCGACGAAAAAAGGTTCCCGGTGGAGAAATCGGCGTTCGAAGTGAAATCCGAATATCTCGAACCGACGGGAACGCCCGTGGTGATTGCGCGGATCGGAAAAAACTATTGCGACCAATACGGTTTGAATTACGTGGAAGAAAAGGACGAAAACGACGGAAACCTTATTTATGGCAGCTGTAGAGTAGATGAGGACGAAGGATCTTTTACCGCACTCAGCACGTGGATGGGCAACACTTTGACCAGAACGTACAATTTCGGACGAGGCGCTTTTCTGGAATTGATCCGGGAAACCGGCTCGGCGGCTAGGAGGATAAAAACGGTCAAAACGCCCTCGCCGTCGCTAAAAGGTCGCACGACGTTGGAATATGTAGCCAGCGAAAACGCTTGGTTGGACAACGTGGACCTCACGAAAAAGTTATTACCTTTTCCGCTGAAATTGGCCGATCTGGGTTTGGACGACGAAAAAAACAGCGGACTCCTGTGGACGGACGAATATTCGTTTTTGGATGACGGTCGAAATGACGGGTACGGCGGTCGTTTAGTGGAGAAACCACGTGGTATCGCGCCCCCGCTCGGTCCATCCGCAAACGTACTTTCAAACGGAAATCGAGCGAAACGGAAAACGGAAGACAAACCGGCCTTGGGAAACGATAAAATGTCACCCGGCGATTTGCATACGGTCGAAGAGAATGGAGTCTCTTCCGTAAAAGATCAATCGGACGAGACGCCCATAATAGTACAGGACGAGTCGGAGTTTCTGTTCAGTCTCAAACGTAGCGTCGAAGATTACAAAGAAACCGTTCGCACTTTGGATGGTCTGAAAGACTCGGTCAGCGGAACGTCATTTGAAACCATGGTGGACCAGATAATAGCCGGAACGGCCGTTGACACCATGGCCGACTTGCTGAAACAGTTAGACGACGTCTCCGACCGTAATACGAACGTGTTTAAACGCGTACTGAAATCGATCGTCCGGCGGATTGGCGGATCGGCGAGTACAAAAAGCCTCGGGGTGGCGATGACACAAACCGCACTGCGAACGGGCATAGAGTCGCGTCTAGTGATATCGGCGTCTTCTTTGCTGAAACTACCATTTCGCGCGTTGTCGCGAGGCGCTAACGTCCTTTCGGTGATTTCACTATTAGGCGCGGCCCTAGATTTGTTCTCCGCGTTAGTATATGACCCGTACGGTAAATACGAACGCTACATGTCCGATCGTCTGTTACGCGCGCTGGCCAAAACCGAACTCGTCATGACTCAACGTCTCATCGGACTCCAACGTTTGTTGTTGGAGCCATCTGAATGGATAGTTAATACCAGATTTCTCGATAACGCAAAAGACTCGACCTACGACATGCTATTAGGTACAATCTACGCCCGATCGCGCTGCGTCAACAGCGAGGGGAGTACGATTTATTGGTACAAACACACCGGCCTGATACGCGATGTCGACGACGGTTTATGCTATATCGCCGACTCGACAGCTACCTTTGATACAACTCCCGTATTATACAACTCGGTAGACGAGTTGTCCGATGATTCGGACGTCGATTCACCCAAGTCGACCGACTTTTCGTGGTGTGTGGTAATACTGTTCGTTCTCGTCACATCGATAACAGTCTTCAATCATCGGACGTGGCTCTTGCTATCCGTTTTCACCGCGGCAATCGTTTTTTTGACGACGGGCCGGACAAGTGATGAATCTACAGATGTTGGAAACCTCTGATGCAGTGTATTCGTGTTTCAAAGAGCCTGCAAACGGTCGTTTGTACAAGATACGATTGCCGCTTCGTACAGAAACTTCTAATGAAAAGGAAGGCGAAACACATAGGAAGAGAGAGAAATATTCACGTGGCAAACGTGTATCGGATGCCGTGTTTGAGGTTACCAAACGAGTCGCCGCCATTGTACATTCAGAAAACGTTTATTCAAAAAAACATTTCATCGAAGAAATGGAAGTGTTGATAGCAAACTTCTCGGAATCCCCATACCCAACCGACCGAACGAATGCACTAATTGAACAAGAGACGACTGCGTTACGGATCGATACATTAAGACGGGAATTGGAGTGTCACACTGGCAAACCACTGATAATAATCTTTGTCTACGGAGAAAACCCCGCGATGAAGACTAGGCGTTTAATGGAAAAGGTGAATTGTACGTATGCGGAATCGCCTAAAATTAAATCCGTTGAAGAACTGATCGCCTATCTCACCGCGTTGTTGGATCGTTGGGAAATATTTAGAAAAAACAAATAATTTTTCATCTCACAAATGTATGATATTCATAATTTCTAATAAAGCGAAATGTACTCGCGCTACAACATTGCACTTTGGTTTCGTGTACAATTTTTTTACCTAAGAAAAGCGTTGTTCGCCGAATTAGATTTGGGATGTGTAGAAAGTACAAGTAACCTTGTGGGCATCCCGTAACTCTGTAAATGGAATTAGCTTCGTTCACCACGACTGTAGGTTTTCCGCACCAAATGAAATTGGTTTGTAGCGTCCGGATAAAACTACGCGGAGACCATTCCATGACTCGCTATAACCTAGCGTGTTAAACGTGATACGGACGGATTTATCCCTCCTTTTGTTGTGCGGTGTTTCTGGTCGTACGACCAGTATCAATGGATTTCCCGGATCAACGGTATCTGAAACAGTGCCGTTATTTCGTTTTTTTACCTTAATAAAGTGTATAATACAGAGGTCGTCGGTGCCGTTATAAATTTCAACGCGGTAAACACCTTCACTAATGACATATGAAGGCGCCACAAACTCTACTCGTTTGTCGGGTTGGATCATATTCCAGATGGTGTCAAGCGCGTCCCCTTTGCGATTCATGATGGTTTTGATAGGCGTAATCAAGTTGATGTCACGTAACATCTTCACATGTATGTTTTTCGCATAAAACCTAATTTGCCCGTTATCTTCTTCACGGTCACTCCCCGTTTTCTTGTTTTTCTTTCGACTCACTATGGAACAAACCGTGCCGTCTCCACCTTCACAATGTCTCTCGAGATTTCCTTGTTTATCGATTCTTGACGGACTAACGACACCGGTCGCATTCACCAAAACGTACACACAGCAGCTTGGTTTGCGGTCAGAATTCAACGACTCGTGAAACTGTAAACCGCTGCTGAGCATGTCCGAATGTGTGGCAAGTTCGGGAAACCTGGCGGTAAGAGCTTCGATCGCGTCGTCACCCGTTTCTCTTTCGGGTGAAACTACCAAGCGCCAAAACGTTGGGTCGATCGCTATGTCTTCTCCATCACGCATAAATATGTCACTACGACGACGGTCCTTTTCGTTCACGGTTGTTTTTTTAGAAATAACATCGCCGATCGAGTGCTTCTTTCTCTGGTGTTTTTTACTATATGCGTCTTTCAGTCCTTCAATTTGTTTGATCAAATCGCTAAAAGGAATCATTTCGTAAAGGCTTGCGATTCTACGGCAGTATCGGGTAAAAGGACATCCGTCCGGGTCGACTAGATAATGTAGAGATTTAACGCAGCCGTAATGTGGCACGCCAACGCCACAAAACAGTTCTATTTTAGACGCCAATAACCGCCTCGATTTTATTCCGTCGTTCCCACATTCTCTATCATTCAGTACGTGTTCTAGCATGTATCTACAAATCAACCCACCCATGCTGTGAGCTATCAGTATGATCACGTCGTACTCTTTAGCCGATTCATCTAGCATGTAATACAATCTGTGCGCCGTTTCTATATTGCTACGCGTCCAGTCGTAAGGAAATGTCTTAAAATGGAATTCCGAATTACATTCATTCGTTTTAACGGTTAAATCGATTTTCAAACGATTTAAAAAAGTTTCGTACACGTCACGAGAGTATAGACCACAAGAGACGCGACCGATGACGCGAGTTGGTATTTTGTGGTGTTTTGTTAGACAGTCGTATTCTTTGACGTTCAAGAGTTGTTCCACGCTTGTCGCGAGTCCGTTACGCAATATCCGCATAATGATATTCGGTGTATTTTTTATAAACTCTGGTGGCCACGCTCTTTTTTGACATAGACCACACCACAACTCGGAACCTTTTATTCCGGGTATAAATACGCATAAAATCCGTTTCATATTTCTTAGGTTGTTCTCCTGAATCTCGAGAGTTTTTTTTGGTAGGATATGATTAGTGAAATTCTCCCATGATCCACACTAGCTGACAAAAAGATGGAGAGTTTTGTGCTTATCTATTACCTCCTTTAACGCCATTTCACAAGAGTCATACCCTCGAGAAGACTACCATAGAGCTGCATAAAAATCACTCGCGAAACCAGTGACCAATAGCTTATATGTGGCTAAACAAAATAAAAATGAAAAGTCGTGTATTGATATAATAAATATTTATAGTTTCTTATATAATAGTTTTGACAATATCGTTTATTTTTAGCAGTTCCGATTGATGTACGACTTTCAGACGTTCTATCGACAGGCCTACTGGGTTGCTGGTCTGGGCTTTGGTTGTGGCTGCTGGGCTTAGTATGCTGGTCTGGGCCTGACGATGGTTGAAGTTCTGGATTTGGATTCTGGGTTGGCCGAACCACGGTGACGATCTTAACAGCGTTGAAGACTCCCCCAAACACAAAAACATTTAACAATAGTATTACAAAATCTTTAAATAGATAGCTAAGTTGAGTTGGACAAACTTCCGTGCAAGAAGTTAGCCTAGCGCGGAGGCGATATTAAGTGCGAAACTACGTACGTGTTTAGGTGATGTTTAACTTGTTTAGAGCGCCACGGACCTGTATGGATCGTGGCTGAGCCATCAGACCGACAATCCGTGGCGTGACGGTTTTAATCGCGAAACTAAGTACGTGTTTAGGTGATGTTTAACTTGTTTAGAGCGCCACGGACCTGTATGGGTCGTGGCTGAGCCATCAGACCGACAATCCGTGGCGTGACGGTATTAATCGCGAAACTAAGTACGTGTTTAGGTGATGTTTAACTTGTTTAGAGCGCCACGGACCTGTATGGATCGTGGCTGAGCCATCAGACCGACAATCCGTGGCGTGACGGTTTTAATCGCGAAACTAAGTACGTGTTTAGGTGATGTTTAACTTGTTTAGAGCGCCACGGACCTGTATGGATCGTGGCTGAGCCATCAGACCGACAATCCGTGGCGTGACGGTATTAATCGCGAAACTAAGTACGTGTTTAGGTGATGTTTAACTTGTTTAGAGCGCCACGGACCTGTATGGATCGTGGCTGAGCCATCAGACCGACAATCCGTGGCGTGACGGTTTTAATCGCGAAACTAAGTACGTGTTTAGGTGATGTTTAACTTGTTTAGAGCGCCACGGACCTGTATGGATCGTGGCTGAGCCATCAGACCGACAATCCGTGGCGTGACGGTATTAATCGCGAAACTAAGTACGTGTTTAGGTGATGTTTAACTTGTTTAGAGCGCCACGGACCTGTATGGATCGTGGCTGAGCCATCAGACCGACAATCCGTGGCGTGACGGTTTTAATCGCGAAACTAAGTACGTGTTTAGGTGATGTTTAACTTGTTTAGAGCGCCACGGACCTGTATGGATCGTGGCTGAGCCATCAGACCGACAATCCGTGGCGTGACGGTTTTAATCGCGAAACTAAGTACGTGTTTAGGTGATGTTTAACTTGTTTAGAGCGCCACGGACCTGTATGGATCGTGGCTGAGCCATCAGACCGACAATCCGTGGCGTGACGGTTTTAATCGCGAAACTAAGTACGTGTTTAGGTGATGTTTAACTTGTTTAGAGCGCCACGGACCTGTATGGATCGTGGCTGAGCCATCAGACCGACAATCCGTGGCGTGACGGTTTTAATCGCGAAACTAAGTACGTGTTTAGGTGATGTTTAACTTGTTTAGAGCGCCACGGACCTGTATGGGTCGTGGCTGAGCCATCAGACCGACAATCCGTGGCGTGACGGTATTAATCGCGAAACTAAGTACGTGTTTAGGTGATGTTTAACTTGTTTAGAGCGCCACGGACCTGTATGGGTCGTGGCTGAGCCATCAGACCGACAATCCGTGGCGTGACGGTTTTAATCGCGAAACTAAGTACGTGTTTAGGTGATGTTTAACTTGTTTAGAGCGCCACGGACCTGTATGGGTCGTGGCTGAGCCATCAGACCGACAATCCGTGGCGTGACGGTTTTAATCGCGAAACTAAGTACGTGTTTAGGTGATGTTTAACTTGTTTAGAGCGCCACGGACCTGTATGGGTCGTGGCTGAGCCATCAGACCGACAATCCGTGGCGTGACGGTTTTAATCGCGAAACTAAGTACGTGTTTAGGTGATGTTTAACTTGTTTAGAGCGCCACGGACCTGTATGGATCGTGGCTGAGCCATCAGACCGACAATCCGTGGCGTGACGGTTTTAATCGCGAAACTAAGTACGTGTTTAGGTGATGTTTAACTTGTTTAGAGCGCCACGGACCTGTATGGATCGTGGCTGAGCCATCAGACCGACAATCCGTGGCGTGACGGTTTTAATCGCGAAACTAAGTACGTGTTTAGGTGATGTTTAACTTGTTTAGAGCGCCACGGACCTGTATGGATCGTGGCTGAGCCATCAGACCGACAATCCGTGGCGTGACGGTTTTAATCGCGAAACTAAGTACGTGTTTAGGTGATGTTTAACTTGTTTAGAGCGCCACGGACCTGTATGGATCGTGGCTGAGCCATCAGACCGACAATCCGTGGCGTGACGGTTTTAATCGCGAAACTAAGTACGTGTTTAGGTGATGTTTAACTTGTTTAGAGCGCCACGGACCTGTATGGATCGTGGCTGAGCCATCAGACCGACAATCCGTGGCGTGACGGTTTTAATCGCGAAACTAAGTACGTGTTTAGGTGATGTTTAACTTGTTTAGAGCGCCACGGACCTGTATGGGTCGTGGCTGAGCCATCAGACCGACAATCCGTGGCGTGACGGTTTTAATCGCGAAACTAAGTACGTGTTTAGGTGATGTTTAACTTGTTTAGAGCGCCACGGACCTGTATGGATCGTGGCTGAGCCATCAGACCGACAATCCGTGGCGTGACGGTTTTAATCGCGAAACTAAGTACGTGTTTAGGTGATGTTTAACTTGTTTAGAGCGCCACGGACCTGTATGGGTCGTGGCTGAGCCATCAGACCGACAATCCGTGGCGTGACGGTTTTAATCGCGAAACTAAGTACGTGTTTAGGTGATGTTTAACTTGTTTAGAGCGCCACGGACCTGTATGGGTCGTGGCTGAGCCATCAGACCGACAATCCGTGGCGTGACGGTTTTAATCGCGAAACTAAGTACGTGTTTAGGTGATGTTTAACTTGTTTAGAGCGCCACGGACCTGTATGGATCGTGGCTGAGCCATCAGACCGACAATCCGTGGCGTGACGGTTTTAATCGCGAAACTAAGTACGTGTTTAGGTGATGTTTAACTTGTTTAGAGCGCCACGGACCTGTATGGATCGTGGCTGAGCCATCAGACCGACAATCCGTGGCGTGACGGTATTAATCGCGAAACTAAGTACGTGTTTAGGTGATGTTTAACTTGTTTAGAGCGCCACGGACCTGTATGGATCGTGGCTGAGCCATCAGACCGACAATCCGTGGCGTGACGGTTTTAATCGCGAAACTAAGTACGTGTTTAGGTGATGTTTAACTTGTTTAGAGCGCCACGGACCTGTATGGATCGTGGCTGAGCCATCAGACCGACAATCCGTGGCGTGACGGTTTTAATCGCGAAACTAAGTACGTGTTTAGGTGATGTTTAACTTGTTTAGAGCGCCACGGACCTGTATGGATCGTGGCTGAGCCATCAGACCGACAATCCGTGGCGTGACGGTTTTAATCGCGAAACTAAGTACGTGTTTAGGTGATGTTTAACTTGTTTAGAGCGCCACGGACCTGTATGGGTCGTGGCTGAGCCATCAGACCGACAATCCGTGGCGTGACGGTTTTAATCGCGAAACTAAGTACGTGTTTAGGTGATGTTTAACTTGTTTAGAGCGCCACGGACCTGTATGGATCGTGGCTGAGCCATCAGACCGACAATCCGTGGCGTGACGGTTTTAATCGCGAAACTAAGTACGTGTTTAGGTGATGTTTAACTTGTTTAGAGCGCCACGGACCTGTATGGATCGTGGCTGAGCCATCAGACCGACAATCCGTGGCGTGACGGTTTTAATCGCGAAACTAAGTACGTGTTTAGGTGATGTTTAACTTGTTTAGAGCGCCACGGACCTGTATGGATCGTGGCTGAGCCATCAGACCGACAATCCGTGGCGTGACGGTTTTAATCGCGAAACTAAGTACGTGTTTAGGTGATGTTTAACGTGTTTAGGCGAGCCCCGTTTATTTGATAAAATCGCTAAAAGGAATCATTTCGTAAAGGCTTTCCCGTAAGAAAGGTTTATGGTAATACAATACCTGGCATAGTTACTAATACTGCAGTTGAAATCCGAATAACTAAATGGCCTAGTCCCAGTTTGCGTAGGCATCCGTTTTCTTCGTTTTTGTTTCGTCAAGGGCAGCCCGCTTCAGGTGTTTTGTCCGCTTTTGTGGCGCCAACATCTTCCTGAAATCGACGTTAAGGTAAAAGTACGATCATAACAGTCGTTTACTGACTCCCCGCCCTTTCAGGCTGGTTTTATTTATATGAACGTATACTGGTCTTAATCATTCTTATTGTTAGTAAAAACATTCGTCAATCCAGTAGCTCTAACCCAGATTATATCTTTTCATTTGTATTATCCACTTACACCAAGAAATGTTTTTGTTGTTGTCATTTTTATTTTGCTACCTCACACCCTCGTAATATTTCTACAGTACCTAATGGCTGAGCTTTGCGTATCTCATTTGCCTTTTTATACATGTTTAAGGTTACTCCAGTTGCTATTTATAGTTCAATGTCTGTTTGATTCGTTTTTAATAGGTTATAACCACATCTCATTATACAGGGTGTTTCAAAAAGAATCATCCGATTTTAAAGGTTTATAATTTCAAAACTAATGATCATATGGACATGAGGTTAATTTCATATTAAAGGACAACTAATAAAGTTTTTTTACATACCATTTACAGGTGCTCAATATGGCCCCCTTTAGATGCACAGCATATGTCTATACGATATTCAAATTCGTCCCACACCTTAGCTAGCATATCTTGAGTGATGGATTCGATGGCTGCTCTAATGCGGTTCTTCAGTTCAACCAATGTTGTTGGAAGGGGAGGGATATAAACATTGTCTTTTACAAACCCCCACAAAAAGAAATCACAAACAGTAAGGTCCGGTGACCTTGGAGGCCAGTGACTTAACGCGGAATCATTAGGTCCAGTACGGCCGATCCATCTTTGAGGAAGCCTACCATTTAAAAACTCTCTCACATGAAGATTCCAGTGTGGTGGGGCACCGTCCTGTTGGTATATGAAGTCATCAGAATCTGTTTCCAATTGAGGGAAGAGATAGTTTTCTAACATATCGAGATATGTTATTCCCGTAACAGTGTTCTCAGCAAAGAAAAAGGGACCATACACTTTATTCCGTGAGATTGCACAAAAAACATTAACTTTTGGGGAATCTCGCTCATGCTGTACCGAATCCATCACTCAAGATATGCTAGCTAAGGTGTGGGACGAATTTGAATATCGTATAGACATATGCTGTGCATCTAAAGGGGGCCATATTGAGCGAACCCATGACTCAAGGTATGCTAGCTAAGGTGTGGGACGAATTTGAATATCGTATAGGCATATGCTGTGCATCTAAAGGGGGCCATATTGAGCACCTGTAAATGGTATGTAAAAAATTAGTTGTCCTTTAATATGAAATTAACCTCATGTCCATATGATCATTAGTTTTGAAATTATAAACCTTTAAAATCGGATGATTCTTTTTGAAACACCCTGTATGTAATCTTCACTCAATGGTTTTAGTTACTATTCTCAGGTGATCATGAGACTTTACTTAAATTGATTATTTTGACAGTTCTCTAATCTATCTATAAATTATAAAGAAGAGGAGGTTTCTGTCTGCCTGATGTTCCGGGTGAACGCAAAAATACTTAACCGACTGGGCTGAAACTTTCCACGAAGGTAGATCTTGAACCCATGCAACACATAGCTTCCTTAAAATTCCCTCGGGCTACGCCCCATGAACGTTCTAAGTTTCAATGTTTACATTTCATAAGAAAGTAATCATTCAGAAACTGTAATGCGAACAACCGAGGGCATTTACATCTGAGCAGAAGCAAGAACAACAGCTGTTTCAAGCTAACTAAAATGCAATTTGCATTGACTATAGAACGGGTAAGGAAACCCCCTGTGCACAGATTTTATGCAACTTTTTTTCAATGTTCTATATTTGCGTTAGAAGGTTTAGGCAAAATTAACTTAGGACATTGCCCCATAAGGTTTTAAAGATCCTATGCTACTCTTATGGACAAAGTATTTATTTATATTGGACCACATGATGACATAGTTATCCTATAAACAGGTGTTGTAGTTCTTTTTAAAATGTTGAGAGAAGATTGTTAATAAATAACATAATTATACAGAGTATATATATGATTTAAATATATATTTGTCAGACTCATGCACTCACTGACATAGTGATCACGTTATTTAAGAAACGGCAATGTCTAATGAAGATAACATTTTGGATGGTGGTTCCCCTTATGCTGCAAATTCACAATAAGAATATATTTTTAAAGTTTAATATTTCGTTACATTACTATTAATTTAATGGAATGCAAGGATTAAATGTTTCAACGTATTTAAAATGTTAAATTAAAGAGGTTAATATTTTTGTACTTGAGTTTTTTATTTCTAAAAGTGAATCCAAAGTGTTACGTGTACCGATTTGGAGTCGCAAAAACTACACCGTTCACTACCCGTCAGAAGTACCTCAACTTGGCAATAATACTCGAACTATCTGCCATAATATATTTCGTTAACTTGTAGCATAGTCGTCTCGAAACGTGAAGTCGGTTCCGCTTGCCGGTTTGAAGCGGAATTTTACTTTAAAATGTAAAATGTAATTTTAATATTGTGAAATGATGTGGGTTGTTAATTTTTTAGTTAATCTACTAATTATATACAACCCGTACGAAGGACGGGTGTACACAGCCAGTTGATTATAAACTGTTCTCGGAAGATCATGTGACTTTACATAAATTGATTATTTTGAAAATTCTCTGATTGATTATAAACAGCTGATACAATTCCTTTTTTTCAAATTCCGAACGAAGGACGGGTAGGTACATAGCTAGTTTCAAAATTTACCTCTATTAAAATTGTATTACATAAACCAGTCGGTGCAAAACGTGTTTGCAGTCCGCTTTCTTGGTTCAGAGCGGAAAGGTAAAGTGCGTTGTATAACTGTGAAACACTTCAAGAAAATGTGATCAGCATTCTTGAAGATCCATCACCAAACCCAGAGACATCTTCCTCCATCTTCTGAATCCAACCATGGCAGTGAAAGCACCTCAATAAGAGCGTTGCTCATTATTTTATCTCCTCTCTCAACAAATCAGTATATTAGGTACTAAAAACCTAATTTGTAATAGGCCATTAGAGCTCTCGGAAAATTATCTATTCCTTTTTGCCACATTTATTTAAATTTTATTAGTGGATGAAGAATATAGTATCCAGTTGGTAAGAATATTCTATATATATTTGGCCCACATCTAAGAAATTCAAAGAAGAACTTAGATTTAGTGGACTATATTTTTTAACAAATTCATCAAGATCAGATTAACAATTTCAATAGAAGCAAATTCTTTATAATAGGAAATCAAGAGTAACTTCCAAAAACCAATTTGTGTCGGGTCTAGATTTCTAGACCAAAATCAAGTGGACTTTAAACTAAATTAATTTCATTCAGAGATTCATATTGGTAGAGTTTTTTTAGCACAAAGTTTTAACCCCCAACGTCCGATATGTTTGTATGTCAAAACACTGAAACCAAAACCCCTATCTGCGTTTCTTGGTAGAACAATCAATTATAAGTTCAAAATTAAAACAATACGGTGTATATTTTTCTATAACCAATATGCTTAAATTGTATAATCACTCTCATTTAAAGTTAATTCAAAGATAACTGTTTACAAGTTTGAACTTAACAAGTGTATCTTTTTGGATGCTTTTTATATTATCATACACACAAATGTGCTTAAAGAGATTTTAAAATTTGTAAATGTAGTAAAATTCAGTTATCTTTTGGGTGTTTATACTAAACTGACGGTAATTAAATAATATTTACTAAATCCAACTAGGAATATGTTGATAGTAACTTTTGAAAAAGTTACTAATGTGTATCAAAATTAAACATATGTTTTATATTCTATATGCTATAGGGAGCAAAAATATGATACATTTTGGAAGGAAAATGAAATACAACATTTTTTTTTAACTTTTATTACTAATCAACCAGGGAACTGTCAAAGTAATACTCATGTTGTATATGAATTATTAATATGTGGTTTCTAAAAGATTTGAGCGAATATTACATAAATAGAGTAGTAAAATAAATCAAATGGACATTGAGCTATAAATAACAAAATCAAATGGACAATGAGCTATAAATAACAACCGAAGTATATGAATTATTAACATAATTCAAAACAATGAAAATTAAAAACAAAAAAAATTAACATTGGGCTTATGGAGTTTCAAATCAAAATAAAATAATTGTAACAGCTGTTCATAATCAACCAGGGAACTGTCAAAGTAATACTCATGTTGTATATGAATTATTAACATGTGGTTTCTAAAAGATTTGAGCGAATATTACATAAATAGAGTAGTAAAATAAATCAAATGGACATTGAGCTATAAATAACAAAATCAAATGGACAATGAGCTATAAATAACAACCGAAGTATATGAATTATTAACATAATTCAAAACAATGAAAATTAAAAACTAAAAAAAATTAACATTGGGCTTATGGGGTTTCAAATCAAAATAAAATAATTGTAACAGCTGTTCATAATCAACTAGGGAACTGTCAAAGTAATACTCATGTTGTATATGAATTATTAACATGTGGTTTCCTGACAGCAGATATTAAAAGATTTGAGCGAATATTACATAAATAGAGTAGTAAAATAAATCAAATGGACATTGAGCTATAAATAACAAAATCAAATGGACAATGAGCTATAAATAACAACCGAAGTATATGAATTATTAACATAATTCAAAACAATGAAAATGAAAAACTAAAAAAATTAACATTGGGCTTATGGAGTCCAATAACGTGAGATCAATTATGACATTTTATTATTTATATATCTAGGGGTTATATATGTGTCTAACATTAATTGAAAAGTTCCCTACAAAAACGACATGAATCCAAAAGTATATATTGAAAGTGTAAATAAAGCTGGTTTTTATATTATTGATTTTTAAAGCAACTGAATGATTTTTGATTAAACTTACAATTTACATAAACTATTATTCATAGTATAAAGATTTTTAGATGTCGTTTTTGTAGCTAATTCCTCAATTAATTTTAGACTGTTTCTTTTTCTCCCCGCCGCCACATCGCTGGGATGAATTTTTCCCCAGTTAATTTTAATTTTTCTTTTAATTTTCTCTTTCTTTCGGTTTTACTAATTCGCGGCCTTTTACGAGATTTTTTTTTATTTGACCGCTTTCGGGTTTTTTGAAATGATATTATTTCCAATCTGACAAAACTGTTGAACAGTTTCGTGTCGTAGTTTGTGGCGGAGGGGGGATAAAAGGGCCGGGCCGAAGGATTAGGTGGAGTATCCTCTAGGGAGCCAATAACCTGAAAACAAATTGAGATCAATTATAACATTTTATTATTATTTATATATCTGTATTCAATATTTTTTATCAGCAATGAGATCTCTTTGCAACCAGGGCAAATGAGTATATCTTATCCAAGCTAATTCACTGTGATATTCTAAAAGTAAATTTCTTATATCTGTTCTAATGATAGTGTTTGTGTGTGTGCAAATTATTACTGTACACGTTCTTTTCCAACGGAACTTCAAACTCAGTACACTGTTTTAAGTTATTTTAGGATTCTGTAATCAATGATTGTTCAAACAACCATTTCTTACATGCAAAGTAAAATCATACATGTTCAGGAAATTCTGATTAACTTAACATAATAACACAGAATTGTCCTTAGTTTAATGTTTATGTTATTTAAATTAACTTAGAATAGTGTTTTTTCTGATTACTTACTAGACACCGTTAGTACATAATTGTTTCACCAAAATAGGAGATAAAAAATCATTTAATAATTTTGGTAAACTTTTCATAGAGAAAAGCCCACTGTGCGCCGTTCCCGGCCGACTTCCAAGATCTCCTTTTCTGTGGCGGGTATTGCGAGCTACTGGACCTGTACGGTAAGGTCGAAATTAGCGTATCTCACGCGTTAGATATATTGGGACGTCGGGATTAAGAGAATAAGTATTAAAGTTCACAGTCGCTTGTTTTATTTTTATCCTATGAGTTAATTTTTGTTTGAGAAGTACAAAAGAAATATATTTCTCAGTGATAGGACGCGGTCCGTATCATGAAAGCCGAACTACCCGACCCGTCAATCCCCAGTGTGGGTAAACAACTGCCGTTGGTTAGCTTAACTTGATGAAAGCCACCGATAATTCCTTTGAAACACGCTTGTATGACAAAACCCGGTTTGGGGCGATTTGACGCAGTAGGCAAAGACGACTCGCACCGTCTTCGGATCAGCTAATTATTTAGACCATTTCCAGATGTTTTTTACCGGCGGCAACTAGCGCACCGGCCCCGGCTACGGCTGGGGACATATGACACGCGTCTCGCGACTCAACAGTTCGTGCAAAGGTCACGCGGTCAATTCGCTCTCACGCCTTTTGTCAAATAACTATGGTTTATTATATTTACCTGATCATCGATGGTTGGATCGTCTCCCAGGGGACCCCCAATATCGCCCAACAGACTCATGATGTCGGGCAACGTGTTCTGCAAAAGATAACACGCGATAAATTAATTATTGATAAGGCAAACATGAGACTAAGGTAAATTAAAAACAAGTATAAAGATCAATTGGTTGTAGACCTGCGATTTGACGCAGTAGGCAAAGACGACTCGCACCGTCTTCGGATCAGCTAATTATTTAGCCCATTTCCAGATGTTTTTTACCGGCGGCAACTAGCGCACCGGCCCCGGCTACGGCTGGGGACATATGACACGCGTCTCGCGACTCAACACTTCGTGCAAAGGTCACGCGGTCAATTCGCTCTCACGCCTTTTGTCAAATAACTATGGTTTATTATATTTACCTGATCATCAATGGTTGGATCGTCTCCCAGGGGACCCCCAATATCGCCCAACAGACTCATGATGTCGGGCAACGAGTTCTGCAAAAGATAACACGCGATAAATTAATTATTGATAAGGCAAACATGAGACTAAGGTAAATTAAAAACAAGTATAAAGATCAATTGGTTGTAGACCTGCAATCAATATTCTTAGTGAGCGGAATATTTTGGTCCATCACTACTTAACTAATTATAGTCAATTTATATCAGCAGAGTACGAACTATAATTTATATGACATCATAATTCACTCTTGTAATACTACGCTTGTAAAATATCAATTAAGTTGTTTCGTATAAATATGTGGTTGTAACTTTCGATTGCAATTGGGGTATTTAGTTTTAAAGTAAAATAAAATCCCGTAATATAAATAAGTACAATTATATACTCTTTCTTATATGAACAATGTTTGCATAGTTGTTTGGTTGATTGCAAAATTATCTCGAAAACGACTCCGGGCTTATGGGGTTAAAAATCAAAATAAAAGAATTGTACCAGCTGTTCATAATCAATCGGAAAAGTGTCAAAGTAATACCCCTTGCTTATAATTGTTGGCATGAAGTTTCCTAAGATCAATGACTAAAGCTATTGGATGAAGATTGTATTTATAGATTAGTCATATCGGAAATAGTTCAAAGGGGGCGAGCAAAGCTCACCCCAGATAGTTTCAATTTCATAACATCAGACTAAGCAATATTACAAAAAAAGAATAGATCGAATACAACATTTTAATTAAAAATTCAAAATCCCAAAATTTGAATAGCAATGGTTTTATATTTAATAATTATCTTTAAACTCACCGTTTCTTCATCTTCAACCGTCAAATCTACGATTGGTATATGTGAAGGATCCTTGCCAAACCCAAATACTTGGCGGAAAGGCGGCGGACTCTTAATGGGTAGTGCCGGACACTGGGAAAATACATTTTATTGATTAAATATTTGTATAAATAGCTCTCCTTTATCTCTAGATAAGGTTTAGATTTTAAGTTATAAAAATACTGTATTATTTATTACAAAACCTTTTCCAATCAGTTTTAAAGTAAAATAAATTTGCGCTTTTCCAATCAGCCCTAATAGCACACGTTGTTGACCCAACGATGGGGAATGGTAGGGATGGTTAGAAGTGGTTGGAGACGTTGGGCCAACCAACCAATCGTTGTTAACTCACGTTGGTAAATCCAACCATAGCAGACATAGGGCCATCAAAAGCTATGGTAGGCAAATCATACTACATTATTATTAATAATAGTAATGTATATATTATAGTATACCGTATTAACATCATATATTTTATTATTATAATTATATTAATTTGCTCATAATTTAGTTCATCATATTTCATAGCAAGAACAGATACATAAATCAAAAAAACCAAATTATATTGTCCCAACTTTTATTCTCTTATTACAGTGATTTTCGCAGATTAATTTATATAAAAATTAAAGGAAATATTGTCCATTGTCCTAGTCGTGTAGGTGTACGCTATTGGTAATTTTTATATCCTAGTCCTTCCATTCTCATACACAAGTCAGAGTGGCCGCGAGTGTTAAGGCGAGTGTACAGTAAATCAAAGGCCGTAGGTAAGACTCGACCAGGACACATTTTGCTATTCAAATCGTTTATAAAATTATTTACAAGTAGATTGATCATGGTCGAGAGGTTTTTCGAGCTGATTGTTATATATGTAGATTTTAATAACTTTAAAAGTATTATGATACACACCCATAAGGTCGGTTGTTGATTTGGTTCGGGCGGAGTCAGATGTTTTCTTTTTATAAAATGAACCTTCCTCATGTGTCTCCGCCACGAGTCTCGGTTTGGCAAAGCCTTGTCACATAGGGCACACAAATATTCCATGATCTGAAATATATACATTGGTATTTAAAACATAAATAATAATTATATACCCCCGTCACAGCAAACCTGCATACTCAGCGAATTTCCAATGCATAATATATGTCTTAATAACACACAAAGTTGCATACCTAATTACATAAAAATATATTCATAAACAGGCGATATATACAAATTATTCTCCATAAGAATAACATAGGGGATGAGTACGTAGGTTTGCTGCAAAAAGGCTCTATATTTCGGTGGATCTGAAGACAAAATCAAGGGGAAGACAAAAGGTTGTTTAGCGTGGCCACATTTTGAGTTCCCAGCTAATGAATGACTAAAAGTAAGGCATTATAATTAAGATGGATCAATCCTCTATGTTGTTTTTTCTGTCCTGTCTCTAGACTCTAGACCTAGGACAGATTGTTTTATGTCAGCCAGCAATATCAGCTGAGAAAACAAATTGGGTTTCAACCCTAGTATTTGACAAATTTTCAATGGAATTTTCTAATTTTTGCATCTTTTGAAAGTAAGTATATAATCCTTATACCTTTTAGAATATTATTAGCTATTAGAAACATAACTATACCGAATTCGTTTCTGATAAATATGTATTTTTTCAAACTTCCTCCTGCAACCATTTTGGGGTTATGTTTTGTTTACATAATTTCAAGATTTATTAAAAAATATTCTGACGACACACGAGTTATCAAAACATGTTTTTAAAACCAGAAACTATTTTAGTTTTAAAATACAAAAAGGGAATGTTTTTGTCTTTATTGCAAATATATTATTAGTGATAAACTACAAGTAGGTAGTGTGTACTTAACCTAAGTACAAATTCTTAAGACTAGTATGTTTATACTGCAAGTATATTTTTCACTTCAAACCGATGATTTTGATCTAACAATGATGTATTGAAATATTAAATTGAACATTATTTATTTCTTATAAAGTTATCAAACGGCTTTTTATCGATACATCATAGACCAAGGCTGAAGTAGGCTTGTGACATATTTTACAGTCATAAGGGCAAAATCCACTCTACAACCATTTTCTTCGGACTAAAAACGTCTTAAAACAATGTTTTTAGTAACATAATTAAGTTAATAATCAACTAAAAACATATAAACTTACATTTCAAGATATTCTGGCCAATTTTGTTATCATATCTATCTAGTCCACCTCATTGCGTGGCATAAGTGACCTATCTCAAGTTTAGGTTAGGTTATGTAAATAGGTGGACCTAACCTAACTTTTGTTGAAGTAGGCCAGTTTTGGCACGCGGTTAGGTTAGTTGAAAAAGTTGTTACATTCACTTAATGTATAAATTTATGTTGAAACATAAATAGACTAAAGCCATAATTATATGCTGTAACTTGTTACATGATCTTTTTGGGGTTTTCGGGTTGCGACTACTAAGCGATGGATGAGAGAAAAATTATACATAGGGGAGATTCGCTAAAACGAGTTTATTCAAATATCAATATAACTCAATGGGGTTAAGCCATATACCCTATAGGGTTTAGCGAATTTTCCCTCTAGGGAAGAAGCTATTAACCTAGGTCTCGTGGTAAGAATTGAACTTAAGGTAGATTACAAATACCCCCGTCGCAGCAAATCTGCATACTCAGTGAATTTCCAATGCAAAAAATATGTCTTAATACCACATAAAGCCGCATACCAAGTTTTATAAAAATATATTCACACATAAGCGATGTTAATTATTCTCCATAAGAATAACATTGGTAATGAGTACGTAGATTTGCTGAAACAAGGAACACAAACAATTGGTTTTTATGCAAATATAAATAGAATTTAACTAGGAGAAGCCACATACGAAGTTTCATCAATATTCAATCATAAATAAGTGCTTTATAACATTCTAGTTATTCTCCATAAGAATAACATGGGGGCTGAGAAAGCAGGTTTGCTGCAACAAGGAACAAAAATGGGTTTTTATATAATTATCAATATAACTCAACCAAGTGAAGCTAGATACCAAGTTTTATTAATTTATATTCATAATTAAGGGAGTCATTACAGTTTACTTATTCTCCATAAGAATAACATTGGACAACGTACTGTGTTTATCACTTTGAATATCTCTGCAACGGTTGGGCGTAGAATCACAATTTAAACACCAAAATGATTGTTTTGTGGAAATGAACAGATTGGTAAAAGCAAATGTGAAGTTTCATTAAAATAAACTGAGGAAAAGCCAACAACATTTTCCCATAAGATTAACATGGGAGATTTTGAGTTTGTTTTTTGGATTTTCTCCGCAACCACTTAACCTAGGTTAATAATTCAAAATACTATATTATTTGTTTTTTTAAACTCTATAACATGGTCGAAACCAAAATTAAGTTTTTTAAAATTTTTTGGGTGAAAAATACAAAAAACTGGTTTTTGGAAAATTTAAAACCCCCATAAACCCCCCTTCCCATGGTCCGATTTTTCTGGTTTTCGAACTTAAAGTCATGAATGTCATTTTACACGTTTGAGCCAAATTTCATCAAAATCGGACGTTTTTTACTCAAGTTATCGTGTTAACGGACACGTATATAGATATATATAAATTTGAACGAATAGTGTAACTTGAGTAAAAACGTCCAATTTCGATTAAATTTAGCTCAAGTGTGTAAAGTGATATTTTTGACTTTAAGTTCGAAAACCAGAAAAATCGGTCAATGGGAAGGGGTTTTTAATTTTCCAAAAATCAGTTTTTTTGAATTTTTTACCCAAATATTTTTGAAACACTTAATTTTAATTGGACCATGTTATACAGCTTAAAAAAATAAACAATATAGTACTTATTTTAAATTATTAACCTAGGTTAAGTGGTTGCGAAGAAAATCCAAAACAGCCGCTCATAAAATCTCCCATGTTAATCTTATAGGAAAGAGAGTTAATTTTATTGTAAACTTCACAATTGCTTTTATAAATCAGTTTAGCTCCTCAAAACGATCGTTTTGGTGTTTAAATTGTGATTCTACGCCGAACCGTTGCTGAGATATTCAATGTGCTAAACACAGTACGTTGTCTAATGTTATTCTTATGGAGAATAACTAAAATGTTATATGGCGCTTATTTATGATTGAATATTGATGTAACTTGGTATGTGGCTTCGCCTAATTATGTGAATATATTTTTATGAGACTTGGAATGCGGCTTTATGTGGTATTAAGACAAATATTTTGCATTTGAAATTCGCTGAGGACGCAGGTTTGCTACGACGGGGTAATTTGGATTTTCTTTGCAACCACCTAACCTAGGTTAATAATTCAAAATACCATATTATTTGTTTTTAGCGAATTTCCCCTATAGGGAAGAAGCTATTACCGTAGTCGGCATGGTAAGACCTAGGCCCGGGACCATGATAACTTTTCGTTTTGAGGTCCCCAGACCCCAAAAACACCATTCATTCGAAATTGTATATATAGATATATGTGTCCGTGGGTGCGATAACTCTCGTAAAAAAGGTCCGATTTTGATGAAATTTGGTACAAACGTGTAAAGCAGCATTTATGACTTTAAGTTCGAAAACCAGACGGATAGACCTATCCGAAGGGGTATTTTGGGGGGTTTTGTACCCCAAAAAATGGGTTTTTGAGTTTTTTACATACAATTTTTGAAAAAGTAAAATTTTATTTTTCCCATTGGAATCAGCTTAAAAAGACGCACAATTTATGTTTTAATCATTGCTCTACATCAATTGGTTACTGAGATATTGAAAGTGCTAAACACAGTACGTTGTCCAATGTTATTCTTATGGAGAATAATTAACGTGTTATCTCCTTTAATTATGAACATAAATTAATAGAACTCGGTATGTGGCTTTACCTAGTTGAGTTATAATGATATTTGTATAAAAGCCCAATTTTAGTGTTCCTTATTTCAGCAAACCTGCATACTCAGCCGCCATGTTATTCTTATGGAGAATAATTAACGTGTTATCTCCTTTAATTATGAACATAAATTAATAGAACTCGGTATGTGGCTTTACCTAGTTGAGTTATAATGATATTTGTATAAAAGCCCAATTTTAGTGTTCCTTATTTCAGCAAACCTGCATACTCAGCCGCCATGTTATTCTTATGGAGAATAATTAACGTGTTATCTCCTTTAATTATGAACATAAATTAATAGAACTCGGTATGTGGCTTTACCGAGTTGAGTTATAATGATATTTGTATAAAAGCCCAATTTTAGTGTTCCTTATTTCAGCAAACCTGCATACTCAGCCCCATGTTATTCTTATGGAGAATAATTAACGTGTTATCTCCTTTAATTATGAACATAAATTAATAGAACTCGGTATGTGGCTTTACCGAGTTGAGTTATAATGATATTTGTATAAAAGCCCAATTTTAGTGTTCCTTATTTCAGCTAACCTGCATACTCAGCCGCCATGTTATTCTTATAGAGAATAATTAAAATGTCATAAATCGTTTATTTATGAATGTATATTGATGAAACTTGGTATGTGGTATTAAGATAAATTAATATGCATTGGAAATTCGCTGAGTATGCAGGTTTGCTGCTACGGGTATATTTTAAAGCTCTATAACATGGTCAAAACCAAAATTAAGTTTTTAAAAATTTTAGGGTGAAACATGAAAAAAACTGATTTTTTGAAAATTTAAACCCCATAAAACCCCCAAGGTCCGACCTCTTTAGAGATACATGTAAAACTCCAATGAGTTTGTAAATAAAATAATCCCCTTAAAACTAATTTTGCGAGTCAAGATTGACGAGTATTATACCACTGTTTCGAAGCTAAAGCTATGTAAATAATTTCATTAAACAAATATTTGATGAATGTCAATAATATTTAGCCTTCAATTAAATATATTTATGGATTGTTTTTACTTTAAAAGTTTAAACATATTTTCTCCAAACTACATATATAAATGTAAACAACTGAACTTACCTCACAGTGCAGCCTAGAATGCAATGCATGAACCGCCGAGATTGCAACTCATTAAATGCAGCTGCACTCGACCAAAAAACTAGGTTAGATAACGCGTTTTTTCGTAATCAACTCATTATTTGCAGCTGCACTCGACCAAAAAACTAGGTTAGATAACGCGTTTTTTCGTAATCAACTCAAGATTGCAACTCATTAAATGCAGTTGCACTCGACCGCAATTATAAGCCTCTCTCTCTCACTTTAACTATCTTGTGAACCTTCGAGATTGCAACCGACTCACTCATTAACCCTACGGGCGACCATTAAGGTCCAAAATTTTCCAATGCTAAAAAGTAATTTATAATTAACTCAAAAGTGGACAAGTTATATATACCATTTGAAAGATGACATTCTGAACTTTCATTTTAGCGAATTTCCCCTATAGGGAAGAAGCTATTACCGTAGTCGGCATGGTAAGACCTAGGCCCGGGACCATGATAACTTTTCGTTTTGAGGTCCCCAGACACCAAAAACACCATTCGTTTGAAACTGTATATATATATGTCCGTGAGCACGATAACTCTCGTAAAAATTATCCGATTTTGATGAAATTTGGTATAAACGTGTAAAGCAACATTTATGACTTTAAGTTCGAAAACCAGCCAGATCGCTCTATCCGAAGGGTATTTTTTGGGGGGGTTTGTACCCCAAAAATGGGTTTTTCGAATTTTTTACATATAATTTTGGAAATAGTCAAATTTTATTTTTTCCCATTGGATTCAGCTTAAAAAACACACAATTTGGTATTTTGATCATTTCTCTACGTCAATTGGTTACCGAGATATTGAAAGTGCTAAACACAGTACGTTGTCTAATGTTATTCTTATGGAGAAAAATAAAAATTTTATATCTCGCTTATTTATGAACGTATACTGACGAAACTTGGTATACGGCTTCATCTGGTTGTGGACCATTGATATTTGCTCAAAAAAAACAATTTTTTACCCAAGGCTCCCGTAGCAGCAAACCTGCGTACTCAGCCCCATGTTATTCTTATGGAGAATAAGTAACGTGTTATCTGCCTTCATTATGAAAATAAATTAATGAAATTTGGTGTGTGGCTTTACCTACATGAGTTATATTGATATTTGTATAAAAGCCCAATTTTGTGTTCCTTACTTCAGCAAACCTGCATACTCACCTGCCATGTTATTATTATGGAGAATAATTAAAATGTCATAAATCGTTTATTTATGAATGTATATTGATGAAACTTGACATAAAGATACATTTATATGCATTGGAAATTCACTGAGTACGCAGGTTTGCTGCTAAGGGGGTATTATTTTTATATAAATGAACCATATAGCAGTTGTATAAGAAATCCAACTGCTCCAATTCGAACTAATCGTTTTCCATTTTGAAAATATCAAGCTCCACGACTGATCATTAGTTCATTTTGTTTATTAATAATAAAACACCTTAGTGATATTTCCATAAGAAAATAATTGTGTCTTTGAAGTCCAGCGGGGGCGTTGAATTGACTGTTTCATAAAATGAGACTGATATGTATAATCCACATACGATTTTAAAATTTGATGTTACTAAAATGAAGTCGAAATGATGGATATTTGAGATCAAAATGACTAATTGGTAAGATTAAAAGAGACCGATTTTTTTTAATTAATCTGTTAGAGAAGCTGAAATAACTGTTTATATCAACACTCCGTATTTCTTAAATGAGATTGATTTAATGGTTTCGCGTACAAAGAAAAGAGTTTGAAATGATATTGTTTTTTTTCTAAATAATGTGCGAGAGATTGATTTAATTATTTGTATCACATTTCTTGAAAATGAAAATTCCAAATAGAGTTTGAATTGCGTCTAAATGAGATTCATTTGACTATCTCACAAATAAAATATAGAGACTGAATTAATAAACTTCATGTGGTAAGTTCTAACAGGAAAGTATACGAGATCGAATTGGTTATCCTACGTCTATATATATATATATATATATATATATATATATATATATATATATATATATATATATATATATTGATATTTTACTTGAGTTCACGAATAGGGCTACTAATAATGTTATTAGATTGAAAACAAAATTTCCAAAGTACCCTTTTTTTAAACATTTTTATTACACTAATAAAATTAATAGTGTAATAAAAAATGTTTAAAAAAGGGTACTTTGGAAATTTTGTTTTCAATCTAATAATATATATATATATATATACAGGTATGGTTTATTTGTATAAACGATAATATTAACTGTATTAGATTGCAAATAGATGTAATAAGTGTAACTTACAGCTTTAGTGTTATGAACTTTAACTTTTTTTATTCCTTATCAAACATAACCTTAATCACTGAAGGAAACTGCATCTTGAGCATCTATCATTCCATTAAAATTACTATATTTACTGATTTACTTTTTCCTTTGTTAACTTAATATTTTCAACGAACTTCATCGATCAAGGAAGTTAGTTAAAGTCGAAAATTACAAAAACAAATTACATTAGGAAGATTAAGTTATACCTTATTTCATTTCGTCAAAGATTTAGCTGTCCCCGAAGGCTAAGATAGTTAACGAAAAGCTGTAACAGTTAATTATTTATAAGTAAGCGATTCCCTTGTCTGTAATCTATTAAATAATTAATAGATTACCTGTAAGACTTAACCGGTAGTAGCCTGGTCAACAACCTACGCACAGTTAGCTACGAGTTCACGGTTAAATAAATAAATAAATAAATACGACAACTTAAACTAACCAGACCTCAATATTTTTATGTTTTACATTACAATAACATCTTTACCATTTTAACTATAGTATTTTAACTTCCGCAACGCCATGTCAATCGAGATATTGCGATACAAGACACATTGCACATTTAAAACAACCCCTTAAGATATACAGCAAATCCCGTTCCGAAGGAAATATCGCTTAACTCCAGGTTTCACTTACATAATGAAAAGTTTTCCCATTATATTCTATCAAATAATTGTATTATTCCAATACAAAAACTAGTAATTTACTGCAACAGATTTAACATCAACCGAAGAAAGACATTCCAGCTCTCTTTTAATCAGGTTCAAGATGGTTAACCAAAAGCTAACAACGTAAACTAGTTTAAAAAAAATCAGCTTAACAAAACCAATTATAAATTGTTACTTGTTACAAAAGTCCTGAAACGAGTATAAAGATATAGTTAGAGGAAACAGACGGAACATGAACTAAATGCAATGCTCTCTTATTTTTATTTTCCATTCGGTTATTCAATGTTTTATCCAGGATAACCTTTAATATAACCTAGTAAATTAACATATATATCAAAAATAAATCGTAGTAGATGGTTTTGTTTTGTAAACAAACTTAGACCCTGTTTTAATGTAATTAGAGTATTTGCTATCAAATGTTATGTGTCAGTTTTAGGTAAAGTTTATAAAAAGTCTGGCCAAGTGGGGGAGATTTGCTGTGTAGCTTATGATGACAGCAGAGCCGTGTAAACTTTTCTATATTATAATATATCTAAATCTAAAGATTATTCATAACAACAATATATATAAACACAGAGCAACATGTTACAGTTAAAGTGTGCTAAATTTTACCATAAATTGTATTGGCTATCAAAACATAACCTCAATGACTTAAGGAACTGCGTCTGAAGCACCTAACTGTCTATTGAAGTTAGTCCAATAAAGACTCACTTATTTTTTTATACATTTTAATATTTTTTTTATTAATTTAACTGCCCAAATAGTAAAGTTTAACAATATAACAACAAATTAATCTAAAACTAGGACGATTATGAAACTATACTTCATTTATTCAACACTTCAGCATTTCTCATTTCTCGTTGCCATTGGTTTAAGATAGTTAACGAGAAGCTGAAAAAAATTAATTATTAAGAATACTGATTTGCTTGCCATTAGGTTATTATTTGGTGGTAACAATTAAACTAGTATAGGAAACAAATAATTAAAATAATAACATTCAATCCAAGGTAAGTTCACGTGAGGTTTCTTTCAATTTGTATTATTGGTAAATTTTTGTTTCTCCTTCTCTTAATGTCTATTAAATGTAATTATGATATTTTTTTAATTTTAGCAGTACTAATTATAAACTAGGGGACTGGTCAACTAAGTCAAATGTTGCCGTCTAGAATAACCCCATCCATTGCAGTTTGTAACTCTTTTTAGAGGTTACTTAAAAAGACAAGTAAAATTAATACAAATATTAATAGTTTATGTTTCAATTTACATTAACAACTTTAGTTTTAGTATCCATCGTATGTTTTCTTCCACGAATCTCTCGTAAAGCCCTAAATTACAGTACACTAAAGTGCATTTAAAATACAAATCCTTTAGGCTATAAACTCATCGATGCATTTTAACCCGCTGTAGCTTAAGTTATACTAAGTGTTAATGAATATTTTTCTCACTGAACTCTGTAGAATGATTGAAAACCATTATAAAAAAAGTCGTAAAAAAACCCTATTTGTCAAATACATATGGCATTGAAAAAGGGGGAGTCACAGTCTGTTAGAAATTTCAAATAAGAACATTTAGGCAGGATTAGACAGTTCAAGCTATAGAGCAAAAACGGTTGTGTTGTAAATCATAACAGAAATAGTGCTTCCTTCAAAACATTTCGTTCTCCTATTTTGAAATCTGATGATGGTGATGTTAATAATCTTATGGAATTAATAGTTAGTAGTCTTATGGGTTTCAATAGTACCACCAATCCATGAAATGGGAAACACAGACGACTGTTCCAATTAAAGACCAGTGTCGATGATCGTAACTTTCTCCAAGGTAATTGGGAGAATAGTACTAAATAGGCTAAGGCATTTTCTTGAGAGGAACAATACCTATCTTGTTTGATCATCAATATGATTTTGCCAATCAACTGTAAATGCCATGTACAAGACCAGTTGGCACAGGCAATTATTCATCTGGTATATCCGTCGACCTGAGTAAGGCATTCGACCTCGTAGACCATAACTCGTTACTAGACAACGAGTTACATGTTCAGTATAGAGGTAAGAGGTGTTGCATTTGATTGGTTTCGATCCTATCTTGTTAAATAAACACAGCTTATTAAAGTTTCGTCTATGGACAGGAATGGGTGTTGCCGAAATTATTGGTCTGATGGAGGAATAATGAAACAGGGTGTATCATAGGGCTCAATGTTTGGTATTCCTGTTATTTACTAATGACCTCAGTCTGGTTTTAACGGATTCAAATGTTTGTATGGATGCTGACGTCTTATGAATTACATTTACCAACTCTCATAGGATTGGAAACATTCCTTCAAGGCCATAGCCTTTGCTATACTGGCTAGATCAGAATTATCTGAAAGCAATAATCTTTTAAACAGTTTAAAATATATGAACTATAACTTGTTCTGAGCTACTTGAAGTGTTGTTGATTGCTGTAACCCCATCAGCACAAATAGTTGGGCCAACGTTGGCAAATGGTCGGCGGAAATGGTTGGCCAACGGTGGGCATGTCACGAGGCGCGAAATACGCCCATCGATGGATTAACCAACCATTATCCAACAATGCCAACCAATACCCAACCAAATGCCAACGGTTTAGAATTTTTTATTTAGATGCTTATTTTAATTTTTAAAAATCGTGATTTATCTAATTGAATTAATTGTTTAGTAAACCAATTATAGAAAAAAAAAGGAATTAATTTGCAAAACTATCGAGTCACGGTCGGATATCGAACCTACAACCTTTGATTTACTGAACACTCGACTTAATCCCCATGGCCAATTTGACTTACGATAATCGAAGGATTGACTAAGATATAGAAATTACCAATATTCTGTACCTGTACGACTTGCACTAGCCTATATATACCTATACCTATACTTACTTACCTATATATATGTTTTATTTTTCTAAGATTTGATATTACTCGTTTTTATTATTCTACGTGAATCTACTCGTGCAAAAATCACTGTAATAAAAGTAGGAACAAGTTAATTTGATTTATGTATCTGTGAAATATGAAAAACTACGAGCAAATTAATATATATTTAATATAATTATAATAATACAAATATAATGTTAATTTATAACCAACCCATCAGCACAAATCGTTGGGCCAACGTAGGAAAAAGGTAGGCCAACGGTTAGCAAGAGGTTGGCCCATAAGCACAAATCGTTGGGCCAACGTTGGGCCATCGTCGGCATTGTAGGATATTGTAGGGAAATGGTCGGTTGGCATTAACGCGGTTGGGCTAACGAACCAATCGTTGGCTAGCCCACGTTGGCAAATCAAACCATAGCCGACGTTGGGCCATCAAACACTAATGTTGGCAAATCCTACCATTATATTATTAATAATTATATATATCAATAATTTATGAATAATTATATGTATATAATTATGTTATATATATATTATATGAATATATAATTAATAGTAAGCAGTGTTTGTCCAAGTTAGAAAGGTTCGTAATATTGGCCATGATAAAAATATTAAAATGCTGAGAAGGCTCAATTCTGAGTGCAGTATTCATTTGTCGTTGGGTTGTGAATAATTATGGTTTTAAAAATTGGTCGACCCTACAGATAGTAACAAGACGATTGATTAGATAGTTTTATAAACAAATCCAAATAAATACAAATTACATAACACTATACACCTATTATTAATGTTTCTAATCCAGCCCTTTCGAAGCATCTCAAACTGTTAATAGTACGTGTTATTTTGATCCCTAACTTATATCCGATCTATTTCATTTTGAGAACTTGATTTTAATAAAATAATATAAATCTTCGTATATTTAGGACCTGCATGTCCCTAGGTGCAAGCGGCAGTGTGAGCCCTTCCCGCCCTTGTCAGCTAGCTGCCGACCTTTTGTCTGGTATTTGTGATTTGTCTGGTGCGGCCCCCCTGGGTTTGCGTCTATGTGGCCTTTGCTTGAATCCCACCCGGACTCTTAGGCATTTTAGTATTACTTAGTCTTATGAAATTTACGTTATAATTTGGATTTTGCATTTGTTACAATTAATCAGCTAACCAGTTGCATGATGTTTTGTTATTCTTGCCTTTAACGTATAGTAATGTAAAGCTTTTAAATATTATATAGGTCATCTAGAACAACTAAAAGATTCCGGTCGTAGTGATAACTAGATTATCTACTTTAAATATTAAAACTGTTGTCAGCTTTTCGTTAACTATATCAGACCTAAAGGAAAAGTCGAAGCGTTGACAAAATGTTATATTGCCTAATATTTATTCTATGCTAATACTCTAAAGTTAATGTATCCTTATAATTTTGACCTGGTCGATTAAATTTATTGAAATAAAGTAATTCAAGTTAATAGAGACATAAGCGAATGTGAAAATATCTCTATTTTAACGAAATATAAGATACTTGATGCACATTTCCCTTGAGAAATTGAGGTTATGTTAGATAGACAATACATTAAGGTAAACTTCACACAGTATCTGCATAACATTCTGCACTATTTTTATATATGTTTTCTACGTTAGATAAGTAAACCGTAGATGTAGATGTATATATGTTATAACCTAAAACAGCTTGGACGGCTCAGCAATCAATTAATGATAGGCAACAGAAAATCTTTGCCTCCACACCCCATATCAAGCCTTATAAACGCTATCTAAACAAGTAGTTAAAACGCACATAAAACAATCACATTATCTCATCATCACAAACATGCATACACCAATCACACAGACTGAAGGCTTATTGTACTTAAAACGTAACCACCTACCGTACCTTAATATCGTCTGTTTTTTCCCTAGGTTAGGTTTGAGTATGATGTTATCTTGGGTCTAAAATTTAATGTTTTTGCTAAAGAAAATACAGCTTTACTTTAAATAATATGTTTTTATAAGTTTTTATTAAATATCAATAAATTTAATTTATTACAATTAAGTAGGACTATTACATCGCTATCTAGGGTTTAAGCATTATTCTAATAACTTATATACCGTACCGTAATATTGCAAGTCTGATAATTGTTATGTAAATTTTGTATATTTCTAGGTTTTGTTATATAAGCCTATCGTCAAATGTTGCTACTAATTGATTGTTTTATGTGAGAAATTAAATAACAACATTTAATTTTAAAATACCTTTCTATAGCTTAAATCGGGTATCTCGCTAGGATATCGGGGCCAAATTCTCTATGATAATATTTATGATAGTCAGTATGGAAGAAAATTTAGGACAACTTATTGTAACAAAATTTCCCCTTGTGTTTAGATAAGCAGTATATGTTAAAACAAGCTTGCGTTGTAGTTAGCTGGTCGTTAACCATGTTAAACCTGATGGGTCTGAAAGTGGGAGGGTCTTTCATCGTTTGTTGTAAAACCTGCTACAGTTAACTACGGGTTATTGATTCAGCATTTTACCTCTATTTTATAAAATTTAATGAGGAACGTATTTATTACGTTTACTTATGGGTTTGTTAATTTTAATTGTTTTATTTAAGTAACCTAAACATAGTTAAGGTACTAAATCTGATGGAGGATTCTACATGACAGCGGTGGGCTAATGCCAGGCACTAATGTAAGGAACGGTGGTAGTTGAGATGTTTGGCTCACCGTTAGCTTAGTTTATAATTGGTCGGTTTGAGTAAAATGTACTGTAGAATTTTTAGTTTTAGAGAAAATTAGTAATATTAAATGCACGGAGAAATTATTATCCTTTATTATCCTTTTATGAATTAAAAAATTACACTGTAAACTATTCTACAGACATTTTAGTTACTCAATAACAAAAATAATTGTAAATTTAAATTATAAATGTCTGAGAAGTGATTTTCAAAGTCTATTTAGTTGAAGCTAGTTTTCTTAGACGGGAAAATTTAACTTTTTTATGTTACCTGTAGACTAGTAAATAAACAGTATTTCTTAAATAATTGCAATAATTTACGTAATTTCAGTTATTCTTAATCAGTTTACCTGAGATAACTAAAGTAATGTTTTTGAAATAAAAATTAATATATTACCTATGTAAATTTGCCTGTATTTTAAAAGTTATTAATGTGATTATTAGTTTCTTATAACTTATTTTTGACATTTAACATTTAACAGGTGTAAACAAAGTAAGTCCAAATTGCAGCTTGTTGTTCTAAGTGGATTGAGAATTGGGTTGATTAGTTTAGTTAGATAGTCCTAATTCCACTAAACAAAACATTACAAAGGTATAGGAGAAGGATTGTTCAACCTCTTTATTCAAAAACCCACCAATCATTCATGGGATCACTAAGAGAGTTTAAAATGATAATTTAGAATGATGTAATCAAATTGGAAATCCGCTGTAACAAGTTTTAAATTGTTATAATTATAAATAATAAACTTTCCTATATACCTTAAAGTTATAAGAACATCCCTAATATGAACACAGTCATGACCGCAACGAGCAAACAAAATTACACGTTAAAAATATAAACAAATGTTATCTAACACTAATTTTAAAATACAAATTGCTTTCACGTGCTTTAAATTGTGAGATATATATGTTGCTGTTAAACACAAAGTATTAGGATACAACATTTATTTTTACTACTCATAAAATTTACGTAATCATTGAAAATAAAAAAAATTGTTTTTGATGTTTTAATTTTTGTACTGTGTAAAACTATAAATATTGTAATAGTACTATTGCAAAGGTCTTTATATTCATTTAATCATGTGTTTGTAGGACGTATAATTGTTATGTTATGTACATAGAAATTTACAAAATGTATACGTTTTACGTATGTAGAAATAAGCCTAACATTTAATCACAACGTAACTAATATTTTATATAGTTGTAATGTGTTGTATTTATTTTATATAACATATATTTTAAAGTATTGACCATGCATTTAAAATATGAGCATATTACAAACATTTATTTATAATTAATACTTTATTTTTCTTTTAGAACAAGCGAGTTTTCCACTCAAAAAACATTTTATACTTGTTAGAGGAATTGTAAAGTCATTTAGGCCTAGTTCAAAGTTATTATTGTTAATATTAGTATTGGCGTATTGCTTATTTGTAAATATATTTTTATAAAATTTGGTAAGTGGTTTTATGTGGTTTATTCACATGACATGCACTGAAAATTCGCTGAGTACGCAGCTTTTCTGTGACCGGGGTTAAATGTTGAGGTTTTTATCATCATACACGACTTGTTTGTACATCGTTTGTTAGAAGAGATATTAACTAGAAGAGATATCGTTTAAATTCAGTTAACACCTTAAATAACTCAAAAAATGGTTTAAAAAAACCCAATTTTAAGATATAATATAAACAACCGATAGGGTTCTTGTTATTTATGGCATTCACAAAGCTAGAAATTGCCCTTACAAAAATTAAATAAAAGATAAGATAACATAAGGCAAACATAAGATAACAACAAGGCAAAACATTTCCATTCATAAAATCAGTCAACCCCACACTGATCCCCCCCTACGAAAAAATCATCTATCTATGACAAGTACATAAAAACGATGCAATTGTACAGTTAGCAGCGCCTTACTTTACACTTACAGTTTCTTGGTTTGGTTTTTATAATCGTATATGACAGGATCATGGTCTAATACTAGAAACAGTTTAGAAATAAAATACACTTACACAGAATACCGTGTTAACAAAATTAATTGAAATTAATTACAGTACCAGACTTCAATTTAAAATAACACCATTTAGTAGGGATTATGTTTCCTTTGGCTCCTTTGGCTTTAAATTTACAATGTGTGAAATATAATATATTCTTCTTTACATAGTTAGTTTCCATATTGGTTATACAGGGTGTTCATGAAACCCCTGGTCCCCTTTTTTGGAATTGTTCCTTAGGATGAGACAATCATAAAACATCGCATAAACATGTGTCTAAAATGCCTAGTTTTCCGTCTGTCGGTCTGTTTTTGATTTTCACACATTATTTAATAACTTGAGTATTATTTAAGATAGAAACTTAAATCTCGGCAAACATGTGTATCTTAGTAGATAAAACAAAGGTGTGAAATTTCGATACGATATCCTAAACCGTTTCAAGATGACGGCCACTTAAAATCTTTGATGTCAAATTTCACGAAAACCATTTGAATTAAAAAAGATTATCAAGAAAGATAGAAGATGCGGAATCAAAAGGCAAATCAGATGACACCTTATTTGATAAAATCGGGTCATAAACAACCGAGCAGTTAATCTTTACTTAAAAATAACATAATTTTCCATTCATTTAGAGGTATCACATTATAACTGTGGTACTGTTTTACCTCTAAATCTATGAAAAATTGTGTAATAAAATGACTAATATTAAAGAAATAATTCAAGAACCGTAAAATGTGCACCTTTCAATTACAAATCTAACGGTAACTTCATTATGATAGTTGGATGATAATTAATCAAAATGGGACACTGTGACAAATCATAGTGTGATGCAATTTTAATATCTATCACAATGTGAAACATAGTGCTAACCTTTACAACTATTAATCAGCTCTATTAATTAATGGATTATTTACAAAGTTAGAAACAGAAATTATAACTAACAAATACAAAAAAAATTATAAAAGTTGTTCAAAGTGGTGGCCATTGACACGATTGCACATTCAAAAGCGTTGTACTGCAAATTGGCGAACATGTTCAAAATTTAAATCTTGCTGGATTATTGCTGCAGCTTCAGCAATTCTAGCGACCAAGTCCATTTCGCTTTCCACTGGTGTACTGTAAACCAGTGTTTTCATGTGACCCCAAAGGAAAAAATCCAGTGGGGTCAGGTTAGGAGATCGGGTAGGTCATGGAAATGGTCCCCCACGTCCCTCTCATATATGTTGAAATGTAACATTTAAATAATCCCTAACAATGTTACCAAAATGAGCTGGAGCTCCGTCATGCTGGAACCACATTCCAAGTCTTTCATTCTATTAGATAATCCTCAATAATACCTGACCATACATTCACTGAACATTTTTCTTGGTATCGTCTAACGAAAGTTGCATGTTTCTGATGCCCAAACATATGGTGTCCGTGAATTAAAGATTCCCTCTCTACTAAAACTTGCCTCATCAGAAAACAATACCTTATCCGGAAACATTGGGTTCTCAACTTGTTTATTTAAAAACCAACAGGAACATTCCACACGTAGGATAATTTTGAGGACTCAAGAGTCTGCACTTTTTAAAGTTTATATAAAGCACTTCACCATGTAAAACGTTCCTCACTGTACCGTTACTACAGCCGAATTCTCGAGCAACTAATCTGGTGCTCGTTGATGGCGTTTCTTCAAATATCTGCAAAACATTTTCCTCAAAATCATCGGTGCGAACTTCTCTTTGCCGACCATTATCAGCAAGGTTACATTTAAATGTCCCAGTTTCCCTTAACCTGTTATGAAAATTTGTAAAATCTTGAAATTTGGAAGATATCTGTTCGGGAAATTTTTCTTGATACAATCTTTGAGCTAATTTTGAATTGCCCCTTGCCATCCCGTAACAGTAATGAAAATCACAATATTCCGGAAATGTAATGGTATTCATAATTTTGTACAATTATTACTTAAATCACAGTAAAAACTCATAACCTTTAACACAGCTTGTTGCAGCCCAAAAGACAATGTTTACTTTCCTCATTTCAAAAATGCGTAATTGTAACATAGATTAGACAGAAAACAGCTGATTTGTGATTTGTCAAAGTGTCACATTTTGTTTATTTATCATCCAATTACCATAATGAAGTTACCGTTAGATTTGTAATTAAAAGGTGCACATTTTATGGTTCTTGAATTATTCACTTAATATTAGCCATTTTAATAAAAAATTTTTCATAGATTTAGAGGTAAACCAGTACCATAGTAATAATGTGATACCCCTAAATGAATGGGAAATGATGTTATTTTTTAGTAAAGATTAACTTCTCGGTTATTTATGATCCGATTTTATTAAATAAGGTGTAGTTTTATTTGCCTTTTATTTCGCATCTTTTATCTTTCTTGATAATCTGTTTTAATTCAAACGGTTTTCCTGAAATTTTACATCAAAGATTTTAAGTGACCGCCATCTTGAAACGGTTTAGGATATCGTATCGAAATTTCATACCCTTGTTTTATCTACTATGATACACATCTGTGCCGAGTTTGAAGTTTCTATCTTAAATAATACTCAAGTTATTAAATAATTTGTGAAAATCACAAACAGCCCAACAGACGGAAAACAACGCATTTTATACACATGTTTATACGTTGTTTTATGATTGTCTCGACCTAAGTAACAATTTCAAAAAAGGGGACCACGGGTTTCGTGAACACTCTGTAGAAAAGGAAAACTTTGTTAAACAACTCCTTAGATATTTTGTCAACGCAATTCACTTGAAAAATACAACTAAGTCATAATCTGATTAAATTTGTGTAACTTGCTTCGAGAGTTATAAATGAGCAATATATAAATATATGTATATATTATTATATTTAAATATTTTATATAATGTGCTATGTTTTGTTTTGTTTTAGATCACATAACCGACAAATCAAGAAATATTACCATAATTTTTTGGGGAAAAGTATAGACTCATGTTAATTTAAACTACTACATAAAACGTTACAAAGCTGTATGTATAAGGAGGTAACATCAAACTACAATATGAAATAATATGTTTATATGAGTAGTGACATTAAAGGGCTTACAATCATTTTACATAATCAAACTTATGTCCTGTAAAATACAAAAGAGAAAGCTTAATAAAGAATTGTGCAAATAGTGTTTTCAGGAACAAACGAACGACAACATAAGTGTTAGTAGACGGTATTTCATCAAACTGGTTCCTTAAAGGACCATGTATTGACGCATTCAGAAGAGCTATACGACTAATATTTTACTTGCGACCAATCCGTTACTCAATATGACAGAACTCATAATTAAAATTGTAGGCATGAGAAATGAATCAACACATATTGAAGAGCGACCTCATAAGTGTTCAACTTGCGAAAAGACCTTTACTCGGGTTGGACATCTAGAAACGCACGTAATGGTTCATACTGGAGAGCGCCCTCATAAGTGCCCAACTTGCGATAAGTCGTATACTCAATTAGGCAGTTTAAAATGCCACCTACTGATTCATACTGGAGAGCGGCCTTATAATTGTTCAGCTTGCAATAAGTCGTTTACAACATCGGGAAAGTTAAAGCAGCATGAGCTAACGCATACTGGAGAGCGACATCATAAGTGTCCAATTTGCAAGAAGTCTTTTTCTCAATTAGGTAACTTAAAGCGTCACGTACTGACGCATACTGGAGAGCGACCTTATAAGTGTGTAGCTTGCAATAAGTCGTTTACAACATCGGGAAATTTAAAGCAGCATGAGCTAACGCATACTGGAGAGCGCCCTCATAAGTGCCCAATTTGCGGTAAGTCGTTTACTCATTTAGGCAGTTTAAAATGCCACTTACTGATCCATACTGGAGAGCGACCTTATAAGTGTGTAGCTTGCAATAAGTCGTTTACAACATCGGGAAATTTAAAGCAGCATGAGCTAACGCATACTGGAGAGCGCCCTCATAAGTGCCCAATTTGCGGTAAGTCGTTTACTCATTTAGGCAGTTTAAAATGCCACTTACTGATCCATACTGGAGAGCGACCTCATAAGTGTTCAGCTTGCTAAAAGACCTTTACTCGGGTTGAACATCTAAAAACGCACGTAATGGTTCATACTGGAGAGCGACCTCATAAGTGTTCAATTTGCAAGAAGTCTTTTTCTCAATTAGGTAACTTAAAGCGTCACGTACTGACACATACAGGAGAGTGACCTCATAAGTGGCCAGTTTGTGAGAAGTCCTTTACTAAAGCAGGAACTTTAAAAATATATGTACTAATGCATACTGAAGAGCGGCCTCATATTGGTCCAGTTTGTAAGAAGTCATTTTCACAATCGGGAAATTTAAAGACCCATTTGTTAACGCATACTGGTAAGCGACCTTACAACTATCCAGCCTGTGAAAATTCTTTTACAAAATTTGGAAGTTTAAAAGACCATATGTTAATTCATACTGGAGAGCGACCCTATAAGTGTCTAGCTTGCGAGAAGTCATTTATACATTTAGGACATTTAAAGGGGCATGAACTAACGCATACTGGAGAGTGACCTCATAAGTGACCTGCTTGTGAGAAGTCTTTTACACATTTGGGAAGTTTAAAAGGTCACATGTTAACGCATATTGGAGAGTCCAAGATGTGAGAAATCCTTTTCACAAGTTTGTACTTTAACAAATCATATATTGACACACACCGGTCACCGCACCTTCAGTTGTTCAAGGTGTGGGAAATCATTTACACGCGCAGACTCTTTAAAGGTTCATATGGCGACACATACAGGTGAACGTCAACACAAGTTTCCAAAATGCAATAATCCCTTTCAAACTCATACTCTGTTACATACGGGTGGGCGCCCTTTCAATTGTCCAAGATGTGAGCAATCGTTTACACACAACAAATAATCATATGCTGACACATACTGGTGAGCGCCCCTAAAAGTGTTTAAGATGCGATAAATCTTTTACACACCCAGGCATTTTAAAGATAAATATGCTGACACTTACTGGAGAGCGCCCATAAAAGTAATCAAGATGTGAGAAATATTTTGCATGGTCAGTCACTATAAAGAATCATATGCTGACACATACTGGTGAGCGCCCTTTCAACTGTCCAAGATATGTGAAATATTTTACAAAATCAAATAACTTAAAGAATCATATGCTACAACATGCTGGTGAGCGCCCCTTCAAGTGTTCAAAATGTAAATCCTTTATAGAAGTTGGCACTTTTAAGCGTCAGGTGTTGACACATACTAGTAAACGCCCACACAATAAGTAGCTATCTAGCCAACACAAGTGTGTTGTAATCAAGAAACCTCTTACCGTAGGAGCAGATAATCACCGTTCTAGCCAATGTCAATTTTAGGAAGGTTTTGCCGAGTTATGTTCTTTAAAAATGCTGTACGATACAATAATACGATACAGCAACCCAAGGAAATAACTAAAACTGTAAGATAAGATAAAGAGGTCATGGCTTAATGTTTGGTTACCTTATTATTATAAGCAAATTAATTGGTAAGATATAATAATTTAATGATGAACTAGACAATTATAATACTATTTAATTATACTACGACAATTTAATAATTTACTATCTAAAGTGGTAATACTAAAGCCTGTAACTCAGGACCTCATTAAGCATATGCACATCCTGATGCGTTCAGTTAACTAGGATAAGACTAGTTTATTCATTATATATTTTGATAACATATGGTTTAATGTTTAAGATAAATATTGTCAGTACATTTGTTATTTTGATTCGGTTTATATTGTTACAAATATTTTTGTTAAAATTATTGTAATTGGGATAGCACTACACAGACTAAACTATATACTAAGTAGTTTTATTGTTTATACATTATTTTGTCATTTTCATATTGTTATTACTTAAAAAAATCTTGGGAACGATTGTTATAGATAGGTCTCTACAAAGGTTTCACACTAGCTTATTTGTAAAAATTAAAATTAATTGCTGTATTCGGTTTTATTGTTTTTTTTTGTTTAATAAGCAACTATTGTGTATTTAACTCGTATATAATTAAATAATTTGACTAAAATTTACATTTGCTTAAGGCTTTGTGTTCAATATACATACAATGAGACATTGTCTACATACACTGTGGAATAAGTTTTGGTTTTCTTGGATTTTATTATGAATATTGTTATTTTATTATGGTATATTTATAAATATACCATATTGTCTTAATCTTGTCTGCATTTATTTAATTCCCTGGATAAATTTGTTCGTATTTTATCAGCTTTTAGATACTTTACCGTAGGGGTTTCTTTCGTAATACGGTGCATATATATAATTTTTGTTACGGTAACATATAATTATATATGACATCTTGTTATAAATTAACTAAATACCCCCGTAGCAGCAAACCTGCGTACTCAGCGAATTTCCAATGCATATATATGTATCTTAGTACCACATAAAGCCACATACCAAGTTTCATCAATATACATTCATAAAAAAACGATTTATGACATTTTAATTATTCTCCATAAGAATAACATGGCAGCTGAGTATGCAGGTTTGCTGAAGCAAGGAACACAAAAAATGGGGTTTTATACAAATATCAATATAACTCATGTAGGTAAAGCCACATACCAAATTTCATTAATTTATTTTCATAATGAAGGCAGATAACACGTTACTTATTCTCCATAAGAATAACATGGGGCTGAGTACGCAGGTTTGCTGCTACGGGAGCCTTGGGTAAAAAAGTGTCTTTTTGATCAAATATCAATGGTCCACAACCAGATGAAGCCGTATACCAAGTTTCGTCAGTATAGGTTCATAAATAAGCGAGATATAAAATTTTTATTTTTCTCCATAAGAATAACATTAGACAACGTACTGTGTTTAGCACTTTCAATATCTCGGTAACCAATTGACGTAGAGAAATGATCAAAATACCAAATTGTGTGTTTTTTTAAGTTGAATCCAATGGGAAAAAATAAAATTTGACCATTTCCAAAATTATATGTAAAAAATTCGAAAAACCCATTTTTGGGGTACAAAACCCCCCCAAAATACCATTTCGGATAAAGCGATCTGGCTGGTTTTCGAACTTAAAGTCATAAATGTTGCTTTATACGTTTATACCAAATTTCATCAAAATCGGATAATTTTTACGAGAGTTATCGTGCTCACGGACACATATATATATACGAATGGTGTTTTTGGGGTCTGGGGACCTCAAAACGAAAAGTTATCATGGTCCCGGGCCTAGGTCTTACCATGCCGACTACGGTAATAGCTTCTTCCCTATAGGGGAAATTCGCTAAAACATAATATACTACGCAAAATGTCTTTAAATTGTTAGCTAGTAATGGTGTCCCGTTCTGTAACCGAGCATCTGGTAACACCTGCCGCGCCGCCTCGCCTAATTGGCTGATAATTTTTGTAAAGAATTATATTGTCTTCTGCCACAAACAAAATTAATATTGTAAGAATAAGTATCAATATTGTAAGAGTTTTAGGCTTGATAAACTAAATATATATTATTAGTAAAGGGAGTGGTTGTTTTTATGCAGGCCCCGCATTTGCCCCAATTAGTTAAAAATCAAAGGGGTCTCATTTTTTACTATAAAACGTTGTGTGTTGATTACAGTACCTTTTGTGATGTTGTTAATAAGCCTATTGTTACCTGAAGATAGTAATTGTTGATTTAATAGTGAGAGGATGCAGAGTTAGCAGCACGTAGTAATGCAACATGTAATAGTTATCTTGAAAAGTATATGAGTGGAAAGACGGGAGCGGCATAGGGTTACATTTGCAAGTGTCTTAGATGGTGAACGGTAGAGTTTATAGCGTAATACTTGTATTGTAATTAAACAAAAAAATACTGTTTTATTTTTATGATAGTTTCTAGTTAAATATATTTAAATCGGGCTGAAAATTGGAATGTGTGTTATTATTATCATAATTTGTAATTTCCAGTATAGTTAATACATTCCATTAATATTAAAATCAGTGAATTCAAATTTTACATATTTCTTGTATACATAAACTGCAACTCTTCATTAACACTCTAAAACCAATAACTTATATATATTATTTACCAGGGTTATTGAGGACATTGAGATTAATGATTCCCTCCCATCTCTCCTGTTGCTTGTGGATTGTGTTGACTAGCATGCCAGTTGGAGTTTCAGCTAGCATCCCACACAGCACAACAAACTTGTTTTTAGCTTGATCAAACCCTAGAACCACAAGCTTGTTCTTATCTTGGCCAACCAAGCCTATAAGTTTGGAATTAGCTTAATTTAAGCTAGGAAGTTTACACTTTCCCAACTTGTTTTAAACTTTGATACTCAAGCCTATAAAAATGTTAGGGAAATAAGCCTAATTTCAACTTATAATACTTGGTTTACAGTTACCTTAGTAAAACAAACCTATAGTAAGTTTGGATTTTAGATTCAGACAGCGTGTTACAAGCTATGCCAGGCTTATAGCAACCTTATTACAACAAACCTATAGTAAGCATGTAATTCAATCTTAAAGCAAGTATTTTACAACACACCTATAATAAGCTTACAATACCAAGGTAAAGGTCCTAGGCATTTGTAGTATCGTTTCATATGGGTGGGTATTTATTACACCATGGCTGGACATTTTAACAACCTGTCATATTCTCACTCTATGGAGTTAGGGTAGGTCAGATCACTGTACCTTATTGGATTAGTGTTCAATTTACTATTGGTACTGCCTAACGTATTGTAAATTATACGTTTGTAGAAAGTTTTTAAAGTAGAACATATTTGGGAAACGTGGGGACAAGCCGTAAAAGAACATTTTAAGTTTTAAAATGAATACTTTGATAACAACAAAAATTAACACACAACGATCTAAACACCTCTGGTTTGTAAAAATGATTAAAGTTTTTAACAATCCTGCAAGTTCTTGTTTCTCAAACAGGAAGTAGGGTGGCTAAGTACACCAAATATTTCAATAGTAAAATCAATTTATTTATTTTGTAAAAAAACAGTAAATAACTTAAATACATTGTATTGTAACAGAAGAAACATATATTGATAAAAGCAAGGTGCATTAAATAATAATAATAAAAGAAAGCCTAAGATGCCCTTATTTATACATATTCCTACTGAAAAACTGGAGTAAAATGATTGTATATTTTTTAGTTTGTGCCACAAATAGGCCCTACTGCAAATAAAAACTAAGAAAAAATTGACTATGTCTAAAAAACAACATCAGGTCCTTTTCTTTAGAATTCAATTGAATAGTTTTGATTAAACAGACACCGTATAACAAAGTATTTTAGTTATGCTTGGAGCTGGATGTTTATGGGGAAGATAAGAAAGATAAGTGAAGGACCACCCGTAAAGGGCAAAAACGAATGTTAATAATTGACAAATTATAACATATAACGATCATTTAATTTATATAAAGGATAAGATAAGTAAGGACTGGCAGGCCAGTTATTGACATAGAAAGGGAAACATGTTATGTACTAGCTGTAGTTCATAAATTGCACCAATTGTTTTAGGGCACTGATTACAAATTTTAGGGTATTTATAATTTAAAAAAGGAAAGGAAAATGTTCAAAAGACGTTTATATTAATAACTTATTCACTCACCAAATTGGGTGACAGTTCTGACCTTGTCAGTACTTTGGTTTAGGCATGTGGAGATCAAGGGAGTTAGGGGATGGGATTAGAAGGTCTTGCAGGTCTTGAAGATCTAGAAGTTCTAGAAGGTCTAGAGGGTCTAGAAGGTCTAGAGGGTCTAGGAGGTCTAGAAGATCTGAAGGGTCCAGGGTGTTAGATGATGTCCCTCACTTCATTACAAGTACATAGTTTGGAGGTTTTAACCAGCGTTTCATTAAAAAACAATTAACATGAAGTGCGATAGTGATACATACATTGGCATGTTGATAACTGACAAAGAGGGGATATTATATTTATGAAGGTAAGTTCTTATGAACAAAAGTGAACTGGGAGTGATTATTTGCTGGAACTAAAAAAGTGAGGATTGGGTTAGTTATTATAAAATAGGTAACAATGACAATGTAAACAAAACATATCAGATTAGAAAAAAAGTATAGAAAAAGAGAGATATTTTAAATTAAATTAAAATAAAAACACATTATTTCAATTGGTGGAGTAAAAATGTGATGAACCAGGCTCTTGTTGAGTATTTGGGAATTAATTATTTTCAAAACAACATTATATAAATCTAGAACAAGTTAGTTAAGGTATATATTACATGTACAAAAAGACATATTACATGTTACAAATTAATTTGTTTGATAAAAGTAAACAGTACAACTTTATTTAGCAAATTGGTAGAGGAATATAATTTATTTTTATTTTTAACATAAGTCTTAGTTGCCATATGTATGGTTAAGACTAGGTACAATATTTTATTTAAATGAATAATTCATAATTTGTATTGTTATTCATCTTGGTCGTCATACAAAATCTTCATTATATTATATTATTATATAATATATATATATATATATATTATTAATAATGGCATAAAGAACTAAATATTGACATCTTTAATTTTTTCGCTACATTATTTTTTTTAACTACGTATATTTTTCCACACAAATACTGTTTCGTTACTAACAAAATCTGCATTAAAAAGAAACTTTAAATTTTCTGTATCGTAAAATTTGAAAGAAGAATAATAATCGTAAATCTATGGCTAAGTTTTATAAAAATAAGAGCTGTTAAGTGTCCTTATACTTAATACGCAACATTTTATTTTTGGACAGTTTGTTTAGACTCTCACTGGACCGATGTATAAATTATTAAAACTATATTTAGTATTATTGTTCATTTTCTATAACACCTTTTGAAATGTATAAATGCACATCAAGTAGATATTTGAAACACACTAAAGATAAATTGACAATACAATTTGAAAAACTTATTGAGAACAATAATACCCACAACTTCTCTCAATTAATTTTAACGTATAGGCTATTTAACCGAGGGAAAAACCTTTTATTTATCTATGAAGACCTTAACGGTACGTTCAGACCTCTTTAGGAGCTTCCTCGTGCTATAGACGCAGAAAGAACAAGGGTACTTAAATAATTACCTGTTGAATTGTAGAATAGATATATGTATTAGTTAGTATCAGATAGGCTTCTCATTTATTCGTAATGCCACGGTGTATTATTTTTACGTACGACTTCTTTTAGTTGGTCACTTCCGTTAAAAATATAAACTTTTGTAATTTTAATTTTGCAGTTTTTTTGTTTTTCAGTAATATAAATAAAGGGTATTAAATCCGAGATTTGTAAACCATCAAGTGTATTATTAAATTAAGAATACAATTGTCATATCTTATTTTTTTATACAAGCACATTTCCTACAAAATATAATAATTTGTTCCTAAAGAGTTTTTAACAAAATATATATATAAGTTATGTTAACTGTTATGTTAAATTTTCTTTTTGAACCGTAAAATCAGTGAGAATTTTATTTCGGTGGTGATCGCTGTGATTCAATCGGACTGACCAACTATCAACAGGCGAACCCAAGCTCTCCTTAAATAACAATCAATGACAAGTTTAAATACTTTTTTATTTTCAAGCTTAACCCTTGCAATCCTGAAGAGATAACAAACTTTTCCTGTTTACATATTGACAATATTAACTTATTCCAATGCAATGTAATACAGCACTAATATGAGAAAATAATTATAAAGATATGTGCGGGATGAAGAAAAAACCTACTTTCAACAGGTAAATCCAATCTGTTCTTAAAATATTTTTATTTACAAGTTTTTAAAGTGTATTAATGTATAAGCCCCTACTTTAATTACATGGCTAAGAAACCTAAGTAGACAAATAAAATCCAATCACAATTTTAAATACTTAATTTTTCTATAATCATTGGTAATGCAGAAGAAATTACAAACTTGCATGTACAAATATTGACAGTTTCAAGTTAAATACAGTTTAATACTGTTATAATATAGTAACTGTTATTAGCCCGTAAAAAATGACGGGCTTAAACAAAGTAAAGAAGTATTGTTCACTAGTTTTAAAATAAATTTAATAGCTTAACAATTTATGTTTTAAAATCTAATTTTTAATTGCATGTAGCAAAATGGGAATCCACCGGGTAAAATTTAAAGGAATTATTGTAATAAAGCCCAAACATAATGCATATTAAAATATTCCAAAATAAGTGTATAAATTTCAAAAGTGTCTTTTTACGAAATACATTTTACGCCAGTGTGCAATAGCCCAAACGGGCGTAGTTTAAACTTTTTTAATAATTTAGTTTTGGATGTTGAAAAAAAAAACATTTGGGTGTACCAGTTCAAGCCAAATTTTGTTTTTTAAAAACTGCAGTTAAATGTTATTAAGTGTTTACAAGTTTGTTCATCGGGTTCAAATTTTTAATAAGAATTAACCTAATTAAATAATAATAAAAAATTACAGTCTAAATATTTACCAACATTTTATTGTATTTCATCTGCTAACATATACAGTTTTAAAAGACAGACCAACAAAAGTGCATAATTTATCTATCTTTCTATATTATTAATACCGTACATGCAAACTATGTAAACAATAAAGGCTTTTTAGTTTTATGATTTACCCCTACATATTATACACTGGAACTCGCGTCTACGTGTGCAGATGTGAAAATTGGCTTTAGATTTTCGATTTAGGCCTCAGGTCAGGGCTCTGCCCCATGGGACTTCCAAGTCCCCAATGTAATTCATATAGATGAGTGTTTTATTTGGTTTATGTCACATGTGTTTTTCCCTAATTAAATTAAATAAGCAGCTGTTATAATGATTACATTTAATGATAGACTGTTATTGTATTGTTTACCATTTAAATTTTTTTGCTTCTCAAAGCGGGATGCGCAATCTCCGCACAGGAAATTATACCTAGCTATACACTGTATGAAAAAATATTTCACATTATATTCAATGCTAATTAATAGGATAGGTCTATAGTCCTTAGATTGCCTATCCATTGCATTAAATTTCTTACCAGAGTTTCAACCAGTTTCACCCAATTTCATCCAATACAGCGCATCAAATCGTAATATAACTAAATTTTAAATAATACAAAAGACTGAATTGGAATTTGAAACTTGAAATATGTCACTGGATTATATAAATCGTCTAAACCTTCACAAACCTGATGTGGTTAATTTTACCTTCGCACTTTTACCTCCAAGTTTTAACTGTATTTGTGTCTTAGTCATATTTTTTATATACTTATACACAAATCAATGTACTACTTTTGGGAGTACAATGACTATCATCGATGTTTGAAAAATACTTTGATTCCCATTTAGTATGGAATGTCTTTTCCTTGCTGCTTGTAAATTTCAATCCAAAAACCTAAATTTAGTTAGGAACAGTTGTCTACTTTGTTTACAAAAACAAAATTAACTTTACTCGCCTGTTGTATTGAATTTGGATGCAAAGTAGGGAACACATGGCTCGGTAAACAAGATGATTGCAAATCAAATATGGCAAAATAAACCAGTGTTTTTTACCAATTACAAAATTATAACTAAATAAATGTAGAATATAGTATTTTTTCATCATCCTGGGCCTAAGAGAAAACTTTTGACACCAACCTGGCCTCTCTAAGTTCAGTAGTGTGCTCTGAATAGGTGTTTATACGTTCCTTATACATGGGGATGTCGAAAAAAGGCAAAGAACAGTGATTTTTGCAAACTTATAACTGAGTAAATCTATAATATCGTGTTTTTTATCGTCCTTGGTCTAAGGGGCATCTTTTGACACCAACCTGGCCTCTCTACATTCAGTAGTTTACTCGGAATAGGTGGTTACACGTTGCCTTGTATGTTTCTATTATTATATAAGATTATAAACAAAGTAGCCTTTTTTACATAAGTTTAATCCAATTTATAATATAAAACATAAAATAATTTATGTTATAATTTATATTAAAATAACTTACAAATAATGACAAGTGCGGAAAGTTGGAATAACCTTGATAACGTTAAAGCATTATTAATATAATTTAAATTGGCAGATACATTCAACTATAACCCAAGCTACTCCCCAAGCTAAATCCATAACATAACATTTAATAAAGACTAGCAAAATAAGTTCCACTATTACACACACAAATCTTTATGGTAGCTCCAGAATAGTGCAATAACCAGTTACAACCAAAAGATTATCAGTCCAGTGATCAAAATCAACACAATTAACGTATTAAAACCTGACAAATGAGAGTCTGTGCCGCTAATATAGCCGCTGTTTGTATAAGTGAAACAATTGCTAAAAGAAAACATTTTACATTAAAAACCCTATAACTAAAATTAAAAACATTTCAGGTAATTGCCTAAATCTCGTAGCTTTCAAATAGTTACATAATAGAGTCAGAAATGGTGAAACAATCGATGATCATTTTGATTCTGATTCAAAAACCTCTTGTGGGGCATCAAATAACTACTACGCAAACGATTTTAATGTTAATAATCACGATAAATTCAAGGATTAAATGCTTACATCTTTTAGTTCATGGCAATTATAATGAAATGTTGTTCAAATATAAACGCAATGCCCTGATTATATTCAAAATTATTTGTTAATATGAATACAAACTTAAAGCCGTGGCACAGTTAAATTATAGAACAGATTCCTTATATATTTACAAAACATTCACTTATTTAAAATACTGAACATATTTCTTTTCAGTATAAATAAATTAACTTTAACTTACGTTGTCATTGGTCTTAACCAACGCATACAAACACGTTCGTCCTACACGTGTAAAGATTTAGAAAATTTCAATATTTTCATCTTATTGTCCCTAAAAGTTTCAATGTGTGTCAGTTACAGTCGATGGACGACTTATTTAGTCAGGTAACAGATACATATTTAATTTAATTGTATGTTAATACCATCCCTGTAGGACGTAGATTGTCAAACCTAGAAAATAAATGTAAAGATTGGAAAACTTATTTTCAACTACACTAAGCAACTATGGTTTATTATCAGAAACAAAAAAACTGTATCTTATAATTATGATTTATAAAACTAATTTATATTTATATTTGATTATGTTTAATATGCCAGGAAAGAGGATTAATATAACAGAAAGATAATATTAAAACTATTTGATGGAGTTAATTGCGGACTACTCACATTAAACAATGTAATCGTTAAAGACATACAAAGTTAATTGGAAATCTAATTTAATAGAGATGTTAGTCCACTGTAGTTGTTTTCCATATGAGTCTTGATACCTCCGACCGTATGAATGTTTTTTTTTCATTAGTATTCACAAGGCCACTTTACATTATTTATCAGAATAAATCATTGAAATCTTCTCTAAGTAGTAATAAACATTTCACACGCTCGATGATAAGAACCCTATTCTCCAGTAAACATTAATATTCTCTTTTAATTTCCCAAATGACTAAATTACATTCAGAAAATTGGATACTCTTAATGCTGCTCCCCTGTGTGCTTCAATACATGCCTATTTAAATCTCCTATCCGATTAAAAGACTTCTCGCAAGTTGGACAATTATGAGGCCGCTCTGCAGTATGAATCATTATATGTTTCTTTAAAGTACCACATTCAGCAAAGGTTTTCCCGCAAGCTGTACACTTATAAGGCCGCTCTCCAGTGTGCGTTAATACATGTTTCTTTAAGGATCCCAATTGAGTAAAGGACTTCTCACAAATTGGACACTTTTGAGGCCGCTCTCCAGTATGGATCAATGTATGGCTCTTTAAATTACCTTCTTGAGTAAAGGACTTCTCACAAATTGGACACTTATGAGGCCGCTCTCCAGTATGGATCAATCTATGGCTCTTTAAATTACTTTTTTGAGTAAAGGACTTCTCACAAATTGGACACTTATGAGGTCGCTCTCCAGTATGGATCAATCTATGGCTCTTTTAATTACCTTCTAGAGTAAAGGACTTCTCACAAATTGGACACTTATGAGGCCGCTCTCCAGTATGGATCAATCTATGGCTCTTTAAATTAGCTTCTTGAGTAAAGGACTTTTCGCAAGTTTGACACTTATAAGGCCGCTCTCCAGTATGAATCATTACATGATTGTGTAAAGTACCAGAATCAGCAAAGGTTTTCTCACAAGTTGGACACTTATAAGGCCGCTCTTTAGTGTGAGTTAAAACATGGTTCTTTAAATTTCCCAAACGTGTAAAGGACTTCTCACAAATTGGACACTTATGAGGCCGCTCTCCAGTATGGATCAATCTATGCCTCTTTAAATTACCTTCTAGAGTAAAGGACTTCTCACAAATTGGACACTTATGAGGCCGCTCTCCAGTATGGATCAATCTATGGCTCTTTAAATTACTTTCTTGAGTAAAGGACTTCTCGCAAGTTTGACACTTATAAGGCCGCTCTCCAGTATGAATCATTACATGATTATTTAAAGTACCAGAATCAGCAAAGGTTTTCTCGCAAGTTTGACACTTATACGGCCGCTCTCCCGTATGCATGGTTATATGCCTATTTAACAAACTAGATTATGAGAAGGACTTCTCGCAATGTGGACACCCATATGGTTGTTTCTCAGTGTGCGTAAACTCATGTCTCCCCAAATTTCGCCGATCCCTAAATACCTTTTTGCACACCAAACACTTATGTTTTCGCTTGCTAGTGCCTGCCATTACAGTTTTGTTAAGTTCTTTTTGCTTATTTGAAGATTTATATTTTGGTAGTATAAATATGAACTGCATAGAACCTAAGTTTGTATGACCTATCAGTGAAGTCTTCCGGTTTCTATTACAATGTCTCTCGGTTGGTAATTTGATTCGTAGTTAATTGCGAGTGGTCGGAACTCCTTTCAAAGATGGTTCTATATCGTTCCTAACATATTTAGTATGATTATTTCTCCGCCAACTATGTAATCTGAAACAAAACAGATCAAAACATTTAGAGAATAAACACTATGTACTACAACGATTTATTGTATTTAGCTTTTAATTTGTCGAGTTAATTGTGTTATTAAATTATCTATGTTTGCGTTGGTAGTTAACTAACATTGTTAACGCAGAATCCTGTTTAAAAAGTACATTTAATGTTTTAAATTCCCAGATTTTTCGACTTTGAAGCGTCATCACGGTCAAATGAAAATGTTATAAAATAATCTAATTGTAACAGAAATAAACTGTTCATGTAAGCTAAAACGCTGCTAACTTTATATACAGTTTAAGATATTATCACCCGACTGCCCCAAAAGGAGTATTATGGATTTCGAGTGTATGTTTATTTCTTTAGCTCGCTTTGAAGCCCAAGCAAATTGATTGATATTACCTTATGACATGTCTTTAAATTCATCTTAGTTGCAGTATTCGTCTACTGTATAAAATCATTGGGTTTATATCTACTAGAAGGAACAACTTATGGGAGCCAGAGAGTTAGTCAAAGCAGTGCGGCGATCTAGCGTTATATTAAGATAACTAACGTGATCTGCGGCCTCATTAGACCGAGTAACTCGTCCACTGTACCCGACGCGTGTAAACAAAATATCACTTTTATTACCATCACAAAAAAGTTTATTTGAACATTTTAAAATCCCTACGAAAACATTTCTAACAAATATGATGAACAAAACCGTGGCGATCCCTGGCGGAATAAGAAGAGAACTACGTCGACAAATCTCTAACATTTATTTGCATTGCCTGTCCCCTCCAGTAGATATAAAACCCAATGATAATATTTTAAATTACCTATTTAGTTTAATATTGTTTTACGCATTCAGACTTTTGGTCCAAAATGAATTATGATTGTTGTGTTAAAATTATTTAGTTGTACATGTCGATTTTTACACAAGTAAACCATCACTTAAATTGTTTCCGAGCATTACGACTAGTCTCCGGGTTGTACAAGTATTATTGACTACACACCAAATAATAAACTATTTTTAATTAATTGTGACTAATATATATATTTCATTATCACAAAGGTTTACAGAAGCTTGATGATGTTGTCATGTCGAATGAAGATGTCATATAGAGCCAGATTAAAAGTAGGTAATGGGATTCAGGCTGAAAATATGTGTAAACATGGGGACGCAATAAAGTCTAGCAACGACAAAGTCTACCAGCGACAAAACCTGCCACTTTTAATAGGTAGAGTTTGACGGGACCAGCCAAGACAAAGTCCACCACCTAGGAATGCAGAAAGGAATGTGGTAGATTTTTTCGCTGCTAGACATTGTCGTCGGTGGGCCAAACTGAAAAATGGTTGCTTTTGTCCGGCCAGACCACGACAAATTGTACCACTTTTTGAATACGGAACCAACTTTAAAGTCATTTATAAACATTTCTTCCGTCGGAATGTTCTTGTTTGGTATTTCTTATTAGTTCAGACAGGTTAAGGTTGTACCCGAATATCCTACAGTAAAAAAATATACAAAATCGGTCATATCAATAATATATAGGCAAGTACATAGAATAGCGATATTTTGTTATTGCATTTGAAAACACGGGAAAACTATGTTGTGGTGTTATGGGGATTTCATTGCCTAAATGAAATCTAATGTTAGCTTTTTAACTGTTTAAGGATATAAAAAATCCCTCATTTTTTTAGGTGTTATACAACAGTTCTACACACCATCTGACTGGTGATGTATGTATATTTATGTTATATCCATCCTGGCACAACAAATTGGCATACTATAATGTTGTTCTTGTGGAGAGTATTTTAAATTATATACAACTAAAATATTACTATAAACATAAGAAATATTACAAAGTGTTAGTTATTTGTTATGTTTACAGTTTATATTTTAAACTTCTGTAACATCTGTATACTAATTAACAAGATACAGTTTGAATTTTACTAAGGACGATTATAACATTATTTCTGTATGCATGTAATATATAAAAATGTATTTTAAACTATAACAGCTGTAGATTATTTTATTTAAACTGAGCAATTATAAACTAAGCTAACGGTGAGTCAAACAGCAACTTCTACCGCCTCTGATCAACACTCAGCCTAGAACTAGCCCACCGCTGGCGTCTGGGATAACCTCCTACACCGCACTTGGTAACTACATTACTTAATGAAATAATAATAATTAACAAAGGCATTACTATGTTTATGAATATTACATTAAAAACTTTAGCATTAGTAAGTAACGTGTATTAAATCCCAGAATATTTTGTTAATCCAGAAATGGTTTATTAATGATACAGTTCAATGTTTCAACATTTAGATAAACATCATCTATACATTTCGACTCCGTTGTTGAGGAAATGTTATTTAACCTTAAGATTCACTTTTGTCTTGAATATGTTTACCATTACGTTTACCTATTATATATTAGTATTGTGCTAATACATCAATTATAGCAATTTACTGCAGAATATTTTAAAGCAACCAAAGTAAGACCTTCCCTCTCCCGTCACATCAGGTTTAAGATGGTTAACACAAACAATACTTTTTTAATATGAATTAGTAGTTATGATTTAGTAGTACTAATTCATGTTAAAGGTTAACTGCAGTCATTATGAATGAGTCAACCACCTTTCATAATACAAAGATTTTATATCAAAGTACACACTGAATGGCTACTGATATTCTGTCACTTTCTCTGCATTTACGCGACAGCACAAGTGGTTTATGAAAACAATAGATTTTATAACCGAAGAAAGACGTTCCTACTCCTTTTGTTTCAGTTTCAAGATGGTTAACGAACAGCTAACACCCACGCAAACTTGTTACAAAAGTAAAATGTTTAGAATATTTTGAAATAGAACAATTTTCAATACCTCGATATTTCCTATGTTTAAAATAATTACCTCGATATCAAAAATGTTCAATTTTCTATGTTCGACTGGGCCCTGACCAACAGCTGGGACATATCGCCTACTTCTGCTTACTGTGGTAAGGCGGAATCTTTGCTTAAAGTAATTTTTCTAAATTAATATTTGTTTTAATAAAGATCGTCCAGAGAATAATAATCAGATCGTATCTTTGATTGTTTGATTTTCTTTTATTTATAGAATTTTCTTTGTTTTTTAATTGTTTGAATTAATTAAGGTAAAAGTAGAGTTCATCAACTATTATATTACTATTGTTCGAGAATCTGTTTTTTTGTACAGTAATAAGAATTAACTTGTGAGGAGGCGGTTATATTATACATATAGGACATGTCTATAGTTCATGGTAGTTTTACTATTTTTTAAAATATATGTTTATTAAATTATAACCTTTTTTTGTAATGATAATTATATTTTAACCTCCCGTCTCACTGGAAAAGTGAGTGTAACCCTTAAATAAAAATTAGGTTTAGTATCAATTAAGATTTAATTAAGCTCTTGTATTACAAACCCTAAGCCCATAATAAATTAAAATATTATATCATGGTATGAGGTTTTGTTTTGTAAATAATTTTGTGCCATTAGTTAATGTGATTGGAATAGTTAATATTAATTATTGTATAAGTTGTAGGTAAATTTTATAAGACTTCGTTAGGTCCGCTGGTGTTTATTTAGTTTTCGGCCTACCCTATAACAATGATCGCCGAACCGTGCAACATGTTCTTTTATACCATATATATATATATATATATATATATATATATATATATATATATATACAGGTATGGTTTATTTGTATAAACGATAATATTAACTGTATTAGATTGCAAATAGATGTAATAAGAGTAACTTACAGCTTTAGTGTTATGAACTTTAACTTTTTTTATTCCTTATCAAACATAACCTTAATCACTGAAGGAAACTGCGTCTTGAGCATCTATCATTCCATTAAAATTACTATATTTACTGATTTACTTTTTCCTTTGTTAACTTAATATTTTCAACGAACTTCATCGATCAAGGAAGTTAGTTAAAGTCGACAATTACAAAAACAAATTACATTAGGAAGATTAAGTTATACCTTATTTCATTTCGTCAAAGATTTAGCTGTCCCCGAAGGCTAAGATAGTTAACGAAAAGCTGTAACAGTTAATTATTTATAAGTAAGCGATTCCCTTGTCTGTAATCTATTAAATAATTAATAGATTACCTGTAAGACTTAACCGGTAGTAGCCTGGTCAACAAACTACGCACAGTTAGCTACGAGTTCACGGTTAAATAAATAAATAAATAAATACGACAACTTAAACTAACCAGACCTCAATATTTTTATGTTTTACATTACAATAACATCTTTACCATTTTAACTATAGTATTTTAACTTCCGCAACGCCATGTCAATCGAGATATTGCGATACAAGACACATTGCACATTTAAAACAACCCCTTAAGATATACAGCAAATCCCGTTCCGAAGGAAATATCGCTTAACTCCAGGTTTCACTTACATAATGAAAAGTTTTCCCATTATATTCTATCAAATAATTGTATTATTCCAATACAAAAACTAGTAATTTACTGCAACAGATTTAACATCAACCGAAGAAAGACATTCCAGCTCTCTTTTAATCAGGTTCAAGATGGTTAACCAAAAGCTAACAACGTAAACTAGTTTAAAAAAAATCAGCTTAACAAAACCAATTATAAATTGTTACTTGTTACAAAAGTCCTGAAACGAGTATAAAGATATAGTTAGAGGAAACAGACGGAACATGAACAAAATGCAATGCTCTCTTATTTTTATTTTCCATTCGGTTATTCAATGTTTTATCCAGGATAACCTTTAATATAACCTAGTAAATTAACATATATATCAAAAATAAATCGTAGTAGATGGTTTTGTTTTGTAAACAAACTTAGACCCTGTTTTAATGTAATTAGAGTATTTGCTATTAAATGTTATGTGTCAGTTTTAGGTAAAGTTTATAAAAAGTCTGGCCAAGTGGGGGAGATTTGCTGTGTAGCTTATGATGACAGCAGAGCCGTGTAAACTTTTCTATATTATAATATATCTAAATCTAAAGATTATTCATAACAACAATATATATAAACACAGAGCAACATGTTACAGTTAAAGTGTGCTAAATTTTACCATAAATTGTATTGGCTATCAAAACATAACCTCAATGACTTAAGGAACTGCGTCTGAAGCACCTAACTGTCTATTGAAGTTAGTCCAATAAAGACTCACTTATTTCTTTATACATTTTAATATTTTTTTTATTAATTTAACTGCCCAAATAGTAAAGTTTAACAATATAACAACAAATTAATCTAAAACTAGGACGATTATGAAACTATACTTCATTTATTCAACACTTCAGCATTTCTCATTTCTCGTTGTCATTGGTTTAAGATAGTTAACGAGAAGCTGACAAAAATTAATTATTAAGAATACTGATTTGCTTGCCATTAGGTTATTATTTGGTGGTAACAATTAAACTAGTATAGGAAACAAATAATTAAAATAATAACATTCAATCCAAGGTAAGTTCACGTGAGGTTTCTTTCAATTTGTATTATTGGTAAATTTTTGTTTCTCCTTCTCTTAATGTCTATTAAATGTAATTATGATATTTTTTTTATTTTAGCACTACTAATTATAAACTAGGGGACTGGTCAACTAAGTCAAATGTTGCCGTCTAGAATAACCCCATCCATTGCAGTTTGTAACTCTTTTTAGAGGTTACTTAAAAAGACAAGTAAAATTAATACAAATATTAATAGTTTATGTTTCAATTTACATTAACAACTTTAGTTTTAGTATCCATCGTATGTTTTCTTCCACGAATCTCTCGTAAAGCCCTAAATTACAGTACACTAAAGTGCATTTAAAATACAAATCCTTTAGGCTATAAACTCATCGATGCATTTTAACCCGCTGTAGCTTAAGTTATACTAAGTGTTAATGAATATTTTTCTCACTGAACTCTGTAGAATGATTGAAAACCATTATAAAAAAAGTCGTAAAAAAACCCTATTTGTCAAATACATATGGCATTGAAAAAGGGGGAGTCACAGTCTGTTAGAAATTTCAAATAAGAACATTTAGGCAGGATTAGACAGTTCAAGCTATAGAGCAAAAACGGTTGTGTTGTAAATCATAACAGAAATAGTGCTTCCTTCAAAACATTTCGTTCTCCTATTTTGAAATCTGATGATGGTGATGTTAATAATCTTATGGAATTAATAGTTAGTAGTCTTATGGGTTTCAATAGTACCACCAATCCATGAAATGGGAAACACAGACGACTGTTCCAATTAAAGACCAGTGTCGATGATCGTAACTTTCTCCAAGGTAATTGGGAGAATAGTACTAAATAGGCTAAGGCATTTTCTTGAGAGGAACAATACCTATCTTGTTTGATCATCAATATGATTTTGCCAATCAACTGTAAATGCCATGTACAAGACCAGTTGGCACAGGCAATTATTCATCTGGTATATCCGTCGACCTGAGTAAGGCATTCGACCTCGTAGACCATAACTCGTTACTAGACAACGAGTTACATGTTCAGTATAGAGGTAAGAGGTGTTGCATTTGATTGGTTTCGATCCTATCTTGTTAAATAAACACAGCTTATTAAAGTTTCGTCTATGGACAGGAATGGGTGTTGCCGAAATTATTGGTCTGATGGAGGAATAATGAAACAGGGTGTATCATAGGGCTCAATTTTTGGTATTCCTGTTATTTACTAATGATCTCAGTCTGGTTTTAACGGATTCAAATGTTTGTATGGATGCTGACGTCTTATGAATTACATTTACCAACTCTCATAGAATTGGAAACATTCCTTCAAGGCAACCCTTTGCTATACTGGCTAGATCAGAATTATCTGAAAGCAATAATCTTTTAAACAGTTTAATATATATGAACTATAACTTGTTCTAAACTACTTGAAGTGTTGTTGATTTTTGTAACCCCATCAGCACAAATAGTTGGGCCAACGTTGGCAAATGGTCGGCGGAAATGGTTGGCCAACGGTGGGCATGTCACGAGGCGCGAAATTCGCCCATCGATGGATTAACCAACCATTATCCAACAATGCCAACCAATACCCAACCAAATGCCAACGGTTTAGAATTTTTTATTTAGATGCTTATTTTAATTTTTAAAAATCGTGATTTATCTAATTGAATTAATTGTTTAGTAAACCAATTATAGAAATAAAAAAAAGGAATTAATTTGCAAAACTATCGAGTCACGGTCGGATATCGAACCTACAACCTTTGATTTACTGAACACTCGACTTAATCCCCATGGCCAATTTGACTTACGATAATCGAAGGATTGACTAAGATATAGAAATTACCAATATTCTGTACCTGTACGACTTGCACTAGCCTATATATACCTATACCTATACTTACTTACCTATATATATATGTTTTATTTTTCTAAGATTTGATATTACTCGTTTTATTATTCTACGTGAATCTACTCGTGCAAAAATCACTGTAATAAAAGTAGGAACAAGTTAATTTGATTTATGTATCTGTGAAATATGAAAAACTACGAGCAAATTAATATATATTTAATATAATTATAATAATACAAATATAATGTTAATTTATAACCAACCCATCAGCACAAATCGTTGGGCCAACGTTGGGCCATCGTCGGCATTGTAGGATATTGTAGGGAAATGGTCGGTTGGCATTAACGCGGTTGGGCTAACGAACCAATCGTTGGCTAGCCCACGTTGGCAAATCAAACCATAGCCGACGTTGGGCCATCAAACACTAATGTTGGCAAATCCTACCATTATATTATTAATAATTATATATATATCAATAATTTATGAATAATTATATGTATATAATTATGTTATATATATATATTATATGAATATATAATTAATAGTAAGCAGTGTTTGTCCAAGTTAGAAAGGTTCGTAATATTGGCCATGATAAAAATATTAAAATGCTGTGAAGGCTCAATTCTGAGTGCAGTATTCATTTGTCGTTGGGTTGTGAATAATTATGGTTTTAAAAATTGGTCGACCCTACAGATAGTAACAAGACGATTGATTAGATAGTTTTATAAACAAATCCAAATAAATACAAATTACATAACACTATACACCTATTATTAATGTTTCTAATCCAGCCCTTTCGAAGCATCTCAAACTGTTAATAGTACGTGTTATTTTGATCCCTAACTTATATCCGATCTATTTCATTTTGAGAACTTGATTTTAATAAAATAATATAAATCTATGTATATTTAGGACCTGCATGTCCCTAGGTGCAAGCGGCAGTGTGAGCCCTTCCCGCCCTTGTCAGCTAGCTGCCGACCTTTTGTCTGGTATTTGTGATTTGTCTGGTGCGGCCCTCCTGGGTTTGCGTCTATGTGGCCTTTGCTTGAATCCCACCCGGACTCTTAGGCATTTTAGTATTACTTAGTCTTATGAAATTTACGTTATAATTTGGATTTTGCATTTGTTACAATTAATCAACTAACCAGTTGCATGATGTTTTGTTATTCTTGCCTTTAACGTATAGTAATGTAAAGCTTTTAAATATTATATAGGTCATCTAGAACAACTAAAAGATTCCGGTCGTAGTGATAACTAGATTATCTACTTTAAATATTAAAACTGTTGTCAGCTTCTCGTTAACTATATCAGACCTAAAGGAAAAGTCGAAGCGTTGACAAAATGTTATATTGCCTAATATTTATTCTATGCTAATACTCTAAAGTTAATGTATCCTTATAATTTTGACCTGGTCGATTAAATTGATTGAAATAAAGTAATTCAAGTTAATAGAGACATAAGCGAATGTGAAAATATCTCTATTTTAACGAAATATAAGATACTTGATGCACATTTCCCTTGAGAAATTGAGGTTATGTTAGATAGACAATACATTAAGGTAAACTTCACACAGTATCTGCATAACATTCTGCACTATTTTTATATATGTTTTCTACGTTAGATAAGTAAACCGTAGATGTAGATGTATATATGTTATTACCTAAAACAGTTTGGACGGCTCAGCAATCAATTAATGATAGGCAATAGAAAATCACCCCCTCCACACCCCACATCAAGCCTTATAAACGTTATCTAAACAAGTAGTTAAAACGCACATAAAACAATCACATTATCTCATCATCACAAACATGCATACACCAATCACACAGACTGAAGGCTTATTGTACTTAAAACGTAACCACCTACCGTACCTTAATATCGTCTGTTTTTTCCCTAGGTTAGGTTTGAGTATGATGTTATCTTGGGTCTAAAATTTAATGTTTTTGCTAAAGAAAATACAGCTTTACTTTAAATAATATGTTTTTATAAGTTTTTATTAAATATCAATAAATTTAATTTATTACAATTAAGTAGGACTATTACATCGCTATCTAGGGTTTAAGCATTATTCTAATAACTTATATACCGTACCGTAATATTGCAAGTCTGATAATTGTTATGTAAATTTTGTATATTTCTAGGTTTTGTTATATAAGCCTATCGTCAAATGTTGCTACTAATTGATTGTTTTATGTGAGAAATTAAATAACAACATTTAATTGTAAAATACCTTTCTATAGCTTAAATCGGGTATCTCGCTAGGATATCGGGGCCAAATTCTCTAAAAGGTGTACCTATGATAATATTTATGATAGTCAGTATGGAAGAAAATTTAGGACAACTTATTGTAACAAAATTTCCCCTTGTGTTTAGATAAGCAGTATATGTTAAAACAAGCTTGCGTTGTAGTTAGCTGGTCGTTAACCATGTTAAACCTGAAGGGTCTGAAAGTGGGAGGGTCTTTCATCGTTTGTTGTAAAACCTGCTACAGTTAACTACGGGTTATTGATTCAGCATTTTACCTCTATTTTATAAAATTTAATGAGGAACGTATTTATTACGTTTACTTATGGGTTTGTTAATTTTAATTGTTTTATTTAAGTAACCTAAACATAGTTAAGGTACTAAATCTGATGGAGGATTCTACATGACAGCGGTGGGCTATTGCCAGGCGCTAATGTAAGGGGCGGTGGTAGTTGAGCTGTTTGGCTCACCGTTAGCTTAGTTTATAATTGGTCGGTTTGAGTAAAATGTACTGTAGAATTTTTAGTTTTAGAGAAAATTAGTAATATTAAATGCACGGAGAAATTATTATCCTTTATTATCCTTTTATGAATTAAAAAAGTTACACTGTAAACTATTCTACAGACATTTTAGTAACTCAATAACAAAAATAAATTGTAAATTTAAATTATAAATGTCTGAGAAGTGATTTTCAAAGTCTATTTAGTTGAAGCTAGTTTTCTTAGACGGGAAAATTTAACTTTTTTATGTTACCTGTAGACTAGTAAATAAACAGTATTTCTTAAATAATTGCAATAATTCACGTAATTTCAGTTATTCTTAATCAGTTTACCTGAGATAACTAAAGTAATGTTTTTGAAATAAAAATTAATATATTACCTATGTAAATTTGCCTGTATTTTAAAAGTTATTAATGTGATTATTAGTTTCTTATAACTTATTTTTGACATTTAACATTTAACAGGTGTAAACAAAGTAAGTCCAAATTGCAGCTTGTTGTTCTAAGTGGATTGAGAATTGGGTTGATTAGTTTAGTTAGATAGTCCTAATTCCACTAAACAAAACATTGCAAAGGTATAGGAGAAGGATTGTTCAACCTCTTTATTCAAAAACCCACCAATCATTCATGGGATCACTAAGAGAGTTTAAAATGATAATTTAGAATGATGTAATCAAATTGGAAATCCGCTGTAACAAGTTTGAAATTGTTATAATTATAAATAATAAACTTTCCTATATACCTTAAAGTTATAAGAACATCCCTAATATGAACACAGTCATGACCGCAACGAGCAAACAAAATTACACGTTAAAAATATAAACAAATGTTATTTAACACTAATTTTAAAATACAAACTGCTTTCACGTGCTTTAAATTGTGAGATATATATGTTGCTGTTAAACACAAAGTATTAGGATACAATATTTATTTTTACTACTCATAAAATTTACGTAATCATTGAAAATAAAAAAAATTGTTTTTGATGTTTTAATTTTTGTACTGTGTAAAACTATAAATATTGTAATAGTACTATTGTAAAGGTCTTTATATTCATTTAATCATGTGTTTGTAGGACGTATAATTGTTATGTTATGTACATAGAAATTTACAAAATGTATACGTTTTACGTATGTAGAAATAAGCCTAACATTTAATCACAACGTAACTAATATTTTATATAGTTGTAATGTGTTGTATTTATTTTATATAACATATATTTTAAAGTATTGACCATGCATTTAAAATATGAGCATATTACAAACATTTATTTATAATTAATACTTTATTTTTCTTTTAGAATAAGCGAGTTTTTCACTCAAAAAACATTTTATACTTGTTAGAGGAATTGTAAAGTCATTTAGGCCTAGTTCAAAGTTATTATTGTTAATATTAGTATTGGCGTATTGCTTATTTGTAAATATATTTTTATAAAATTTGGTAAGTGGTTTTATGTGGTTTATTCACATGACATGCACTGAAAATTCGCTGAGTACGCAGCTTTTCTGTGACCGGGGTTAAATGTTGAGGTTTTTATCATCATACACGACTTGTTTGTACATCGTTTGTTAGAAGAGATATTAACTAGAAGAGATATCGTTTAAATTCAGTTAACACCTTAAATAACTCAAAAAATTGTTTAAAAAAACCCAATTTTAAGATATAATATAAACAACCGATAGGGTTCTTGTTATTTATGGCATTCACAAAGCTAGAAATTGCCCTTACAAAAATTAAATAAAAGATAAGATAACATAAGGCAAACATAAGATAACAACAAGGCAAAACATTTCCATTCATAAAATCAGTCAACCCCACACTGATCCCCCCCTACGAAAAAATCATCTATCTATGACAAGTACATAAAAACGATGCAGTTGTACAGTTAGCAGCGCCTTACTTTACACTTACAGTTTCTTGGTTTGGTTTTTATAATCGTATATGACAGGATCATGGTCTAATACTAGAAACAGTTTAGAAATAAAATACACTTACACAGAATACCGTGTTAACAAAATTAATTGAAATTAATTACAGTACCAGACTTCAATTTAAAATAACACCATTTAGTAGGGATTATGTTTCCTTTGGCTCCTTTGGCTTTAAATTTACAATGTGTGAAATATAATATATTCTTCTTTACATAGTTAGTTTCCATATTGGTTATACAGGGTGTTCATGAAACCCCTGGTCCCCTTTTTTGGAATTGTTCCTTAGGATGAGACAATCATAAAACATCGCATAAACATGTGTCTAAAATGCCTAGTTTTCCGTCTGTCGGTCTGTTTTTGATTTTCACACATTATTTAATAACTTGAGTATTATTTAAGATAGAAACTTAAATCTCGGCAAACATGTGTATCTTAGTAGATAAAACAAAGGTGTGAAATTTCGATACGATATCCTAAACCGTTTCAAGATGACGGCCACTTAAAATCTTTGATGTCAAATTTCACGAAAACCATTTGAATTAAAAAAGATTATCAAGAAAGATAGAAGATGCGGAATCAAAAGGCAAATCAGATGACACCTTATTTGATAAAATCGGGTCATAAACAACCGAGCAGTTAATCTTTACTTAAAAATAACATAATTTTCCATTCATTTAGAGGTATCACATTATAACTGTGGTACTGTTTTACCTCTAAATCTATGAACAATTGTGTAATAAAATGACTAATATTAAAGAAATAATTCAAGAACCGTAAAATGTGCACCTTTTAATTACAAATCTAACGGTAACTTCATTATGATAGTTGGATGATAATTAATCAAAATGGGACACTGTGACAAATCATAGTGTGATGCAATTTTAATATCTATCACAATGTGAAACATAGTGCTAACCTTTACAACTATTAATCAGCTCTATTAATTAATGGATTATTTACAAAGTTAGAAACAGAAATTATAACTAACAAATACAAAAAAAATTATAAAAGTTGTTCAAAGTGGTGGCCATTGACACGATTGCACATTCAAAAGCGTTGTACTGCAAATTGGCGAACATGTTCAAAATTTAAATCTTGCTGGATTATTGCTGCAGCTTCAGCAATTCTAGCGACCAAGTCCATTTCGCTTTCCACTGGTGTACTGTAAACCAGTGTTTTCATGTGACCCCAAAGGAAAAAATCCAGTGGGGTCAGGTTAGGAGATCGGGTAGGTCATGGAAATGGTCCCCCACGTCCCTCTCATATATGTTGAAATGTAACATTTAAATAATCCCTAACAATGTTACCAAAATGAGCTGGAGCTCCGTCATGCTGGAACCACATTCCAAGTCTTTCATTCTATTAGATAATCCTCAATAATACCTGACCATACATTCACTGAACATTTTTCTTGGTATCGTCTAACGAAAGTTGCATGTTTCTGATGCCCAAACATATGGTGTCCGTGAATTAAAGATTCCCTCTCTACTAAAACTTGCCTCATCAGAAAACAATACCTTATCCGGAAACATTGGGTTCTCAACTTGTTTATTTAAAAACCAACAGGAACATTCCACACGTAGGATAATTTTGAGGACTCAAGAGTCTGCACTTTTTAAAGTTTATATAAAGCACTTCACCATGTAAAACGTTCCTCACTGTACCGTTACTACAGCCGAATTCTCGAGCAACTAATCTGGTGCTCGTTGATGGCGTTTCTTCAAATATCTGCAAAACATTTTCCTCAAAATCATCAGTGCGAACTTCTCTTTGCCGACCATTATCAGCAAGGTTACATTTAAATGTCCCAGTTTCCCTTAACCTGTTATGAAAATTTGTAAAATCTTGAAATTTGGAAGATATCTGTTCGGGAAATTTTTCTTGATACAATCTTTGAGCTAATTTTGAATTGCCCCTTGCCATCCCGTAACAGTAATGAAAATCACAATATTCCGGAAATGTAATGGTATTCATAATTTTGTACAATTATTACTTAAATCACAGTAAAAACTCATAACCTTTAACACAGCTTGTTACAGCCCAAAAGACAATGTTTACTTTCCTCATTTCAAAAATGCGTAATTGTAACATAGATTAGACAGAAAACAGCTGATTTGTGATTTGTCAAAGTGTCACATTTTGTTTATTTATCATCCAATTACCATAATGAAGTTACCGTTAGATTTGTAATTAAAAGGTGCACATTTTATGGTTCTTGAATTATTCACTTAATATTAGCCATTTTAATAAAAAATTTTTCATAGATTTAGAGGTAAACCAGTACCATAGTAATAATGTGATACCCCTAAATGAATGGGAAATGATGTTATTTTTTAGTAAAGATTAACTTCTCGGTTATTTATGATCCGATTTTATTAAATAAGGTGTAGTTTTATTTGCCTTTTATTTCGCATCTTTTATCTTTCTTGATAATCTGTTTTAATTCAAACGGTTTTCCTGAAATTTTACATCAAAGATTTTAAGTGACCGCCATCTTGAAACGGTTTAGGATATCGTATCGAAATTTCATACCCTTGTTTTATCTACTATGATACACATCTGTGCCGAGTTTGAAGTTTCTATCTTAAATAATACTCAAGTTATTAAATAATTTGTGAAAATCACAAACAGCCCAACAGACGGAAAACAACGCATTTTATACACATGTTTATACGTTGTTTTATGATTGTCTCGACCTAAGTAACAATTTCAAAAAAGGGGACCACGGGTTTCGTGAACACTCTGTAGAAAAGGAAAACTTTGTTAAACAACTCCTTAGATATTTTGTCAACGCAATTCACTTGAAAAATACAACTAAGTCATAATCTGATTAAATTTGTGTAACTTGCTTCGAGAGTTAGAAATGAGCAATATATAAATATATGTATATATTATTATATTTAAATATTTTATATAATGTGATATGTTTTGTTTTGTTTTAGATCACATAACCGACAAATCAAGAAATATTACCATAATTTTTTGGGGAAAAGTATAGACTCATGTTAATTTAAACTACTACATAAAACGTTACAAAGCTGTATGTATAAGGAGGTAACATCAAACTACAATATGAAATAATATGTTTATATGAGTAGTGACATTAAAGGGCTTACAATCATTTTACATAATCAAACTTATGTCCTGTAAAATACAAAAGAGAAAGCTTAATAAAGAATTATGCAAATAGTGTTTTCAGGAACAAACGAACGACAACATAAGTGTTAGTAGACGGTATTTCATCAAACTGGTTCCTTAAAGGACCATGTATTGACGCATTCAGAAGAGCTATACGACTAATATTTTACTTGCGACCAATCCGTTACTCAATATGACAGAACTCATAATTAAAATTGTAGGCATGAGAAATGAATCAACACATATTGAAGAGCGACCTCATAAGTGTTCAACTTGCGAAAAGACCTTTACTCGGGTTGGACATCTAGAAACGCACGTAATGGTTCATACTGGAGAGCGCCCTCATAAGTGCCCAACTTGCGATAAGTCGTATACTCAATTAGGCAGTTTAAAATGCCACCTACTGATTCATACTGGAGAGCGGCCATATAATTGTTCAGCTTGCAATAAGTCGTTTACAACATCGGGAAAGTTAAAGCAGCATGAGCTAACGCATACTGGAGAGCGACATCATAAGTGTCCAATTTGCAAGAAGTTTTTTTCTCAATTAGGTAACTTAAAGCGTCACGTACTGACGCATACTGGAGAGCGACCTTATAAGTGTGTAGCTTGCAATAAGTCGTTTACAACATCGGGAAATTTAAAGCAGCATGAGCTAACGCATACTGGAGAGCGCCCTCATAAGTGCCCAATTTGCGGTAAGTCGTTTACTCATTTAGGCAGTTTAAAATGCCACTTACTGATCCATACTGGAGAGCGACCTCATAAGTGTTCAGCTTGCTAAAAGACCTTTACTCGGGTTGAACATCTAAAAACGCACGTAATGGTTCATACTGGAGAGCGACCTCATAAGTGTTCAATTTGCAAGAAGTCTTTTTCTCAATTAGGTAACTTAAAGCGTCACGTACTGACACATACAGGAGAGTGACCTCATAAGTGGCCAGTTTGTGAGAAGTCCTTTACTAAAGCAGGAACTTTAAAAAGATATGTACTAATGCATACTGAAGAGCGGCCTCATATTGGTCCAGTTTGTAAGAAGTCATTTTCACAATCGGGAGATTTAAAGACCCATTTGTTAACGCATACTGGTAAGCGACCTTACAACTATCCAGCCTGTGAAAATTCTTTTACAAAATTTGGAAGTTTAAAAGACCATATGTTAATTCATACTGGAGAGCGACCCTATAAGTGTCTAGCTTGCGAGAAGTCATTTATACATTTAGGACATTTAAAGGGGCATGAACTAACGCATACTGGAGAGTGACCTCATAAGTGACCTGCTTGTGAGAAGTCTTTTACACATTTGGGAAGTTTAAAAGGTCACATGTTAACGCATATTGGAGAGTCCAAGATGTGAGAAATCCTTTTCACAAGTTTGTACTATAACAAATCATATATTGACACACACCGGTCACCGCACCTTCAGTTGTTCAAGGTGTGGGAAATCATTTACACGCGCAGACTCTTTAAAGGTTCATATGGCGACACATACAGGTGAACGTCAACACAAGTTTCCAAAATGCAATAATCCCTTTCAAACTCATACTCTGTTACATACGGGTGGGCGCCCTTTCAATTGTCCAAGATGTGAGCAATCGTTTACACACAACAAATAATCATATGTGACACATACTGGTGAGCGCCCCTAAAAGTGTTTAAGATGCGATAAATCTTTTACACACCCAGGCATTTTAAAGATAAATATGCTGACACTTACTGGAGAGCGCCCATAAAAGTAATCAAGATGTGAGAAATATTTTACATGGTCAGTCACTATAAAGAATCATATGCTGACACATACTGGTGAGCGCCCTTTCAACTGTCCAAGATATGTGAAATATTTTACAAAATCAAATAACTTAAAGAATCATATGCTACAACATGCTGGTGAGCGCCCCTTCAAGTGTTCAAAATGTAAATCCTTTATAGAAGTTGGCACTTTTAAGCGTCAGGTGTTGACACATACTAGTAAACGCCCACTCAATAAGTAGCTATCTAGCCAACACAAGTGTGTTGTAATCAAGAAACCTCTTACCGTAGGAGCAGATAATCACCGTTCTAGCCAATGTCAATTTTAGGAAGGTTTTGCCGAGTTATGTTCTTTAAAAATGCTGTACGATACAATAATACGATACAGCAACCCAAGGAAATAACTAAAACTGTAAGATAAGATAAAGAGGTCATGGCTTAATGTTTGGTTACCTTATTATTATAAGCAAATTAATTGGTAAGATATAATAATTTAATGATGAACTAGACAATTATAATACTATTTAATTATACTACGACAATTTAATAATTTACTATCTAAAGTGGTAATACTAAAGCCTGTAACTCAGGACCTCATTAAGCATATGCACATCCTGATGCGTTCAGTTAACTAGGATAAGACTAGTTTCTTCATTCTATATTTTGATAACATATGGTTAAATGTTTAAGATAAATATTGTCAGTAAATTTGTTATTTCGATTCGGTTTATATTGTTACAAATATTTTTGTTAAAATTATTGTAATTGGGATAGCACTACACAGACTAAACTACATACTAAGTAGTTGTATTGTGTATACATCATTTTGTCATTTTCATATTGTTATTACTTAAAATAATCCTGGGGACGATTGTTATAAATAGGTCTCTCTCTACAAAGGTTTCACACTAACTTATTTGTAAAAATTAAACTTAATTGCTGTATTCGGTTTTATTGTTTGTTTTTTTTTGTTTAATAAGCAACTATTGTATATTTAACTCGTATATAATTAAATAATTTGATTAAAATTTACATTTGCTTAAGTTTTTGTGTTCAATATACATACACTGAGACATTGTCTACATACGCTGTGGAATAAGTTTTGGTTTTCTTGGATTTTATTATGAATATTATAAATATACCATATTGTCTTAATCTAGTTTGCATTTATTTAATTCCCTGGATAAATTTGTTCGTATTTTATCAGCTTTTAGATACTTTACTGTAGAGGTTTCTTTTGTAATACGGAACATATATATAATTTTTGTTACGGTAACATATAATTATATATGACATCTTGTTATAAATTAACTAAAAACATAATATACTACGCAAAATGTCTTTAAATTGTTAGCTAGTAATGGTGTCCCGTTCTGTAACCGAACATCTGGTACCACCTGCCGCGCCGCCTCGCCTTCTAATTGGCTGATAATTTTTGTAAAGAATTATATTGTCTTCTGCCACAAACAAAATTAACATTGTAAGAATAAGTATCAATATTGTAAGAGTTTTAAGCTTGAGAAACTAAATATATATTATTAGTAAAGGGAGTAGTTGTTTTTATGCAGGCCATTTGCCCCAATTAGTTAAAAATCAAAGGGGTCTCATTTTTTTACTATAAAACGTTGTGTGTTTATTACAGTACCTTTTGTGATGTTGTTAATAAGCCTATTGTTACCTAAAGATAGTAATTGTTGATTTTATAGTGAGAGGATGCAGAGTTAGCAGCACGTAGTAATGCAACATGTAATATTTATCTTGAAAAGTATATGAGTGGAAAGACGGGAGCGGCATAGGGTTACATTTGCAAGTGTCTTAGATGGTGAACGGTAGAGTTTATAGCGTAATACTTGTATTGTAATTAAACCAAACAAATTACTATTTATTTTTATGATAACTTGTTTTTAGCTTGATCAAACCCTAGAACCCCGAGCTTGTTCTTACAAGCTTGTTCTTATCTTGGCCAACCAAGCCTATACGTTTGGAATTAGCTTAATTTAAGCTAGGAAGTTTACACTTTCCCAACTTGTTTTAAACTTTGATACTCAAGCCTATAAAAATGTTAGGGAAATAAGCCTAAATTAACTTACAGTTACCCTAGTAAAACAAACCTATAGTAAGTTTGGATTTTAGATTCAGACAGCGTGTTACAAGCTATGCCAGGCTTATAGCAACCTTATTACAACAAACCTATAGTAAGTTTGGATTTTAGATTCAGACAGCGTGTTACAAGCTATGCCAGGCTTATAGCAACCTTATTACAACAAACCTATAGTAAGTTTGGATTTTAGATTCAGACAGCATGTTACAAGCTATGCCAGGCTTATAGCAACCTTATTACAACAAACCTATAGTAAGTTTGGATTTTAGATTCAGACAGCGTGTTACAAGCTATGCCAGGCTTATAGCAACCTTATTACAACAAACCTATAGTAAGCATGTAATTCAAGCTTAAAGGAAGTATTTTACAACAAACCTATAATAAGCTTACAATACCAAGGTAAAGGACCTAGGCATTTGTAGTATCGTTTCATATTGGTGGGTATTTATGACACCATGGCTGGACATTTTAACAACCTGTCATATTCTCACTCCGCAGAGTGGACACGTATGGGGGTCCTTTCTTATGCCACTATACTGTACTCTATGGAGTTAGGGTAGGTCAGATCACTGTACCTTATTGGATTAGTGTTCAATTTACTATTGGTACTGCCTAAAGTATTGTAAATTATACGTTTGTAGAAAGTGTTTAAAGTAGAACATATTTGGGAAACGTGGGGACAAGTCGTAAAAGACCATTTTAAGTTTTAAAATGAATACTTTTATAACAACAAAAATTAACACACAAAGATCTAAACACCTCTGGTTTGTAAAAATGATTAAAGTTTTTAACAATCCTGCAAGTTCTTGTTTCTCAAACAGGAAGTAGGGTGGCTAAGGTCACCAAATATTTCAATAGTAAAATCAATTTATTTTTTGTTTATTTTGTAAAAAAAAAACAGTAAATAACTTAAATACATTGTATTGTAACAGAAGAAACATATATTGATAAAAGCAAGGTGCATTAAATAATAATAATAATAAAAGAAAGCCTAAGATGTCCTTGTTTATACATATTCCTACTGAAAAACTGGAGTAAAATGATTGTATATTTTTTAGTTTGTGCCACAAATAGGCCCTACTGCAAATAAAAACTAAGAAAAAATTGACTATGTCTAAAAAACAACATCAGGTCCTTTTCTTTAGAATTCAATTGAATAGTTTTGATTAAACAGACACCGTATAACAAAGTATTTTAGTTATGCTTGGAGCTGGATGTTAATGGGGAAGATAAGAAAGATAATTGAAGGACTACCCGTAAAGGGAAAAAACGAATGATAATAATGGACAAATTATAACATATAACGATCATTCATTTTATATAAAGGATAAGATAAGTAAGGACTGGCAGGCCAGTTATTGACATAGAAAGGGAAACATGTTATGTACTAGCTGTAGTTCATAAATTGCACCAATTGTTTTAGGGCACTGATTACAAATTTTAGGGTATTTATAATTTAACAAAGGAAAGGCAAGTGTTCAAAAGACGTTTATGTTAATAACTTATTCACTCACCAAATTGGGTGACAGTTCTGACCTTGTCAGTACTTTGGTTTAGGCATGTGGAGATCAAGGGAGTTAGGGGATGGGATTAGAAGGTCTTGCAGGTCTTGAAGATCTAGTAGTTCTAGAAGGTCTAGAGGGTCTAGAAGGTCTAGAGGGTCTAGGAGGTCTAGAAAATCTGAAGGGTTCAGGGTGTTAGATGATGTCCCTCACTTCATTACAAGTACATAGTTTGGAGGTTTTAACCAGCGTTTCATTAAAAAACAATTAACATGAAGTGCGATAGTGATACATACATTGGCATGTTGATAACTGACAAAGAGGGGATATTATATTTATAAAGGTAAGTTCTTATGAACAAAAGTGAACTGGGAGTGATTATTTGTGGGTACTAAAAAATTGAGGATTGGGTTTGTTATTATAAAATAGGTAACAATGACAATGTAAACAAAACATATCAGATGAGAATAAAAGTATAGAAAAAGAGAGATATTTTAAATTAAATTAAAATAAAAACATATTATTTCAATTGGTGGAGTAAAAATGTGATGAACCACGCTCTTGTTGAGTATTTGGGAATTAATTATTTTCAAAACAACATTATGTAAATCTAGAACAAGTTAGTTAAGGTATATATTACATGTACAAAAAGACATATTACATGTTACAAATTAATTTGTTTGATAAAAGTAAACAGTACAACTTTATTTAGCAAATTGGTAGAGGAATATAATTTATTTTTATTTTTAACATAAGTCTTAGTTGCCATATATATGGTTAAGACTAGGTACAATATTTTATTTAAATGAATAATTCATAATTTGTATTGTTATTCATCTTGGCCGTCATAAAAATAATTTTCATTTTTATAAATATTTTTCTTGTTAATTCTTGTTTTGACTTGCTTTGAAATTTGTATATGTTTTATATTCTTGATTGTTTTTTGGAATTTTATTGTAAATTTGTATACCCATATATTGTAGACCTTTTTGTCCAAAAGTAGTTCTATAGTTGGGAATATTTAATTGTTTATTATTCCTGGTGTAATATTTATGATTTATATTTTGTTTTCTTCGAATAATCTTCTTCGGATGTACATAGTTTGCAGTTTGCAGGGTATATACAGCAGCAGGAAGAAGGATATCCAGATTTTGGAAAAGTTTTCTGCAAGAATTTGATTTTGGAATGGGCACATAGTTCTTAGTGCTCTTTTCTGTAGACGGAATATCTTTTTTGCTTCAGGACTTGAACCCCAAAATATAATTCCATAAGATAAATGTGACTGGACATATGAATTATAAATAAGTTTAGTCACATTTAAATTGCAGCATTTTGATCGAATTTCGATCATATATATTCTAGAATTTGTTATTTTGCATACTTATTGAATATATGGGAGCCATGATAAATTCCTGTGATTGATATGCCAAGATATTTAGTAGTGTCACATGCATAGAGGGAACCTATCATCAATAACCATATGATGATTTTTTATATTTAATAAAGTTTTATCAAAAGCAAAAAATTTAGTTTTTTAACTGTTTACCAACACTCCATTCTTATTAAGGCAATTAAGAACATTTTAAATTTGAATATATGAATATATTAATTATAATCGTCGGTTAGAACTGAAATTGCCCACTTGAGCAACCAGTCTGGCCAAGGACTGCTTCAAGCGGAAACAACCAGGTACATCTGACAATATTCCGAAAGGACTGAGTTCACTAGCAGATGAACAAATCTAAAATGTACTCCAGGCTTGAGACATAAATTCAAAATTCGATATAGAATTGTTTAACAGCGTATGAAAAACTAGCATCGTCCAATAATCCACAAAAATAAAAAAGGCGTAGCTTAGGTTTTATAGGTGGAAATAATAAGTACCAAATTTTAACAAAATACAAACATAAAAAGTATAAAGCACTATGAAAAGAGATAGATTTGTGGTTATAATTTGCATGTATAACCTCTTCATTTATTCCAATGAGGACCGGACTGTATTCACACATTTTTATATAAATATGATGCTAAATACGCATGCAACCAAATAATATCTCTATTTATTAATTAATGAACCCAAATTAATTGAAAGGTTTTCTGTTGAGAGTAAGAAATCATTATGGCGATTGATCATACCCCATATTCAGTACAATTTCTCATGTAACCATTAGTTAAAGGTGGACACATGAATATGGTCTCATATAGGGTTAGAGAACTGGCTTATCAATAAACTGAGACCTTAGTTCTGCAGTAGGCCTATCATCTGAAACATTTCCCTCATAAGTCGTCGATTTACTCGTCGCTAGACCATCTTATCTGAATATGTTTTATCGCAATAGTTATCGTTGTTCACACCTTACAACGAAAGCTCTATTTTACAATTAAACAGGTAATAATTTCAGTACCCATGTTCTTCCTGCGTCTAAAGCACGAGGAAGCTCTTAAAGAGGTCTGAACGTACCGTTAAGGTCTTAATAGATAAATAAAAGGGTTTTCCCTCGGTTAAATAGCCTATACGTTACAATTAGTTGAGAGAAGTTGTGGGTATTATTGTTCTCAATAAGTTTTTCAAATTGTATTGTCAATTTATCTTTAGTGTGTTTCAAATATCTACTTAATGTGCATTTATGTATTTTAAAAGGTGTTATAGAAAATGAATAATAATACCAAATATAGTTTTAATAATTTATACATCGGTCCAGTGAGAGTCTAAACAAACTGTCCAAAAATAAAATGTTGCATATTAAGTATAAGGACACTTTTCAGTTTTAGCGAATTTCCCCTATAGGGAAGAAGCTATTACCGTAGGTCTCATGGTAAGACTTAAGCCCGAGACCATGATAACTTTTTGTTTTGATGTCCCCAGATGTCCAAAACACTATTCGTTCAAATTTATATATATGTATATATATATATATCTATATATATATATATATATATATATATCTATATATATATATATATATATATATATATATATATATATATATATCTATATATGTGTCCGTGAATGCGATAACTTGAGTAAAAAACGTCCGATTTCGATGAAATTTGGCTCAAATGTGTAAACTGACATTTATGACTTTAAGTTCGAAAACCAGAAAAATCGGACCATGGGAAGGGGGGTTTATGGGGGTTTTAAATTTTCCAAAAATCAGTTTTTTGCATTTTTTACCCTACAATTTTTAAAACACTTAATTTTGGTTTAGACCAAGTTATAGAGCTTAAAAAACAAATAATATGGTATTTTGAATTATTAACCTAGGTTAAGTGGTTGCGGAAAAAATCCAAAAAAACATGCTCATAAAATCTCCCATGTTAATCTTATGGGAAAAAGGTTTTTGGCTTTTCCTCAGTTAATTTTACTTTAAACTTCACATTTTCTTTTACCAATCACTTCAGCTCCACAAAACAATCATTTTGGTGTTTAAATTGTGATTCTACGTCAAACCGTTGCAGAGATATTCAAAGTGCTAAACACAGTACGTTGTCCAATGTTATCCTTATGGAGAATAAATAAAATTTGACATCTTGATTATTTATGAATGTATATTGATGAAATTTGGTATGTGGCTTCATGTTGTACTGGTATATTGATAATTGCACACAAAATAAATGTTTTGTTGATTGTCCCCGTAGCAGCTAACCTGCATACTCAGCCCTAATGTTATTCTTATGGAGAATAAGTAAAGTTTTATATCTCCCTTAATTATGAACATAAATTAATAAAACATGGTAAGTAGCTTCACCTGGTTCAGTTGTATTGATAATTGCATAAAAACTCATTTCTTATCTTCCTCGTTGCAGCAAACCTGCGTACTCAGTCCTAATGTTATTCTTATGGGGAGTAAATAAAATGTAATAAATCACTTATTTATGAATGTATTTTTGTCAAAATTGGTGAGTGGCTTTATGTACTAGTGAGAAACATATCAATGCATTGGAAATTCGCTGAGTACGCAGGTTTGCTGCGACGGGGGGTATTTATTTTTCTAAAACTTAGCCATGGATTATTATTCTTCTTTCAAATTTTACGATACAACAAATTTAGAGTTTCTTTTTAATGTAGATTTTGTTAGTAACGAAACAGTATTTGTATGGAAAAATGTAGGTAGTGTCCAAAAAAATGTAGCGAAAAAATTAAAGATGTAAATATTTGTTGTTTATGCAATTAATAATAATAATAATAATATATATATATATAAGTATCACATAGGCTTCTCATTTATTCGTAATGTCTCGGTGTATTATTTTTTACGTACGACTTCTTTTAGTTGGTCACTTCCGTTAAAAATATAAACTTTTGTAATTTTAATTTTGCAGTTTTTTTTGTTTTTCAGTAATATAAATAAAGGGTATTAAATCCGAGATTTGTAAACCATCAAGTGTATTATTAAATTATTAATACAACTGTCAAATCTTTATTTCTCTATACAAGCATATTTCCAACAAAATATAATAATTAGTTCCTAAAGAGTTTTTAACAAAATATATGTATAAGTTATGCTAACTGAAAGTTATATAAGTTATGTATAATTTTCTTTTTGAACCGTAAACTCAGTGAGAGTTTTATTTCGGGAGTGATCGCTGTGATTCAATCGGACTGACCAACTATCAACAGGCGAACCCAAGCTCTCCTTAAATAACAATCAATGACAAGTTTAAATACTTTGTATATTGAAGCTTAACCCTTGCAATCCTGAAGAGATAACAAACTTTTCTTGTTTACATATTGACAATACTAACTTATACGCAATGTAATACAGCACTAATATGAGAAAAGAATTATAAAGATATGTGCGGGATGTAACCATTAGTTAAAGGTGGACACATGAATATGGTCTCATTCAGGGTGAGAGAACTGGCTTATCAATAAACTGAGAACTTAGTTCCACAGTAGGCCTATCATCTAAAACATTTTCCTCATAAGTCCTCGATTTACTCGTCACTAGACCATCTTATTTGAATATGTTTTATCGCAATAGTTATCGTTGTTCACACCTTACAACGAAAGCATCTATTCTACAATTCAACAGGTTATTATTTAAGTACCCTTTTTCTTCCTGCGTCTATAGCACGAGGAAGCTGCTAAAGAGGTCTGAAGTTATCGTTAAGGTCTTCAGAGATAAATAAAAAGTTTTTCCCTGGGTTAAATAGCCTATATGTTACAATTAATTGAGAGAAGTTGTGGGTATTATTGATCTCAAAAAGGTTTTAAAATTGTATTGCCAATTTATCTTTATAGTGTGTTTCAAATATCTACATGATATGCATTTATGTAGTTCAAACGGTGTTATAGAAAATGAGCAATAATACTAAATATAGTTTTTATAATTCATACATCGATCGGTCCATTGAGAGTCTAAACAAACTGTTCAAAATGAAAATGTTGCGTATTAAGTATAAGAACACTTAACAGTTCTTATTTTCTAAATCCAAGCCATGGTTTTACGATCAATATTCTTCTTTAAAATTGTACGATACAGAAAACTTAGAGTTTCTTTTTAATGCAGATTTTGTTAATACCAAAACAGTTTTAATGTGGAAAAATATACGTAGTTTCAAAAAAAATAATGTCGTGAAAAAATAAAGATGTCAATATTTAGTTGTTTATGCCATTATTAATTTTAATAATATATATATTTATTTATTTATCAATAATTTATGAATAATTATATTTATATAATTATATGTTACGGTATATATATATTATATGAATATATAATTATTAATAATATTATGGTAGGATTTGCCAACAATAGCGTTTGATGGCCCAACGTCGGCTATGGTTGGATTTACCAACGTGGGCTAGCCAACGATTAGTTCGTTGGCCCAACCGTGTTAATGCCAACCGACCATTTCCCTACCATATCCTACAATGCGACGATGGCCCAACGATGTGAGCTGCGGGGGCTCTCGCTTAGGTAGGTGACCTTTTGTTCTAGTTTTGTTTGTATTAAGCTTTTCTGTGGTGCGGGCCCATAGACGCACGCCTATATAGCCTATTCTTAAATCCGGCCCTGACGAGAGCAGACGGGGCAGAGAAGAAAATGTTGGTCGACCTTATAGATTTATCTTGTTTAGCCCAGACGAGAGCTACTAGATATATTAACCTCAATGAGTAGCCTAGGTAAGCAGTGTTTGTCCAAGTTAGAAAGGTTCGTAATATTGACTATGATAAAAATATTAAAATGCTGTGAAGGCTCAATTCTGAGTGCAGTATTCATTTGTCGTTGGGTTGTGAATAACTATGGTTTTAAAAATTGGTCGACCCTACAGATAGTAACAAGACGATTGATTAGATAGTTTTATAAACAAATCTAAACAAATACAAATTACATAACACTATACACCTATTATTAATGTTTCTAATCCACCCCTTTCGAAGCATCTCAAACTGTTAATAGTACGTGTTATTTTGATCCCTAACTTATATCCGATCTATTTCATTTTGAGAACTTGATTTTAATAAAATAATATAAATCTATGTATAATTAGGACCTGCATGTCCCTAGGTGCAAGCGGCAGTGTGAGCCCTTCCCGCCCTTGTCAGCTAGCTGCCGACCTTTTGTGTGGTATTTGTGATTTGTCTGGTGCGGGCCCCTGGGTTTGCGTCTATGTGGCCTTTGCTTAAATCCCACCCGGACTCTTAGACATTTTGGTATTACTTAGTCTTATGAAATTTACGTTATAATTTGGATTTTGCATTTGTTACAATTAATCAATTAACCAGTTGCATGATGTTTTGTTATTCTTGCCTTTAACGTATAGTAATGTAAAGCTACTAAATATTATATAGGTCATCCAGAACAACTAAATGATTCCGGTCGTAGTGATAACTAGATTACCTACTTTAAATATTATAACTGTTGTCAGCTTCTCGTTAACTATATCAGACAATCAGACCTAAGGGAAAAGTCGAAGCGTTGACAAAATGTTATATTTCCTAATACTCTAAAGTTAATGTATCCTTATAATTTTGCCCTGGTCGATTAAATTGATTGAAATAAAGTAATTCAAGTTTATAAAGACATAAGTGAATGTGAAAATATCTCTATTTTAACGAAATATAAGATACTTGATGCACATTTCTCTTGAGAAATTGAGGTTATGTTACATAGACAATACATTAAGGTAAACTTCACACAGTATCTGCATAACATTCTGCACTATTTTGATATATGTTTTCTACGTTAGATAAGTAAACCGTAGATGTAGATTATATGTTATAACCTAAAACAGTTTGGACGGCTCAGCAATCAAAGATAGGCAACAGAAAATCACCCCCTCCACACACCACATAAAGCCTTACAAACGCTATCCAAACAAATAGTTAAAACGCACATAAACAATCACATTATCTCATCATCAAAAACATGCATAAACCAATCACACAGACTGAAGCCTTATTGTACTTAAAACGTAACCACGTAACGTACCTTAATATCGTCTGTTTTTTCCCTAGGTTAGGTTTGAATATGAGGTTTTCTTGGGTCTGAAATTTAATGTTTTTGTTAAAGAAAATACAGCTATACTTTAAATAATATGTTTTTATTAAATATCAATAAATTTAATTTATTACAATTAAGTAGGACTATTACATCGCTATCTAGGGTTTAAGCATTATTCTAATTACTTATATACCGTACCGTAATATTGCAAGTCTGATAATTGTTATGTAAATTTTGTATATTTCTAGGTTTTGTTATATAAGCCTATTGTCAAATGTTGCTACTAATTGATTGTTTTATATGAGAAATTAAATAACAACATTTAATTGTAAAATGCCTTTCTATAGCTTAAATCGGGTATCCCGCTAGGATATCGGGGCCAAATTCCCTAAAAGGTGTACGTATGATAATATTTATGATTTATGATTTATGAGTTTGGAAGAAAATTTAGGAAAACTTATTGTAACAACATTTCCCCTTGTGTTTAGATAAGCAGTATATGTTAAAACAAGCTTGCGTTTTAGTTAGCTGGTCGTTAACCATGTTAAACCTGGTGGGTCTTTCATCGTTTGTTGTAAAACCTGCTGCAGTTAACTACGGGTTATTGATTCAGCATTTTACCTTTATTTTATAAAGTTTAATGAGGAACGTATTTATTACGTTTACTTATGGGTTTGTTAATTTTAATTGTTTTATTTAAGTAACCTAAACATAGTTAAGATACTAAATCTGATGGAGGATTCTACATGACAGCGGTGGGCTATTGCCAGGCGCTAATGTAAGGGGCGGTGGTAGTTGAGCTGTTTGGCTCACCGTTAGCTTAGTTTATAATTTGTCGGTTTGAGTAAAATGTACTGTAGAATTTTTAGTTTTAGAGAAAATTAGTAATATTAAATGCATGGAGAAATTATTATATAATAATCCTTTTATAAATTAAAAAAGTTACACTGTAAACTATTCTACAGACGTTTGAATTACTCAATTACAAAAATAATTGTAAATTTAAATTATAAATGTCTGAGAAGTGATTTTCAAAGTCTATTTAGTTGAGGCTAGTTTTCTTAGACGGGAAAATTTAACTTTTTTATGTTACCTGTAGACTAATAAATAAACAGTATTATTAAATAATGGCAATAATTTACGTTATTTCAGTTATTCTTAATCAGTTTACCTGAGATAACTAAAGTAATGTTTTTGAAATAAAAATTAATATACTACCTATGTAAATTTGCCTGTATTTTAAAAGTTATTAATGTGATTATTAGTTTCTTATAACTTATTTTAGCGAATTTCCCCTATAGGGAAGAAGCTATTACCGTAGTCGGCATGGTAAGACCTAGGCCCGGGACCATGATAACTTTTCGTTTTGAGGTCCCCAGACCCCAAAAATACCATTCGTTCGAAACTATATATAAATATATATATATATATATATATATATATATATGTGTGTGTGTGTGTGTGTGTGTGTGTGTGTGTCCGTGAGCACGATAACTCTCATAAAAATTATCCGATTTTGATGAAATTTGGTATAAACGTGTAAAGCAACATTTATGACTTTAAGTTCGAAAACCAGCCAGATCGCTCCATCCAAAGGGGTATTTTGGGGGGGTTTTGTACCCCAAAAATGGGTTTTTCGAATTTTGTACATATAATTTTGGAAATAGTCAAATTTTAGTTCTTTCCATTGGATTCAGCTTAAAAAAACACACAATTTGGTATTTTGATCATTTCTCTACGTCAATTGGTTACCGAGATATTGAAAGTACTAAACACAGTACGTTGTCTAATGTTATTCTTATGGAGGAAAAGAAGAATTTTATATCTCGCTTATTTATGAACGTATACTGACGAAACTTGGTATACGGCTTCATCTGGTTGTGGACCATTGATATTTGCTCAAAAAAAAATTTTTTTCCAAAGGCTCCCGTAGCAGCAAACCTGCGTACTCAGCCACATGTTATTCTTATGGAGAATAAGTAACGTGTTATCTCCCTTAATTATGAAAATAAATTAATGAAATTTGGTATGTGGCTTTACCTACATGATTTATATTTATATTTGTATAAAACCCCATTTTTTGTGTTCCTTGCTTCAGCAAACCTGCATACTCAGCCGCTATGTTATTCTTATGGAGAATAATTAAAATGTCATAAATCGTTTGTTTATGAATGTATATTGTTGAAACTTGGTATGTGGCTTTATGTGGTATTAAGATACATATATATATGCATTGGAAATTCGCTGAGTACGCAGGTTTGCTGCTACGGGGGTATTTGACATTTAACATTTAACAGGTGTAAACAAGGTAATTCCAAATTGCAGCTTGTTGTTCTACGTGGATTGAGAATTGGGTTGATTAGTTTAGTTAGATAGTCCTAATTTCACCAAACAAAACATTGCAAAGGTTTAGGAGAAGGATTGTTCAAACTCTTTATTCAAAAACCCACCAATCATTCATGGGATCACTAAAAGATTTGGCATAGTATAATCTCTGTTTAAAATGATAATTTAGAATGATGTAATCAAATTGGAAATCCGCTGTAACAAGTTTGAAAGTGTTATAATTATAAATAACAAACTTCCCTATATACCTTAAAGTTATAAGAACATCCCTAATATGAACACAGTCATGACCGCAACGAGCAAACAAAATTACACGTTAAAAATATAAACAAATGTTATTTAACACTAATTTTAAAATACAAATTGCTTTCACGTGCTTTAAATTGTGAGATATATATGTTGCTGTTAAACACAAAGTATTAGGATACAACATTTATTTTTACTACTCATAAAATTTACGTAATCATTGAAAATAAAAAAAAAATGTTTTTGATGTTTTAATTTTTGTTCTGTGTAAAACTATAAATATTTTAATAGTACTATTGTAAAGGTGTCTTTATAGTCATTAATCATGTGTTTGTAGGACGTATAATTGTTATGTTATGTACATAGAAATTTACAAAATGTATACGTTTTACGTACCGTATGTAGAAATAAGCCTAACATTTAATCACAACGTAACTAATATTTTATATAGTTGTAATGTGTTGTATTTATTTTATATAACATATATTTTAAAGTATTGACCATGCATTTAAAATATGAGCATATTACAAACATTTATCTATAATTAATACTTTATTTTTCTTTTAGAATAAGCGAGTTTTCCACTCAAAAAACATTTTATACTTGTTAGAGGAATTGTAAAGTCATTTAGGCAATAGTTTGAATGAGATATATATATAACAAATAAGATATACAATGGTAAACCGACTTATGCTGCAATATTCAGTTAAACAAATTATATTTGTCCGCTTTTTAACGTTTTGGACCACTGTGCGGCGTGGCGTATCGGGGTGAGTGGAGAGTGTAGAGGGAACTGGCGCGGCGTGTGGGACGGAGATGGTGATGGTGCGGTGGAGGGGCAGCCGAGAAGGGTACTTCCGATGGTAGGCGTACCGCAGACAACCGCGACTCTGGTGACACCAAGTGGCTGGTCTACCAACTACGTACCTCTTTACAGTACAGCGTCAGACCTCTGTCTGTACGTTGTCTGTGATAAAATAAACTACAAAAGTTTTAGTTCTAGCTAAATTTAGATATATTAAACATATTCAGAAATGACGGCATAATCATCCTTGTATAAATTTAAAAGAATTTAAAGGAATATGTTATACAGAATTTGCAATTACTTTAAACATAAATTGTATATTTCAATTAGAGATTTCGAGTATTGATTTTCTAAGTTCAGTCGAGTCAATTTTTTTAAGACGAAAATAATTGACTATTTTCTATACGACCGGTATACAGTACACAATATTTTTAAATAATTAATAATTTCCGTTATTTAAGCTAAGCTAAATCAGTTTACCTGAGATTATAAAAGTTATTTTTGTCAAATTAAAAACATGTACAGTATATAAAACCACAAAAATTAAATGCAGGAAACCTCACATGAACCTGAAGGCCTAGTTCAAAGTTATTATTGTTAATATTAGTATTGGCGTATTGCTTATTTGTAAATATATTTTTATGAAATTTGGTAAGTGGTTTTATGTGGTTTATTCACATGACATGCACTGAAAATTCGCTGAGTACGCAGCTTTTCTGTGACCGGGGTTAAATGTTTAAGTTTTTATCATCATACACGACTTGTTTGTACATCGTTTGTTAGAAGAGATCTTAACTAGAAGAGATATAGTTTAAATTCAGTTAAAACATTAAATAACTCAAAACATGGTTTGAAAAAGCCTCAATTTTAAGATATAATACAAACAACCCATAGGGTCCTTGTTATTTATGGCATTCACAAAGGTAAAAATGCCCTTGCAAAAATTAAATAAAAGATAAGATAGCATAAGATAACATAAGGCAAACATAAAATAACAACAAGGCAAAACGTTTCCATTCATAAAACCACTCAACCCCACACTCCCAAAAAAAATCATCTATCTATGACACGTACATAAAAACGATACAATTGTACAGTTAGCAGCTCCTTACTTTACACTTACAGTTTCTTGGTTTGGTTTTTATAATCGTATATGACAGGATCATGGTCTAATACTAGAAACAGTTTAGAAATAAAATACACTTACACAGAATACCGTGTTAACAAAGTTAATTGAAATTAATTACAGTACCAGACTTCAATTTAAAATAACACCATTTAGTAGGGATTATGTTTCCTTTGGCTCCTTTGGCTTTAAATTTACAATGTGTGAAATATAATATATTCTTCTTTACATAGGTAGTTTCCATATTGGTTATACAGGGTGTTTATGAAACCCCTGGTCCCCTTTTTTGGAATTGTTCCTTAGGTTGAGACAATCATAAAACATCGAATAAACATGTGTCTAAAATGCCTAGTTTTCCGTCTGTCGGTCTGTTTTTGATTTTCACACATTATTTAATAACTTGAGTATTATTTGAGATAGAAACTTAAAACTCGACAAACATGTGTATCTTAGTAAACTAGGAATACGCTCATTCTTCACGTATGAGGATGATCGGACCTTTAGTAATCCCAAAGTTTAATATATTCTGTAGAAATGATGAGAAACTTGTCACGCAATATCTTTCCGACAATACAACAAATTCTCTTAACAGGAAAGAAATTATTACTTTAGTGCTCATGGCAGTTTCGAATTCCGAGTCACTCACAAAGTTCCATTTAAGGACTTCATGTATATCAAACACTTTCTAGATGCAGTGAGTACAAGTGCAGGCATGTCTTTGAGTACTGTAATTTAGTACGCGAATACTTTGTACTTGAGTATAAACATCATTTGCGTTTATGCAAGAGGCATGGAGGTGCCCGCACTGTGGCGGGAAATTGCAGCTTACTTGGCCGCGAAGGATAAATTTGGATTTTTCAATACTTCAAATGTTATTTTAGTGATGTAGGAAGAATAACCTCCTAAACTTCCTAAATTGTATTGTGTGTTACAATTATAGAGAAATGTTATATTATAGAGAAATGTATCGTTTCAAAATCAAGTAATAAAGACTAACATAAGTTGTGAAGAGGAGATTTGATTGGTTAACATATTTGTTGCCATGATGGAGACCGGAGGGTATAGAGAGTCAAAATGGCAGTCCGTATGTAAGCACAGATTTTTACCCAGGCGAGACCTCTATAGATATATACCTCGTTGGATGAGATAGGATTTGCTATTTAAAAATAACGTAACATAACCTAACCTAACAGCCGCAGCACACTGTACAAGATGGGTAGTAAAAACAAACAATACCATTTCACCATCGGAGGTCACTCTTACTACTTTTGGCAACAAATTAATAAGTAATACGCTATGATTGGCGCCATTCTGTACTATTTGTATTGCAATGAATAAAGATGATTTGATTTGATGTACAATATGGACAAAATAGCTAGGATAAACTGAAAAATACTCATTCCGTTGTATTATCAAAATAAAATTATCAAGTACTTGAACCGCTTATGAAACTCAAGACTCTACTGTAGGCTTAGATTACCTAGGAGTACGCTCTTTTACCGCGTAAGAGGCTGAGATCACAGTTAATAATTTAAAAAAATGTTTCAATTCACAATACACACCATAGGCCCCCATTGTAACTGCAGCTTGACAATGCCGTTCAAATATAGAACATGAGAAACAAACAATGAGGTCTGAAATCAGTCAATCAGATCAAAAGTGCATTTGAAGTAGTTGTTACTCACCCCTCACTGGGGGCTGTATCACCTAGACCTCCTTTATTATATTAGTTGAAGATTTTGTTGGAAGTACAAAATTTTGATGACAATGTAGGACCACAATCAGTCAAACCAAGTTTTATTTACTATTTGGTGTACACTGGAGGGCTATAGACATCCCAGGACCCACACTGTTATTTTATTGTAGCTTAATATTGATGTTAAATATATCTAAATCTAGAAGTTGATGTGTACAGTATGTTTTAAAATCAGTCAATCGGTCTTAAACGCCTAAACAGTTAAAACTCGAAAGAGGTTTTAATGTAGCACTTTGGTCTTTCTGGGAGGCTATGCCCCCAGGCTCTCATTGTTATTGTAGCTTGATATTGTTGTTCAAATGGGAGCGGCTCTATTACACATCATATCGATGGACCATGGACCCTCTTGTAAAAATTAAAAAAATACAAGAGGGTCTATGGCCCATCGAACCGTTTAAGTGAATAAAAGTTATATTTACTATTTGGGTCGATGGACCATCGACCCACAATGAGTTCTTTTTAACATATACAAATTCGGTCTGATGTACCATCGACCCTATAAATTATTATTTTAAAAAAATGGGCCCCCTATATTTCTAGTTGTCAAATAAATTAAGTGGCTCTATTACACATCACATCGATGGACCATAGACCCTCTAACATTTATAAAATAGGAATGGTTCGATGGTCCAACGACATCATCTATAATACCCACTTAAACCTTCACCCAAAATGCCTTCACTTAAATGTTTTATTTATTTGATGTAGGTTCGATGGGCCATCGAATCATCTAGCTTTAATCTATAAAAACTAATTCCAATTTCCAACCAGAGCCAATTCTTTATTAAATTATATTATAGAACGCACTAAGGTAATGTTATATCGAACCAAAGCCTATTTTTATTTAAAGTTCGATGGTCCATCGATATGATGTGTAATAGACCCAGTCCTGTTCAAATACATATAAATGCAGAACTTCAAAACAATGATGCTTAAATCATAGATTAAGCATACTCCTTAGGAGATCACCCATCGTAATGGGACAAGCGTACACGGTCTGCTTGTACGTCCAAGGCGACGGCGGAGCTAGTTCGGAACGTCTACGCTGTCGCGCTGCTGCCGCTGCCCTTCCCCTCTCCCCCTTCGGCCGCGCGCCCATCCTGACAGCCCCTCCGCTAACCCCTCTTAAATCTCCCATCTCCCAACCCCCAACACACACACTCCACTGAGGGCACCGACCGAAGCCCGTTACCACGTCCCGCCACCGCCAACGGCCGAGGCGCCTCGCCGAGGTGGTGTACTGCCTGAAACTGCCGCAAGCGTATTTCGATTTTCATAGGAATGTCATGACCCATTCACATTACAATGTTATATTATTATACGCTAGTTATTAACAGGTGAAGACTGAGAAAGAATATGTTCGACCTTGCCTTATAAATCTGATTAATGATTATATTAATTGTTTTTGATTTTTCCCAATAAATTTAATTTATTTTTTATATTTTGCGAACCATAAATTTAAACTTTGGTAGTTGCAACATATTTTAATAATGGATGCTGTTTTTTTTTTTCAAAGCAAGTACCGAGTCCAATGTGGTTGTGAAATCACTGTGATTTATGAAAGTCCAAAATTCATGAAATCTTAATAATCTCAGATGATAATAAATTCACTTTTCCTTAATTATGTCCGCATTGTTGTTCACTGTTTCCTGCTTCATTCCTCATAAGCAATAAGCATAAATTAGTTGTGGTCCAGAAATGTCAAGAAGTCTTTACCATTTATCAGGGGCAGAAAATACGACCGCAAAGTTTGTTATCGGCTGAAAATTGAGTACCAACCTTATTTAATGCCGGAAATGTACTTAATCGCTCAAAAACGGCAATCGGACCGCATTTTCTCGGTAAAAACAAAGCCGGGTCGTGTTTTATATACAAAAGCGAAGTCCGAAACGCATTTTACCGGGCAAAATCAGATATTTGGCCGTGTTTTATCGGTAAAAACATAAATTTTGCCACAACTTGGTGGTAAAAAACTCTTCACTCAAAAACACCAAAATGAGTGAATTTTTTAAGTATAATGGAATGGACCACGTTTTATTGGCCTCAAGTGGCAAGCGAGCCGCATATTATCCACGGAAATAGCAATATAGCCTTGTTTTAGCGCCCGAAAAAAGCAATTGACCGACAAACCCCTTTTGCGATTTGTAGGGCAAAAACATTGACCTCAAAACATTTAAGGGCCGCATTTTATCGGCCGAAAAAGTCTGCGTTTTACAGAAAAAAATTGTTTAAACAAAATAGGCAATTCCACTTCATTCTATTTGCCGAAAACAACCGTTTTCCTAGCATTTTAAAGTCCGAAATCGACGGTCGCAACTTGTTTATTGACCGAAAATGACGACCGAGCTTCAATATATTCCAAAAATCACAATCTAACCGTGATTTATCATAAAAATTGGCAATCGGACCACAATTCCCCAACTAAAAATAAAGCCGGATTCCGTTTTATATTCGTTACACTATTCGTTCAAATTTATATATATGTATATATATGTATGTATATATATTATATATATATATATATATATATATGTGTGTGTGTGTGTGTGTCCGTGAATGCGATAACTTGAGTAAAATACGTCCGATTTCGATGAAATTTGGCTCAAATGTGTAAAGTGACATTTATGACTTTAAGTTCGAAAACCAGAAAAATCGGGCCATGGGAAGGGGGGTTTATGGGGGTTTTAAATTTTCCAAAAATCAGTTTTATGCATTTTTTACCCTAAAATTTTTAAAACACTTAATTTTGGTTTAGACCATGTTATAGAGCTTAAAAAAAAAATAATATGGTATTTTGAATTATTAAGCTAGGTTAAGTGGTTGCGGAGAAAATCCAAAAAAACCTGCTCATAAAATCTCCTATGTTAATCTTATGGGAAAAAGGTTTTTGGCTTTTCCTAAGTTAATTTTAATGTAAACTTCACATTTGCTTTTACCAATCAACTCAGCTCCACAAAACAATCATTTTGGTGTTTAAATTGTGATTCTACGTCCAACCGTTGCAGAGATATTCAAAGTGCTAAACACAGTACGTTGTCCAATGTTATCCTTATGGAGAATAAATAAAATTTGATATCTCCATTATTAATGAATGTATATTGATGAAACTTGGCACGTGGGGTCACGTAGTACTAGTATATTGATATTGGCTCAAACAAATTTTTATATATCGCTAATATATGAATATATTTTTATGAAACTTGGTATGCGGCTTTATATGGTATTAAGACATATATTATGCATTGGAAATTCGCTGAGTACGCAGGTTTGCTGCGACTGGGGTATTTTACGAATACAGTCGGCGATTCGACCCCGATCTATCACCAAAGAACGCCTATTTTTCCGCATCGGATGGATCAAAAACAGGAATTTACTTACATTTAATGGCCCGAAATGACGATCGGCAACGTTTTTTATTGTCTGAAAATGTCAACCAAAACTTGTCTTATTGACTGGGAACGACAGCGAGGTAGAAAACATGTCGGGATAGACCATGCTCGCGCCCATAGTCGGGATAGACCAAAATTCGGTCCGGCTGTGCTCAAGGTCACATCTCAAAGTGTAGGATTCGGCGGTCGCAGCCGCAGTGCTCAGTACAGCGTCTTATGGGTTATTGGCGACGCGTCCTCAGTTAAATGAGGTTTACGGAGCAAGAGATTTTTTTATAGTAAAATGGTTTTTGGAATCGAATTACTGAATAAATTCTTTATCTTTTGGTACTAAATTAAAATGTATTTAACCTCTAATTATGACGTAAAAACACGTGTAAGTTTCAATATTAGCATACAAATCTCGATGTTCACGTACTCAACCTGGATTTTCATAGAAATTAATTAATTAACGACTCAATGACTCCCATATTTTATTTACTCGATACATGAGTCAACTCTTTTCGTGAAAATAACTATATAATAACAACTGTACGGCTTTTAAAGAGGCTTAGTTTTGAATTTTGACACAACAAATTTGATTCCATACGATCGCATTTATAGCTTTGGTAGAAAAGTTTATTCAAAATTAAGTATCTTTCGTATTCGAGTTCCTTGACATGTTCCTCAACTTTTAACGCCAATATGATTTTTATAGGATTGGTTATTACAGTATTGGCTGATGTAGAGGCTTAGTTCTGAGTTTCGACGTAAAACCATAAGTTCATTCATAATTTTGATTAAATATTTAGCTCTCCATGGTTTTTACCTCCCTGGGGAACGACAACCGAGCCGCATGAACGAGAATGGCCAAAAAAGACGTTTTAAAACTAAATTAACGAATTTTCACCGAAATTCCTGTAAAATTATCCGATTTTCCAGGAATTTCCGGTCTGTGAACTCTCTGTAGTAGTATTACAGAAGGCATATGAATCTGACTGACGACGCATCAATCAGACGACAAGTCGAGATGATGCTGCCGGGCAGACGTAGCACTGAAATTGAACCAATTGTAGATATTTTGACTTATTTTCATACGTGGAATCAAATTCTGCGAATCACACCACGCTTTTTTGTGACACCCTGTATATATTTTTTTAATTACACATATTTGCCTGATTAAAATTAAGTTTATTTTTATTATATAGGTAGTCATGAATTCCTTTCATGAAACGTGACAAAAGTGTTTTTAAATAACCCTTAGGCCTATATATGCCATAACAATTTTAAGCAGATACGTTTACTTGATATTTTGTAATAATCGTTTAAATTTGAGATTTACTCACACATTGTAAAAAACACCGATATTTTGCACTGTTTTTCCTTATATAAATTTAAAAAAGCAATGTAAAGATTTGAAACTCCGTAATATAAAATTTGACAATATTTCCGTTCATTTGATAGGTCTCTCGTTAAAATCGGACTGGCCGTTTCGTAGGTGTTATAACGTAAACGTATCTTAAAATCAGCCACAAAATCAATGTGATACGCTATATCGTAAATAAATATTAGATAACAACCTTGCTTTGAATTGATGAGTAAATCACGTTTCATAATAATTACTGATATTCTTTAATTTCAAACCTGTATAATTTCTTAATGTTTCTCAATTTTTTTCAAAAAGAACATAAATTTTATTTGAACTTAATAAAGGTTTTCAAAGTTAATTACTCAAATCACAGAAATTACTTTATTTATTTTAATAATTTTAAATTTTTCGCGGAGTTTTTTTAGCCGGTAAAAGTTCGGCACTACTCTCGAATACGGATTTTTGAGTGTCCATGAGGATTTACTCTCCGCCCCGACGAAATTAAAAGGAAAAAATAATAAATTGTGAAAAAGAATCAAGTGGGATTTTAATAAGGAAATATTGTTTGTTATGAATTCACTGAATCATTGGTAATGAAATATCGGTTATACATACTATACACCTATTACACTAATTTGTAATTATAACTGTAAGAGTATTTTCACAAGCGAACGTAGAACATTTATCAAGGAAGAAGCCGCTTTACGATTTGACGAAAGGAAGGCACGAAGGCGAAGGCACTGGGGCTGGTGGCTGGCGGACGCCCTGCGAGTGCGAGCGAGCCACGGCACTACGGCAGTGTCGCGTCGGCAGCGCCTATCTTTCTCACTCCCTCTCTCTCTATCGCACAAGTACTCCCGCTCTCTCTCGCACACGGATGTCGTATCCCCTACTAGCCCGCGGATCGTTGGTTCCTCACGTGGCCACGAGCTGCGCCACTGCGCTGATGCCGTCGGCACTAATTCTATGCTAGTACTAGAAAATCCCGTAGGAGCACGCCACTGTTCACCCGTCTTCGTCTGACAACTTGCCCATGCAATATCTCCTAAGGAGTATGCTTAATCTATGCTTAAATCTGTCAATCCGCTTTAAAAAAGATGAAATTGCCTTATTATTTTTAAAAAAGGAAAAGTAGTATCTGATGTTATTAAATATAATATAGGAACTAAAACTCTTTGGCCCACTTGGTTTGCCAGTGATTGTTTCAAGGTCCAACATTTATTATATATATTTATGATTACGTGAAAGGTTCAGTTTAATAGTCCCCTGTGTAGCATTTAAGTTCCCAAAAAAATTATGATCGCATCCTTTTTAAGCAAAGGGGTATTATGATTATTCTTATGTTTAATAATATTTACTACTGTACCTCAAGTTTAATTTATGACAATTGTTTTGCTGTAAAATAATATACAGGGAATTAACTTAGATCAAACAATTTGTATAACAAAATATAATAATGACTTTTCCTTCCATTGTTAAGATATATTGTCAAAGTTTACACATGTAAAAAAATAGTTTAAAATAGTTATGAACATAGTAAACAAATGTCATAATTGGCCTTGAAGGAAGAGTACTGTGATCCATTAAAACATAAATTATTAACATTTCTGGTAAATAGTCCAACTAAATTTGACTGGGATGTTAAATAGGAGCAGCTCTTAAGGCGATAAATTTGAAAAGTATTTTTTCAAAGAGAAAATCATATTGAGTGAAAATAAAAGTATGGTACCAATAAACCTCTCTAGGACAGGACCTTCGATTGAAGACCAAAACTATTGAAATTGATCCAGTCGTTTTTGATAGTGGATTTACAAAAGGAATGTTGTTGAGATTTATCATTTGGTATTAAGAACAAAAAATCTCAACTAAAGAAAGGTATTATGACATGAGCGCGGATCAAAACTATAAATTTAATACAAAAACTGTTTATATTTTGGCCCAGTAGTTTTTGCTAGTGGATATATACAAGTGATTTGTTGAAAATTGAACACGATCTGTTATGGGAACTATTAACTAAGTAGTTTTGCACCAAAAGATCACATAATAAAAAGTAGTTGACATAACTATATGCCAAAACCTTCATGATAGACCCCCTACTAAATCCGTTAAAACTGGATCAGTAGTTTTTTCCAAAATAGGACCGCTAGATTCATGTAAGGAATTTTGTTGAAATGTTAACCGGGCTGTTACGAATGCTCAAGTAATTAAATTAATTTTGTATCGAGAAAAATATTTTAACAAAAGAATAATAATAATAGACTAATAATTTTTATTCTGTGCCAATGTTTAATAATTTATACTGGAATTTACAACAAAATATTAAATTTATGGGGAAATCTTTAAACCAGGTAAGGTAGGCCTGAGTCGTATCTTTCCCTTTCTGGCGGGGTATGACCCTTTTTTGGGAACCATTCCAGCATTTGCCTAAATGAAACCGTTCAAACTCTTCTCAGAATGGCCGGCCAATGATGAAACCCAAGCCTCCCAAATGTGAGGTGCAATAATCGTACTGGTACCTCACTCAAATGGAAGAGAAAAACTGGATGTTGCAAACAATAGTGCAACATCTTGCATAAACAGGCGCCGCTTCTTATCGCTGCCCAGTCTTGTTTAACTTATTTTTCATATTCAAATATATAACTTGCCGTACTTGATATTAGTATGTGTATGTAAATATAACATCGACAAATTTTTAAAAGCAATCAAAATTCATTTACAAACCACCACAGCGCCGTGCGGAGTTATATTAGGTTAGATTAAAATACACTAATAGCTTGTAGGCCTTCAGTTCACAACAGATTGTTAGGTCATTTGGTTAACTACCGACTATCGTTTATGAATTATAAATTATCGTAGTAGTTTGGACGTAGTCGACCAGCGTTTAGACGATCCACTGCTTGCTGAAGTGTAACTTTCTCATCATTCGACATGCTACGGTAGACCAGTGGATACAGCATTGAACTCACGATCATGCGGTCTCCTGATCAAATCTTACTTTTGTAAATTACTTTTGAAGTTTAAATTTTTTAATTTTATTTTGTTTTGTTAGGCTATCTGGCTTGTAGAGGCTACAGCCTCTAACCTTCTGTTGATGTTTTATAGAGTGTAATTTGTACTGGATAATAAATCAACACTTATATTTATATTTCACATATGATTATCTTATAAATATATTATAATTATCTTATCTATATTATAAATAGTTACAGCTGATCAATAGTTAATTTTAAACTTTAGAAATTTTTTTGTAATTTAAGGTCCTATTTAAAGAAAATAAGGCCAATAAGTCAAAGTTAGGCAATCAAATGTATCCCGTCCCATTTTCTATAATTGTTCCAAGTTTCAGCCTTCTAGGTCGTACGATAGCCTCAGAAACATGCAAAAAGACAGGAATTTAAAATTTTTCTAATATTTTCATTACCCAATTATACATTCAGATAGGTAGGGCCTACTTCAGTAACTATATAACCTAATCTCAGAGCGCTGTATTAGCTTGTGCCATTACTTCAATTGCTTTTAATTTATTTTTACAGTACATAGACTACTAATATCATTAATATAAGCCTGCCATAAGAAGCCAACATTACCAAATGTTTTAATGAACTGTATACAAATTGTAATTTTAAATAAAGAAGTATCATAACGCTTTACAAACAATAGTTTCTGGAAACAAGATTACATTTTTTTTAGAAAGGCGTTTTCCAAACATTTTTAATGACTTAAACATGCATGATACTACCCAGTTATATCTTACCAATCTAATCATGGTATAATTCTGGAGTAATGGGGTGCAGGACATAATGTTTAGGAATCTTTCACACGAGCAACCTTTTCCCGCAGCAAGTTTTCCCCGCTGGGATAAATTGAGTCAAATGAGAGCTTTCACATACCTAGAGTGATTTTTTGCCGCGCGGGTCAAATCCACCCAGTGGCTCTAAAATCACCCGCTGGTTTCTACATCTATTTTTTGGCCGCGCGGGGAAAAACGCTCCTCTCCAATTGCAAATCATTGATTCAGATGCACGTTTTCACGCGAGTGGGAAAAAACCGCTCTCCTCAACGGTGTTTGTTGAGTCAGTGTATTGTTTTCCAACATGGATGGTTGTGGTCCACGTTTTCCAGATGTAATTGTGTATTAGCAAATTTCCCTTATAGGGAAGAAGCTATTACCGTAGGTGGCATGGTAAGAGTTGAAGCCCGAGACCATAACTTTTCGTTATGAGGTACCCAGATGTCAAATACCCCCGTCGCAGCAAACCTGCATACTCAGCGAATTTCCAATGAATATATAACATAACACATTAAAACACTTAACAGGATTCATAATAAATATATTCACAAACAAGCAATATTTAAAAATTAATTATTCTCCATAAGAATAACATTGAGGATGAGTACGCAGGTTTGCTGCAACAAGGCACAAAACATAATGGGTTTTTATGCAGATATCAATAGAACTCATCTTAGTGAAGTCACATACCAAGTTTCATCCATATACATTCATAAATAAGTGATATGTAACATTTTAAGTATTTTCCATAAGAATAACCTAGGGACCAAGTACCTAGGTTTGCTGCTACAGGAACCATAGGAGAAAAATTGTTTTTTGTGGAAACAACAACAAACCACAACCAGATGAAGCCATATACCAAATTTCGTCAGTTTATGTTCATAAATAAGCGAGATATACAATTTTTCTTTTTCTCCATAAGAATAACATTAGACAACGTACTGTGTTTAGCACTTTCAATATCTCGGTAACCTATTGACGTAGAGCAATGATCAAAATACCAAATTGTTTGCTTTTTTTACGGTGAATTCAATGGGATGAATTAAAATTTGATTTAAATAAAAGTTACATGTGAAAAACCCAAAAAACACTTTTTTGGGGTACAAAACCCCCCTTCGGATGGTGCGATTCATCTGGTTTTCGAACTCGTTCAAATAAATGGTACTTTACACATTTGTACTAAATTTCATTAAGACCGGACCTTTTTTACGAGAGTTATCGTGCTTACGGACACACATATATATATATATATATATATTTATATATATATATATATATATATATATATATATATATATAAATATATATATATACATATATAAAAATTTGAACGAATGGTGTTTTTGCCATCTGGGGACCTCAAAATGAAAGGTTATCATGGTCTCGGGCTTAAGTCTTACCATGAGACCTACGGTAATAGCTTCTTCCCTATAGGGGAAATTCGCTAAAAACACCAATAGTTCAAATTTGTATATATGTATATATACATACATAAATAATATGTATATATACATACATATATATATATATATATATATATATATATATATATATATGTGTGTGTGTGTGTGTCCATTAACACGATAACATGAGTAAATAAGTCTGATTTTGATGAAATTTGGCTCAAATGTGTAAAGTGATATTCATGACATTTAAGTTTGAAAACCAGAAAAACGGACCATAGGAAGGGGGGGTTTATGGGGGTTTACAATTTTCCAAAAATAATGTTTTTGCATTTTTCACCCAACAATTTTTAAAATACTTAATTTTGGTTTTGACCATTTTATAGAGCTTAAAAAAAACAAATAATATAATATTTTGAATCATTATCCTAGGTTAAGTGGTTGCGGAGAAAATCTAAAAAATGTGTTCATAAAATCTCCCATGTTAATCTTATGGGAAAAAGGTTTTTAGTTTTTCCTCAGCTCATTTTAATGTCAACTTCTCATTTACTTTTACCAATCGGTTCAGCTCTACAAAACAATCATTTTGGTGTTTAAATTGTGATTCTATGTCCAACCATTGCAGAGATATTCAAAGTGCTAAACACAGTTCGTTGCCCAATGTTATCCTTAAGGAGAATAATTCAAATTTTATTTCGGGTTATTTATGAATGTATGTTGATGAAACTTGGCATGTGCCTTCACTTAGTACTGGTCTATTGATATTTGCACAAAAAAAATTTGTTGCCGATTTCCCCTACAGCAGCAATCCTGCATACTCAGCCCCCATGTTATTCTTATGGAGAATAAGTAAAATGTAATGTCTCCCTTAATTATGAGCATAAATGAATAAAACTTGGTATGCAGCCTTGACCGGTACAGTTGTATATGTAATTGCATAAAAACACATATTTTATGTTCCTTGTTGCAGCAAACCTGCGTACTCAGCTTTCAATGTTATTCTTACGGAGAATAAATAAAATGCTATATATAATTTATTTGTGTAGTTTTATGAAACTTTGTGAGTGGCTCTATGTGGTAGTGAGAAACATATACATGCATTGGAAATTCGCTGAGTATGCAAGTTTGCTGCTCCAGGGGTATTTGTGATTATGTCATATCGTGTTAAAATCAATTCCATGACAACATTTAAATTTTTGTTTACCTGTTAACATTTTGAAAAAGTAAATCATTATAATTCAGTTACATGTGCCTTTTATACATTGAGTTAAATTAATAAGAAAATGTATTTATGAAATTGAAGATTTTTTCTGAAAACTACAATCATATCGTATAATTAATTAACAATTATTGTATTTATTTTACTTTTATACATCCAAGGATGTCAAATAAAGTTTATTATTATCTTGATATATAAAACAAGTGGTATTAATAACAAGTTTTATAACACGCAAGAACGGCTGAATGAATTTAAAGGAAATTTTGCACACGGATAGTTTATTACCTGGATAAACACATAGGATACTTTTTACCCCGGAAAATGTGAAGGGCTCTACCCCTTTGGCTTTTAAAGTTTACATTTTATTCTTTATGGGAACATGTGTTTATCATTTTCTGTTTTTAATTAATAAGCAGATAATGTTTCGATAAAACAGCTATTTTTGTAAACAGTGTATTTGTCCAAACATGGCATTTAAAAAATTACATTATCATAGTTTTATATTAGGAGTATATCTTAACATAATTGAAAGGCATAAATATATGTTCATTATATAAATACAAAACCTACTTGAATGTCAACTCTCATAATGGAAAAAAATACCCCCGTAGCAGCAAACCTGCGTACTCAGCGAATTTCCAATTGAATTCATATTTATGTATCTTAATACCACATAAAGCCACATACGAAGTTTTATCTATATATATTCATAAATAAACGATTTATGACATTTTAATTATTCTCCATAAGAATAACATGGCGGCTGAGTATGCAGGTTTACTGAAGCAAGGACAAAAAAATGGGGTTTTATACAAATATCAATATAACTCAAGTAGGTAAAGCCACATACCAAATTTTATTAATTTATGTTCATAATTAAGGGAGATAACACGTTACTTATTCTCCATAAGAATAACATGGGGCTGAGTACACAGGTTTGCTGCTACGGGAACTATCAGCCAACAAATTTTTTTAGTGCAAATATCAATAGACCACAACGATATGATCAGTATACAAAGTTTCACCAGGATAAGTTGGTAAATAAGCAAGATATACAATTTTTCTTATTCTCCATAAGAATAACATTGGACAACGTACTGTGTTTGTCACTTTCAATATCTCTGTAACCATTTGACGTAGAGCAATGATCAAAACACCAAATAATTATGTGTCTTTTTAAGCTGATTCCAATGGAAAAAACTAAAGTTAGACTTTTCCAAAAATGTTATGTAAAAAACTAAAAAAAACATTTTTGGGGTACAAAACCCCCCCAAAATACCCCTTTGGATAGGTCAATCTGTCTGGTTTTCGAACTTAGAGTCATAAATGCTGCTTTACAGGTTTATGCCAAATTTCGTCAAAATCTGATTATTTTTACGAGAGTTATCGTGCTCACGGACACATATCTTTTTTTTTATATATATATATATATATAGAGTTTTGAACGCATGGTGTTTTTGGCATCTGGGAACGTCAAAACGAAAAGTTATCATGGTCCCGGGCCTAGGTCTTACCATGCCGACTACGGTAATAGCTTCTTCCCTATAGGGGAAATTCGCTAAAAACTACTTGAATGGCAACTCAAACTCTTTTTTCGATAGGCGAGTGAACTTAGCGAACGAGCTCATCCGGGAGGCGAGTGAGCAAGCTCATATTGAAAATGAACGAGTATTTGACATAAAACAAATTCAATGACATTAGGACAGGACAACGTCTGTCGGGCCAGCTACTTATTTAATAAACTATAGTTGACAAATTATATTGCATTGCCAATTGAAAAGTTATTCAGCATTTATTTTTCATTGAAACCCCAATTAAGTCTTACAATTATTAAAATTGGTTGTTTAGTTTACAAACCATTTACCTTAAGATAATTAACAGCCAATTTTTCACAAGGAGATATTGCAGATCTCATGATGGTGTTTGAGTTCTGGAGTTTCTCGTACTAAAAATTAATTAAAACTTGATATAGGAGTACAAAAAATAATTGTTTTTATTCTTGGGCAAACTCGCAAAATTTAATGCAGAGACTCATTCACGTAGATGTGAACTAATGAGCCTGGGTCGGGAGGCACGGACGGACATACGATAGGTACCACCAGTCTCCTCTTAGCTTTTGTGCTGTGCGTATTATGAAAACAACTGTATGTTAAGTAAAAGAGAAATTGTTGAAGTCTAATGTTAGTGTAGCAGAAGAAGAAGAAAAGTCAAGAAGTCGAGGAAAACCCAGGTTTTGAATCCACAAAATAAATAAAAAAAAGATCTTGGGAGGGTTTCACACTATATTTTCTGACTTGATTAAAGATGAATGCAAGTTCTTCCCACCAAAACTTTTAAAAACTTTTACATGTTGTGAATTTGGAACTGCCGACCAACATAAGAGAACTAATAGGCCTTAGGGGATGATTCATTGGTGGATAACATTGATTAGGATGTCCTAGAAATCTAGAAATTATTTTGTTTCTCGCAGTTAACGTAGACGGCGGAAGGTGAGGGTCCTCCTGCCCAGGCCATGACGGCCTAGTGCGGGCATAAATAGGCAAATCAATGCTAACCATTTTTTAAAATCCTGTAACTACCATCTGTCCGTGCCGTCCCAACCCAGTACGCACTACGCTATAACTGGGTGAACCCAATATTTCCTTTTCCCTTCCTGTCCTTAATTTTACTGTACAGGAGGTACGAAACTATCACGCTAGTAATGTCACTTGCCGTGTTGGCGCCTACTAAACTTTAGTTACACTCTGACATCTGATGAGTTCTGCCCCCTAGCCACTGCGAGATGAACCACTTGTGTGAACAAAGCACCAAATCTACCCGCGTGGAGAAAAACCGTATGAGAAAAAACAGCTGCAGAAATAAGTTGCTCGTGTGAAAGAGGGAAAACCAGGGAAATTTAAGTGTACAAGTAACACAATTTAAGGTAGTGACAAACCGCCGTCTACAGCATCAGTTTTTTTTCGGATGAAAACTATAGCCACGCTATCATTGCCCTCCAAATTTGGAGCCTTTGAAATTTCCTGTTTAAAGCGACTTAAAATGTCCACTACCGACTGATTCATACTTGTGTTGGTCTGGTAACTTACATAGGACAATAGAAATAATACTAATGTTGCACACAGACCATGTTAATTGAGCTATCAGAATAACATTAACAAAAAATCATGAGAGAAATTTGGTTTAAAAGTACTAATTGCGTGCGACTTAGGGGAGAAACGATGGACGAGAGTAGTTTCTTAAATCACTGCCAGAAAGCACTTATAGTAGGGGGCATTAGATGGGCGTGAACCAGCAGCAAACAGCAGTTATCCACTGTGGATCAACCCCCCCCCCCGTCACGTGACCCCGGTCGTCGACCTCCCCCCCCGACGCCCCCCCCGACGCCCCCCCCACGACGCCCCCCCCCTCCCCGACCCCCCCCCCGGTCGTCTGCGGCACTTTTCGTGATGAGGAAAAAACTTTCGAAAATTAATAACTAGCCTATTTATCCACCGATTCCCACGGGACTTTTTCCAGAGTGTAGGCCTATCCCCAAGGAAGCGAATGACGAAAGAACCCCATAGATCCGTCATCAAACAAGGCCGCTATTAATTTATAACCGCGTTTTCCTTATGGGATCTCAGCTGTTTACCGACCGATTTTGATGAAACTTAACCACATGTTAGGCGGCGGTCTAAGTAAACCATCGCTTAAAGAAAATTGAAAATCCACCGTTAAACGGGCTCGCTATTAATTTTTAAACGTGTTTTCCTTATGGGATCTCAGCTGTTTACCGTCCGATTTTGATGAAACTTAACCACATATCAGGCGGCGGTCTAAGTAAACCATCGCTTAAAGAAAATTGAAAATCCACCGTTAAACGGGCTTGCTATTAATTTTTAAACGTGTTTTCCTTATGGGATCTCAGCTGTTTACCAACCGATTTTGACGAAACCTCACCACATGTCGAGCCATGACCTAAGTAAACTATTGCTTAAAGAAAATTGAAAATCCACCGTTAAACGGGCTTGCTATTAATTTTTAAACGTGTTTTCCTTATGGGATCTCAGCTGTTTACCGACCGATTTTGACGAAACCTCACCACGTGTTGGACCATGGCCTAAGTAAACCATCGCTGAAAGAAAATTGAAAATACACCGTTAAACGGGCCCGCTAGTAATTTTCGAACGCGTTTTCCTTATAGGATCTCGGCTGTTCGCTGACCGAATTTGATGTGACTTCGTTACACGTTGTATGCCGGCTTGACTAAACCAAAACTGCGAGCGGTTCCGTGGCGTCACGTGTCGAGGTGCGTGCTAGGGCCTACGTGACTGTCCCAGCCTGTTTACTCCTCCTCCACTCCACTATCCCTCCACTCCTCCTCCACTCCGCTACCCCTTCACTCCGCTACCCCTGTTGTGGACCGTGGTGACATCATCTCCATGCCTACGTGACCGTCCGGGCCTGTTTACTCATTAGCGGTTCCGAGAACTGTTTACTCATTAGCGGTTCCGAGAACTGTTTACTGCTCTCACCGTCTACTGTACGGTACGTAGCAATGTTACTTCAGTGATTGTCATCGCTTCCTTCATTCAGTTTGTGTTTGGAGCCCAGTGTGTGTAGACGTTCTACTTCAGTGCTGTGCTAGTCTTTACTACACCATATTCCGAGATCTGTTAAACGTAAGTATATGTAGTCTTATAAGTTGTAGTGTGGACCACCTCAGGCTGTTTACTCATTAGCGATAATTACCGCGATTTTGAGAATTGTTCACCGCCTTCTACTGTACGGTACGTAGCTATGTTTCTTAAGTGATTGTCATCGCTTCCTTCATTCAGTTTGCGTTTGGAGCTCAGTGTGTGTAGACGTTCTACTTCAGTGTTGAAGTTGTAGTGTGGAAGACTATTACATTCCCCTTTATAGTAAGATTCTCATTTAAGGTATGATCGTTCAGCAACTTTCAAGTCATAATGTGCAAAGAGAGGTCTGGCTTGTTAATAGAAGTTGAATAATTTTCATTATGTTTTAGGGAAAACTATTCGTTATTGCTATAGAACAATTTACACGTCATTCCAAATTTCTTGGAGGAAACCAGTGTACTAACATAAAACGAGGAAACCTGTGTACTAATGTTAGACGTGTCATGGTTTCTAAATCATGTCTATCACGCATCAATGTAAAGCTTTCATTCTCTAACTTACTATCTTTTCTTTCGTTTTATATAAACTAATTTTAATAAAGGAGGAAACCCGTGCACTAACATTAAATTTGTCATGGCCTTGACTCTTGTCTACCAAGCATAAAGTATGTGTTATGTTACCAATGAAGTGTTCTCGTTGCGACTAATTTGTAAATGCAAGAGACTTATCATATCCGTTGTTGCAGATGAACAACCAACACCTGCGCGAGGTCTGCGGCCGAGCCTTCAGCCTGCTCGGAAACCTGAGGCGACACGTGGAGTCCGCCCACAACGCCAGACGTCACGACTGCCACGTCTGCGGTAGGCGCTTCACAAGAGGTGACAGCCTCCGCCGCCACGTCGCTACGGTTCACGGACCACACGCCGCGGCAGAGCCCCAACCGCAACGAGTGGACCATCCCTGCCGACTGTGCCCGACCATCTTCGCCAGCCTGGAGGACGTGCGCTGCCACATGCAAGCGGCTCACTCCGCGATGCCAGCAGCAGCTCCTTCCTCCTCCTCGAGTCCCGATCGCCACGTGGAGTGCGAGCGATGCGGTAGACGCTTCGACCGCGACCTGGAACTGAGACGACACGTCCGGACCGTCCATCCTCCCACGTTCCGTTGTGCCTACTGCGACCGCGGGTTTACCCGTCGCTTCAACCGCGACCAGCACGAGTCTCACAACTGCCCTGTTGTGAGGAACCTGGTTCAAGAACCATCCAAGTTCCGCTGCGCGTACTGCAACAAGGGGTTTACTCGCCGCTTCAACCGTGACCATCACCAGTCTCACAACTGCCCTGTTGTGAGGGACCTGACCCAAGACCGACTGTCTAGGTTGTCCTCTCCTCCTCTTCCTCACAACAACCAGTCGCTGCGCCAAGGAGCCAGCGCCGAGCCCCGATCGCACCAGATGCCTAGCGCCGAGCCACGACCAGGACCGAGCACCGAGCCACAGCCAGGGCCCAGCACCGAGCCCCAGCCCCGCCCAGGACCTAGCGCCGAGCCTCAGACCATCGATGACGAGATGGAGGGTGGCGGCCGCCCCATGTTCCAGCTCGTGCATCGGGCCTTCCGGAGTCGCCTCCTCACCTACCGCCTGGCCCGGCCGTTAGACGCCTTGCTGACCGTTGAGGATGCGCTGACCCTGTTGTTTGACGAGGTTCTGGACCTGATGGAGAACGTCATGACCCAACATCCGAGCATCAAGGCGAACATGGTCCTGGAATGTGAGTTCTCCAACATTCACGGGGCCACCTGCCTGCGCTCCTTCAACACAAAGAACGTCCCACTGACCGAGGCCTCCGACTTGGAGGCTTTCCTCTCCGCGACGTTCGAGACGATCGTGAAGAAGAAGGAGCAGTGTGAACTGGTAGGTAGCGGCTGGACCTACCTGCGTATACGCGACTTAGAGATCCGCGTGAACCAGTATACGCCGCTCGGAGGCAGAGCCTTTATGCAGCTGCCAAAGGCTATCGCAGATATACACGCTGTTGTCAATGTGCAAAACGCTGATGACATGTGTTTCATGTACGCCATCCTGGCCAAGTTCGTTGCACAACACGCAGAGAGACCTGCAGCGTATACACCGGATGTCATCGCCCGCTACGACTGGACCGGCCTGCGTTTCCCCGTGACGCTCAAGGACATCAAGATCTTTGAGGGCAAGAACAACATCAGTGTAAACGTCTACGGGATCGAGCGAGCGATGGTGGGGAGACGCCCCGATGGGACGCCAGAGTTCAAGGACCGCGTGTTCCCGCTGAAGATATGCAAGCGGGAGCGCGAAGACCACAGAGACCTGCTGTACATGACCATCGATGGGGACAGCCACTACGCATACATCAAGGACCTGGGTCGACTGGTCCGGCCCCAGCTCACCAAACGTGAAAATAGGATTTACATCTGTAAGCGGTGCTTCGCTTACTTCGACAATCAACACAACAAGCTAGGGTTGACGGGCGCTCAGCGTCTGGAGGAGCACAGGCGTTACTGCTACGCCAAGGCTCCCCTTCGCCTGGACTTGCCGAAGAAGCAGCAGATCCGCTTCACCCATCCAGAGTACACTAGGCGGGAGAGGTTCTGCATCTACGCGGACTTCGAGTGTGCTCTGCAGCCTGTCGCTGTTGACTCGGTGGAAGCACCGCCACCCGGCACGACGCCCCTGCAAATGCACGTCCCGTACGCCTTCGCCTATCAGATCGTGGATTCGCTCGGCCTCGAGGAGTTTGAGCCGCGGGTATACTTCGGAGCTGACGCGTCCAAGGTCTTTATGGAACGGCTCAAGATGGACGTGCTGAGCCTGTGGGAGTTCCTGTTCAGCACGAGAGCTCTGCACCCTTCTCTGACCCGGCAGGAAATGGATGAGTATCTCGCAGCGACCCGCTGCTACCTCTGCGGCAAGGATTTCACCGAGCTGGACGTAAAGGTGCGGGACCACAACCACGCCCCGCCTTACGAGTTCCGAGGAGCGGCGCACCGCTCGTGCAATCTGCGGTACAGGGAGCAGCGGGTCATCAACTGCTACTTCCATAACCTGTCCAACTACGATGCTCACTTTGTAGTGCGGGAGCTGGCCATCGACCCCGGCGATGTGGACGTGCTGGCGCACACCGAAGAGCGCTACATCGCCTTCACCAAGCGGTTTCACTTTGGCCAGCCCGGGGACAACCCACGACAGAGCAGTTTCGCGGTGCGGTTCCTCGACACCTACAGGTTCTTGTCCATGAGCCTGGCCAGCCTGGCAGCGGGACTGCCCACCGACAAGATGCGCGAGACCAGGAAGCGGTTCCCCGACGACCGGCTGTTCGACCTGGTGCGCAGGAAGGGCGTGTTCCCCTACGACTTTGTCACATCGTACGAAACGCTGTACAGGACCAGGGAGCTGCCGCCCAAGGAGGCGTTTAGGAACACCATGACCCTGGAGGACGTCAAGGACGAGGACTACCAACACGCCCTCAACGTGTGGCGAGCCTTCGAGTGTCGCCACCTCAAGGACTACGCCGACACGTACCTGCGCTGCGACATCACGCTCCTCACCGACGTCTTCGAGCAGTTCCGTGACACCTCTTTGGCCGAGTACGGACTGGACCCCGCCCACTACTACACCCTGCCATCCTACGCTTGGGACGTCATGTTGAAGACCTGCGACGTGGAGCTGGACACGATGCAGGATTTTGACATGTACCTGTTCGTGGAGCAGGGGATCCGAGGAGGGATCTCTCAGGCCGTCACCCGCTACGCCAAGGCCAACCACGACAGGTGTCCGGACTACCGCCCAGACGAACCGACACGCCACCTACTGTACCTGGACGCCAACAACCTCTACGGCTGGGCCATGTCCCAGTGCCTGCCCACCGGGAACTTCCAGTGGCTCAGCCGTGAGGAGATCGACTCCTTAGACATTGGTGCGCTGGATGCTGAAGCGGAACGGGGTTACGTCCTCGAAGTGGACCTCCGCTACCCCGCCCACCTCCACGACCTGCACAAGGACCTCCCTTACTGCTGCGAGACCAAGCGTCCGCCGACAGGGAAATACCCCAAGCTGATGACCACCCTGGATGACAAGATGCATTACGTCTGCCATTACAGGGTCTTGCAGCAGGCGTTGAACAACGGACTGGAGCTTGCAGCTGTCCACAGGGCGATCTCGTTTCGCCAGTCTCGGTGGCTAGAGCCCTACATCCTCATGAATACCGAGCTGCGGAAGAAGGCCAGGACCAAGTTCGAGCAAGACTTTTTCAAGTTAATGAACAACGCGGTCTTTGGCAAAACCATTGAGAACGTCCGCAAGCGCCTGAACGTCAAGCTGGTCTGCACTCCGGAGAAGTTCTCCAAGTACGTGGCCAAGTCCAATTTCCTGGACCGCACGTATTACACGGAGGACGTAGCTCTCGTGCACCTCGCCAGGGTAAACATCGTCCTGGAAAAGCCCATCTACGTCGGCATGTCTGTCCTGGAGCTGAGCAAGTGGCTCATGTACGAGTTTCTGCGGAAGATGAAGGACCGCTACGGTGACTGCTTAAACGTAGACTACATGGACACTGACAGCTTCGTGTTCGACATCCTATCCCAGGACATCTACAGGGAGATGATGGAGCACTTGGACGACTTCGATACTAGCGCCTACCCAAGGTCTCACCCCTGCTACAGCCCCACCAACGCCAAGGTGATTGGCAAGTTCAAGGACGAGTGTAACGGCAGATCCTTGTTCGAGTACCTCGGCCTGCGCTCAAAACTCTACTTCATGGACGTTGAGGACGAAGACAACGGATCCAAGGCGATCAAGCGAGCCAAGGGAGTCGCCAAGGGGGTTGTTAAAAACGTCCTAACCCCTGACGACTACAGGGAATGTCTGTTTGACGGGGTGTTGAAAACCACCGTCAACACCCGTTTCCAGTCGTACCTGCACCGTGTCTTCACCGTACAAGTAGAAAAGCTATCCTTGAGCCCGGCCGATGATAAACGCTACATCTTGGCTGATGGTATCCACACCTTACCTTGGGGGCATAAGGACATCCCACCACTGCCCGCAGCAAGAAGTCGAGACAATCTCGAGGAGCAGCAAGGCGGACCTATGGAGGTGGATGAGGAGGAGGACATGGACGAAGAGTTCCCGGTGTAAACAGAACTAGGCTAATTTTTTAAATATAATTAAGTATATTTTGTAAATAGTATTCGTAAGCAAATATAGTCAAACAGTTTAGTTTACAGCATACATCTGTGTTGTTACTACCCCTTGCATTTCCCTGACATTTACTTTCAAAAGACTCTTCTAATGCAAACTGAATTTTGTAAAACTATCATGTTTTCAAAACAAAACTTTCAAAATTGTTAAAAATTCGATATTCTTTCTTAAATACTAAAGAGAAAGACAAGTGAAAACAACAGTTAACGAGAAACAACAACATTTATTGAAACACAATAAGAATATACACACAAACATATTACAATCAAGAACTCAAAAGGTATTTACACAAAAATAGACTTAAGCGAAGATGGAGTAGAAGAGCCTACGGACCAGTGCTTCGTTATGGTGGGAGCGACCGGGTCGAAGAGCTGCACGTAGTCGCTGAGTGGTATATCGAGGACCGCCCGACAGTACAGGTAGGTGAGGCAGTAGTGGTCATAAACAGAAGTACCGTAGCCCTGGAGTCGATACCTGTTGTAGAGACCGCCACCAGGCGCTTCTCAATCTGGGTGGTGTTCATCGCGGGCGGAAGCAGTCCCCACCGATTGTGTGATACCCTCATTACTACCAGTTGCACGCTTTATCACCACCGGCTTCACTGTATGTGTCAAACCAGTGACTCTGGGGACTCCTGAATAACGATCCACCCAAAGGTTTTCCAATCGCGTTATAATGTTCATAATCATAATATAGATTTCATAGTCTTTATTTTCATCCAAATATAAGTTGCAACCATGTGTATACTGACCTCTATGATGTAACTGGATGTTCAAGAACACATTACCCTGATTGGCGGGATTTTGTACTGTATGTTGATAACCGGAATCTACCCAACTGACAGTCGGTGGTGAATCGTTCGAATCTTTTTCCACAAGCTCCAAGTCTCCAGGTAGTTCCGGGGGATTGACACTTCTACTGTTGTCGTTTATGCATATGCTGACGTTCTGGGAACCTCCCCCTTCGGTTATTTGGTTGGATGATGGTGATGCAAAGTCTTCAGATATCTCCGGAGCATTGCCACTTTCAATGTCATTTATGCAACTGCTATCAATACATGTGTTGACTTTCTGCGGACCTCTTCCTGCTGAGGTTTGTATGAACGATCTCGGTTGTGAGGAACGATTGTTTCTTCGCTTCCTTCTAACACAGAGGTGGTGCTGACGATGATGGAGACGAAGTCCATCTCGCGACGTGAACGACTCCTCACAGTATGGACATTTCCAGGTCGCCAGCTTCGATGGTGTGGCGACTGACCGTTTCAGTGATGGTGCTGGCGGTGGTTGTTCAGGACTTCGTGGAGAAAAGTACATGGTGCTGTAGCCTTCCATCGCTTCCAACTCCTTCAACAACGTCTGGACTGATTCATCCACTTCGATTGCACTAGCCATGTTTGTGTTTACTCTGCAACATCACTAAACAAACTGAAGGTGCGCGACAATCACTGAAGTAACAAAGCTACGTACCGTACAGTAGAAGGCGGTGAACAATTCTCGAAATCGCGGCAATTATCGCTAATGAGTAAACAGCCTGAGGCGGTCCACACTACAACTTATAAGACTACATATACTTACGTTTAACAGATCTCGGAGTATGGTGCGGTAAGGACTAGCACAGCACTGAAGTAGAACGTCTACGCACACTGAGCTTCAAACACAAACTGAATGAAGGAAGCGATGACAATCACTTAAGTAACATAGCTACGTACCGTACAGTAGAAGGCGGTGGACAATTCTCGAAATCGCGGCAATTATCGCTAATGAGTAAACAGCCTGGGGCAGTCACGTACCTTAAGTAGTGAAGTCGTGGACCGCGGTTACGTCATCACCCCGTGCCTACGACTGCGTGTATATCTGCGATAGCCTTTGGCAGCTGCATAAAGGCTCTGCCTCCGAGCGGCGTATACTGGTTCACGCGGATCTCTAAGTCGCGTATACGCAGGTAGGTCCAGCCGCTACCTACCAGTTCACACTGCTCCTTCTTCTTCACGATCGTCTCGAACGTCGCGGAGAGGAAAGCCTCCAAGTCGGAGGCCTCGGTCAGTGGGACGTTCTTTGTGTTGAAGGAGCGCAGGCAGGTGGCCCCGTGAATGTTGGAGAACTCACATTCCAGGACCATGTTCGCCTTGATGCTCGGATGTTGGGTCATGACGTTCTCCATCAGGTCCAGAACCTCGTCAAACAACAGGGTCAGCGCATCCTCAACGGTCAGCAAGGCGTCTAACGGCCGGGCCAGGCGGTAGGTGAGGAGGCGACTCCGGAAGGCCCGATGCACGAGCTGGAACATGGGGCGGCCGCCACCCTCCATCTCGTCATCGATGGTCTGAGGCTCGGCGCTAGGTCCTGGGCGGGGCTGGGGCTCGGTGCTGGGCCCTGGCTGTGGCTCGGTGCTCGGTCCTGGTCGTGGCTCGGCGCTAGGCATCTGGTGCGATCGGGGCTCGGCGCTGGCTCCTTGGCGCAGCGACTGGTTGTTGTGAGGAAGAGGAGGAGAGGACAACCTAGACAGTCGGTCTTGGGTCAGGTCCCTCACAACAGGGCAGTTGTGAGACTGGTGATGGTCACGGTTGAAGCGGCGAGTAAACCCCTTGTTGCAGTACGCGCAGCGGAACTTGGATGGTTCTTGAACCAGGTTCCTCACAACAGGGCAGTTGTGAGACTCGTGCTGGTCGCGGTTGAAGCGACGGGTAAACCCGCGGTCGCAGTAGGCACAACGGAACGTGGGAGGATGGACGGTCCGGACGTGTCGTCTCAGTTCCAGGTCGCGGTCGAAGCGTCTACCGCATCGCTCGCACTCCACGTGGCGATCGGGACTCGAGGAGGAGGAAGGAGCTGCTGCTGGCATCGCGGAGTGAGCCGCTTGCATGTGGCGGCGCACGTCCTCCAGGCTGGCGAAGATGGTCGGGCACAGTCGGCAGGGATGGTCCACTCGTTGCGGTTGGGGCTCTGCCGCGGCGTGTGGTCCGTGAACCGTAGCGACGTGGCGGCGGAGGCTGTCACCTCTTGTGAAGCGCCTACCGCAGACGTGGCAGTCGTGACGTCTGGCGTTGTGGGCGGACTCCACGTGTCGCCTCAGGTTTCCGAGCAGGCTGAAGGCTCGGCCGCAGACCTCGCACAGGTGTTGGTTGTTCATCTGCAACAACGGATATGATAAGTCTCTTGCATTTACAAATTAGTCGCAACGAGAACACTTCATTGGTAACATAACACATACTTTATGCTTGGTAGACAAGAGTCAAGGCCATGACAAATTTAATGTTAGTGCACGGGTTTCCTCCTTTATTAAAATTATTTTATATAAAACGAAAGAAAAGATAGTAAGTTAGAGAATGAAAGCTTTACATTGATGCGTGATAGACATGATTTAGAAACCATGACACGTCTAACATTAGTACACAGGTTTCCTCGTTTTATGTTAGTACACTGGTTTCCTCCAAGAAATTTGGAATGACGTGTAAATTGTTCTATAGCAATAACGAATAGTTTTCCCTAAAACATAATGAAAATTATTCAACTTCTATTAACAAGCCAGACCTCTCTTTGCACATTATGACTTGAAAGTTGCTGAACGATCATACCTTAAATGAGAATCTTACTATAAAGGGGAATGTAATAGTCTTCCACACTACAACTTCAACACTGAAGTAGAACGTCTACACACACTGAGCTCCAAACGCAAACTGAATGAAGGAAGCGATGACAATCACTTAAGAAACATAGCTACGTACCGTACAGTAGAAGGCGGTGAACAATTCTCAAAATCGCGGTAATTATCGCTAATGAGTAAACAGCCTGAGGTGGTCCACACTACAACTTATAAGACTACATATACTTACGTTTAACAGATCTCGGAATATGGTGTAGTAAAGACTAGCACAGCACTGAAGTAGAACGTCTACACACACTGGGCTCCAAACACAAACTGAATGAAGGAAGCGATGACAATCACTGAAGTAACATTGCTACGTACCGTACAGTAGACGGTGAGAGCAGTAAACAGTTCTCGGAACCGCTAATGAGTAAACAGTTCTCGGAACCGCTAATGAGTAAACAGGCCCGGACGGTCACGTAGGCATGGAGATGATGTCACCACGGTCCACAACAGGGGTAGCGGAGTGAAGGGGTAGCGGAGTGGAGGAGGAGTGGAGGGATAGTGGAGTGGAGGAGGAGTAAACAGGCTGGGACAGTCACGTAGGCCCTAGCACGCACCTCGACACGTGACGCCGCGGAACCGCTCGCAGTTTTGGTTTAGTCAAGCCGGCATACAACGTGTAACGAAGTCACATCAAATTCGGTCAGCGAACAGCCGAGATCCTATAAGGAAAACGCGTTCGAAAATTACTAGCGGGCCCGTTTAACGGTGTATTTTCAATTTTCTTTCAGCGATGGTTTACTTAGGCCATGGTCCAACACGTGGTGAGGTTTCGTCAAAATCGGTCGGTAAACAGCTGAGATCCCATAAGGAAAACACGTTTAAAAATTAATAGCAAGCCCGTTTAACGGTGGATTTTCAATTTTCTTTAAGCAATAGTTTACTTAGGTCATGGCTCGACATGTGGTGAGGTTTCGTCAAAATCGGTTGGTAAACAGCTGAGATCCCATAAGGAAAACACGTTTAAAAATTAATAGCAAGCCCGTTTAACGGTGGATTTTCAATTTTCTTTAAGCGATGGTTTACTTAGACCGCCGCCTGATATGTGGTTAAGTTTCATCAAAATCGGACGGTAAACAGCTGAGATCCCATAAGGAAAACACGTTTAAAAATTAATAGCGAGCCCGTTTAACGGTGGATTTTCAATTTTCTTTAAGCGATGGTTTACTTAGACCGCCGCCTAACATGTGGTTAAGTTTCATCAAAATCGGTCGGTAAACAGCTGAGATCCCATAAGGAAAACGCGGTTATAAATTAATAGCGGCCTTGTTTGATGACGGATCTATGGGGTTCTTTCGTCATTCGCTTCCTTGGGGATAGGCCTACACTCTGGAAAAAGTCCCGTGGGAATCGGTGGATAAATAGGCTAGTTATTAATTTTCGAAAGTTTTTTCCTCATCACGAAAAGTGCCGCAGACGACCGGGGGGGGGGGGTCGGGGAGGGGGGGGCGTCGGGGGGGGGCGTCGGGGGGGGCGTCGGGGGGGGCGTCGGGGGGGGGCGTCGGGGGGGGGAGGTTGACGACCGGGGTCACGTGACGGGGGGGGGGGGTTGATCCACAGTGGATAACTGCTGTTTGCTGCTGGTTCACGCCCATCTAATGCCCCCTACTACTTATATAGCGCCAACATAAACAAAATTGGTGGGTTTCTATGAATTAAGACGAAATAAATACCTGACCGGAAGTCATATTTAGCTACGATAACCCAACCAAACCTATCGTAATTAGGGTTATGGGTTTGAATACAAAATATCATAGTAACATTATTCAAAACATAAAAAAGTACATAAACATAATTAGTTTCGAACCCAGGGCCTCATGATCAGAAGTTTGAACCTATATCCAGAGTTATCACGGCATACACTGACGGCTAAGAGTTACAAGTGGATAAGCAATGAACAACTGAAAAGTGCATTCTAGAGGTGATCTAAACAAATATTCTCACCAACGTTTCTCCCCTCAGTCGCTCCCGGACTAATTCACATCCGGCGTCGGCCAGTCTATCTAGGCTAATGGAAAATATTAAAAAAGGTTGTATTTTGTTACGATAAGGTAGGCCAAGTGACGCAGTTATGTCGTTTTAAATTTGCTTATTTAGGCTTGTTTCACTGCCTCTATCTGAGAAAATAAAGAATTCAGTTCATAATCACAATAATTTTTGTTACTGGTCCCGCGATCGATTATACTGTTGGTACACAATAACGCCTTTTAGGCCTTGTGGCCTGTGCCGTGTTTCACTGTTAATAGTCTGTACAACAATCAAACTACCCTAAAGAACGCGCAAAAACTCTAAGGTTAGCCAAGTGAGTAGTTACACAGTTATGAAGCAGAAATTACTGTCAATCACAATTTTTCCAACTGCCGTGCGGTGTGATGTCACCATTCGTCATACAACAGACCAAGCAATTCAAATGTGCATCAGATATCTCTGTAGACCGATACAAAGAAATCAGGGCTTTAAAATAGGCCATAGCTAAAAAAATTGTTTTTGAATAACAATGGGCCACTGACACAAATATGCCTTTGAAGTCTATCGGGAGAATTCCGTTGATGCTCTATAAAAACGACAAATTCCATATAGGTAATTGCAGTCGCGATCATGTTAAAAGGCTCCGAATTCATAGCAGCAATGACAGTATGGTTATTGTTTCATTTAGGCCTATTTGACGCCTAAGGGCGCATGAATTCCATTGCATTAAGAAAAACAATTAAACTTCCCTTTATCTGCCTATACCCTGCCTGTTTACCCAGCCTTTCATTCTTTTTTTAAATAAAAAACGTTGGCAGCCCTTTACTATCCAAGACTGGGATTCAAACCCACGCTAAAGCCACTGCCTTGATTCTGACATCCAACACCTTGACTACTACACCAGCGATTCATCTGTAATCCCAGAATCCCACCAGGCCTCCGAGTTATATCCTTATATTGCAACCCCATAACCAATTTATTTGCTTCGGCTCTGGCCAATAATATTTAAAATCTATAAATTTTAGTAAAACATGTAAAACAATAGTTGGCCCTAATAATCATTAACAGGACTGTTGAGTGGTTAATATGTTGTTGAAACAGCTGTAAAGTATCTTTATAATCTTTAAACAACAACACACAATAGCTGGACCTTCAAACTAATAGAAGCCAGCATAAAAAGTGTTATAACTTTTATCACATTGATGAAATCAGTGGTGAGGCAGATGTCAAGTCAGTTAAAGACCCAAAAACAGGAAAGCGTAGTTTAAAGCAAATACATAACTGTCCATCATATTAGGTCTACCAGGTTGGGCACATGGATGAAATTAAGGAGCAACAGGTGACATCATAAAACAGCTTTTTTAGAGTATGTAAGTTAAATATGTCCGTCAGCAGTGAATGTGAAATGTGAATGTGTCCGTCATATGAATCCAAATGTGTTACATATGTTTTGGTTTTTATGCCATTTTCAATCACCAGGACAGGGGAAAAATTTGCTTTAATTACTTTGTTAATATTGTTTTCTAAATATAGGCTACTAAACTCATAGTTCACATAAAACATAGCCAGTACAAAAAAAGAACAACTAACATTAATTTGATACGCCTAACTTATCACGGTTTAGCAATATACCGCTCCGAAGACTCGCGAGCCTCCACTCACAGCTTTGGGTGTGGTCACAAGAGATTATCATATCTATCCTATAATTTTTTTACCGCCCTTTTTCAACGAAGGAACATACCTGTATCAGCTGATTGCCAGGAAATTGATAACGTTGACAATAGGACATGATAATATCAACTTGACTTTCCAGTAGCCTGTTCCTGCTTCTGACCGCGGCTATATAGCTAAACCATGATAGGCCTATCAAATGAGTGTTAGTTGTTTTTTCGTGGTGTACTGTCCGTGGCATCTGTGTTTAAGAGAATTATGTGTTTAGTGTGGATTTGTAGAAAAAAATAATAATGAAGAAATGCAAAAGGATTTTTGATAGACCTACAATTCAATTCTGGAGTTTGAAAATTGCATAATGTAAAGCAAAAACATGTAACACATTTGGATTCATAATATTTATGAAGTAGCTGTCGGCTTAACAGTCAAAGCATGACGACTTTTAAATTTTACAAACCCCAGCAGCACACATCGTTGGGCTAACATTGAGCCATCATCGGCACTGTAGGATATGGTAGGGAAATGGTCGGTTGGCATTAACGCGGTTGGGCTAACGAGCCAATTGTTGGCTAGCCCACGTTGGCAAATCCAACCAAAGCCGATGTTGGGCCATCAAACGCTATTGTTCGCAAATCCTACCATAATATTATTATTAATTATATATTCATATATATATATATATATATATATATATATATATATATATATATATATATATATATATATTTGTTATTGGTTTACCGTACAGTTAAAATTGGGGAGATCATGATTTTTAAAATTAAAATACCGGTAAGTATTAAAATAAAAATTGTAAACTGTTGGCATTTTGTTGGGTATAGTTGGATAATAGTTGGTTAATCAAACTCGCACCAACCGTTGGCCCAACGATTTGAGCTGATGAGCCAACCTCGCGCCAGCCGTTGGCCTACTACTTTCCTACGTTGGCCCACCGATTTGTGCTGATGGGGTATAAATTAATATTATATTTTTATTATTATAATTATATTAAATCTATATTAATTTGCTCGTAGTTTTCCAAATTTCATAGATATATAAATCAAATTAACTTGTCCCTACTTTCATTACAGTGATTTTTGCTCGAGTAGATTCACATAGAAGAATAAAACGAGTACTATCCAATCTTAGAAGAATAAGACATACGTTTTTAATAGTATATAGGCTAGTACAATTCGTGCAGGTATAGACTTTTGGTAATTACTATATTTCAGTCCATCCTTCGATTCTCGTATAAGTGAGATTGGCCGTGGGGATTAAGGCAAGTGTTCAGTAACTCAAAGGTAGTTCGAGACTCGACTGTGACTCGATATTTCTGTAACTAAATTCCTTTTTTTAAATTTCTATAATTGGTTTACTAAACAATTCATTTAGGGAAATCAGTATTTTAAAAATTAAAATAAGCATTTAAATAAAAAATTATAAACTGTTAGCATTTTGTTGGGTATTGGTTGGCATTGTTGGATAATGGTTGGTTAATCCATCAATGGGCCAACCTCGAGCCTCACGACATGCCCACCGTTGTCCTACCATTTCCGCCGACCATTTTCCAATGTTGGCCCAACGATTTGTGCTGATGGGGAAGTTTAAAAGATAATTTCATGGTTCAAACTTTTATTTAGCTCAGTTAATGACTAAAAAGTCAATTTTCCCTTACTTTACCTTATTGAAAAAGTTCATTTCCCTGACCCTCGACTAGAAATATGTGCACTTTTTACAATAGGTAAAATAACAAAATTAATTGGACTCCACTTTTCACATAGCCGTCTACTGCTCTCCTGTTTATTTTTTATATTTTAATATTTATGATTTGTTACTGACCAATACGTTTTAGCCATTTTATTTTTGAAAAATTCCAAAGACAATTTAAGTTGGGTTTTGGGTTTTGCCTTTGGCGGGGTTTTTCAAATGGAAATTATAGCCAGGCTATCATTGGCGCTCAGAATTCAGAGGCTCTTAACTCCTTACAGGGGGGATATCCCAACTGTTGTATATCGCAACTATTTCCAATCAAATAATTTAGCATTAGCTTTTCAATACCATAGCATTCAAAAAACCTAATTTGAATAAATGAAACCCCACCTAAATCATGTTTCTCAAAAGAACGTAATACTGTATTAGCCTAAATAGGTTATTAGCCTATATATAGTCGATGACTTATCTCAATAATAGAAAGCACTTCTAACGGAGAAAGAAGGAAATAGGCCTAGGCCTACACAATGGCACCATGCTGGCAGCTTTCTGAACCACTTGTTCATCTCAAACTATCTCCATGTGAGGAGCCTAGTAAGATCTAAACATTGTATTTGGCTTGGTCAGTTAGGGCCTATGAAAGGCAAACAAAAGTCATACTTTGTTTTTAATCTCTTTACAACTTTACCTTTACTTCAAGCAGAAACTAATCCAAACTCCAGAGGTAAATTCTTAAACATATAGTTTAAAGAAATTGAAAATTCTGACTGATTCACTTGCGCAAAAACAATAATCAAGAGGCTAAATATGAGTTTCCGAATAAAACTTACCATTACGGAAAGTGTTTATTTTATATCAAAATAAACTGACTGAGACCAACATTTTATTAAAACTGTGGTGTCTGGACATTAAAATTTGTTTGGACAGTTATTGAAGTCTAATTGGGACACCTTACTATGAATGAATTAACCTCCTAAAAGGACTTGGTATTGAGTTAGAATAGCAGCTTATGTAGTGGTCTACATAACAATTATGTATGGTAATGCATTTTCATTAATTCATGTATAAAAACACATTTATATCAAATTGTTAGCAATTTAACAAAAAGTTAAGCTACGGTTACATTTAGGGAAAACAAATTTGCTACAAAAATTAACTTTTAGTTTGATTTGGAAACTTACGGTTTTAGCTGGTCATGATTGTTTATAACAAATTAAGACATTCTAATTTTAATGAGTAGACATTATAATGTTAACAATTAGAACTTAATGTTAATCACTTAAGAACATTTCTTGTTGATAACTTTAATTTCAATGAACGAACACTTTGTCGTCTGCCTTTGCTCTACTACTGGACACTGGACTGATAATCCCGTTCACTCGTTCCTCTCCGTTCCCGCAGTCAGCCCTCGCGGGAATCTCGGAATGTCCTGTTCTTGGTGGAAGTATAACCTGTAAGTTTTAACATATAGTATGGTACTTAATTACTTACTCCCTCGTCGACTTGCAGACCATATTTATGGCATGAGACCAGTCAGATCTTATTCTTCATTATGTGAAGGTACCAATTAAGTGATTAATTATAATAGTATTGCAAAATAATAACGCATATTTTAATTAATATAAAATAAAACATACAAACTACTTTTAAAAGCTAATAATACTTAAACCTTACTTCTTGTGTTTTCAGATATTAAAATGTGTTTTTCACCCAGTCAACACGAATATATTATCAACGTGATACTTACGTTACTCTATAGTTGAAACATAGCCGTTGGCTAAATTTCAACGACTCAAGTACCACTAAGGACCGAATCCAAATACGATCCGTAAATAGCACTAAACATTCCGTTTGGATTGAAAATTACAAAAGAAAATAAGAATATTTTTTAACGTCTTATTTTTCTTATTATATTTTTATTCTACAACATTACTCTAAATTCAACATCATGATACCTTTGTTTCCAATAATACCAAATGTGTTTTTAGTAGTATTAAAGAAGGTTAAGAGTAGTTTTCAGACTCGCTTACTCTATGACTGACGCAAAGACGTTGGTTAAAATATAACTACTCAAGCACCACTAAAACTGCTTCCAATGTATTCCTTATGGGGAAAAAACAAAGTTTCATTTCAAGATATTTCGTTAATTACTGAACAGAATTCTTCCAAAATCGAACTTAGATCTACAAATTCCGCTTAAAATCTACTGTCAAAGTTTGGAGCCGATCAGTGAATGCGTTCGAAAGTTATCGTCTCCCGTTCAAACAACGTAAGTCATTTCCCCAGACCAGTCTATAGAGAGTGAAGTCTAGTATGAGGATTTCACTCCACTTCGTTCCGATCATCCAATAAAACAAGGGTATGAAATTTCGTTACGATATACTAAACCATTTCAAGATAACGGCCACTTAAAAGTTTTGATATGAAATTTTACGAAAACCGTTTGAATTAAAAAAGATTATCAAGAAAGATAGAAGATGCGGAGTTAAAAGGCAAATCAAACGACACCTTATTTGATAAAATCTTTTATCTTTCTTGATAATCTTTTTTAATTCAAACGGTTTTCATGAAATTTTACATCAAAGATTTTAAGTGGCCGACATCTTGAAACGGTTAAAAATATCGTAACGAAATTTCATACCCTTGTTTCATCCACTAAGATACACATCTGTGCCGAGTTTGAAGTTTCTGTCTCAAATAATACTCAAGTTATTAAATAATGTGTGAAAATCAAAAACAGACCGACAGACGGAAAACTAGGCATTTTAGACACATGTTTATACGTTGTTTTATGATTGTCTCGACCTAAGTAACAATTTCAAAAAAGGGGACCACGGGTTTCGTAAACACCCTGTAGAAAAGGAAAACTTTGTTAACTCCTTAGATATTTTGTCAATGCAATTCACTTGAAAAATACAACTAAGTCATAATCTGATTAAAATTGTGTAACATGCTTCGAGAGTTAGAAAGAAGCAATATATAAATATATGTACATAAATATGTAAATACCTTCTATAATGTGATTTGTTTTGTTTTGTTTTGTTTTAGATCATATAACCGACAAAAAAAGAAAGACTACCATAATTTTTTGGGAAAAAGTATAGACTCATGTTAATTTAAACTACTACATAAAACGTTACAAAGCTGTATATAAAAGGAGGTAACATCAAACTACAATATGAAATAATACGTTTATATGAGTAAACTACGTTTATATGAGTAGGAACTAAAGGGCTTACAATCATTTTACATAATCAAACTTTTGTCCTGTAAAATACAAAAAAGAAAGCTTAAAAAGAATTGTGCAAACATTGTTCTCAGGAACAAACGAACAACATGATTGTTGGTAAACGGTATTTCATCTTACTGGATCCTTAAAGAACCATGTATTGATGCATTCAGAAGAATTATATGACTAATATTTTATTTGTGACCAATCCGTTACTCAATATGTCAAAACTCAAAATTAAAATTGTAGGCATAAGAAATGAATTAACACATACTGACGAGCGACCTCATAAGTGTTCAGCTTGCGAAAAGACCTTTACTCGGGTTGGAAATCTAAAAACGCACGTAATGGTTCATTCTGGAGAGCGACCTCATAAGTGTCCAATTTGCAAGAAGTCTTTTTCTCAATTAGGTAACTTAAAGCGTCACGTACTGACGCATACTGGAGAGCGACCTTATAATTGTGTAGCTTGCAATAAGTCGTTTACAACATCGGGAAATTTAAAGCAGCATGAGCTAACGCATACTGGAGAGCGACATCATAAGTGCCCAACTTGTGGTAAGTCGTTTACTCATTTAGGCAGTTTAAAATACCACCTACTGATCCATACTGGAGAGCGGCCTTATAATTGTTCAGCTTGCGAGAAATCCTTTACTACCGTAAGAAGTTTAAAGAGTCATGTGTTGACGCACAGTGTAGAGTGCCCTCACAAGTGTCCAGTTTGCAAGAAGTCTTTTTCTCAAGTATGTATGTTAATGCGTCACATAATGATGCATTCTGGAGAGCGACCTTATAATTGTTCAGCGTGCAATAAGTCGTTTACAACATCGGGAAAATTAAAGGATCATGAGCTAACGCATACTGGAGAGCGACCTCATAAGTGCCCAATTTGCAAGAAGTCCTTTTCTCGATTACGTAACTTAAAGTGTCACGTACTGACGCATACTGGAGAGCGACCTTATAAGTGTGTAGCTTGCAATAAGTCGTTTACAACATCGGGAAATTTAAAGCAGCATGAGCTAACGCATACTGGAGAGCGACATCATAAGTGACCTGCTTGTGAGAAGTCTTTTACACATTTGGGAAGTTTAAAAGATCACATGTTAACGCATACTGGAGAGTCCATGATGTGAGAAATCCTTTTCTCAAGTTGGTACTTTAACAAATCATATATTGACACACACTGGTCACCGCGCCTTCAGTTGTTCAAGGTGTGGTAAATCATTTACACGCGCAGACTCTAAAGGTTCATATGGCGACACATACAGGTGAACGTCAACACAAGTTTCCAAAATGCAATAATCCCTTTCAAACTCATATTCTGTTACTTACGGGTGAGCGCCCTTTCAATTGTCCAAGATGTGAGCAATCGTTTACAGACAACAAATAATCATATGCTGACACATACTGGTGAGCGCCCCTAAAAGTGTTTAGATGTGATAAATCTTTTACACATCCAGGTATTTTAAAGATAAATATGCTGACACTTACTGGAGAGCGCCCATAAAAGTAATCAAGATGTGAGAAATATTTTACATGGTCAGGCACTATAAAGAATAATAAGCTGACACATACTGGTGAGCGCCCCTAAAAGTGTTTAAGATGTGATAAATCTTTTACACATCCAGGCATTTTAAAGATAAATATGCTGACACTTACTGGAGAGCGCCCATAAAATTAATTAAGATGTGAGAAATATTTTACATGGTCAGTCACTATAAAGAATCATATGCTGACACATACTGGTGAGCGCCCTTTCAACTGTCCAAGATATGTGAAATATTTTACAAAATCAAATAACTTAAAGAATCATATGCTACAACATGCTGGTGAGCGCCCCTTCAAGTGTTCAAAATGTAAATCCTTTATAGAAGTTGGCACTTTTAAGCGTCAGGTGTTGACACATACTAGTAAACGCCCACACAATAAGTAGCTATCTAGCCAACACAAGTGTGTTGTAATCAAGAAACCTCTTACCGTAGGAGCAGATAATCACCGTTCTAGCCAATGTCAATTTTAGGAAGGTTTTGCCGAGTTATGTTCTTTAAAAATGCTGTACGATACAATAATACGATACAGCAACCCAAGGAAATAACTAAAACTGTAAGATAAGATAAAGAGGTCATGGCTTAATGTTTGGTTACCTTATTATTATAAGCAAATTAATTGGTAAGATATAATAATTTAATGATGAACTAGACAGTTATAATACTATTTAATTATACCATGACAATTTAATAATTTACTAACTGAAGTGGTAATACTAAAGCCTGTAACTCAGGACCTCATTAAGCATATGCACATCCTGATGCGTTCAGTTAACTAGGATAAGACTAGTTTCTTCATTCTATATTTTGATAACATATGGTTAAATGTTTAAGATAAATATTGTCAGTACATTTGTTATTTTGATTCGGTTTATATTGTTACAAATATGTTTGTTAAAATTATTGTAATTGGGATAGCACTACACAGACTAAACTATATACTAAGTAGTTGTATTGTGTATACATTATTTTGTCATTTTCATATTGTTATTACTTAAAAAAAATCTTGGGGACGATTGCTATAAATAGGTCTCTCTCTACAAAGGTTTCACACTAACTTATTTGTAAAAATTAAAATTAATTGCTGTATTCGGTTTTATTATTTTTTTGTTTAATAAGCAACTATTGTGTATTTAACTCGTATATAATTAAATTATTTGACTAAAATGTACATTTGCTTAAGGCTTTGTGTTCAATATACATACACTGAGACATCGTCTACATACACTGTGGAATAAGTTTTGGTTTTCTTGGATTTTATTATGAATATTATTATAAATATACCTTATTGTCTTAATCTTGTTTGCATTTATTTAATTCCCTGGATAAATTGTTTCGTATTTTATCAGCTATGAGATACTTTACCGTAAGGGTTTCTTTTGTAATATGGTACATATATATAATTTTTGTTACGGTAACATATAATTATATATGACATCTTGTTATAAATTAACTAAAAACATAATATACTACACAAAATGTCTTTAAATTGTTAGCTAGTAATGGTGTCCCGTTCTGTAACCGAGCATCTGGTAACATCTGCCGCGCCGCCTCGCCTTCTAATTGGCTGAAATTTTTGTAAAGAATTATATTGTCTTCTGCCACAAACAAAATTAATATTGTAAGAATAAGTATCAATATTGTAAGAGTTTTAGGCTTAAGAAAACTAAATATATATTATTAGTAAAGGGAGTGGTTGTTTTTATGCAGGCCATTTGCCCCAATTAGTTAAAAATCAAAGGGGTCTCATTTTTTGACTATAAAACGTTGTATGTTGATTACAGTACCTTTTGTGATGTTGTTAATAAGCCTATTGTTACCTGAAGATAGTAATTGTTGATTTTATAGTGAGAGGATGCAGAGTTAGCAGCACGTAGTAATGCAACATGTAATATTTATCTTGAAAAGTATATGAGTGGAAAGACGGGAGCGGCATAGGGTTACATTTGCAAGTGTCTTAGATGGTGAACGGTAGAGTTTATAGCGTAATACTTGTATTGTAATTAAACAAAAAAAAATACTATTTTATTTTTATGATAGTTTCTAGTTAAATAAATTTAAATCGGGCTGAAAATTGGAATGTTTGTTATTATTATCATAATTTGTAATTTCCATTATAGTTAATACATTCCATTCATATTAAAATCAGTGAATTCAAATTTTACATATTTCTTGTATACATAACTGCAACTCTTCGTTAACACTCTAAAACAAAAAATTTATACATATTGTTTACCAGGGTTATTGAGGACATTGAGATTAATGATTCCCTCCCATCTCTCCGGTTTCTTGTGGATTGTGTTGACTAGCATGCCAGTTGGAGTTTTAGCTAGCATCCCACACACCACAACAAACTTGTTTTTAGCTTGATCAAACCCTAGAACCACAAGCTTGTTCTTATCTTGGCCAACCAAGCCTATAAGTTTGGAATTAGCTTAATTTAAGCTAGGAAGTTTACACTTTCCCAACTTGTTTTAAACTTTGATACTCAAGCCTATAAAATTGTTAGGGAAATAAGCCTACGTGTTAGGGATTCAGACAGCGTGTTACAAGCTATGCCAGGCTTATAGCAACCTTATTACAACAAACCTATAGTAAGTTTGGATTTTAGATTCAGACAGCGTGTTACAAGCTATGCCAGGCTTATAGCAACCTTATTACAACAAACCTATAGTAAGTTTGGATTTTAGATTCAGACAGCATGTTACAAGCTATGCCAGGCTTATAGCAACCTTATTACAACAAACCTATAGTAAGTTTGGATTTTAGATTCAGACAGCGTGTTACAAGCTATGCCAGGCTTATAGCAACCTTATTACAACAAACCTATAGTAAGCATGTAATTCAAGCTTAAAGGAAGTATTTTACAACAAACCTATAATAAGCTTACAATACCAAGGTAAAGGACCTAGGCATTTGTAGTATCGTTTCATATTGGTGGGTATTTATGACACCATGGCTGGACATTTTAACAACCTGTCATATTCTCACTCCGCAGAGTGGACACGTATGGGGGTCCTTTCTTATGCCACTATACTGTACTCTATGGAGTTAGGGTAGGTCAGATCACTGTACCTTATTGGATTAGTGTTCAATTTACTATTGGTACTGCCTAAAGTATTGTAAATTATACGTTTGTAGAAAGTGTTTAAAGTAGAACATATTTGGGAAACGTGGTGACAAGTCGTAAAAGACCATTTTAAGTTTTAAAATGAATACTTTTATAACAACAAAAATTAACACACAAAGATCTAAACACCTCTGGTTTGTAATAATGATTAAAGTTTTTAACAATCCTGCAAGTTCTTGTTTCTCAAACAGGAAGTAGGGTGGCTAAGGTCACCAAATATTTCAATAGTAAAATCAATTTATTTTTTGTTTATTTTGTAAAAAAAAAAACAGTAAATAACTTAAATACATTGTATTGTAACAGAAGAAACATATATTGATAAAAGCAAGGTGCATTAAATAATAATAATAATAAAAGAAAGCCTAAGATGTCCTTGTTTATACATATTCCTACTGAAAAACTGGAGTAAAATGATTGTATATTTTTTAGTTTGTGCCACAAATAGGCCCTACTGCAAATAAAAACTAAGAAAAAATTGACTATGTCTAAAAAACAACATCAGGTCCTTTTCTTTAGAATTCAATTGAATAGTTTTGATTAAACAGACACCGTATAACAAAGTATTTTAGTTATGCTTGGAGCTGGATGTTAATGGGGAAGATAAGAAAGATAATTGAAGGACTACCCGTAAAGGGAAAAAACGAATGATAATAATGGACAAATTATAACATATAACGATCATTCATTTTATATAAAGGATAAGATAAGTAAGGACTGGCAGGCCAGTTATTGACATAGAAAGGGAAACATGTTATGTACTAGCTGTAGTTCATAAATTGCACCAATTGTTTTAGGGCACTGATTACAAATTTTAGGGTATTTATAATTTAACAAAGGAAAGGCAAGTGTTCAAAAGACGTTTATGTTAATAACTTATTCACTCACCACATTGGGTGACAGTTCTGACCTTGTCAGTACTTTGGTTTAGGCATGTGGAGATCAAGGGAGTTAGGGGATGGGATTAGAAGGTCTTGCAGGTCTTGAAGATCTAGTAGTTCTAGAAGGTCTAGAGGGTCTAGAAGGTCTAGAGGGTCTAGGAGGTCTAGAAAATCTGAAGGGTTCAGGGTGTTAGATGATGTCCCTCACTTCATTACAAGTACATAGTTTGGAGGTTTTAACCAGCGTTTCATTAAAAAACAATTAACATGAAGTGCGATAGTGATACATACATTGGCATGTTGATAACTGACAAAGAGGGGATATTATATTTATAAAGGTAAGTTCTTATGAACAAAAGTGAACTGGGAGTGATTATTTGTGGGTACTAAAAAATTGAGGATTGGGTTTGTTATTATAAAATAGGTAACAATGACAATGTAAACAAAACATATCAGATGAGAATAAAAGTATAGAAAAAGAGAGATATTTTAAATTAAATTAAAATAAAAACATATTATTTCAATTGGTGGAGTAAAAATGTGATGAACCACGCTCTTGTTGAGTATTTGGGAATTAATTATTTTCAAAACAACATTATGTAAATCTAGAACAAGTTAGTTAAGGTATATATTACATGTACAAAAAGACATATTACATGTTACAAATTAATTTGTTTGATAAAAGTAAACAGTACAACTTTATTTAGCAAATTGGTAGAGGAATATAATTTATTTTTATTTTTAACATAAGTCTTAGTTGCCATATATATGGTTAAGACTAGGTACAATATTTTATTTAAATGAATAATTCATAATTTGTATTGTTATTCATCTTGGCCGTCATAAAAATAATTTTCATTTTTATAAATATTTTTCTTGTTAATTCTTGTTTTGACTTGCTTTGCAATTTGTATATGTTTTATATTCTTGATTGTTTTTTGGAATTTTATTGTAAATTTGTATACCCATATATTGTAGACCTTTTTGTCCAAAAGTAGTTCTATAGTTGGGAATATTTAATTGTTTATTATTCCTGGTGTAATATTTATGATTTATATTTTGTTTTCTTCGAATAATCTTCTTCGGATGTACATAGTTTGCAGTTTGCAGGGTATATACAGCAGCAGGAGGAAGGATATCCAGATTTTGGAAAAGTTTTCTGCAAGAATTTGATTTTGGAATGGGCACATAGTTCTTAGTGCTCTTTTCTGTAGACGGAATATCTTTTTTGCTTCAGGACTTGAACCCCAAAATATAATTCCATAAGATAAATGTGACTGGACATATGAATTATAAATAAGTTTAGTCACATTTAAATTGCAGCATTTTGATCGAATTTCGATCATATATATTCTAGAATTTGTTATTTTGCATACTTATTGAATATATGGGAGCCATGATAAATTCCTGTGATTGATATGCCAAGATATTTAGTAGTGTCACATGCATAGAGGGAACCTATCATCAATAAACATATGATGATTTTTTATATTTAATAAAGTTTTATCAAAAGCAAAAAATTTAGTTTTTTAACTGTTTACCAACACTCCATTCTTATTAAGGCAATTAAGAACATTTTAAATTTGAATATATGAATATATTAATTATAATCGTCGGTTAGAACTGAAATTGCCCACTTGAGCAACCAGTCTGGCCAAGGACTGCTTCAAGCGGAAACAACCAGGTACATCTGACAATATTCCGAAAGGACTGAGTTCACTAGCAGATGAACAAATCTAAAATGTACTCCAGGCTTGAGACATAAATTCAAAATTCGATATAGAATTGTTTAACAGTGTATGAAAAACTAGCATCGTCCAATAATCCACAAAAATAAAAAAGGCGTAGCTTAGGTTTTATAGGTGGAAATAATAAGTACCAAATTTTAACAAAATACAAACATAAAAAGTATAAAGCACTATGAAAAGAGATAGATTTGTGGTTATAATTTGCATGTATAACCTCTTCATTTATTCCAATGAGGACCGGACTGTATTCACACATTTTTATATAAATATGATGCTAAATACGCATGCAACCAAATAATATCTCTATTTATTAATTAATGAACCCAAATTAATTGAAAGGTTTTCTGTTGAGAGTAAGAAATCATTATGGCGATTGATCATACCCCATATTCAGTACAATTTCTCATGTAACCATTAGTTAAAGGTGGACACATGAATATGGTCTCATATAGGGTTAGAGAACTGGCTTATCAATAAACTGAGACCTTAGTTCTGCAGTAGGCCTATCATCTGAAACATTTCCCTCATAAGTCGTCGATTTACTCTCGCTAGACCATCTTATTTGAATATGTTTTATCGCAATAGTTATCGTTGTTCACACCTTACAACAAAAGCATCTATTCTACAATTCAACAGGTAATTATTTCAGTACCCTTGTTCTTTCTGCGTCTATAGCACGAGGAAGCTCCTAAAGAGGTCTGAACGTATCGTTAAGGTCTTCATAGATAAATAAAAGGTTTTTCCCTCGGTAAAATAGCCTATACGTTACAATTAATAGAGAGAAGTTGTGGGTATTATTGTTCCCAATAAGGTTTTCAAATTGTATTGTCAATTTATCTTTAGTGTGTTTCAAATATCTACTTGATGTGCATTTATGCATTTCAAAAGGTGTTATAGAAAATGCATTTATGCATTTCAAAAGGTGTTATAGAAAATGAACAATCATACTAAATATAGCTTTAATAATTTATACGTGGTCCAGTGAGAGTCTAAACAAACTGTCCAAAAATAAAATGTTGCGTATTAAGTATAAGGACACTTAACAGTTCTTATTTTTCTAAAACTTAGCCATGGATTTACGATTATTATTCTTCTTTCAAATTTTACGATACAGAAAATTTAAAGTTTCCTTTAAATGCAGATTTTGTTAGTAACGAAACAGTATTTGTGTGGAAAAATGTACGTAATTTACAAAAAAGTAGTGAAAAAATTAAAGATGTAAATATTTAGTTGTTTATGTCATTATTAATAATAATAATTATATATATATATATATATATATATATATATATATATATATATGTATGTATTAGTATCAGATAGGCTTCTCATTTATTCGTAATGTCACGGTGTATTATTTTTTACGTACGACTACTTTTAGTTGGTCACTTCCGTTAAAAATATAAACTTTTGTAATTTTAATTTTTTTTTGTTTTTCAGTAAATAAAGAGTATTAAATCCGAGATTTGTAAACCATCAAGTGTATTGTTACATTATTAATACAACTGTCAAATCTTTATTTCCTACAAAATAGAATAATTTGTTCCTAACGAGTTTTTAACAAAATATATGTATAAGTTATGTTAACTGATAATTTTCTTTTTGAACCGTAAACTTAGTGACAGTTTTATTTCGGTGGTGATCGCTGTGATTCAATCGGACTGACCAACTATCAACAGGAGAACCCAAGCTCTCCTTAAATAACAATCAATGACAAGTTTAAATACTTTTTTATTCAAGCTTAACCCTTGCAATCCTGAAGAGATAACAAACTTTTCTTGTTTACATATTGAAAATATTAACTTATATGCAATGTAATACAGCACCAATATGAGAAAAGAATTATAAAGATATGTGCGGTATGAAGAAAAAACCTACTTTCAACAGGTGACTCCAATCTGTTCTTAACATGTTTTTTATTTAAAAGTTTTAAAAGTGTATTAATGTATAACCCCCGATTTAAATTAAATGGGTAAGAAACCTAAGTAGGCTAATAAAATTCAATCACAATTTTAAATACTTAATTTTTCTATAATCATTGGTAATGCAGAAGAAATTACAAACTTGCATGAACAAATATTGACAGTCAAGTTAAATACAGTTTAGTACTGTTATAATATACTAACTGTTATTAGCCCGTCAAAAATGACGGGCTTAAACAAACTAAAGAAGTATTGTTCACTAGTTTTAAAATAAATTTAATAGCTTAACAATTTATATTTTAAAATCTAATTTTTAATTGCATGTAACAAAATGGGAATCCACCGTGCAAAAGTTATAGGTATTATTGTAATAAAGCCCTAACATAATGCATATTAAAATATTCCAAAAGAAGTGTATAAATTCCAAAAGTGTCTTTTTACGAAATAAATTTTACGCCTGTGTGCAATAGCCCAAGGTTTCGTTTAAAAATTGTTGATAGTTTAGTTTTGGATGTTGAAATAAAAAACATTTTGGTGTCAGTTCAAGCCAAATTTTGTTTTTTAAAAACTGCAGTTAAATGTTATTAAGTGTTTAAAAGTTTGTTCATCGGGATTAAATTTGTAATAAGAATTAACCTAATTAAATAATAATAAAAATCAGTCTAAATATTTAACAACATTTTATTGTATTTCATCTGCTAACATATAAAGTTTCTAAAGACAGACCTACAAAAGTATTTTAAAGTAATTTATCTATCTATCTTTCTATATTATTAATACCGTACATGCAAACTATGTAAACAATAAGGCTTTTTAGTTTTATGATTTACCCCTACATATTATACACTGAAACGCGCGTCAGATCTAGGTGTGCAGATGTGAAAATTGGCTTTAGATTTTCGATTTAGGCCTCAGGTCAGGGCTCTGCTCCATGGGACTTCCAAGTTCCCAATGTAATTCATATAGATGAGTGTTTTATTGGTTTATGTCACATGTGTTTTTCCTTAATTAAATTACATAAGCAGCTGTTATAAGGATTACATTTAATGACAGACTGTTATTGTATTGTTTAGTATTTAACTATTTTTGCTTCTCAAAACGGGATGCGCAAGCTTCGCACAGGAAATTAAAGCTAGCTATATACTGTATGACAAAATATTTCACATTATATTCAATGCAAATTAATAGGATAGGTCTATAGTCCTTAGATTTTCTATCCATTGCATTAAATTTATTACCAGAATTTCAACCAGTTTCATCCAATGCAGCACATGAAATCGAAATATATAACTAAATTTTAAATAATACAAATGACTGAATCGGAATTTGAAACTTGAAATATGTCACTGGATTATATCAATCGTCTAAACCTTCACAAACCTGATGTGGTTAATTCTACCTTCGCTCTTTTACCTCCCAGTTTTAACTGTATTTGTGTCTTAGTGGTATTTTTTTATTTACTCATACACAAATCGCTGTACTACTTTAGGGGGTACAATGACTATCATCGATGTTTAAGAAAGACTTTGATTCCCATTTAGTATGGAATTTCTGTTCCTTACTGCTTGTAAATTTCAATTCAAAAACCTAAATTTTGTTAATAATAGTTCTCTGCTTTGTTTACAAAAACAAAATTAACTTTACTCGCCTGTTGTATTGAATTTGGATACAAAGTAGGTAACACATGGCTCGTTAAACAAGGTGATTGCAAATCAAATATGGTAAAATAAACCAGCGTTTTTTACTAATTACAAACTTATAACTAAATAAATGTAGGATATAGTATTTTTTTATCATCCTGGGCCTAAGATACATCTTTTGACACCAACCTGGCCTCTCTACATTTAGTAGTTTATTCGGAATAGGTGGTTACACTTTGCATTTTACACGCTATTATTATAGAAGATTCTAAACAAAGTAACCTTTTTTACATAATTTTAATCCAATTTATAATATAAAACATAAAATAATTTATGTTATAATATATATTATAATAACTTACAAATAAGGACAAGTGCGGAAAGTTGGAATAACCTTGATAACATTAAAGCATTATTAATATAATTTAAATTGGCAGATACATTCAACTATAACCCAAGCTACTCCCCAAGCTAAATCCAAAACATAACATGTAATAAAGACTAGCAAAATAAGTTCCACTATTACACACACAAATCTTTATGGTAGCTCCAGAATAGTGAATAACGAGTTACAACCAAAACATTATCACTCCAGTGATCAAAGACAACAACATTAACGTGTTAAAACCTGACTAATGAGTGGCAGTGCCGCTAACGTAGCCGCTGTTTGCATAATTGAAACAATTGCTAAAAGAAAACATTTTACATTAAAAAACCCTATAACTAAAATTAAAACCATTTCAGGTAATTGCCTAACTCTCGTAGCTTTCGAATAGTTACATAATAGAGCGAGAAATTGTGAAACAATCGATGGTTATTTTGATTCTGATTCAAAAACCTCTTGTGGGGCATTAAATAACTACTACACAAACGATTTTAATGTTAATAATCACGATAAATTCATGGATTAAATGCTTACATCCTTTAGTTCATGGCAATTTTAATGAAATATTGCTCAAATATAAACGCAATGCCCTAATTTTATTCAAAATTATTTGTTTAATATGCATAAAAACTTAAAGCCGCGACACAGTTAAATTATATAACATATTCCTTACATAGAGTATTTACAAAACATTCACTAATTTAAAACAATGAACATGTTTCTTTTCAGTATAAATAAATTAACTTTAACTTACGTTGTCATTGGTACTAACCAATATATACAAAAACGTTCGTCCTACTCGTGTAAAGATTTAGAACATTTCAATATTTTCATCTTATTGTCCCTAAAAGTTTCAATATGTGTCAGTTACAGTCGATGGACGACTTATTTAGTCAGGTAACAGATACATATTTAATTTAATTGTATGTTAATACCATCCCTGTAGGACTTAGATTGTCAAACCTAGAAAATAAATGTAAAGATTGGAAAACTACACGAGGAAATTATGGTTTATTACCTAGAAACAAAAAAAAAACTGGATCTTATAATTATGATTTATAAAACTAATTTATATTTATATTTGATTAGGTTTGATATGCCAGGAAAGAGGATTAATATAACAGAACGTTAATATTTAAACTATTTGATGGAGTATATTGCGGACTACTCCCATTAAACAATGCAATCGTAAAACCCATACAAAGTTACATTGGAAATCTAATTTAATAGTGATGTTAGTCGCACTGTAGTTGTTTTCCAGATGAGTCTTGATATCTGCGACTTTATGAAAGGTTTAAAAAAAAATAGTATTGATAAGGCCACTTTACATTATTTATCAGAATAAATCATTCAAATCTTCTCAAAGTAGTAATAAACATTTCACACGCTGGACGATAAGAACCCTATTCTCCAGTAAACGTTAATATTCTCTTTAATTTCCCAACTGACTAAATGACATTTAGCAAATTGGATACCCTTAATGCTGCTCCCCAGTGTGCTTCAAAACATGACTCTTTAAACCTCCTATTTGTGTAAAGGTTTTCTCGCAAGTTTGACACTTATAAGGCCGCTCTCCAGTGTGAGTTAAAACATGGTTCTTTAAATCTCCCAAACATTTCAAGGACTTATCACAAATTGGACACTTATAAGGCCGCTCTCCAGTATGGATCAATCTATGTCTCTTTAAATGACCTTCTTGAGTAAAGGACTTCTCGCAAGTTGGACACTTATAAGGCCGCATTCCAGTATGCACCAATATATGTTTCTTTAGGCTACCAGATTGAGAAAATGTTTTCTCGCAAGTAAGACACTTATAAGGCCGCTCTCCAGTGTGAGTTAAAACATGTTTCTTTAAATCTTCCAAACTTTTCGAGGACTTATCACAAATTGGACACTTATGATGCCGCTCTCCAGTATGGATCAATCTATGGCTCTTTAAATGACCTTCTTGAGTAAAGGACTTCTCGCAAGTTGGACACTTATAAGGCCGCATTCCAGTATGCACCAATATATGTTTGTTTAGGCTACCAGTTTCAGAAAATGTTTTCTCGCAAGTAAGACACTTATGAGGCCGCATTCCAGTATGCACCAATATATGTCTCTTTAGGCTACCAGATTGAGAAAATGTTTTCTCACAAGATTGACACTTATAAGGCCGCTCTCCAGTGTGAGTTAAAACATGTTTCTTTAAATCTCCCAAATGTTTCGAGGACTTATCACAAATTGGACACTTATGAGGCCGCTCTCCAGTATGCACCAATATATGTCTCTTTAGGATACCAGATTGAGAAAATGTTTTCTCACAAGATTGACAATTATAAGGCCGCTCTTCAGTGTGAGTTAAAACATGTTTCTTTAAATCTCCCAAACATTTCGAGGACTTATCACAAATTGGACACTTATGAGGCCGCTCTCCAGTATGCACCAATATATGTCTCTTTAGGCTACCAGATTCAGAAAATGTTTTCTCGCAAGTTTGCCACTTATAAGGCCGCTCTCCCACATGGATCATTGTATGTTTCTTTAAAGTACCAGATTCAGCAAAGGTTTACTCGCAAGTTTGACACTTATACGGCTGCTCTTCCGTATGCATGGTTATATGCCTCTTTAATAAACTAGAATATGAGAAGGACTTCTCGCAATGTGGACACCCATATGGTTGTTTCTCAGTGTGCGTCAACTGATGTCTCTCCAAATATCACCGATCCCTAAATACCTTTTTGCACACCAAACACTTATGTTGTCACTTTCTAGTACCTACCATTACAGTTTTGTAAAGTTCTCTGTTGCTTATTTGAAGATTTATATTTTGGTAGTATAAATAATATAAACTGCATAGGACCTAATTTCGTATAACCTATCAATGAAGTCTTCTGGTTTCTATAACAATGTCTCCTGGTTGGTAATTTGATACGTAGTTAATTGCGAGTGGTCGGATGTCCTTTCAAAGATGATTCTATATCGTTCCTAACATATTTAGTATGATTATTTCTCCGCCAACTATGTAATCTGAAACAAAACAGATCAAAACATTTAGAGAATAAACACTATGCACTATAACGATTTATTGTATTTAGCTTTTAATTTGTCGAGTTAATTGTGATATTATATTATCTATGTTAGCGTTGGTAATTAACTAACATTGTTAACGCAGAATCCTGTTTAAAAAGTACATTTTATGTTTGAAATTCCCAGATTTTTCGACTTTGAAGCCATCATCACGGTCATATGAAAATGTTATAAAATAATCTAATTGTAAAAGAAATAAACTGTACTTGTAAGCTAAAACGCTGCTAACTTTATATACAGTTTAAGTTGTTACTACCCGACTGCCCCAAAAGGAGTGTTATGGATTTCGAGTGTATGTTTATTCCTTTAGCTCGCTTTGAGGCCCAAGCAAATTGATTGATATTAACTTATGACATGTCTTTAAATTCATCTTAGTTGCAGCAGTGGTCGACTGTATAAAATCATTGGGCTTATATCTACTAGAGGGGACAGCTTATGGGAGTCAGAGAGTTAGTCAAAGCAGTGCGGCGATCTAGCGTTATATTAAGATAACTAACGTGATCTGCGGCCTCATTAGACCGAGTAACTCGTCCACTGTACCCCACCCGTGTAAACAAAATATCACTTTTATTACCATCACAAAAACGTTTGTTTAAAAATTTAAAAATTCCTAAGAAAACATTTCTAACAAATATGATGAACAAAACCGTAGCGATCCCTGGCAGAATAAAAAGGAAACTACGTCGAAAAATCTCTAACATTAATTTGCATTGCCTGTCCCCTGCAGGAGATATAAAACCCAATGATAATATTTAAAATTCAGTATTTAATTTAATATTGTTGTACGCATTCAGACTCTTGGTCCAAAATGAATTATGATTCTTGTGTTAAAATTATTTAGTTGTACATGTCGATTTCTACACAAGCAAGCCAACACTTAAATTGTTTCCGAGCATTATGATTAGTCTCCGAGTTTACAAGTATTATTGACTACACACCAAATGATAAACTGTTTTTAATTAATTGTGACTAACAGATATATTACATTATCACAAAGGTAATCACGAATTATCACGAAGCTTGATGATCTAGTCATGTCGAATGAAGATGTCTTATAGAGCGAGATTAAAAGGAGGGAGTGGGATTCAGGCTGAAGATATGAAGAAACTTGGGGACGCAATAAAGTCTACCAACGACCAAGTCTACCAGCGACAAAACCTGCCATTTTTAATTAGTAGAGTTTGACAGGGCCAGCCAAGACAAAGTCCACCACCTAGGAATGCAGAAAGGAATGTGGTAGATTTTGTCGCTGCTAGACATTTTCCTCGGTAGGCCAAACTGAAAAGTGGTTGCTTTTGTCCGGCCAGACAGCAACAAATTCTACCACTTTTTGAGTACTGAACCCACTTTAAAGTCATTTATAATCATTTCTTCCGTCGGAATGTTCTTGTTTGGTATTTCTACCCACACTGCACAAGATTGTCCCCAGGACATCCCAAGGACATCACAGTGGGATATGCAGGATATCCCAGGATCATCCCTATCTCATCCCATGATATCCTCAAGATACCCTCTGGATGTCCCCAGGACACAAAAATGTCCTCTCCCCACGACATCCTGGGGACATCCTTCAGGATGACCATGGGATGTCCCTTGGACCTAATCAGGACATCATAATGAAAGTCATAGGACATCCCCAGGATGTCCCACAGGATTATCTGGGGATATTCCTCGGACCACAAAAGGATATTGTATTTTGAAGCCCTAGGACATCCCCAGGATGTACTGGGGACATCCCTCAGTCCACAAAGGGATATTTTACTTTGAAGCCCTAGGACATCCCCAGGATGTCCCACAGGATTTACTGGAGACATGTCTTTGACATGTATTGAAAGGTGTCCCATTATTCTATCAGTATGAATCGCATAACCCCACAGATATCCCTGCCTCCCCATGATAATTCTGTGGTCATCCTTAGGAGGCCATAAGGCTCCTAGTAATAGGTAGTGTGTATTCTGAAGCCATATCACCTCCTAAGGATGACTGCAGAATTATCATGGAGTAGGCAGGGATATCTGTGGGGTTAGGGGATTCAAACTGATAGAATAATGGGACACCTTTCAATATGGTCACACAATCTGATAGGAATACAGTTCTAAAATAAATTACAGGACAACTTTAAATTATTCTTTTATAAAAATAATACTATAATTGTCCATGCCCAGCTTGCACATAGAAAACAAAGTTTTAACTTCATATTGGTGTTATTTTTTTAAACAGGTTGACTAGTGTATAAACGTTAAATACCTGTAATCTTCCTTGTGATCCTAGGATATCTTTTTAATGGATGTCACATTTTGTCAAAAGTAATTTTGTCATCTTTAGACTCATACAAAACTTTAAATTGTCACATCACAGTCCAAAAGCAAAAATCCTTTAAAATCATGTTTTACAACTTTATATTGGTTACCATTGTCATATTTTATGCTAATTTTTATCATTACTATCACATGATTTATTTGTAAGTGTCACTAATGTCCTGATTATATGTACTTAATTGGATTAACACTGAAAATATATACACAACTTAGGACTTTTTATTAAAATTTACTCAAATCTTTAAAAAAATAGTTGTTTTAACAAGTTTATAATAAAATGAATAAATGCATGTGTAGGCCTAAACATTTCTCAGAACAAAAGTTGAATTAATAAATACAGATTTAAAAAATTTAAGGATGGATTCCAATTTATAATTGTTCGGTGATGTGATACAAACAATTAAGGATTTTTTTAAAATAATACAGTAATGAATTCAAACAAAATGGCAGTATAACTGCAGTAAAAATAAGTACATAAAAAAATGTAAGTCATATAAACCAGGCTATATAAACACACAGTAAGTATTGGTAGTTGATTAAATTCCTTCTCTGTTTTCATCTTCATCATGGCCTCGCTTCCTGTAAATAAAAAAAATTAAGCTAATACTGCATATAGCCTTGGGTAATATTTTATCTAAAAATACCCCCGTCGCAGCAAACATGCGTACTAAGCGAATTTCCAATGCATATAAATGTGTCTCACTACTACATCGAGCCACTTACCAAGTTTCACAAAAATAAATTCATAAATAAGTGATAAAGGCCTATAACATTTTATTTATTCTCCATAAGAATAACATTAAGGCTGTGCACACAGATTTGCTAAAAAAAGGAAGGAAAGAAATGTGTTTTTTTGCTATAATCAATATAACTCAAACAGGTGAAGCTAAATACCAAGTTTTATTAATTTAAGTTCATAACTAAGGGAGATATCAAACTTTACTTACTCTCCATATGAATAATACCCCTGTCGCAACAACCTGCATACGCAGCAAATTTCTAATGCATATGGCCCTATATGTTTCTTACTACCACAGAAAGCCACTTACCAAGTTTCATAAAAGTACATTTATAAATAAGTGATATATAGCATTAATTTGAGTTATTCTCTATAAGAATAACATAAAGGCTGAGTACGCAGGTTTGCAGCAATAAGAAATATAAGAAATGTGTTTTTAAGCAATTATCAATATAACTCAATCAGGTGAAGCTACATACCAAGTTTTAATAATTTATGTTCATAATTACAGGAGATAGAAATAAAACTTTACTTATTCTCCATAAAAATAACACATGGCTGAGTATGCAGGTTTGCTGTTACGGGGATAATCAACAAAATACAAATTTTTGTGCAAATATCAATATACCAGTACTAGGTGGTTATTTACCTATTTTGAACTCTCTTTCCATAGCCCGATCGATCTGGTTTTCGAACTAAAGTCATAAATGTTACTCTCCACATTTAGGCCAAATTTAATCAAAATTGGGCATTTATTTCAAAATTTATCGAGGTAATGGACGCATATATATAAATCTAAACAACTTATGTGTTTGGCATATGGGGACCTCAAAACAAAAAGTGATCATGGTCTCGGCGTTAAGTCTTACCATGCTATCTACTGTAATAGCTTTTTCCCTATAGAGGAAATTCGCTAAAAAAAGATAGACAAGACCAAACATTAAAAATGTCTTCTCTAGTAATAAAATACCCCCGTCACAGCGTGAAAACTCATTTTATTTCTGCTGCTGCCATTTCAGTCGCCTTGTTAATGATTATATTACAGTTACTGGTAACCACCAATCATTCACACTAAAATGAAATATAATGTTATGAATATTGATGTTGAAAAATGTAAAAGAAAATTGTCAGCAATATTGCAAATTTAATCTCCCCTTAACATTATATTTGGTAAATATGTCATTGAATATTTTGTGTAGCCATGTGTTTATAAGGTACAGTTTAAGTGCTTAAAGGAACATCAAAAAGCATAAGTGGTCTTCAATTTTGGCAAATCAGTTGCAGAGTCTATTCACCCCTAGTTTCCAGTAGACCTGACCCCTTGGCCACCCGCAAATTTGTACCGTAGTGCATGAAGATGATGAGCAAATAATTGTATTAATAATTAATTATGCGGAAAAATAAAATTATAAATGCGGTAGCCAGTAGCCTAACGTATTCTAAAAAATAAAATCAAGACAAAAAGGATAACAAATAATACCCCGCACACAGAAAACCAGCATTATCAGCGAATTTCCAATGCCAATTTATATATCTACCACATAAAGCCACTTGCCAATTTTCATGAAAATACTTTCATAAATATAAGTGATAAATGACATTTTATTCACTCTCCATATTATCGCAGAGTCAAGGAGGATGAGAAATGTGTTGTTATGGAATTATCAGTAAAACTCAACCAGATGAAGCTATATACCAAGTTTTATTAATTTAAGTTCATAATTGAGGGAGATATATCAAACTTTACATACCGTATTCTTCATTAAAATAACATTAGGGCTAAGTAAACAAGTTTGCGGCTTCGCGGACAGTAAAAAGTCTTTTTGTGTAAATATCAATAAACCACAACCAAGCAACATACAAAGTTTCATCAATATACAGTAAGGTAATAGATATAAAGACTTAACTCTTAACCCATTGGCTTAGAATGGCGTACTGGTGCCGTTCCTGACCTGTAATTTTTATAACCTTTGAAATGGGATAGAAAAATCATGTTTTTAAATGGATTAATGGTGTATTTTAGTTAAAATATTGTTTTCTTTCAGTTTAAATATTGAAATTGGCATACACACAGAATAGACATAAGTAAAAAATAGCAAATTCAGTGTTCACCATGTAACACACAAAAAAATCAACCGATCCTGTTAACTTTGAATGTAAAATGGTTATTATGTATAGGCCCTTATTATTGATTTTAACTTATGACACCTTATTCAGGCAATTGTGTATGTAACTAAATTATGATCATTTTGATAGGTGTTAAGGCTATCATAGACCTTGCATAATCGAATGAAGTAGCCTACGTTACCTAATCATAGTTTTCTAACCTACCTTATTTAATATACAGAATTGTTTTTATAGTTTTACCTGGATTTCTCTTCTTATGAAGAGTTGATTTATTTGGGGTTTTAGCCAATTTATGAAATCAATATGTTTTACTTTGGCCTCAGCAAACTGATTCTGATCAGCTCCTAAACAGAGACACATGCTAATTTAAATACCTAATTGATTAGCAAACAATCTAGGCCTAAAAACTTCCTGAAAGCACATAGTTACGTCATATGCCTACTTTTAATGTACCATATCCACTCATCCGGCACTGTAAGTTTCAGTTCATACGGCAATTTAGGTTGAGTTTTTAAAGATTTGATTTATTTACCTAATAGTACGTCATACGCTTTTTATTAATTCAATAGTAACTTAAGTACACGATGAAGCTGATTTTTCTTTCCACCTAGCATCAAGATTATAGTATCTTAAAATAAAGAGTTGATTTACCACACTTCAGTTAACCGAATGATAAAATTCATTATGTTCTTCAATATTCTCTTCAAAATTTGCATAATTTGTAGGCGCTAAAAAATAATCATTAAGAAACCATTATTACTTTATGTATGCCTCATTACTTTATGCCTTGCCCCTAAGGTCTATTTAGGGGCAAGTGGGGAAACTGGGCACACCTAAGTTAAATCCATTATACCGTACTCAAAGATTTTTATAGTTAAACTTCAATTTATTCATATTGCCTCTAGGATCGAAGTTTGACTCAAAATAAAACAGGTTTTTATACCCTATCGGCAATCAATCGCCTGGTTTACTAGCAGATAACTAATTTTGGGACTACTGTCCCATTATTAAATCTGGTGTCGCTAAATTAAAATATGAACACATAACTTTGTCACAATATATACACCAACACAACACAAACGGATGCTACGATTAAAACAAATATTTATTTGGTTTGGTCGACCAAAGACAAGTCCAGACAGCGGGACAAGAACACGCGGATGGCTGTGACATGACTACCTCCAATACCTAGGCCTACATGACTAACTTACCTCCTACCAATGTACCTTGCCACATTGTAGCATTCCGCGTGTTCGTATCCCGCTGTTTGGACTTGTCCTTGGCTTGTGTTAGTGTATATATTGTGACTATGTGTTCATATTTTAATTTATCGACGACAGATTTGATAATGGAACAGCAGTCCCGAAACTAGTCATATGCTAGTAAACCAAAGGACTGACGACGGAAAGGTATGTAAAACTGTTTCATTTTGAGTTAAACTTCAAACGAATACATATAACTGCTCCCCGTTTAGCTTATTCGTTTCTTAGGAGGAAATTCCAATTTAATCGATTCAACCATTATTACAGAAATTACAGAAATTAATGTCAAAGTATGCAAAAGCGCCCAGTTCCCCGACTGGTGTGTCACTGTGCACATTGGGTAAGGTAACTGTGCGCAGTACCGGTATAGCCTAATTGCAAATTTGGGTGAATAATAAAAATAAAAGGCTGTTACCTACTATCAGAGTTAATATAATACAACACATATGGATAAGAATTATATATTTTGTAAGGAAAACAACTTTAAGCTAAAAAGTCTTCAGTGTTCTTATGATTAAATAAATGTAAATCCAGGCTGCCCATAAGACTAGTGTTAATTGTAACATTGGCCTTATGGAAGTATGGAAAGCCTAGTTTTTTCATTCGTGCAATACACTTTATAGGCCTAGATAGTTTTAAGGTTATGGTAGTTCTTAGTATGAGAGACTGACTAAACTGATTCAGTAGGTACGGGTACTTTCTATAAACAAACCATCCTAGTGGAATAACTCTTTATTACATTATGAAGAAAAATTAACTATAGTTAACCTGTAAATCTGTTTTAACAAAGTATGTTACTTACCAAGAAACAGTACAGTATTCAAAACACCTGAAGTAACTCTTGAATGAAGATATATTTTTTCTCAATTCAAACAAACCTCCAAAACTTAAAACTTGGTAGCCTAAGTAGAAATTAACTGAAACATAATTTACCAAGCCAAATACGGATTGACCGTTATATAACACACGTCTATCTGGTCTGTCGTCTTTAGACATAGTGTTTGGTTGGGATGCTGCAATTCTGCGCAGACGCGAGGCGCCGCGTCAGATTTTATCTCTTTTCTCTAAAGGGGATTATGGGAGATCGGATTGGCCGTTAATTTAATGGTGTACCGGTAAAAAGTACCTATGCAATTTTTCTTTTCTTTTCTTATAAATTGTCAGAATTCTATGCATATTTCATCGATGTATAAACTGTAAATTCATTCTTTCTTTATACATGTGTTATTTTAGATATCTAATCATTATCCTTGTTATTAAATTTGGTTTGAATACTAAAACTCTAAATACAACTTTTAATTAATTATTAATAAAATTGGTCTGGGATATAGAGGATGTCGGTGAGATGTCCCCAAGATATCCACGTTATCCCGGGATTTCGTGGACATCCCTGGGACGTCCACAAATGTCCCGGGACATATCAGGATATCCTAGGGATGTCCTGTTTATCCTGCTATGGCAATGGGATGTGTGGGACACAAATGGGATATCCTGGGGACGTCGTGTGCTGTGTGGGTAACTAGTTCAGTCAGGTTAAGCTTGTACCCGAATATCCCACAGTAAACAAATATACAAAATCTGTCATATAAATAATATACAGGCAAGTAAATATAATAGCGATATTTCGTCTAATAGCGATATATGTTCAGACTATTTCTGATTTTAGTCTAAGTGTTATTAACAAAACAATGATCCCTGATGTTTCCCCTACAGTAATATGTAATCTTTACAATTATTAAATTATTTTAACGGTCTAAATTACAGCGCGGCGTGGCGAAAGTCGTGCATAAAATGTGGTAGGGTTTTAGCTGATTGACTTTATCGCTGGTGGGCCAGATTGAAAAGTGGATGCTTTTGCCTGGCCTGGCCCGGCCACGACAAACCCTACCACCTATAATGCAGAATGGAATATGGCAGGGTTTGTCGGTGGTAGACTTTGGTAGCTTCCCGCAAAGTCTATCTTAAGTTTTGTGTGTGTGTGTGTGTGTGTGTGTGTGTGTGTGTGTGTGTGTGTGTGTGTGTGTGTGTGTGTGTGGACCTCTAGGTGAAACGTAAACTGAGGTTAAAATTAATGTTTATCGGTAATTTACAGCTAGTTACTTGTTAAGATTATTTAGACTATTTAGACTACGTCACAGTTTATTATTATTCAATAGTTTACAATTGAGTTTTGTTTGTTATTTAATGAAAGCGCAATAATTTCCCAAATATTTTCTTATGTTAACGTGTTATTATAATTACAAGTTCACAAATATATATAGTGCCCAGGTAAGTAATTTACAAAGTTGTATTTTAAAAATTTTTTGTATGCAATATTAACCAACTTAAATACGCGATTTAAATGGCTATGAAAAGTTTATTACTCATAGTTTGTGATCATGTTCTTATCTGATAGTTAGGTTTCTAGGATCCAAGTTTTTATAATAACTAGAACCAATTTGTATACTTTGCTAAGGTCATAAGTATTTAGTCTGCGGTAATACCAATTAACACTCATAAACCCAGTTACACGAAGAAGATATTAGGTTAAACAATCAGCAGGCTAAATTAAATCATCACCTGCAAAAGATAAACACTGAAGTTTTAGAGGGAAGAAGCTCCGAGAATTTTTAAATACTTTTTATTCTAGACGCATGTAAGAATTATAACGAACATTTTTATGATTTTTTTACGACTCAAATTTTAAATTTCGAACGGTGGAGTTTCCATTGTTTGTTTTTATTCCAAAATTAGCGTTTAAAATATTGATATTATTAGGCCTAGACCTATATTGTAGTGTTCTTATGAACATAATGTGATTGATGAATGAAAAGAGCGGGAACAATCGCTCTCCTATAGACCTTCGCCAGCTGAGGTAAGTGTCCTGTATCGTGAAATTAGGTATATCTAGCCTCAAACTAGGCCATATCTCTATTCCCCAACGCAATTTCAACACAACCAGTTGTATTTTATATATATATTATATAAGCGTTCACATTTCCATCCTATAGGTCAGAAAAATTAGTATAAAAAATAAAAATAAGTAAGTACTGAATAAGTAAATAAGTTTAACTTCAAATATCTTTGCTAGAAAATAGTGGCATAAATGCGCTTATTCAAATTTTATGTTTTACAGGTTTCGTGAAGTGAGCTTTCACTGCAATATTGTATTTAATTTGCTTATTCTACTTCTTACTTCAGAATCTATAATCAGTGGTAAAAGAAACAAATAATCACAATAGCAACTTTTAATTTCAGGTAAATTCACTTAGGATTTCTGATATTAATTTGTTTTGTCATATGCATAAATAACTTAGATCATAAAAATAAGTTTACGAATTTTAGGGTAGCCTAACTTAATTAAATTACATGTGTTGTTGAAATAGTTTACGAAATATGTTATTCTGGCAATAAAAAGGAATAAGTTATTTACTTCTTACAAAAAACTTGAATCGACTCTATTTGGCTTGGAAAATACTACTCGCATACCTCGTACTTTTTATTTAGAATTATTGTAATTTTGGTGTAATAATTAAAATGGTACATTTTTACTTTTATTAAAGGATGATTACAACATTATTTCTGTATGCATATACAGAAAATATAATAATGTTCCTATTTAGTACAAAATGAAATAAGGTAAAAAAGTAATATAAAAATATATTTATATATAAAAACATTATCTCCCTGCTGCCGTCTGGCATAATCTCCTACACCGCAGTTTGTAACTACGTTTTAAGGTTACTTGAATGAAACAGTTGTAATTAACAAAATTATTATTTTTATGAATATTACATAAACAAACTTTAGCATTAGTAAGCAACGTATATTAAATGCTGCAATGACTTGTAAATCCAGAAATGGTTTATTAATTTGTATATTTAAATGTTGCACTCTCTAGAACATCTAAGCATTTCGACCCCGTTGTTGAGGAAATGTTATTTAATCTTAGGTTTCACTTACGCCTAAAATAATTTTATAGACGTTTCTCATTAATGTATGTAAAATGATAGCACTATGCTATCACATAAACTCGTAGTCTACTGCAGAAGATTTACAACAACCGAAGTAAGACATTCCCCATCACTTCAGGTTTAAGATGGTTAACGAACAGCTAAAACTAACATCAGTTTGTTATGTTAAACTAAGTGACGACGTACACGTCCGACATAAGGGCGAATTCGGGCAAATTCACGTCCGCTACCGCTTAGGTTAGGTTAGTTTAGGTTACGTTAGGTTAGGAGGTTTTTGTATGTGTCACTGGCTCTCAATCTGTTTTAAAAATCACAAGAAAAGTACCGTACGGTGCATTATTTGGAACGGACGTGAATAGTAGCGGCTCACGTCGGACGTGTACGTAACCTCTATCTTTGCTAAACAAATGCAGCTTACAAAAACAAATGGGAGAATGTTAATTGTACTTGTTAAAAGTTCTGAACCTTCAAATATCCTCTATACTGAACGTAAGATATATTTCAGAGGCTTTTGTTAGAAATCGATAGACCTATTAATTTACGGTAAATATAAGAAAAATAAAAGAGCATACATTTACAATATAAACAACAAAATATAAATAAATTGTATCAATTCACCTTGAGATAAAAAAATAATGACTGATTCATAAAAATTAATTAGATGCAGCAAGTATGGACAGTATGGTAGACCAAATTAAATAACCTGCTGATTCTATCTTTGTATATTCGCAACAGCACAAGTAGTCTGTTTAAAAGGCGCTGTATCAACAAATACACGAAACATAAATCAATTGTAATACGCGAACCACACCCCCACGTACACACACACGTAAACTACACCTTGTGTCAAGGGAAAAACTTAGCACTATTTAAGTACCCATTGTACAGTGATTTTTCCCGTTTAAGAAAATGTTCGATCTTTCTAGGGATAGGGCGAAAAAACGCAACGGTTGTTTGACAACGGTTGTGTAGCGATGACCGTTGTGGAGCGAAATGGTTGTGCAGAACTGGGTGTTATCGACAACCGCCAAATGCACAACCACAACTGTTGGACGTAGCGCAGCGCAACGCTCTCCCACAGCCGTTCCCACACAATCATATCATAGTTTCAGGTTTCTCCGCTACGCTTGCACTAGCAGCACCATACATCACCTCTAATTCCCGCTCTTTGCTGTTGTCAAACTCAATGTCGTCTGATTCGGCAAGAAACGTTGTTGTTGTTGTTATGCTGAAGTAATGTGTTGGAGTGAAGTGAAATAATTAAAAATGAGTTGTAAACGTCCTCGAACGTGCCCTATGTGGACCTACTTCAAAATTGTTGATGTCAAATCAAAAAAGGCAAAGTGTGACATGTGTGGGTTAATAATGAGTTGTAAGTCCACGGTATCGAATCTGAGGAATCACATCGTAAAAAAAATCCCACAATCATCTTAGACGCCATTTCAGAGGGCAGGGCCGCATCACCCTTGCCCAAATCTTTAGGCCTAGCTAGCAGTAGTTCCAGCAACCTGGATAACGGTTCCTGTTCAATCTTAACTCAAGCCATATCCCTACTAGTATAGTGTATCCCTAATAGTATGGGCCTGTAAAATTGAAAGTAATATCGTTACTAAAATTATCTGAGCTGGACTTAATATGGATTAACAATTAATTACTTAAATGTTGTCAGAAAAAATAAAATAATAGCCCTACGTAAAACAACTATTGTGAAAAATAAATTGCTGTATATAACAATAATAATTAATGTATGTAACAATTAAATAGTTTTACATTAAAATAAGGTTCCGATTTGCACAACGCAACGCCTTAGTAGGTTGACTGCAAACGTCAGATAAATAATCGCCTTATGGCAGTTGCCGGCTTCGATAAAGGTGCTGTACACAACGCAACACCAGGACAAACTGTTATCGAACAACGCCTTCGGCAGTCGGCTGACAACAGACAACGCCTCGACCACGGTTTTGCGCAACTAAAGTTGCCGAAAACCGTTATTTTAAACGGTTATCGCAGCGCAACCGTTGTGTGCACAACGGTTGTGTGATTTCGGCAGTTGTGCCCATCCCTACATCTTTCCAGATGGAATACAATTTTATTTTCCGTATCATGACAGTGTTTAGGATATTTTAATAGATTCTAATGTTCAAATTCAATACTTGTCCTATGCCTTGTGTTAAGAGCTAAGAACATTACCTTTTTTGTTTTGAGGACCTAACATAACCTCAATCACTAAAGGAAACTTAATCTTGAACACCTAAATTTGGCTATAAATGCATGATTCTCGACTACATATTCACCTAAAAAACACTTAATTTAACCAAAAATCACTTAAATACATATTAAAACTCGCAAACCCAAAATAAAATAAAAAGTTTATACTAACCCGAGGACACAAATAATGATATATTCAGATTTCAGATTAACGCTTCGAGTTGGCCTTTGTCTCCGGGATAGTTAACGAGAAGTTGATTATAAATTATTATTTAGTCAGTGAATTTTCACAGCTTTAAGGTTAACAACAAGTATAGTAAATCTTTTTATTCTTTTAATTGATATTCCGCAGGCCTAGTTTTTAAACTTTCAATTTTAATTTCCTCGTTTGACAAAATTGTCTATTTACAAAATGCTTTACATATAAAACTAAAATAAATAAATCAAAACAATGAAATTGTAGATTAAATCATTCTTATAAATATATATCCTAAGCATATTTTGTTTTATTTGTCTATCATCAATGTATAGTTACAAATCACGTGATAGTATAGTTGATAACACGTAAGTAATTGAGTCTTGTTTGATAATTTTCATTTAGGTGTGATGTCTGCAACAACAGTTGTAGGTGCACCAGCTTAGGTTTCACTATATTCAAACATAAATGAATCATCATGCAAAATCAGTATATTACACAGTTAGCATCTTATCAGTATATTACACAAAACAAGGCGAAGAAGATATACGGCTACGGGGCATTGTTTCTATGAATTACGTTACAAAAACGCTTACACAATACCAAAGCACATTTCTAAAGGATTTCATATACTTGTGCGATTCTAGTTTATGAAACATGTTTTTAACATCGAACCGATGAACTGAAGTCCAAGACGCTGACCGTTAGGCTAGTGAGACACCAATGTGGCCTTCGGTATCAAAGCACATAACGTTAGCTGACCTTTACATAAGTGTTCAAGTTTCTTGGAATTTAGGCCTATTAAAATACTAACAGTTCCTATAAAATATAAACGTATAGGCTAAGTCAATATAATACAGAGCTATGAACATTACCTTTTTGGTTTTAAGGACCAAACTTAACCTCAATCATTCAAGGAAAATGTATCTTGAATACCTAACGATTTGAATAGATCAGTATATTTTTCAATTTCACTCATTTATATACAAACTATAAAATCACCTAAATATATATTAATACTCAAATTTTTCAAAACAATTGTAAGTTTATATTTGCCCAAAAAGGATACTAATACGAATCATTCTCACCAATGCTCGTTTCTATTACTGCGTGTAAGGTCCTGAACAAAATTATTTTCATGAGGGCGTGTCATACCCAACGGGTTCTGTCGTAGCTATGGAGAAGCTGTTATTTAATAATAATTAATTGCAATGTAAAACAAGTAAATAAATATTGTATTTTTAGTCAAATAAACATTTACATACAATGGACATTGATGATTTATATAGATGTAAAGTACTAACATAGATGATTTTACCATATATGTTTGTATAATACAAACAACACGTAATACAACACAATTAGTTTATATTAGTTAAGGCAACAAATTAATCTACTTATTCCCTGCGAAAACGAATAAGTAAATTCAATTTACGATAGGAGTAAAAATTAAACATTTATTCGCAGTATTATGAATAAATGTTAATATTGCTACGTCCGGAATATTGTATATTATACGTCCGTTTATTATAGCAACAAAAAATCCTTAGACACATTTATATATATCCAGCGCGCTATTGGTTAGATTCGCGGGTTTTGGACACAACCTGTTTTTATTGCATCATATGGCTTTATCGTAAACAGTGTCGGATTTAGGAGCCGCGGGCCCCTAGGCTTAACCTGTGGTGAGGCCCCTTGTTGATGCCCAGATCCAAGTTGGTGAATTTTTGCTTGTATGGGACTTTTGTGTGTGGTTCTAAGTGGTGCGGGCCCCTAAGTGCGCGCCTATATATCCTATGCTTAAATCCGGCCCTGATTCCAGGAGTGAACATTTTGTTTGAACTTGAAAATGGAATAAACTATACAAAGATAGTAAGACCAATATTATATATATTAGATTAACGGGATTTTGACACAACCTGTTTTTTTTGTGTGTATCGTATGGCTTTATCGTAATCCCGAAGCTGGTAACACCTTCTCTTGCAGGGTTCCCAAGGTTATAGTCAAAATAATAAGAGTTGGCAGTCGTTAAACACATAAGTAAGTTAATTTGTCAAACAGAACTCACTAGCGATCTACCTGGTAGATGGCCTAGCTAAAATAAAACTACTAGCGATACTGGTGGATTGGTGCTAAAACTAATATAACACTATTTATATCAACCGTAGATCGAAGATAATTAGATCAGTTAGTTAACAATTATTAGAAACATAAGTTAATTTAAAGTTCTAGTTTTGTCACCGTCACTAACTGCATGATTGTGTTCTAGTTGAGTATTGTTCATAACCTTCATAACATAGTTTATTGTAATACATCAATACTACGATATATATTTGTTTAACCTCCAACTATGTATTGCCTGTAATACATCTCATGACGATGGAATTAGGCAAAACAAAAATTTAATCTGGTGTATCTCCATAAGCCAAAGTTAAACCGCAAAAAAAAAAAATATATATATAAATATGATCTTCCTCCCGTTAAAACAAAGAGATCCTTAACTGCAATACTATCTAGTCATCCTAATAACAATTTCAGCCATGACGACTTATACTTAGTTAACAGATTCAGTATTATTTATCTATATTTATTAATTAATCAACCTAAATTAGTAGTGGTGAAACCAGAAAGAGGCATCACTTCCGGCGCTTTTTTCCCATGTTATTCTTATGGGGATCAGTTTTTGCACCGACGCCCGATCCCACCCTACACAAATTTTCTTTTTGGCCCCCTGCCTTATTTTCCCCCATTTAAAATTTGCATTAATTTTAATACATCCTTTGCAGAAATCCACGAGTTCAAAAATAACTCCACACTAAATAAACAACACATGTAAACAACTTAGAAGTTATTGTGTAGTAGAGGAGAAATACGGGTTTAACCCCAGAATCGGCGCCTTTTCCCCATGTTATTCTTATGGGGAGCCGTTTTTGAGCCGACGCCAGCTCCCGCCTATAGAGCTCCCGCCCGCAGGCCTATATTAAATATACCCCTTAAATATATTGTCCCCATCCCTCCTCTATATTTTTAAAAATTAATTTTCAAATTCTAAAAAACTATCTTTGGTGTTTACTGTCCGATTTGTCTGCAATTTGGATATGTTATTGTCCTAGTGTTTTAATAAATTTCACATTTCCCAAATTCAACATTTCCAAATGTGTATTAATACCTAAAATGTGTATGTAAAAAATAATATTGCACCACCAAATTGGAAATTTTTTTAATTTTTGCAGTAATTAAACCGCAAAAATGTCTTATTTTAGAGTTAAAAAATATGTTTTTATTATTTAAAAAAGATATAATTTTAAAATTTTCAACCAAGGATATATATAGAAGCCCCAAAACCACCACCCTCATTCCAACAAAAAATGTTGACCTGTGCACAGTGCTCCACGTCTTACTCCAACAGAAGCAATTTATTACGCCATTATCGACTTGTTCACAAAGTTATTCCTAAAATTTGTAAAATATGTCATCAAATATTTGACAATAGCAATTTTAAAATGCATATGTTAGAGAACCACAATACTTGTAATGTGTGTAAGAGAGTCATCACCCGGAACAAACCCCGCCACCACCTACGATGTGACAAGCGACCCTATAATGTGTTTAAGTTTTACGGCGAGTCCGCGGATATATTAGACACTCTCCAATCTTGTCCTCTACCCATCAAATGGATTCTTATTAGGAGAGTAAAATTCATCAAACACTCAGTGGACAATAATGGTGATTTAATCATTGACAAAGAATGTATTGCTGATTTTCGAAGTTTAACTAATTTATCAATTGAGAAAGCACAGCTAAAGGCTCAAATTGAAAATTCACTTTTAAAAATCGATACCTCCATGCACAAGTATCAAGCTCAGGGCAGTGGATGGATATATGACCGCACCAAATACTGGCAGTTGCATGTTTACAAATATAAGCCCCTAACTCCCAAATCATACATTCCCACGCCAGAAAATATAAAATCAAAACATGCTGTTTTAAATATTAAAAACACCGATAATAAATGTTTCACCTGGAGTGTTTTAGCAAGCTTAAGACCAAGGAATAGTAAAGAAAATGCAAATCGAGTAGTTCACTACGAACCCTATGAGGGCCAGTTAAATATGACAAATATAAAATATCCAGTAAAAATATCTGACATTGATAAATTTGAAAAACAAAATAACATAAGTGTTAATGTATATGGAATTGAAGGAAAAACAATATATCCACAGAGAACAACTAAACTAAATAGTAACACGCACGTCAACTTGCTTCTTCTACAACAAGGTCGGAAATCACATTACTGTTTAATTCGTGGTTTTGATAAGTTAATGTTGCGGTCTACAAAAGACAACAATAAGAAATATTTTTGCAAGTTCTGTTTGCAACATTTTGGCACCAAAGATATATTGGAACTTCACACAACACACTGTAAACCCTTTGATGCCCAAAGAGTACAAATGTCTAAAAAAGATACACTACAATTTACGAATTACAAATATCAACTTAAAGCTCCCTTTGTGATTTATGCAGATTTCGAATGTTTTATAAACTGCGGCAAACACACGCCTTCTGGATTTGCTTATGTTGTGGTGAGAGACTCTAAAATTATTTACGAAGAGTTGTACAGCGGTGAAAACGTGATGGATGTATTTTTTGAAAAGTTATTTAAAACCTATGACTTTATTAAAAGTCAGATGGAAGTATATGTTCCCCTTGTAATGACTCCAGAGCAAGAGGCATCCTTCAAAAACTCTAAATACTGCCACATATGCCAACAGCTGTTACTGGGTGATAAAGTGCGCGACCATTGCCATCTAACAGGCAAATTCCGAGGACCCTCCCACAACGCTTGCAATTTAAACTATAAAGTAACCAAGAAAATTCCAATATTCTTCCACAACCTTAAAAACTATGATGGTCATTTAATAATGCAACACTTGGGAAAACTCAATCGCAAATTGAATTGCATAGCCAAGGACATGGAAAAATATATATCGTTCTCTGTTGATGATTTGGTATTTTTGGATTCCTACAACTTTCTGTCTCTTCCCTTAAGCAAATTAGCTTCCAATTTAAATACATTTAGATTTATAGACAATCCACTACTACAACGCAAGGGCGAATTTCCATACGAATACATGACAGGACCAGAAAAGTTTTTAGAGACCCTACCACCCATAGAGGCATTTTACAGCAGCCTAACTAAAGAATGTATATCTCCTGCACAATATGAACATGCTAAAAACGTATGGAATCATTTTAATATAAAGAATTTAAAAGAATATCACGATTTATACCTTAAAACAGATGTGTTGTTATTGGCTGATGTGTTTGAGACATTTAGGGACTTGAGTTTAAAGGATTATAAACTCGACCCTGTCCACATGTACTCACTGCCTGGACTAACATGGGAGGCGTGCCTTAGAATGACCGGCATAAAATTACAGTTATTTAGTGACATTGACATGCATTTGTTTATAGAACATGCCATTAGAGGCGGTGTAAGCATGATTTCCACGCGCTACGCTAAAGCCAACAATAAGTACATGGGCGAACATTATGACCCAAATCAAGAAAGCACCTATCTTGTATACTTAGACTGCAACTCGCTATACTCTACAGCAATGTGCGAGTCGTTGCCCATTGATGGCTTTAGATGGACAAATGAGAAAGATTATAAATCCAATAAAAATGAAAACTTTGGATTTATTTTGGAAGTTGATTTAAAATACGATAAAAGTTTACACGACTTGCATAATGACTACCCGCTCGCACCAGAAAAAATGAATGGAAAATTAATACCAAACTTAAATGACAAAACCAAATATATTCTACATTATAAGGCACTAAAAAAATACGAAGAACTGGGTTTGGTAGTTACAAAATACCACAGAATCTTAAAATTCAGACAATCAAATTGGCTTGCACCCCATATTAATTTTAATATTGAAAAGCGACAAAAAGCTGAACATGATTTTGAAAAAGACTTTTACAAACTGTTAAATAACAGTCTCTTTGGTCGAACAATTATGAACCAACGCAAGTTTCGTGATATACATCTTGTAGACGAGTCTAAGTTAACAAAGTATGTTACAAAGCCAAGATTTGACTGCAGCAAAATGTTCGATAACAACTTGCATGCTGTGCATTTAAATAAATTAATTGTAAAGTTTGATAAACCAATATATTTAGGAATGACCATTTTGGATATCAGCAAAGTAATCATGTATGATTTCCACTATAATTATATGTCAAAATTTAAGAATAAAAAGTTCTTAATGACAGACACGGACAGCCTTCTTTATTCTATAGTAACAGAGGACTTTTACAAGGAAATACAAAGCGACTTGGACCGTTTTGACACCTCTGCATACAGTAAAGACCATTTCTTATACTCTGATAAAAACAAAAAAGTTACGGGCAAGTTTAAAGATGAATTAAATGGTCAAATTATGTATGAATATTGTGGTTTAAGGCCAAAATTATACTCTTTCATTCCTCTACAGTGGTTATACGAAAAAGAAAAGCAAAATGAGCTAGAGGTTAAGAAGGCAAAAGGAGCTGACGGCGCTACAGTTAAACATCTCTTAAGACACCAACACTACTTACACTGTCTTGCAACCGGAGAAGATTACTACGAGAATGTTACAAGAATTAAATCCACAAACCACCGTCTGCAAACATTAACGATGAACAAAAAGGTACTCTCTTTTGATGACGACAAGAGGTTTATTCTAGATGGCATCAACACCCTTGCCCTTGGTCACTATAAAATTGGTCAAACATAAATCTGTATTTACCATTATTCTTTGGCCTTTCCTTGTCTATTACAATAAAGCCATATTTAGACCTGTCCCAGCACTGATGGCAGAGATTTCTAAATTGGTTAAATGAAAAATCATTTCCCACATGATTGTTATACACATGTTTTAAATTTAAATCGTCTTGTTTAAATAATATTAGGAAATTAACATTGTCACGTAAATGTTTGTTTACTTTACTGTAAGATTGACACAAGTAAAAACTGTTAATATTTTTGTGTCTGCCCATTGAGAAAAATTGTGTGATATTTGGACTATTTATGTCGTCAAATACAACTATTGAGTGTGATTCTACATCATTTGGTGTGATTTCACAGTTTGAATATGTGTGTAATTTAACTTCATCACACAGACGGAATATTTCAATTATTTTTTTATATTTTTCTTGTTCTAAAGATTTGGATATTATATATAAATTTGTAAACTTTAATCCTTGTTTTTTTACAATTAAGTTATAAATTACAACAGTCTTCCCCGAACCACTGGGCCCTATTATAAGACAGCGAATATTATTAGGAAATAGACCCAACTTCTTTGGTGTATTTTCTTTATGTGCAATTTTAAATTTGTTCTTTTGTTGAATAAATGACATTTTTTATATAATGGTGTATTTTCTTTATTGTGAATAATTTTTTTATATAATAAAAATGGCAAAGAGAAAGTGTAAGAAGGGTAAGGGATTATTCTTAAAGCCATATAGAGGCCGTGGCTTGTTAAATACCCTTATAAACAACCTTCCTTTCCCACTCCACATCCCGTCGTATTCATATTGTGGTCCAGGAACTAATATACGTGAAAATTTAGCCAGAAATGTACCTCCAAAAAATAAGCTAGACTCTTATTGTAAAGAGCACGACATATTCTACATGAATAATCCTGATACAGCCGCCCGGAACAAGGCAGATATGAGATTAGCGGACCAGGCTTGGACTAGGGTTTCGGCAAAGGACGCCAGTCTGGCCGAAAAAGCAGCAGCTTATGCAGTGACAAATTTGATGAAGGCTAAGGCAAAAATGGGAATGGGATTAAAATTTAATAAAAAAGATGGACAACTTTCAGCTGTTAGAGGCAGCAAGAGACGTGCCTCACTTTCGAGGAGTGTACCTAAAAAACGAGCTAAGAAAACAGAGACCAAAAGTAAGAGAATGTGGAATTATTAATTTAGACAGTGACAGGGGCACACATTGGACAGCATATCGTAAAAATAAAGATATTGTAATATATTTTGACCCATTCGGAATACAGCCTCCAAAAGAGGTAATTGAATATTTTGTACCATCTAAAATCTACTATACAACTGATCAAATACAAGATTTAAACAGTTCCATTTGTGGAATTTTATGTTTATCATTTCTGAAAAATTTTAGTTTATAAAAATGGATTCATTTACTATAACATTCACAGGTACAGAGCCAGAGTTAAAGTCGGTGTTCTTTCCTCCTATAGAATTAAATGGTGATTATGTAATTGGACTGGTAGATTTTCAAAGTTATAATTCTATATTTAATGTTAAAAAACCTCTAAATACTTTGACATATTACAAAATGCACAAAATTACAACCCCAAAAGGGGAGGTCACAATTGACGAATTAAACCGGGCATTGGATGGTAAAGTTGAAGTTATTATACAAAATAAAGTAGCATTAATTAATACAAAAGTCAAACTTATATTTTACAAAGGCCTAGTTCCAAAACTAAATAAACTTAAAGATACAAAATTAACTATAGACGAGGGTGAGGATGTGTATTATTACGATCACAAAGCTCCAAATGTAATTGAAATTGCTGAAGGTACATACGAGGTGTTTGAGCTTGCGAAGGAAATTCAAAAGCAACTCCCAGATTTTGTACTTATAGCCGATAATAAAACTATGAAAGCCACATTACATTCTGCCCATGTGTTTGATTTTACAAAACCGTGTTTAGGGTCTGAATTATTGGGATTTAAAGGATTTTCTACTCCAGATATTGCGTTTAAATCCGTAAATAAAATCAACATAAATAATGTAAATGTGATTAGAGTAAAATGTAATATTGCGAATGGGTCTTATTTAAATGGTGACAAATCACACACCATACACAGTTTTTACCCAGAAGCCCCTCCGGGCTACAAAATTATTGAGGTCCCCAGAAATATTATATACTTCCCTGTAAATAAGAGAAGTTTAGATGTTGTTAGCATTACATTTGCAGATCAACACGACAAGCCAATTGACTTTAATAAAGAAGAAACTACAATTACTTGTCATATAAAAAAGATATGAGAATTTACAAGAACGGGCTGAGTGTGCAAAATGCCAGGTTTCTGCGATCAATTGGGTTGAAGTTAAAATTTTCTATTAATAAAAATGGAAGATTTTCTAGATGTTGCAGGAAAATTCCAATACGATGATAGCCTGGTTAAAATTACAAATCACTCCTATGTTCCACACAACACTTTAGCAATAAATAATTCCGATGAAATTCGAATATGCATAAATAATCAAGATTTACTAACACTCCCATGTAGGAGTTATTTGTATATTAAAGGAGAAATAGAGAATCATGATAAAGGACATTTTATAAATAATGCATTTGCATTCTTATTTGACGAAATTAGATACGAAGTTGCTGGTAAAGAAATAGATATTGTAAGAAATCCGGGAATTTCCAGTCTTATGAAAATATTGTGCTCTTACAATAAAACAACTAAATTGTCAAATGCAGCATTTGATTCTGATGAAAATTTAAAGGAGTTCCATAAAAGCGGCAAGTTTAGTACTTGTGTCCCGTTAGAGCTGTTAATGGGTGTGTTTGAGGATTTTAATAAGGTTTTAGTAAATGTTAAACAAGAATTGGTGTTGAAAAGATCCAAAAACGACTTAAATTGTATATTAACAACATCTAATGCTCCAACTGGTGTCGATCCTATTCCTAAAATTACGCTTAAATCGATTCAGTGGGTGATGCCGCACGTGGTACCATCTGATGGGGAGAAGCTTCAATTACAAAAGATGTTATTGCAAAATAAAAATTTGCAAATTGCATTTAGAAGTTTGGAGCTACACGAACTCCCATCATACCCCGAAACCAAGAGACACACATGGTCAGTTAAGACGTCTTCGAGTTTGGAGAAGCCCAGGTATGTTATATTTGGTTTCCAAACAGGTAGGGACAACAGTGCACGAAAAAGAACTGATGAATTTGATCACTGTAAATTGAAAAATATCAAAGTGTTTTTAAACTCTGAATATTATCCTTATAGTGATTTAAATCTCGACTTTGAAAATGGAGATGCTTCTAAAGCTTATGAGATGTTTGTGAGGTTTAGGGAGAGTTACTACAACACCGTCCCCGATCCTATGTTTAACAGAGCTGACTTTATAAATAAATATCCTCTAATTGTAATAGATTGTTCTAGGCAGAATGAATCAATCAAAGAGGGGGTTGTAGATATTAAATTAGAAATTGAAACTGCAGAAAACGTCCCTTCAAACACATCTGCATATTGCCTAATAATACACGATAAGGTGTTTGAGTATAATCCTTTGTCAAATGAGATAAATAAAATGTAAATAAAATGAAAACAAATATTCAACAAGAATTGGTAGAGTCTGCAAAACAAATAAGAGAAAAATATAGGGCGTTAAAACGTGGTAAATTTCTAGAGGCTGAAGAGAGGTTCCAAACATTCCAACCTTTAATAGAGCCTTTGCAAGAATTAAAAAATTTAGCCACAAAAACAGAGAGGCCAGTTCTCCCAATGATTTTAGAAAAGACCCCGTCTAGAATACCAAGAATAACACAAATAACACCACACAAATTAGATTTTGGTCTTTTAGCATCAGACTATTTAGGAAATTACCTTAGTAGAAGTAGTATGACAGATACCACATATGGTATTAGGCGAGAAGGAAATAAATTTTTTATTGGGAATCAGGAAGTTCAAATTGCCAATGATGATGTTACAGTTGGAGAAAAAATTTATAAAGGGACAAAGGGATTGTGGGAATTGTTAACTTTAAAAGAACCCGTAAACTATAGTCAGGCTGATTTGCAAAATTATAAAGAGATTTTGGAAGCTACAAATGCACATTTAAAGGGTTATAAACCAGGTGCGGCGATGTCAAGTAATAAACACACTAAATATCTTAATATAATTAAACCCCTGTTTAAGACTGTTGGTGAAGGTTTAAGGCAGGTAACTGGTAATAAAATAGACTATGTTTATTGGGACGATCCTAATGAGCTTGTAGATAGGTTAAGACTGCTTTGGTTAAGCCGATTGGCGGGAAATTCTGGAGTGGATAATGAGATAGATTCTATCATAGAAGAATTGAGGGAAAGTGGAATTGTTTATTAAATAAAAATATGATAGATAAATTTTATCGCATATATAACCCGTATAGTAAACCAGAAGCTAGAAGTTTTAAAGAAACTACTTTAAATCTAAAAGATGATTGTTGGAATGCTTTAAATTATAAAATTAGTAATGTTAAAGGTGGGGAGTTTACTGATGATGTATCAACTTTGGGGCAGACGTTAACCAGGAAAGGTGATGCTTTTGTACAAGGTAATACTAAATATAAGTTTTTAGAATCCAAGAATAATAATTGGAACGCTAATAAACGCAAAATTACTAATGTTAAACGAGGTGAAAGCTCAACCGATGTGCCCACATTAGAGCAAACTTTAATAAGAAAAGATGGTGTCTTTGTACAAGACAAAAATAATTATGAATTTTTGGAATCGGAGAATGGTATTTGGAATGCCAAAAAGCGAAAGATTAGTAATTTGTTGGCTGGTAAAGAAAGCGATGATGTTGTAAACGTCTCTCAAGTACCAAAAATGGATCTAAACTTTTGGGATTTTAATAATAAAAGGCTAGTTCGTGTTAAACCCGCTGTTGATGAGAACGATTGTGTTATAAAACATCAGACTGTGACTTTAGACGGTCTTAAATTTGATGGTAAAAATAAGCAATTAACAAACATTTTACCTGGAACATTGCCAAATGATGTGGCTGTTGTTAAGCAAATATTAACAAAAGGTGAGAAAAGCATAATAAAACAGGGGGATAAATATTATAATGTATTAACATTAGATGGTGATATGTGGGATGCAGAGGACAAATTAATAAAGAATATACCTGAAGGCAAAGATAGGAGTGATGTTTGTTTAATGTCGCAGGTTTTGAGGTATGACGATAATATTAAAACTTTTAGACAAGACAATATTAAATTTGATATTTGTTTAAAATCACACGCATTAAGGTTTAACAATAAAACTAATAAATTTATGCAAGACAATAATGAAATCGATTTGATGATGTACAATCCTAAATTGTTGGTTGCAGACCCTACATCTTTAAGCGGATTTAAGACTTTAGATGGAGGGGCATATTTGCCAAAAAACTATGTATATCAAAGAATGAGTGATGGTATGTTAGTTGGTAGCAATGGAGGTGTTTTTGAAACGACAGAGACTGGCAGATACGTTAACATTAAAAATAAAGAATAAAAAATGGAAAAAATTGCTTACGAATTGCATAAGCCCGCGAGAAAGAACTTTGTTAGAAGGTCTTTTAAGGCGTTGGGTATAAACGAAACTGTTCAAATCGATTTAATAGATATGCGGAATTATGCTAGAGAGAATTCTGGGAATAAATATATTTTAACTTTAATAGACACATTTTCTAAAAAAGCTTATGCTGCTCCACTAAAGAATAAAACTGGATTAGTAGTCACAGAAGCTATAAAAACTATTCTCCCAAAGGGAGTTAAAAATATTCAATCTGATAATGGAAAAGAATTTTTTAATGAACATTTTACCAAACTAATGAAAATTCTAAATATTAATCACTACCACACTTACTCTACAACTAAGGCGGCTATTGTGGAAAGGTTCCAGAGAACTTTAAAGAATTGGTTGTATAGAGAGTTTAGTGCACAAGGGAGTTACAAGTGGTTGGATTTACTTCCAAAGTTAATAAGGATATATAATAATAAAGTACATAGATCCATAGGGATGAAGCCTAACCAAGTAAGTGCTAAGAACTCTAAAGATGTACATGAAAGGTTAGCATCTAAAGTACAAGTTAAAAAGCCAAAATATAAGGTGGGGGATAGTGTAAGGATATCTAAATATAAACATGTATTTAGTAAAGGATATACCCCTAACTGGACGGGAGAGCTTTTTACAATAGCAGAAGTTAAGAAAACAAAGCCTGTGACTTATATTTTGAAAGATGAGAATGGCAATATAATCAAAGGAGGATTTTATACAGAAGAATTGTTAAAGACTAAATATAAAGACATGTATTTGGTAGAGAAGGTAATTAGGAGGAAGGGTGATTTATTATATGTCAAATGGCTCGGGTTCCCAAGTAGCCAGAACTCGTGGATTTCTGCAAAGGATGTATTAAAATGAATTTTAGGGTCAAAATATGGCAAGAGTCAAAACGGAAATTAGGGTGCAAAGGTCAGTAAATAGTTGGCAGTATTTTTTTTTAATTCAACCGTAATGGTGAATTTGGGAAATGTGAAATTTATTAAAACACTAGGACAATAACATATCCAAATTGCAGACAAATCGGACAGTAAACACCAAAGATAGTTTTTTAGAATTTGAAAATTAATTTTTAAAAATATAGAGGAGGGATGGGGACAATATATTTAAGGGGTATATTTAATATAGGCCTGCGGGCGGGAGCTCTATAGGCGGGAGCTGGCGTCGGCTCAAAAACGGCTCCCCATAAGAATAACATGGGGAAAAGGCGCCGATTCTGGGGTTAAACCCGTATTTCTCCTCTACTACACAATAACTTCTAAGTTGTTTACATGTGTTGTTTATTTAGTGTGGAGTTATTTTTGAACTCGTGGATTTCTGCAAAGGATGTATTAAAATTAATGCAAATTTTAAATGGGGGAAAATAAGGCAGGGGGCCAAAAAGAAAATTTGTGTAGGGTAGGATCGGGCGTCGGTGCAAAAACTGATCCCCATAAGAATAACATGGGAAAAAAGCGCCGGAAGTGATGCCTCTTTCTGGTTTCACCACTACTTAAATTAATTGAAAGGTTTTCTGTTGAGAGTAAGAAATCATTATGACGATTGATCATACCCCATATTCAGTACAATTTCTCATGTAACCATTAGTTAAAGGTGGACACATGAATATGGTCTCATTCAGGGTGGGAGAACTGGCTTATCAATAAACTGAGAACTTAGTTCTGCAGTAGGCCTGTCATCTAAAACATTTTCCTCATAAGTCTTCGATTTACTCGTCGCTAGACCATCTTATTTGAATATGTTTTATCGCAATAGTTATCGTTATTTACACCTTACAATGAAAGCATCTATTCTACAATTCAACAGGTAATTATTTCAGTACCCTTGTCCTTCCTGCGTCTATAGCACGAGGAAGCTCCTAAAGAGGTCTGAACGTATCGTTAAGGTCTTCATAGATAAATAAAAGGTTTTCCCTCGGTTAAATAGCCTATACGTTACAATTAATTGAGAGAAGTGTGTATTATTGTTCTCAATAAGGTTTTTAAATTGAATTGTCAATTTACCTTTAGTGTGTGTTTCAAATATCTACTTGATGTGCATTTATGTAGTTCGAAAGGTGTTATAGAAAATGAACAATCATACTAAATATAGTTTTAATAATTTATAAATCGGTCCAGTGAGAGTCTAAACAAACTGTCCAAAAAGAAAATGTTGCGTATTAAGTATAAGCACACTTAACAGTTCTTATTTTTCTAAAACTTAGCCACGGATTTACGATTATTTTTCTTTCAAATTTTACGATACAGAAAACTTAAGAATTTCGTTTTAATGCAGATTTTGTTAATAACAAAACAGTATTTGTGTGGAAAAATATACGTAGTTTAAAAAAAATAATGTAGCGAAAAAATTAAAGATGTCAATATTTAGTTCTTTATGCCATTATTAATAATATATATATATATATATATATATATATATATATATATATAAATATATATATATATGTATTAGTTAGTATCAGATAGGCTTATCATTTATTCGTAATGCCACGGTGTATTATTTTTACGTACGACTTCTTTTAGTTGGTCACTTCCGTTAAAAATATAAACTTTTGTAATTTTAATTTTACAGTTTTTTTTGTTTTTCAGTAATATAAATAAAGGGTATTAAATCCGAGATTTTTAAACCATCAAGTGTATTATTAAATTATTAATACAATTGTCATATCTTATTTTTCCATACAAGCACATTTCCTACAAAATATAATAATTTGTTCCTAAAGAGTTTTTAACAAAATATATATATATAAGTTATGTTAACTGTTATGTTAAATTTTCTTTTTGAACCGTAAACTTAGTGAGAATTTTATTTCGGTGGTGATCGCTGTGATTCAATCGGACTGACCAACTATCAACAGGCGAACCCAAGCTCTCCTTAAATAACAATCAAAGACAAGTTTAAATACTTTTTTATTTTCAAGCTTAACCCTTGCAATCCTGAAGAGATAACAAACTTTTCCTGTTTACATATTGAAAATATTAACTTATTCCAATGCAATGTAATACAGCACTAATATGAGAAAATAATTATAAAGATATGTGCGGGATGAAGAAAAAACCTACTTTCAACAGGTAAATCCAATCTGTTCTTAAAATATTTTTATTTACAAGTTTTTAAAGTGTATTAATGTATAAGCCCCTACTTTAATTACATGGCTAAGAAACCTAAGTAGACAAATAAAATCCAATCACAATTTTAAATACTTAATTTTTCTATAATCATTGGTAATGCAGAAGAAATTACAAACTTGCATGTAAAAATATTGACAGTTTCAAGTTAAATACAGTTTAATACTGTTATAATATAGTAACTGTTATTAGCCCGTAAAAAATGACGGGCTTAAACAAAGTAAAGAAGTATTGTTCACTAGTTTTCAAATAAATTTAATAGCTTAACAATTTATGTTTTAAAATCTAATTTTTAATTGCATGTAGCAAAATGGGAATCCACCGGGTAAAATTTAAAGGAATTATTGTAATAAAGCCCCAACATAATGCATATTAAAATATTCCAAAATAAGTGTATAAATTTCAAAAGTGTCTTTTTACGAAATACATTTTACGCCAGTGTGCAATAGCCCAAACGGGCGTAGTTTAAACTTTTTTAATAATTTAGTTTTGGATGTTGAAAAAAAAAACATTTGGGTGTACCAGTTAAAGCCAAATTTTGTTTTTTAAAAACTGCAGTTAAATGTTATTAAGTGTTTACAAGTTTGTTCATCGGGTTCAAATTTGTAATAAGAATTAACCTAATTAAATAATAATAAAAAATTACAGTCTAAATATTTACCAACATTTTATTGTATTTCATCTGCTAACATATACAGTTTTAAAAGACAGACCAACAAAAGTGCATAATTTATCTATCTTTCTATATTATTAATACCGTACATGCAAACTATACAATAAAGGCTTTTTAGTTTTATGATTTACCCCTACATATTATACACTGGAACTAGCGTCTACGTGTGCAGATGTGAAAATTGGCTTTAGATTTTCGATTTAGGCCTCAGGTCAGGGCTCTGCCCCTTGGGACTTCCAAGTCCCAATGTAATTCATATAGATGAGTGTTTTATTTGGTTTATGTCACATGTGTTTTTCCCTAATTAAATTAAATAAGCGGCTGTTATAATGATTACATTTAATGGCAGACTGTTATTGTATTGTTTACCATTTAACTTTTTTTGCTTCTCAAAACGGGATGCGCAAGCTCCGCTCAGGAAATTATACCTAGCTATACACTGTATGAAAAAATATTTCACATTATATTCAATGCTAATTAATAGGATAGGTCTATAGTCCTTAGATTGCCTATTCATTGCATTAAATTTCTTACCAGAGTTTCAAGCAGTTTCACCCAATTTCATCTAATACAGCGAATCAAATCGTAATATAACTAAATTTCAAATAATACAAAAGACTGAATTGGAATTTGAAACTTGAAATATGTCACTGGATTATATCAATCGTCTAAACCTTAACAAACCTGATGTGGTTAATTTTACATTCGCACTTTTACCTCCAAGTTTTAACTGTATTTGTGTCTTAGTCATATTTTTTATATACTTATATACACAAATCAATGTACTACTTTTGGGAGTACAATGACTATCATCGATGTTTGAAAAATACTTTGATTCCCATTTAGTATGGAATGTCTTTTCCTTACTGCTTGTAAATTTCAATCCAAAAACCTAAATTTAGTTAGGAACAGTTGTCTACTTTGTTTACAAAAACAAAATTAACTTTACTCGCCTGTTGTATTGAATTTGGATGCAAAGTAGGGAACCCATGGCTCGGTAAACAAGGTGATTGCAAATAAAATATGGCAAAATAAACCAGTGTTTTTTACCAATTACAAAATTATAACTAAATAAATGTAGGATATAGTATTTTTTCCTTATCCTGGGCCTAAGAGAGTAGGGGGCAATAGCCGATTCAGAACCAGCACAGGTGCGGTGAGGAGCAAGTGAGGAGCCCCCCCCCCCCGGCCGGCAGCAGCACGCAGGTGAGGAGCCCCCCCCCTAACCTAACTTAAACCTGGCACCTGGCGTGAGGAGCCTGAGGAGCCCCCCCCCCGGACCGGAATCAGCATGTAAGTGAGGAGCCCCCGATGACGTCATTACCTGGAATCAGCATGTAGGTGAGGAGCAAGTGAGGAGCCCCCAGCTGGCAGCACGCAAGTGAGGAGCCCCTGGTGACGTCATCACCCGGAATCAGCATGTAGGTGAGGAGCAAGTGAGGAGCCCCCAGCTGGCAGCACGCAAGTGAGGAGCCCCTGGTGACGTCATCACCCGGAATTAGCATGTAGGTGAGGAGCAAGTGAGGAGCCCCCAGCTGGCAGCACGCAAGTGAGGAGCCCCTGGTGACGTCATCACCCGGAATCAGCATGTAGGTGAGGAGCAAGTGAGGAGCCCCCAGCTGGCAGCACACAAGTGAGGAGCCCCAACTGACAGCGCGCAAGTGAGGAGCCCCCCCCCCGTGAAGTCATCACCTGGAATCAGCATGTAGGTGAGGAGCAAGTGAGGAGCCCTCGGCTGGCAGCACGCAAGTGAGGAGCCCCCGGCTGGCAGCACGCAAGTGAGGAGCCCCGACCCCGGTGACGTAATCACCCGGAATCAGCATGTAGGTGAGGAGCAAGTGAGGAGCCCTCGGCTGGCAGCACGCAAGTGAGGAGCCCCCGGCTGGCAGCACGCAAGTGAGGAGCCCCGACCCCGGTGACGTCATCACCCGGAATCAGCATTTAGGTGAGGAGCAAGTGAGGAGCCCTCGGCTGGCAACACGCAAGTGAGGAGCCCTCGGCTCGCAGCCCGCAAGTTATAACCGCGTTTTCCTTATGGGATATCAGCTGTTCACCGACCGATTTTGATGAAACTTCACCATATGTCGGGCAGCGACATAAGTAAACCATCCCTTAAAGAAAATTGAAAATCCACCGTTAAACGGACCCGATATTAATTTTTGAACGCGTTTTCCTTATGGGATCTCAGCTGTTTACCGACCGATTTTGATGAAACTTCACCACATGTCGGGCAGTGGTCTAAGTAAACCATCCCTTAAAGAAAATTGAAAATCCGCCGTTAAACGGGCCCGTTATTAATTTTTAAACGCGTTTTCCTTATAGGATCTCAGCTGTTTACCGACCGATTTTGATGAAACTTCACCATATGTCAGGCAGCGGTCTAAGTAAACCATCCCACAGGTTTACTGGCTTTTTTCCAGAGTGTAGGCCTATCCCAGAGGAAGCGAATGACGAAAGAACCCCATAGATCCGCCATCAAACAAGACCGCTATTAATTTATAACCGCGTTTTCCTTATGGGATCTCGGCTGTTTACCGCACAACCGCGATGACGTCATAGTTTTCCTGGAACCAGTAGTGATGACGTATTCCGAGAACTGTTTACCACTCGGACCTGTTCACTCATTAGCGAGCTTCTAGAACCTTCTCCCGGATATGGAAAATCCCCAGCTTATTGCGCAATAGGCAATCTCCCGCGCTTCTAGAAGCTTCTAGAAGGTTCGCTGGAGTGCGCGCGTGACACAGGTATAAAACCGAGGCTCGGCCGCACGCACGCGACCTCAGTGTTGTTCGAGACGTCACCATGAACGGAAGCGGTACCGACGTAGTAAACGTGGACCAAACGATCCGCTCTTTCCTAGAGGAGCTGGACGCAATGGACGAGAACGCTAACATACCGTCAGTACAGCAACAGCAGGGATGCGCGTCAAAGAAGAAGCCCGATGGGTGGACTGTAAAGAGGAAGGAAGTGCCTATCGATTCCCCATCACTGTGCTGGTCTGCTGGTGGATGTCAGTATACTGTGAAGAACCCCAGCAACAGCGGTAACGTACTGTTGAAGATGAACGTTTTCCAAGGAGGTCGCTCGACTTGGACCTGCGGCCTGTATTTGGACGAGCGGCGGGACGACGAGATCTGCATGATTCTGACGGATCTGCTGACTAGGCTGCAGAACCTATGGTTGGTCAACAGCGAGACGGGAGAGCCTAGATTCAACGGAATCGTCAGGACCGTCAGTCCGCTGCCCGCCTGGAGGAAGATCGTGGATCGTTGCGTTTCCACCACCGCTGTCGCCATCCCTGAAAAGCGGAAAAAGACGAAAAAATAAATGAAATAAACGAAGTAATTCGATCCTTCCCTTTCCTACTTTTCCTTAATGTACACTATTGTAAAAAAATAAATAACTAACGTAATAATACGAATGAGCGTGTTCCTCGAGGTACATTTCCAGCCTCACCACCCCTCCACTCCTCCTCCACTCCGCTGTCCCTCCACTCCTCCTCCACTCCTCCACTCCTAGTAATTAAATCAACAGAACACCAGTTGTCAAACACCCACGGGCTCATTCTTGTTCAGGAGTTTGAAGTGTGTGTTTGTGTAATAGTGTTGCTGTGTGACGTTCTGTCAGAGTGTTCACCCGACGTTTTGATCTAACCTATAAAATGAACCACTTAACCGCCTATGTGTTTAATGATCAGCCTTTGTCTGTACTGTTTGACAGCAGCGATAATCCATGGTTCAAAGCTAAGGATGTAGCTACAATATTGGGCTACGCTAACCCTAAAGAAGCAATCAGAGTACATGTTAGAGAAAAATATCGCAAAACAATTCCTGAAGTATGGGGGAGCGAAAATCTCCCCCTAACCTATAATGAGAAACATTCAATCTTTCTTAACGAGCCGGGATTATATTCGTTACTTATGAAATCTAAAATGCACATTGCCGAGAAGTTTCAAGATTGGATCTTTGAAGAAGTTTTGCCATCCATTAGAAAAAATGGTCAGTACAGACTTATAAACGAGAACCAACGGCTGCTGCAATCACTTACAAAGTCGCTAACAAATAACCGAAAGCTGGATCAAACAAATTCCGAGTTTAAAACTACAAATGATATATTGTGTATGGAAAACCAATCCATGAATCAAACGCTGATCGAACAGACACCTAAAGTGGCAGTGTTGCCTAAAGATGTAAATCTGAAGCATATATTTTGTGTGATGATTAGGGAAACCCTTCTAGAGCAGTACGGAGTTTGTGAATACAAGTGCATTCGAACACAGAAGAGGAATTTCAAACAAGCCTTGAAAAAGCAAAGGAAGAAGGATTTACAATGTGCTACTGTAGAGAAAATGTCCCCAACGGCATAAACATAGTGAATAAGGCTAAAGAAGTTATGAATAGTTACGGCATGCACATTGACTGCAGATACAAGAACATCCTAACCTCGCACAATTTCATTAATATAGTTGAACATATCTTTGACAATGTATAGGTCTGCGCTTGTGGACACGTTCTAGAACCTTCGACGCTAGTCAGGTAGTAACAGTCGATACGTGCTCCAAAGATGACCAGTGCGGATGACGCAAGAAAAGTAATCACCATATCAATGAACAAAATACGTTATAAACGTAACAACATCCAAGAAAGGCTCGCAATCAAGTTAGTGTTTGATAGAGCGAGAGATGTGTTTGAGAGAAAATATCATATGAAACAGCATACTTATGAAGAAAACAAAAATATTGAATATCATGTAAAAGAATATAACTATGAAGAAAACAAAACAGACTGTTAAATTTAACGAGGAGCTAAATACACAGTACACTTACGAGCCCTGTGAGGATGTACAACAATTAACGTGGACTCAAATCGCGATAGATGAAATGAGATTCCGCAGACCGTTGGAACTGATGTTGGGATGAAAAAATCAAACATCTAACCTATTGTAACAAGATGTGTCACAGCGAGTGCATACAGTTTACTTCAAGGGTGAGCAGACGCACCACCAGTCCGTAGTACGGTTGAAATCACACGGTAAGGACGTGAACATGGACGCTTACGCTTCTGCGGACGACTATATCAAATCGTTTATTCAGGAGATTGAGGTTATGAGCAATAATGCTAGTGATCAGACATTGACATCACCTCAGACGTCATCTGTAAAACCGATCACTGCCTGCAAGAGACGAAGGAGGCCAACTCCCATCGAAGTGGAAACCAAGAAACCAGGATGGGTTCCAAAACCAACAGATGATTGTCCCATAGTGTCATGGATGGAGGATGGGAATACTTTTGCTGTTCAAAACCCGGGAAACAAAGGACAAATTTTATTGAAAATGGAAATGTACGATGGTACAGATATGGTGTTCATGTGCGGTTTATTTTTGGACAAAGATGGTGAAATGCACCAAAGTGTTAAACAAGTAGTTGATAAAGTGGAAAACATGTGGATCGATAAATCAACAGGACTATCGAAAATTACAGGCTTAACTCAAACTGTTACACAACACAGTGCAGTTTCGCAACCAACGTCGAAGAAGCGAGCTGTGAGGAAGAAACGAGTGTCGCCAGCAGTCAATTAGAGCATCCGCATTCCCAGACAGGAGGGCGACGCGTCGGTTTTTTGTGTGTGAACACCTGCGCCCGGCCAACTACTACTAGAGGTGTCGAGCAGAAGCACTTTCATGCCAGAGATTCCGAGCTTGAATGGCACTGTAGCAACCGCGGACCTGAGAGCTACCCTCAACAACTGCAAGTCCGACTCTCCGCTCTACACCAGGATAGCCGATCTCCGAGAGGAATGCGGCTATCTCATCACTGCGATGGAGCGAGCCACCACCACACCCTTTGGCGAGACAATCATCGTGATCCTGGAGGGGCAGGTCGGGGACAACTTCTTTCTACGAGTCTACCTGCCTATGCGCTTCAACGAGGTCCTGAGCAACACCGACATCGAGCGCTACAACGGCGGGTTTGGAGAACGCCTTCGCTTGGTGAAGCGCAGCCCGAGGGGTTCCAATATCAGATTCACACCTTTGGAGTTTATGTAAAGCAAGACTTGAAGATTATGTAAATACCTTTGTAAATTAGTTTTCGTAGTCAATACTTATAGTCACGTTCAGAACATAACCACTGTGTTATTTATTTCACTTAACCCCAAAAATGTCCTTTAGTAGTAAGTTTAAGAGCGTGAGTATGGTAACTGTGAGGTGTTTAGCTCATAAGCGTCATCATCAGAATCATCGATATTTGTACATAGATGTAACCAACCGCGTAATGCGATACAATTGGTTAGAGCGCATCGTGTGTGAGCTGTCTTGTGATGGCGACATCGCACTGCGTTTGTTAATAGTAGACTGTTTATTGACGATAGTGATCCGCAACCAATATCGCTGATATCAATGACATTAGTAGTACAGTGATCCGTGATGAAATTGCATCGTACAAACTCTATTTTCTCAGTACCTTTGACATAGACAATCGGTCGTTTGACGATACATGCACGTAACTTTTCCTCTAGCTCATGATACCAGATATCACCTTGAGCCCATTCCAATCCGTGACAGTGTTTTGTGAACCAATAGCTTTCACGTAGTTTCTCTTGTGGAGCGTTTATTGTATGTTAGTTCGTTAACAAAATAACTTGTACATTAACACGACGATCACTTTTCTTGCTTAAGTCACGATGTGCATTATGGCGTATGGGACGATTGCTAATAACAGCGTTTAAAGTAAACTGTGCACATTCGTTGTGATACGTCTTGTCACAGCAGGTTAGATTTCACATTCTCACATTCAACATCAATTACAATTGTAGACGTAATCTCATTTCATCTGTTGTGATTTAAGTACACCTAAACCGTTGTACATCCTCACGCGGCTCGTAAGTGTAACGAGTATTTAGTATGACAATAAACTTCTCGAATGTTAGTAAGTTAAATCGTAGCTTGTTCATTGACGCATCGATCCCTATTCTTGTTTCAGTCTCAATATGCATTATGGCGTACGTGCCAGATGGTACTAACAACGCTTGAAATAAACTGCACACATGTGGTGTGATACATCTAAACACAACAAGTTAGATGCATCATTCTAACATTCAGCATTAATTGAAATGTTATGCGTGGTATCATTTCATCTGGTGTAATTTGAGGGAATAACTCGACTACGAACCTTTATCGTATGTTAGTTCGTTAACAACGTAACTTGTACATTGACGCATCGATCACTTTTCATGCTTAAGTCACAATGTGCATTATGATGTATGCGACGACTGGTAATAGCAATGCTTGAAGTAAACTGAGCACATGTGTTGCGATACGTCTTATCACAGCAGGTTATATTGCTCATTTCCCCATTCAACATCAATTACAATTGTATGCGTAATCTCATTTCATCGGTTGTAATTCAAGTCCGCGTTAACTGTTGTACATCCTCACGCGGTTCGTAAGTGTTCGTTTGACAATAAACTTCTCGAATGTTAGTAAGTTAAATCGTAGCTTGTTCATTGACGCATCGATCCCTATTATTGTTTCAGTCTCAATATGCATTATGGCGTACGTGCCAGATGGTACTAACAACGCTTAAAATAAACTGCACACATGTGTTGTGATACATCTAAACACAACAAGTTAGATGCATCATTCTAACATTCAGCATCAATTGAAATGTTATGCGTGGTATCATTTCATCTGGTGTAATTTGAGGGAATAACTCGACTACGAACCTTTATCCTATGTTAGTTCGTTAACAACGTAACTTGTACATTGACGCATCGATCACTTTTCATGCTTAAGTCACAATGTGCATTATGATGTATGTGACGACTGGTAATAGCAATGCTTGAAGTAAACTGAGCACATGTGTTGTGATACGTCTTATCACAGCAGGTTATATTGCTCATTTCCCCATTCAACATCAATTACAATTGTATGCGTAATCTCATTTCATCAGTTGTAATTCAAGTCCGCGTTAACTGTTGTACATCCTCACGCGGTTCGTAAGTGTAACGAGTATTTAGTTTTACATTAAACTTCTCGTATGACAATCCCAAGTAATCGGTGTATGAAGAAGTTTGCCTTTCCCTCAAGAATTGTCACTAGCATTATAACATGGTTGTGTTAAGTTATGATAGGTATAGTTAGGTTTATTAAGACTGATTCCAGTTAGAAAGGGGAAACATGGAGGGACTTATCTCATCGTTAGGTTATGATATCCAGTGTAAAGTTAGGTCCCTGCATAGAAATAGGAAACGTAGGCAGTTGTATCTCATCCTTAGGTTATGTTATGCTCTGTTAAGTTAGGTAGTTGTGTTAAGTTACGATAGGTATAGTTAGGTTTATTAAGACTGTTTCCAGTTAGAAAGGGGAAACATGGAGGGACTTATCTCATCGTTAGGTTATGATATCCAGTGTAAAGTTAGGTCCCTGCATAGAAATAGGAAACGTAGGCAGTTGTATCTCATCCTTAGTTTATGTTATGCTCTGTTAAGTTAGGTTTGTGCTTATAGATAGGAAATATTGCCAGTAGTATCTCGTCGTTAGGTTAAGTCATGCTCTGTTAAGTTAGGTTTGTTGTTGATTATAAAAAAAATCTGTACCTTAATGTTGGCGCGTGCATTATGATTATACCCTTTTTAAATTGCGCGCGCCGACATTAAGGTACAGATTTTTTTTATAATCAACAACAAACCTAACTTAACAGAGCATGTTTTAACCTAACGACGAGATACTACTGGCAATATTTCCTATCTATAAGCACAAACCTAACTTAACAGAGCATAACATAAACTTAGGATGAGATACAACTGCCTACGTTTCCTATTTCTATGCAGGGACCTAACTTTACACTGGATATCATAACCTAACGATGAGATAAGTCCCTCCATGTTTCCCCTTTCTAACTGGAAACAGTCTTAATAAACCTAACTATACCTATTCTAACTTAACACAACTACCTAACTTAACAGAGCATAACATAACCTAAGGATGAGATACAACTGCCTACGTTTCCTATTTCTATGCAGGGACCTAACTTTACACTGGATATCATAACCTAACGATGAGATAAGTCCCTCCATGTTTCCCCTTTCTAACTGGAAACAGTCTTAATAAACCTAACTATACCTATCATAACTTAACACAACCACGTTATAATGCTAGTGACAATTCTTGAGGGAAAGGCAAACTTCTTCAAACACCAATTACTTGGGATTGTCATACGAGAAGTTTAATGTAAAACTAAATACTCGTTACACTTACGAACCGCGTGAGGATGTACAACAGTTAACGCGGACTTGAATTACAACCGATGAAATGAGATTACGCATACAATTGTAATTGATGTTGAATGGGGAAATGAGCAATATAACCTGCTGTGATAAGACGTATCGCAACACATGTGCTCAGTTTACTTCAAGCATTGCTATTACCAGTCGTCGCATACATCATAATGCACATTGTGACTTAAGCATGAAAAGTGATCGATGCGTCAATGTACAAGTTACGTTGTTAACGAACTAACATACGATAAAGGTTCGTAGTCGAGTTATTCCCTCAAATTACACCAGATGAAATGATACCACGCAAAACATTTCAATTGATGCTGAATGTTAGAATGATGCATCTAACTTGTTGTGTTTAGATGTATCACAACACGTGTGCAGTTTATTTCAAGCGTTGTTAGTACCATCTGGCACGTACGCCATAATGCATATTGAGACTGAAACAAGAATAGGGATCGATGCGTCAATGAACAAGCTACGATTTAACTTACTAACATTCGAGAAGTTTATTGTCATACTAAATACTCGTTACACTTACGAGCCACGTGAGGATGTACAACGGTTTACGTGTACTTAAATCACAACAGATGAAATGAGATTACGTCTACAATTGTAATTGATGTTGAATGTGAGAATGTGAAATCTAACCTGCTGTGACAAGACGTATCACAACGAATGTGCACAGTTTACTTTAAAAGCTGTTATTACCAATCGTCCCATACGCCATAATGCACATCGTGACTTAAGCAAGAAAAGTGATCGTCGTGTTAATGTACAAGTTATTTTGTTAACGAACTAACATACGATAAAGGCTCTACAAGAGAAACTACGTGAAAGCTATTGGTTCACAAAACACTGTCACGGATTGGAATGGGCTCAAGGTGATATCTGGTATCATGAGCTAGAGGAAAAGTTACGTGCATGTATCGTCAAACGACCGATTGTCTATGTCAAAGGTACTGAGAAAATAGAGTTTGTACGATGCAATTTCATCACGGATCACTGTACTACTAATGTCATTGATATCAGCGATATTGGTTGTGGATCACTATCGTCAATAAACAGTCTACTATTAACAAACGCAGTGCGATGTCGCCATCACAAGACAGCTCACACACGATGCGCTCTAACCAATTGTATCGCATTACGCGGTTGGTTACATCTATGTACAAATATCGATGATTCTGATGATGACGCTTATGAGCTAAACACCTCACAGTTACCATACTCACGCTCTTAAACTTACTACTAAAGGACATTTTTGGGGTTAAGTGAAATAAATAACACAGTGGTTATGTTCTGAACGTGACTATAAGTATTGACTACGAAAACTAATTTACAAAGGTATTTACATAATCTTCAAGTCTTGCTTTACATAAACTCCAAAGGTGTGAATCTGATATTGGAACCCCTCGGGCTGCGCTTCACCAAGCGAAGGCGTTCTCCAAACCCGCCGTTGTAGCGCTCGATGTCGGTGTTGCTCAGGACCTCGTTGAAGCGCATAGGCAGGTAGACTCGTAGAAAGAAGTTGTCCCCGACCTGCCCCTCCAGGATCACGATGATCGTCTCGCCAAAGGGTGTGGTGGTGGCTCGCTCCATCGCAGTGATGAGATAGCCGCATTCCTCTCGGAGATCGGCTATCCTGGTGTAGAGCGGAGAGTCGGACTTGCAGTTGTTGAGGGTAGCTCTCAGGTCCGCGGTTGCTACAGTGCCATTCAAGCTCGGAATCTCTGGCATGAAAGTGCTTCTGCTCGACACCTCTAGTAGTAGTTGGCCGGGCACAGGTGTTCACACACAAAAAACCGACGCGTCGCCCTCCTGTCTGGGAATGCGGATGCTCTAATTGACTGCTGGCGACACTCGTTTCTTCCTCACAGCTCGCTTCTTCGACGTTGGTTGCGAAACTACACTGTGTTGTGTAACAGTTTGAGTTAAGCCTGTAATTTTCGATAGTCCTGTTGATTAATCGATCCACATGTTTTCCACTTTATCAACTACTTGTTTAACACTTTGGTGCATTTCACCATCTTTGTCCAAAAATAAACCGCACATGAACACCATATCTGTACCATCGTACATTTCCATTTTCAATAAAATTTGTCCTTTGTTTCCCGGGTTTTGAACAGCAAAAGTATTCCCATCCTCCATCCATGACACTATGGGACAATCATCTGTTGGTTTTGGAACCCATCCTGGTTTCTTGGTTTCCACTTCGATGGGAGTTGGCCTCCTTCGTCTCTTGCAGGCAGTGATCGGTTTTACAGATGACGTCTGAGGTGATGTCAATGTCTGATCACTAGCATTATTGCTCATAACCTCAATCTCCTGAATAAACGATTTGATATAGTCGTCCGCAGAAGCGTAAGCGTCCATGTTCACGTCCTTACCGTGTGATTTCAACCGTACTACGGACTGGTGGTGCGTCTGCTCACCCTTGAAGTAAACTGTATGCACTCGCTGTGACACATCTTGTTACAATAGGTTAGATGTTTGATTTTTTCATCCCAACATCAGTTCCAACGGTCTGCGGAATCTCATTTCATCTATTGAGATTTGAGTCCACGTTAATTGTTGTACATCCTCACAGGGCTCGTAAGTGTACTGTGTATTTAGCTCCTCGTTAAATTTAACAGTCTGTTTTGTTTTCTTCATAGTTATATTCTTTTACATGATATTCAATATTTTTGTTTTCTTCATAAGTATGCTGTTTCATATGATATTTTCTCTCAAACACATCTCTCACTCTATCCAACACTAACTTGATTGCGAGCCTTTCTTGGATGTTGTTACGTTTATAACGTATTTTGTTCATTGATATGGTGATTACTTTTCTTGCGTCATCCGCACTGGTCATCTTTGGAGCACGTATCGACTGTTACTACCTGACTAGCGTCGAAGGTTCTGGAACGTGTCCACAAGCGCAGACCTATACATTGTCAAAGATATGTTCAACTATATTAATGAAATTGTGCGAGGTTAGGATGTTGTTGTATCTGCAGTCAATGTGCATGCCGTAACTCTTCATAACTTCTTTAGCCTTATTCACTATGTTTATGCCGTTGGGGACATTTTCTCTACAGTAGCACATTGTAAATCCTTCTTCCTTTGCTTTTTTCAAGGCTTGTTTGAAATTCCTCTTCTGTGTTCGAATGCACTTGTATTCACAAACTCCGTACTGCTCTAGAAGGGTTTCCCTAATCATCACACAAAATATATGCTTCAGATTTACATCTTCAGGCAACACTGCCACTTTAGGTGTCTGTTCGATCAGCGTTTGATTCATGGATTGGTTTTCCATACACAATATATCATTTGTAGTTTTAAACTCGGAATTTGTTTGATCTAGCTTTCGGTTATTTGTTAGCGACTTTGTAAGTGATTGCAGCAGCCGTTGGTTCTCGTTTATAAGTCTGTACTGACCATTTTTTCTAATGGATGGCAAAACTTCTTCAAAGATCCAATCTTGAAACTTCTCGGCAATGTGCATTTTAGATTTCATAAGTAACGAATATAATCCCGGCTCGTTAAGAAAGATTGAATGTTTCTCATTATAGGTTAGGGGGAGATTTTCGCTCCCCCATACTTCAGGAATTGTTTTGCGATATTTTTCTCTAACATGTACTCTGATTGCTTCTTTAGGGTTAGCGTAGCCCAATATTGTAGCTACATCCTTAGCTTTGAACCATGGATTATTGCTGCTGTCAAAAAGTACAGACAATGGCTGATCATTAAACACATAGGCGGTTAAGTGGTTCATTTTATAGGTTAGATCAAAACGTCGGGTGAACACTCTGACAGAACGTCACACAGCAACACTATTACACAAACACACACTTCAAACTCCTGAACAAGAATGAGCCCGTGGGTGTTTGACAACTGGTGTTCTGTTGATTTAATTACTAGGATTGGAGGAGTGGAGGAGGAGTGGAGGGACAGCGGAGTGGAGGAGGAGTGGAGGGGTGGTGAGGCTGGAAATGTACCTCGAGGAACACGCTCATTCGTATTATTACGTTAGTTATTTATATTTTTTTACAATAGTGTACATTAAGGAAACGTAGGAAAGGGAAGGATCGAATTACTTCGTTTATTTCATTTATTTTTTCGTCTTTTTCCGCTTTTCAGGGATGGCGACAGCGGTGGTGGAAACGCAACAATCCACGATCTTCCTCCAGGCGGGCAGCGGACTGACGGTCCTGACGATTCCGTTGAATCTAGGCTCTCCCGTCTCGCTGTTGACCAACCATAGGTTCTGCAGCCTAGTCAGCAGATCCGTCAGAATCATGCAGATCTCGTCGTCCCGCCGCTCGTCCAAATACAGGCCGCAGGTCCAAGTCGAGCAACCTCCTTGGAAAACGTTCATCTTCAACAGTACGTTACCGCTGTTGCTGGGGTTCTTCACAGTATACTGACATCCACCAGCAGACCAGCACAGTGATGGGGAATCGATAGGCACTTTCTTCCTCTTTACAGTCCACCCATCGGGCTTCTTCTTTGACGCGCATCCCTGCTGTTGCTGTACTGACGGTATGTTAGCGTTCTCGTCCATTGCGTCCAGCTCCTCTAGGAAAGAGCGGATCGTTTGGTCCACGTTTACTACGTCGGTACCGCTTCCGTTCATGGTGACGTCTCGAACAACACTGAGGTCGCGTGCGTGCGGCCGAGCCTCGGTTTTATACCTGTGTCACGCGCGCACTCCAGCGAACCTTCTAGAAGCTTCTAGAAGCGCGGGAGATTGCCTATTGCGCAATAAGCTGGGGATTTTCCATATCCGGGAGAAGGTTCTAGAAGCTCGCTAATGAGTGAACAGGTCCGAGTGGTAAACAGTTCTCGGAATACGTCATCACTACTGGTTCCAGGAAAACTATGACGTCATCGCGGTTGTGCGGTAAACAGCCGAGATCCCATAAGGAAAACGCGGTTATAAATTAATAGCGGTCTTGTTTGATGGCGGATCTATGGGGTTCTTTCGTCATTCGCTTCCTCTGGGATAGGCCTACACTCTGGAAAAAAGCCAGTAAACCTGTGGGATGGTTTACTTAGACCGCTGCCTGACATATGGTGAAGTTTCATCAAAATCGGTCGGTAAACAGCTGAGATCCTATAAGGAAAACGCGTTTAAAAATTAATAACGGGCCCGTTTAACGGCGGATTTTCAATTTTCTTTAAGGGATGGTTTACTTAGACCACTGCCCGACATGTGGTGAAGTTTCATCAAAATCGGTCGGTAAACAGCTGAGATCCCATAAGGAAAACGCGTTCAAAAATTAATATCGGGTCCGTTTAACGGTGGATTTTCAATTTTCTTTAAGGGATGGTTTACTTATGTCGCTGCCCGACATATGGTGAAGTTTCATCAAAATCGGTCGGTGAACAGCTGATATCCCATAAGGAAAACGCGGTTATAACTTGCGGGCTGCGAGCCGAGGGCTCCTCACTTGCGTGTTGCCAGCCGAGGGCTCCTCACTTGCTCCTCACCTACATGCTGATTCCGGGTGATGACGTCACCGGGGTCGGGGCTCCTCACTTGCGTGCTGCCAGCCGGGGGCTCCTCACTTGCGTGCTGCCAGCCGAGGGCTCCTCACTTGCTCCTCACCTACATGCTGATTCCGGGTGATTACGTCACCGGGGTCGGGGCTCCTCACTTGCGTGCTGCCAGCCGGGGGCTCCTCACTTGCGTGCTGCCAGCCGAGGGCTCCTCACTTGCTCCTCACCTACATGCTGATTCTGGGTGATGACGTCACCGGGGTCGGGGCTCCTCACTTGCGTGCTGCCAGCCGGGGGCTCCTCACTTGCGTGCTGCCAGCCGAGGGCTCCTCACTTGCTCCTCACCTACATGCTGATTCCAGGTGATGACTTCACGGGGGGGGGGCTCCTCACTTGCGCGCTGTCAGTTGGGGCTCCTCACTTGTGTGCTGCCAGCTGGGGGCTCCTCACTTGCTCCCCACCTACATGCTGATTCCGGGTGATGACGTCACCAGGTGCTCCTCACTTGCGTGCTGCCAGCTGGGGGCTCCTCACTTGCTCCTCACCTACATGCTAATTCCGGGTGATGACGTCACCAGGGGCTCCTCACTTGCGTGCTGCCAGCTGGGGGCTCCTCACTTGCTCCTCACCTACATGCTGATTCCGGGTGATGACGTCACCAGGGGCTCCTCACTTGCGTGCTGCCAGCTGGGGGCTCCTCACTTGCTCCTCACCTACATGCTGATTCCAGGTAATGACGTCATCGGGGGCTCCTCACTTACATGCTGATTCCGGTCCGGGGGGGGGGCTCCTCAGGCTCCTCACGCCAGGTGCCAGGTTTAAGTTAGGTTAGGGGGGGGGGCTCCTCACCTGCGTGCTGCTGCCGGCCGGGGGGGGGGGGCTCCTCACTTGCTCCTCACCGCGCCTGTGCTGGTTCTGAATCGGCTATTGCCCCCTACTTAAGAGACATCTTTTGACACCAACCTGGCCACTCTAAGTTCAGTAGTGTGCTCTGAATAGGTGTTTATACGTTCCTTATACATGGGGATGTCGAAAAAAGGCAAAGAACAGTGATTTTTGCAAACTTATAACTGAGTAAATCTATAATATCGTATTTTTCATCGTCCTTGGCCTAAGGGGCATCTTTTGACACCAACCTGGCCTCCTTACATTCAGTAGTTTACTCGGAATAGGTGGTTACACGTTGCCTTGTATGTTTCTATTATTATATAAGATTATAAACAAAGTAGCCTTTTTTACATAAATTTAATCAAATTTATAATATAAAACATAAAATAATTTATGTTATAATTTATATTACAATAACTTACAAATAATGAAAAGTGCAGAAAGTTGGAATAACCTTGATAAAATTAAAGCATTATTAATATAATTTAAATTGGCAGCTACATTCAACTATAACCCAAGCTACTCACCAAGCTAAATCCATAACATAACATGTAATAAAGACTAGCAAGATAAGTTTCACTATTACACACACAAATCTTTATGGTAGCTCCAGAATAGTGCAATAACTAGGTACATCCAAAACATTATCAGTCCAGTGATCAAAATCAACACAATTAACGTATTAAAACCTGGCTAATGAGAGGCAGCGCCGCTAATGTAGCCGCTGTTTGTATAACAGTAACAATTGCTAAAAGAAAACATTTTACATTAAAAACCCTATAACTAAAATTAAAAACATTTCAGGTAATTGCCTAACTCTCGTAGCTTTCAATTAGTTACATAATAGAGTCAGAAATGGTGAAACAATCGATGGTCATTTTGATTCTGATTCAAAAACCTCTTGTGGGTCATCAAATAACTACTACGCAAACGATTTTAATGTTAATAATCACGATAAATTCAAGGATTAAATGCTTACATCTTTTAGTTCATGGCAATTATAATGAAATTTTGTTCAAATATAAACGTCCCTGATTATATTCAAAATTATTTGTTAATATGCATAAAAACCTAAAGCCGTGACACAGTTAAATTATAGAACAGATTCCTTATATATCTACAAAACATTCACTTATTTAAAATAATGAACATGTTTCTTTTCAGTATAAATAAATTAACTTTAACCATAGATTAAGCATACTCCTTAGGAGATATTGCATCGGCAAGTTATCAAACGAAGATGGGTGAACAGTGGCGTGCTCCTGCGGGATTTTCTAGTACTAGCATAGAATTAGTGCCGACGGCATCAGCGCAGTGGCGCAGCTCGTGGCCATGTGGGGAACATACGATCCGCGTGCTAGGAGGGGATACGACATCCGTGTGCGAGAGAGAGCGGGAGTACCTGTGCGATAGAGAGAGAGGGAGTGAGAAAGATAGGCGCCGCCGACGCGACACTGCCGTAGTGCCGTGGCTCACTCGCAGGGCGTCCGCCAGCCACCAGCCCCAGTGGCTTCGTGCCTTCCTTTCGTCATATCGTAAAGCGGCTTCTCCCTTGATGAATAAATGTTCTGCGTTCGCTTGTGAAAATACTCTTACTGTTATAATTACAAATTAGTGTAATAGGTGTATAGTATGTATAACCGATATTTCATTACCAATGATTCAGTGAATTCATAACATACAATATTTCGTTATTAAAATCCCACTTAATTCTTTTTCACAATTTAAATTTTAATTGACGCTTTTAAATTTTTTGTACTGTGGAGTTTGGACAGTATTTGAAGGACTAGGCGTGACAAATAAAGCTCTACGCGAGTGCGCCTCGCAGCCAGCCTGTCTGTCTTCAACGTGAGGTTGTTGATTGATATTTGCTCGTGGGGTTTCCACTGAGTTTAATGGTTATTGATACAACTGAATTTGCTCTGATAAGGGTTCTATGTGGTTTGGTTGCTGGGCCACGAGCATGTGTGCAGCAACCGTTGACGGCGCGTCATTCATGTCTTGCAAAGATAAAATTGTTGGGATTGCACATGCGTGTAATCTAGTTTTCAGAGTGCTTCAAAACAACTGTCTTCAAAGTGCTTTTCACACACCACTCTTCTATCCAAAGTTTTCTTCGTGGCCGGATCTAAAGCCTCATTTACAATTCTTGAGCCAAAAATCACAAATTGAAGGGCTTTTTACAGGAAATCTAAAAAAGTGTAGCATTGGATAACGAGCTTTACTTCTTCCACAGCCGGTGAAGGAACACAAGTTGCGACTGTTTTTTTTTTTAACATCACAAGAGGTCAACGCCATTTTCCCCTAAAACACATAACTTTCTTAACAGATGTAATCTAAGACAATGACACAATCAATTTAAATTTGTAAAAAAGCCCAATGCAGAATACCTACGTACTTAGCGAATTTCCAATGCATATATATGTCATAAAGCCGCTTAACACGTTTCTTTAATATACATTATTAAATAAGTAATATATAACATTTTAACTATCCTCCATAAGAGTAACATGGGAGCTGAGTAGGGGCCTACGCAGGTTTGCTGAAATCCTAGGTAATCAAAGTGTGATAATTATTTTGTTGTTAAAAATTTCAATAAAAAATTGAAAACTGTGTCAATTAATTACGCCTACATATACTATTTACTACATTTACTATTATATCAATGAGGTGGTGTCTGTCTATTGTTCCACCACTCCAAAGCCACTGGACCAATTCTGCTGAAGTTTTGCGCGAATCTAGGCAACCGGTATATATCCAGAAAGGGCATAGGCCTATTGCAGTTTAGAAAAGTCCTCAGGGAAAGCCCACGGGCGGTCGTTTTGAGTTCTGAGTTAATTAATAAACACATGAAACGGCCACTGACTCGGGCCTAAGATTTATAAAATGTATAGCATGGTAAAGCAACAGTAAACCAGACTTGTTCATGTCCGCGCTGATGTACATTTCATAACTCCTCCCTCCAGCAAATAGTGTAAATGTCTTTGAACTACAGAAAAACCTCTCATATCGGTTATTGAAGAGTGTTTCCAAAAAGGCAAACATACATTAAATAATAATAATAATAATAATAATGGTTACTTACCAACTGCAGAGAATAAGTGTGTTAACTCGAAGGAGGTTGACACTCAGTAACACTTAACTGTATCACAATACAACAACTAGGGAGCGCACTTGAATAAAACGATGGTAAACCAATGTCGATGCAGACTCAACAAATATCGCACTGTAAATGACGAATCGAGAAGGTGGTGTAGGTGAGGAATCAAATTGGGGAAAGAGGGGTATTCCTTGGGAAAGGGGTGTCAGGCTGTCTAAGGCTATTTTTAGCCAAATTCAGACCGCGAATTTCCCACCAACACTGTGAGTGACTCATCTTCGCCAAGGTCACTACTACAACCCTAGCGTAAAAGTGACAACTGTTCGCGCCGAAAAAATGGATACTCGAGTTTACGGTATCACACCTACGAAACGGCCAGTCCGATTTTAACGAGAGACCTATCAAATGAACGGAAATATTGTCAAATTTTATATTACGGAGTTTCAAATCTTTACATCGCTTTTTAAAATTTATATAAGGAAAAAAAGTGTAAAATAACGGTGTTTTTACTTTCTCCCTCTATACATAGTATATGGAGAAAGTATTGTTTTCGTCAAAATAGTGGAAATATTCGTTTTGGTGCTCCCTGAACCCAAAAAAGTGGTTTTTACATGATGTCTGTCTGTGTGTGTGTGTGTGTGTGTGTGTGTGTGTGTGTGTGTGTGTGTGTGTGTGTAAATTTGTGTCTATGTGGATGTGTACAGAGCAGGAGTCCTAACCAATGGGTCGATTTTTATGAAATTTGGTATGTAGGTACTAATCCACGATATCTCAAGCCTTTTTTCATTTTTTGAATTTTTGATTTTTAAGGTTAATTATCCCCTAAAAACTGCCAAAAAACATGAAAAATCAAAATTTATCAAAAACGGCTCTAACGATTTTGATTAAACTTTAGTCGTTTGTAGAACTTTAGTTTTCCAACAAAATGACACCACCCGCAATCCTGTAAAAATTCGGGTTCAGAAATTACAGGCCTTCAAACATCCAAAATTCAGTTTTTTGGATTTTTCATCAAAATGCATAAATATAAAAAAATATTACTATTCACCATTAAAAAGAGCTCAAAAAACTAAATAATTTAGTATTTTGAATTACTATTTTACGATTGCTGGTTTCGGAAAAAAATAAATTTTCATTTAGCGGTAAATGCAGTACGTTGTCCAATGTTATTCTTATGGGGTATACAATACCCCGTCGCAGCAAACCTGCATACTCAGCGAATTTCCAAGGAATATATAACGTAACACATTAAAAACTTAACAGGATTCATAAGAAATGTATTCACAAACAAGCGATATTTAAAATATTAATTATTCTCCATAAGAAAAACATTGGGGATGAGTAGGCATGTTTGCTGCAACAAGGTACACAAAAAATGGGTTTTTATGCAAATATAAATAAAACTCATCTTAGTGAAGTCACATACGAAGTTTCATCCATATACATTCATAAATAAGCGATATACAACATTTTAAGTATTTTCCATAAGAATAACATGGGGACCAAGTACCTAGGTTTGCTGCTACAGGAACCATAGGCGAAAAATTGTTTTTTTTTGTGCAAACAACAATAAACCACAACCAGATCAAGCCATATACCAAATTTCGCCAGTTTATGTTCATAAATAAGCGAGATATACAATTTTTATTGTTCTCCATAAGAATAACATTAGACAACGTACTGTGTTTAGCACTTTCAATATCTCGGTAACCAATTGACGTAGAGCAATGATCAAAATACCAAATTGTTTTTTTTTTAAGCTGAATTCAATGGTATAAATTAAAATTTGATTTAAATTAAAATTACTTGTGAAAACCCCAAAAAAAACATTTTTGGGGTACAAAACCCCCCAAAAACCCCCCTTCGGATGGTGCGATTCATCTGGTTTTCGAACTCGTTCAAATAAATGGTACTTTACACATTTGTACCAAATTTAATTAAGATCAGACCTTTTTTACGAGAGTTATCGTGCTTACGGACACATATATATACTGTATATATACCCACACAGCACAAGATTGTCCCCAGGATATCCCAAGGACATCACAGTGGGATATGCAGGATATCCCAGGATCATCCCTATCTCATCCCATGATATCCTCAAGATACCCTCAGGATGTCCCCAGGACACAAAAATGTCCTCTCCCCACGACATCCTGGGGACATCCTTCAGGATGACCATGGGATGTCCCTTGGACCTAATCAGGACATCATAATGAAAGCCATAGGACATCCCCAGGATGTCCCACAGGATTATCTGGGGATATCCCTCGGACCACAAAAGGATATTGTATTTTGAATCCCTAGGACATCCCCAGGATGTACTGGGGACATCCCTCAATCCACAAAGGGATATTGTACTCTGAAGCCCTAGGACATCCCCAGGATGTCCCACAGGATTTACTGGAGACATGCCTTTGACATGTATTGAAAGGTGTCCCATTATTCTATCAGTATGGATCGCATAACCCCACAGATATCCCTGCCTCCCCATGATAATTCTATGGTCATCCTTAGGAGGCCATAAGGCTCCTAGTAATAGGTAGTGTGTACCCTGAAGCCATATATCACCTCCTAAGGATGACTGCAGAATTATCATGGAGTAGGCAGGGATATCTGTGGGGTTGGGGGATTCAAACTGATAGAATAATGGGACACCTTTCAATATGGTCACACAATCTGATAGGAAGACAGTTCTAAAATAAATTAGAGGACAACTTTAAATTATTCTTTTATAAAAATAATACTATAATTGTCCATGCCCAGCTTGCACATAGAAAACAAAGTTTTAACTTCATATTGGTGTTATTTTTTAAAACAGGTTGACTAGTGTATAAACGTTAAATACCTGTAATCTTTAGACCCATACAAAACTTTAAATTGTCACATCACAGTTCAAAAGAAAAAATCCTTTAAAATCATGTTTTACAACTTTATATTGGTTACCATTGTCATATTTTATGCTAATTTTTATCATTACTATCACATGATTTATTTGTAAAAGTGTCACTAATGTCCTGATTATATGTACTTAATTGGATTGACACTGAAAATATATACACAACTTAGGACTTTTTATTAAAATTTACTCAAATCTTTTAAAAAAATAGTTGTTTTAACAAGTTTATAATAAAATGAATATATGCATGTGTAGGCCTAAACATTTCTCAGAACAAAAGTTGAATTAATAAATACAGATTTAAAAAATTTAAGGATGGATTCCAATTTATAATTGTTCGGTGATGTGATATAAACAATTAAGGATTTTTTTTTTAAATACAGTAATGAATTCAACCAAAATGGCAGTATAATTGCAGTAAAAATAAGTACATAAAAAAATGTAAGTCATATAAACCAGGCTGTATAAACACACAGTAAGTATTGGTAGTTGATTAAATTCCTTCTCTGTTATCATCTTCATCATGGCCTCGCTTCCTGTAAATAAAAAAATTAAGCTAATACTGCATATAGCCTTGGGTAATATTTTATCTAAAAATACCCCCGTCGCAGCAAACATGCGTACTAAGCGAATTTCCAATGCATATAAATGTGTCTCACTACTACATAGAGCCACTTACCAAGTTTCACAAAAATAAATTCATAAATAAGTGATATATATAACATTTTATTTATTCTCCATAAGAATAACATTAAGGCTGTGCACGCAGATTTGCTAAAAAAAGAAGGAAAGAAATGTGTTTTTTTGCGATAATCAATATAACTCAAACAGGTAAAGCTAAATACCAAGTTTTATTAATTTAAGTTCATAACTAAGGGAGATATCAAACTTTACTTACTCTCCATATGAATAATACCCCTGTCGCAACAAACCTGCGTACGCAGCAAATTTCTAATGCATATAGCCCTATATGTTTCTTACTACCACAGAAAGCCACTTACCAAGTTTCAAAAAATACATTTATAAATAAGTGATATATAGCATTGAGTTATTCTCTATAAGAATAACATAAAGGCTGAGTACGCAGGTTTGCAGCAATAAGAAATATAAGAAATGTGTTTTTAAGCAATTATCAATATAACTCAATCAGGTGAAGCTACATACCAAGTTTTAATAATTTATGTTCATAATTACGGGAGACAGATATAAAACTTTACTTATTCTCCATAAAAATAACACATGGCTGAGTATGCAGGTTTGCTGTTACGGGGATAATCAACAAAAAACAAATTTTTGTGCAAATATCAATATACCAGTACTAGGTGGTTTTTACCTATTTTGAACTCTCTTTCCATAGCCTGATCGATCTGGTTTTCGAACTAAAGTCATAAATGTTACTCTCCACATTTAGGCCAAATTTAATCAAAATTGGTCATTTATTTCAAAATTTATCGAGGTAATGGACGCATATGTATAAATCTAAACAACTTATGTGTTTGGCATACGGGGACCTCAAAACAAAAAGTGATCATAGTCTCGGCGTTAAGTCTTACCATGCTACCTACTGTAATAGCTTTTCCCTATAGAGGAAATTCGATAAAAAAAGATAGAAATGAACTGGGAAGCAAACAAGACCAAACATTAAAAATGTCTTCTCTAGTAATAAAATACCCCCGTCCCAGCGTGAAAACTCATTTTATTTCTGCTGCTGCCATTTCAGTCGCCTTGTTAATGATTATATTACAGTTACTGGTAACCACGAATCATTCACACTAAAATGAAATATAATGTTATGAATATTAATGTTGAAAAATGTAAAAGAAAATTGTCAGCAATATTGCAAATTTAATCTCCTCTTAACATTATATTTGGTAAATATGTCATTGAATATTTTGTGTAGCCATGTGTTTATAAGGTACAGTTTAAGTGCTTAAAGAAACATCAAAAAGCATAAGTGGTCTTCAATTTTGGCAAATCAGTTGCAGAGTCTATTCACCCCTAGTTTCCAGTAGACCTGACCCCTAGGCCACCCTCAAATTTGTACCGTAGGCCATGAAGATGATGAGCAAATAATTGTATTAATAATTAATTATGCGGAAAAAATAAAATGATAAATGCGGTAGCCAGTAGCCTAACGTATTCTAAAAAATAAAATCAAGACAAAAAGGATAACAAATAATACCCCGCACACAGAAAACCAGCATTATCAGCGAATTTTCAATGCTAATTTATATATCTACCACATAAAGCCACTTGCCAATTTTCATGAAAATACTTTCATAAATATAAGTGATAAATAACATTTTATTCACTTTCCATATTAACGCTGAGTCAAGGAGGATGAGAAATGTGTTGTTATGGAATTATCAGTAAAACTCAACCAGATGAAGCTACATACCAAGTTTTATTAATTTAAGTTTATAATTGAGGGAGATATATCAAACTTTACATACCGTATTCTTCATTAAAATAACATTAGGGCTAAGTAAGCAAGTTTGTGGCTTCGCGGATAGTAAAAAATCTTTTTGTGTAAATATCAATAAACCACAACCAAGCAACATACAAAGTTTCATCAATATACAATCAGGTAATAGATATAAAGACTTAACTCTTAACCCATTGGCTTAGAATGACGTATTGGTGCCGTTCCTGACCTGTAATTTTTAAAACCTTTGAAATGGAATAGAAAAATCATGTTTTTAAATGGATTATTTTAGTTAAAATATCGTTTTTTTTTTCATTTTAAATATTGAAATTGGCATACACACAGAATAGACATAAGTAAAAAATAGCAAATTCAGTGTTGACCATGTTAACACACAAAAACATCAACCGATCCTGTTAACTTTGAATGTAAAATGGTTATTATATCTAGGCCCTTATTATTGATTTTAACTTATGACACCTTATTCAGGCAATTGTGTAAGTAACTAAATTGTGATCATTTTGATAGGTGTTAAGGCTATCATAGACCTTGCATAATCGAATGAAGTAGCCTACATTACCTAATCATAGTTTTCTAACCTACCTTATTTAATATACAGAATTGTTTTTATAGTTTTACCTGGATTTCTCTTCTTATGAAGAGTTGATTTATTTGGGGTTTTAGCCAATCCATGAAATCAATATGTTTTACTTTGGCCTCAGCAAACTGATTCTGATCAGCTCCTAAACAGAGACAAATGCTAATTTAAATACCTAATTGATTAGCAAACAAACTAGGCCTACAAATTTCCTGAAAGCACATAGTTACGTCATATGCCTACTTTTAATGTACCATATACACTCATCAGGCACTGTAAGTTTCAGTTCATACGGCAATTTAGGTTGAGTTTTTAAAGATTTGATTTATTTACCTAATCGTACGTTATACGCTTTTTATTAATTCAATAGTAACTAAAGTACACGATGAAGCTGATTTTTCTTTCCACCTAGCATCAAGATTATAGTATCTTAAAATAAAGAGTTGATTTACCACACTTCAGTTAACCGAATGATAAAATTCAACACATCCTTCAATATTCTCTTCAAAATTTGCATAATTTTTAGGCGCTAACAAATAATCATTAAGAAACTATTATTACTTTATGTATCGTACCTAAGGCCTATTTAGGGGCAAGTGGGGAAACTGGGCACACCTAAGTTAAATCCATCATACCGTACTCAAAGATTTTTATAGTTAAACTTCAATTTATTCATATTGCCTCTAGGATCGAAGTTTGACTCAAAATAAAACAGGTTTTTATACCCTATCATCAATCAATCCTCTGGTTTACTAGCAGATAACTAATTTTGGGACTACTGTCCCATTATTAAATCTGGCGTCGCTAAATTAAAATATGAACACATAACTTTGTCACAATATATACACCAACACAACACAAACGGACGCTACGATTAAAACAAATATTTATTTGGTTTGGTCGACCAAGGACAAGTCCAGACAGCGGGACAAGAACACGCGGATGGCTGTGACATGACTACCTCCAATACCTAGGCCTACATGACTAACTTACCTCCTACCAATGTACCTTGTCACATTGTAGCATTCCGCGTGTTCGTATCCCGCTGTTTGGACTTGTCCTTGGCTTGTGTTAGTGTATATATTGTGACTATGTGTTCATATTTTAATTTATCGACGACAGATTTGATAATGGAGCAGCAGTCCCGAAACTAGTTATATGCTAGCAAACCAAAGTACTGACGACGGAAAGGTATGTAAAACTGTTTCATTTTGAGTTAAACTTCAAACAAATACATATAACTGCTCCCCGTTTAGCTTATTCGTTTCTTAGGAGGAAATTCCAATTTAATCGATTCAACCATTATTTGTACAGAAATTAATGTCAAAATATGCAAAAGCGCCCAGTTCCCCGACTGGTGTGTCACTGTGCGCATTGGGTAAGGTAACTGTGCGCAGTACCGGTATAGCCTAATTGCAAATTTGGGTGAATAATAAAAATAAAAGGCTGTTACCTACTATCAGAGTTAATATAATACAACACATATGGATAAGAATTATATATTTTGTAAGGAAAACAACTTTAAGCTAAAAAGTCTTCAGTGTTCTTATGATTAAATAAATGTAAATCCAGGCTGCCCATAAGACTAGTGTTAATTGTAACATTGGCCTTATGGAAGTATGGAAAGCCTAGTTCTTTCATTCGTGCAATACACTTTATAGGCCTAGATAGTTTTGAGGTTATGGTAGTTCTTAGTATGAGAGACTGACTAAACTGATTCAGTAGGTACGGGTACTGTCTATAAACAAACCATCCTAGTGGAATAACTCTTTATTACACATTATGAAGAAAAATTAACTATAGTTAACCTGTAAATCTGTTTTAACAAAGTATGTTACTTACCAAGAAACAGTACAGTATTCAAAACACCTGAAGTAACTCTTGAATGAAGATATATTTTTTCTCAATTCAAACCTCCAAAACTTAAAACTAGGTACCGGTAGCCTAAGTAGAAAGTAACTGAAACACAATTTACCAAGCCAAATACGGATTGACCGTTATAACACACGTCTATCTGGTCTGTCGTCTGTAGACATAGAGTTTGGTTGGGATGCTGCGATTCTGCGCAGACGCGAGGCGCCGCGTCAGATTTTTTCTCTTCTCTAAAGGGGATTATGGGAGATCGGATTGGCCGTTAATTTAATGGCCGTTAAAGGTGTACCGGTAAAAAGTATGCAATTTTTCTTTTCTTTTCTTATAAATTGTCAGAATTCTATGCATATTTCATCGATGTATAAACTGTAAATTCATTCTTTCTTTATACATGTGTTATTTTATATATCTAATCATTATCCTTGTTATTCAATTTGGTTTGAATACTAAAACTCTAAATACAACTTTTAATTAATTATTACTAAAATTGGTCTGGGATATAGAGGATGTCGGTGGGATGTCCCCAAGATATCCACGTTATCCCGGGATTTCGTGGACATCCCTGGGACGTCCGCAAATGTCCCGGGACATATCAGGATATCCTAGGGATGTCCTGTTTATCCTGGGATGGCAATGGGATGTGTGGGACACAAATGGGATATCCTGGGGACGTCGTGTGCTGTGTGGGTATATATATATATATATATATATATATATATATATATATATATATATATATATATATATATATATATATATATATACAGGGTGTCACAAAAAAGTGTGATGGGCTATACAGGACATAATTCTACATGCAAAAATAAGTCAAAAATGAAGAATAACATTTTTTGGATTTCGGCTTAGTTTAGCCGTAATCCGCCATTTTGTTTTTTTGGGAAAATATTTATTATTTCAAAAACCCAATGAGATATTTTTACGAAACTTGGCAAAAGTGTTTACACTAAAGTAAGTAACATTTGTAAAAAAAAAATATTTTTTTACCTTTCCAAATTTCAAAATGGCGGCCATTTGAATTTTTTTATGCCAAATTTCATGAAAACCGGTACCTAAATCAAAATTTTTCAAGACACAACATTTTTTGTATTTATTATAACAAATCCAACAAAATAAAAATGAATAAAATCGGTTCATAAATAAAGAAGCTGCGTTTATTTTAGTAATTTAGACTGAAATTACTTAATTACATTACATAAATTATTACATTACATTTAATAAATTTTAATATTAATAATAATCATTTGTTGTTTAAAACAATGAAATGATGAGGATACACTACATGTATATATATATATATATATATACATATATACAAATTTGAACGAATGGTGTTTTTGGCATCTGGGAACCTCAAAATGAAAAGTTATCATGGTCTCGGGCTTAAGTCTTACCATGAGACCTACGATAATAGCTTCTTCCCTATAGGGGAAATTCGCTAAAAATTACTATTTCTCTCTTATTTACTGATCAATTTCATTTAAACTTGATATGCTTGTCAATTTAGCATTGACCAACATAGGTAATTCGAAATATGTTGCCCCTTAATAACCCTGGGGGGGATAGGGAGCGTTTCCCCTCTTAAAATCACGAGTTTAGCAATGGATTCTGTATTGCCTCCAAAGCAGGGATTTGGGTGGATGTTTTTTAAAACAACTTGTTTACAAGATTTTCTGTAAATTCGACCGAGCTTTGTATTCTATATTTAGTAAATAAAAGCTAATTAATTCATTAAAGTTGGGCTAAAAGGGAGAAAGTATGTGTCAGTTTCCTGATACCGTTTATTTTACAATGTGTGAGTAAATCTCAAATTTAAACGATTATTACAAAATATCAAGTAAACGTATCTGCTTAAAATTTGTATGGCGTATATAAGGGTTATTTAAAAACAATTTGTCACGTTTCATGAAAGGAATTCATGACTACCTATATAATAAAAATAAACTTAATTGTAATCAGGCAAATATGTGTAATTCAAAATATATATACAGGGTATCACAAAAAAGCGTGGTGTGCTTCACAGAATTTGATTCCATATATGAAAATAAGTCAAAATTATCTACTACAATTGTTTTAATTTCAGCTAAGTTTAGCTGTAATCCACCATTTTGTATTTTCTTTAAAATAATTATTATTTTAAGAACCCTACTAGATATAGTTATGAAACATTGTATTCAAACCGTTGATACCTAAAATTTCAAAACATATTTTTCTCTAAACTTATCAAATTAAAAAATGAAAGTCATTTGAAAATTGTAAAGTCAAATTTTATGAAAACCGGAACTAGAACGAAATGTTGCAAGAAACAAAATATTGAGTAATTATCACCTGTTAAAATTGTACTGTTCCTCATTTTTTCCTTATTGCAGTTCAGTGTTTCATGTATTTTATTCCTCATAAATGGTAAAGACTTCTTGACATTTCTGGACCACAACTAATTATGCTTATTGCTTATGAGGAATGAAGCAGGAAACAGTGAACAACAATGCGGACATAATTAAGGAACAGTGAATTTATTATCATCTGAGATTATTAAGATTTCATAAATTTTGAACTTTCATAATCACAGTAATTTCACAACCACTTGGGACTCGGTACTTGCTTTGAAAAAAAAAACAGCATCCATTATTAAAATATGTTGCAACTACCAATGTTTAAATTTATGGTTCGCAAAATATAAAAAATATAACAAATAAATTAAATTTATTGGGAAAACTCAAAAACAATTAATATAATCATTAATCAGATTTATAAGGCAAGGTCGAACATATTCTTTCTCAGTCTTCACCTGTTAATAACTAGCGTATAATAATATAACATTGTAATGTGAATGGGTCATGACATTCCTATGAAAATCGAAAGACGCTTGCGGCAGTTTCAGGCAGTACATCAACTGGGCAAGGCGCCTCGGCCGTTGGCGGTGGCGGGACGTGGTTACGGGCTTCGGTCGATGCCCTCAGAGCAGTGTGTGTGTTGGGAGATGGGACATTTAAGAGGCTGTTAGGATGGGCGCGCGGCCGAAGGGGGAGAGGGGAAGGGCAGCGACAGCAGTGCGGCAACGTTGACGTTCCGAACTAGCTCCGCCGTCGCCTTGGACGTACAAGCAGACCGTGTACGCTTGTCCCATTATGATGGGTGATCTCCTAAGGAGTATGCTTAATCCATGCTTTAACTTACGTTGTCATTGGTCTTAACCAACGCATACAAACACGTTCGTCCTACTCGTGTAAAGATTTAGAAAATTTCAATATGTTCATCTTATTTTCCCTAAAAGTTTCAATGTGTGTCAGTTACAGTCGATGGACGACTTATTTAGTCAGGTAACAGATATATAGGTCTATTTAATTTAATTGTATGTTAATACCATCTCTGTAGGACTTAGATTGTCAAACCTAGAAAATAAATGTAACGATTGGAAAACTTATTTTCAACTAAACTAAGCAATTATGGTTTATTACCTAGAAACAAAAAAAACTGTATCTTATAATTATGATTTATATAACTAATTTATATTTATATTTGATTATGTTTGATATGCCAGGAAAGAGGATTAATATAACAGAATGATAATATTTAAACTATTTGATGGAATAAATTGCGGACTACTCCCATTAAAAATGTAATTGTTAAATACATACAAAGTTACATTGGAAATCTAATTTAATAGAGATGTTAGTCGCACTGCAGTTGTTTTCCATATGAGTCTTGATATCTCCGACTGTATGAAAGAGTTTTTTAAAAATTAGTATTCACAAGGCCACTTTACATTATTTATCAGAATAAATCGTTGAAATCTTCTCAAAGTAGTAATAAACATTTCACACGCTGGACGATAAGAACCCTATTCTCCAATAAACGTTAATATTCTCTTTTAATTTCCCAACTGACTAAATGACATTCAGCAAATTGGATACCCTTAATGCTGCTCTCCAGTGTGCTTCAATACATGCCTATTTAAATTTCCTATCCGAGTAAAAGACTTCTCGCAAGTTGGACAATTATAAGGCCGCTCTCCAGTATGGATTATTACATGATTCTTTAAAGTACTAAAATCAGCAAAGGCTTTCCCGCAAGCTGGACAGTTATAAGGCCGCTCTCCAGTGTGAGTTAATACATGTCTCTTTAAATTTCCCAAACGTGTAAAGGACTTCTCACAAATTGGACACTTATGAGACCGCTCTCCAGTATAGATCAATCTATGGTTCTTTAAATTACCTTCTCGAGTAAAGGACTTCTCGCAAGCTGGACACTTATAAGGCCGCATTCCAGTATGCACCAATATATGTCTCTTTAGGCTCCCAGATTCAGAAAATGTTTTCTCGCAAGATTGACACTTATGAGGCCGCTCTCCAGTATGGATCAATCTATGTCTCTTTAAATGACCTTCTTGAGTAAAGGACTTCTCGCAAGTTGGACACTTATAAGGCCGCATTCCAGTATGGATTATTATATGTTTCTTTAAAGTACCAGATTCAGCAAAGGTTTTCTCGCAAGTTTGACACTTATACGGCCGCTCTCCAGTATCCACTAATACATGCTTCTTTAAATTTTCCAATCGATGAAAGGACTTATCACAGAGTGGACACTTATGAGGCCTTCTCTGCAGTATGGATCATTATATGTTTCTTTAAAGTACCACAATCAGCAAAGGTTTTCCCGCAAGCCGAACACTTATAAGGCCGCTCTCCAGTGTGCGTTAATACATGTCTCTTTAAGGATCCTAATTGAGTAAAGGACTTATCACATATTGGACACTTATGAGGCCGCTTTCCAGTAAGGATCAATCTATGGATCTTTAAAGTACATTCTTGAGTAAAGGACTTCTCGCAAGTTGTACACTTATAAGGCCGGTCTCCAATATGGATCATTATATGTTTCTTTAAAGTACCAGATTCAGCAAAGGTTTTCTCGCAAGTTTGACACTTATACGGCCGCTCTCCCGTATGCATGGTTATATGCCTCTTTAACAAATTAGAATATGAGTAGGACTTCTCGCAATGTGGACACCCATATGGTTGTTTCGCAATGTGCGTCAACTCATGTCTTTCCAAATTTATCCGATCCCTAAATACCTTTTTGCACACCAGACACTTATGTTGTCGCTTGCTAGTGCCTGCCATTACAGTTTTGTTAAGATCATTTTGCTTATCTGAAGATTTATATTTTGTTAGTATTAATATGAACTGCACAGGACCTAAGTTCGTATGACCTATCAATTAAGTCTTCCGGTTTCTATTACAATGTCTCTCGGTTGCTAATTTGATACTTAGTTAATTGCGAGTGGTCGGAAGTCCTTTCAAAGATGGTTCTATATCGTTCCTAACATATTTAGTATGATTATTTCTCCGCCAACTATGTAATCTGAAACAAAACAGATCAAAACATTTAGAGAATAAACACTATGCACTATGACGATTTATTGTATTTAGCTTTTAATTTGTCGAGTTAATTGTGTTATTATATTATCTATGTTAGCGTTGGTAATTAACTAACATTGTTAACGCAGAATCCTGTTTAAAAAGTACATTTTATTTTTGAAATTCCCACATTTTTCGACTTTGAAGCCGTCATCACGGTCATTTGAAAATGTTATAAAATAATCTAATTGTAATAGAAATAAACTGTTCATGTAAGCTAAAACGCTGCTAACATTATATACAGTTTAAGCTGTTATTACCCAATTGCCCCAAAAGGAGTGTTATGGATTTCGAGTGTATGTTTATTTCTTTAGCTCGCTTCGTAGCCCAAGCAAATTGATTGATATTAACTTATAACATGTCTTTAAATTCATATTGCAGGAGTGGTCAACTGTGTAACGTATAGGAGCCAGGGAGTTAGTCAAAGCAGTGCGGCGATCTAGCGTTATATTAACGATAACTAACGTGATCTACGGCCTCATCAGGCCGAGTAACTCGTCCACTGTACCCCACCCGTGTAAACAAAATATTAATTTTATTATCATCACAAAAAAGTTTGTTTAAACATTTTAAAATCCCTACGAAAACATTTCTAACAAATATGATGAACAAAACCTTGGCGATCCCTGGCGGAATAAGAAGGAAACTACGTCGACAAATCTCTACAATTAATTTGCATTGCCTGTCCCCTCCAGGAGATATAAAACCCAATGATAATATTTAAAATTCACTATTTAGTTTAATATTGTTATACGCATTCAGACTCTTGGTCGAAAATGAATTATGATTGTTGTCGATTTCTACACAAGTAAACCATCACTTAAATTGTTTCCGAGCATTACAATTAGTCTCCGGGTTGTACAAGTATTATTGACTACACACCAAATAATAAACTGTTTTTAATTAATCGTGACTAATATATATATTTCATTATCACAAAGGTCTACAGAAGCTTGATGATGTTGTCATGTCGAATGAAGATGCCATATAGAGCGAGATTAAAAGGAGGTAATGGGATTGAGGCTGAAGATATGAGTAAACATGGGGACGCAATAAAGTCTACCAACGACAAAGTCTACCAGCGACCAAACCTGCCACTTTTAATTGTTAGAGTTTGACGGGGCCAGCCAAGACGAAGTCCACTGCGTAGGAATGCAGAAAGGAATGTGATAGATTTTGTCGCTGCTAGACATTGTCTTCGGTGGGCAAAATTGAAAAATTGTTGCTTTTGTCCGGCCAGACCGCGACAAATTCTACCACTTTTTGAGTACGGAACCCATTTTAAAGTCATTTATAAATATTTCTTCCGTTGGAATGTTCTTGTTTGGTATTTCTAACTAGTTCAGACAGGTTAAGCTTGTACCCGAATATCCCACAGTAAAAAGATATACAAAATCTGTCATATCAATAATATATAGGCAAGTACATATAATAGCGATATTTCGTCATCGCAGTTGAAAACACGGAAAAACTATGTTGTGGTGTTATGGGGATTTCATTGCCTAGATGAAATCTAATGTTAGATTGTTAACTGTTTAAGGATATAAAAATCCCTCTTTTTTTAGTTGTTATACAACAGTTCTACACACCATCTTACAGGTGATGTATGTATATTTAAGTAACATCCACCCTGGCACAACAAATCGGCATTCTATAATGTTGTTCTTATGGAGAGTATTTTAATGATATACTACTAAAAAATTCACTATACACATAAGAAATATACAAAGTGTCAGTTATTTGTTATGTTATGACTAATTATTTTTAAAATAAATATTGACAACTACAAAACATTACAAATATAATTAAATAAACGTTATTCAAAAACAAATTAACGGTGGTTAAATTAATGTATTATGTACACGAGGACAAATCCAGTAATAAGTAGATTTTCTTCCTCAGAAAACTAAAACAATTGTGCAATGAAAGTCGGGCTGCGCTAGTAAGAGCAGAAACAATTATAATTCACTGAAAATAAAAATAATTCTAGTTGCCCTTTAAAAAACTTTTCGTTAAAACTAATGTTAGTAGACTATTAGTACCTATTTCTGATGATGTGTTCATTTACTTAAAAATGTCATATTGGTACCTATTTCTGATGATGTGTTCATTTACTTAAAAATGTCATAAGCTTCTTGCATAGTCTAAATTTTAAAACATGTCAGTTTGTGATTGTTTAACTAGTCTGGTCCGGTTTTGAACCTCTATGTTCAGAGTATTTCTGATTTCAGTCTAAGTGTTATTAACAAAACAATGATCCCTGATGTTTCCCCTACAGAAATATGTAATCTTTACAATTATTAAATTATTTTAACGATCTAAATTACAGCGCGGCGTGGCGAAAGCCGTACGTAAAATTTGGTAGGGTTTTAGCTGGTTGACTTTATCGCCGGTGGGCCAGACTGAAAAGTGGTTGCTTTTATCCGGCCTGGCCACGACAAACACTACCACCTATAATGCAGAATGGAATGTGGCAGGGTTTGTCGGTGGTAGCTACTTGTGGCTTGTCTCGGTGGTTTGACTTGATCGCCACTGAGCCAATTTAAGTGGTAGGGTTTATCGGTAGTAGACTTTGGTAGCTTCCCGCAAAGTCTCTCTTAAGTTTTGTGTGTGTGTGTGTGTGTGTGTGTGTGTGTGTGTGTGTAAGTGTGTGCGCGCACGCGCGCGTGTGCGTGCGTGCGTATGTTTGTGTGTACGTGTGTGTGTGTGAGTGTCTGTGTGTTTGTGTGTGTGTGTGTGTGTGTGTGTGTGTGTGTGTGTGTGTGTGTGTGTGTGTAGACCTCTAGGTGAAACGTAAACTGAGGTTGAAATGAAAGTTTATCGGTAATTTACAGCTAGTTACTTGTTAAGACTATGTAGACTATTTCGACTACTTCACAATTAATTATTATTCAATAGTTTAAAATGGAGTTTTGTTTGTCATTTTATTAAAGCGCAATAATTTCCCAAATATTTTCTTATGTTAACGTCCTATTATGATTATAAGTTCACACATACATATAGTGCCCAGGTAAGTAATTTACAAAGTTATGTTTTATAAATTTGTTGTATGCAATATTAACCAACTTAAATATGCGATTTAAATGGCTATGACAAGTTGATTACTCATAGTTTGTGCTCATGTTTTTATTTGATAATTAGGTTTATAAGATACAATTTTTAATAATAACTAGATCCAATGTGTATACATTTCTAAGGTCAAAAGTAGTTAGTACACTGAAGTTGAAGAGGGAAGAATCTCCAAGTATTTTTAATTAGTTTTTATTCTAGACACATGTAAGAATTATAACGAACATTTTTTTAATTTGTTTCACGATTAAACTTTTAAGATTGGTACGGTGGAGTTTCCATTGTTTGCTTTTATTCCAAAATTAGCGTTTAAAATATTGATATTATTAGGCCTAGGCCTATATTGTAGTGTTCTTATGAACATAATGTGATTGATGAATGAAAAGAGCGGGAACAATCGCTCTCCTAGACCTTCGCCAGCTAAGTATCCTGTATCGGGAAATTAGGTATATCTAGCTTCAAACTAGGCCCTATCACTATTCTCCAACGCAATTTCAATACAATCAGTTGTAGTTATATAAGCGTTCACATTTCCATCCTAGGTCAGAAAAATTAGTATAAAAAATATAAGAAATAAAAAATGTTTAACTTCAAATATCTTTGCTAGAAAATAGTGGCATAAATGCCCTTATTCAAATTTTATGTTTTACAGATTTCGTAAAGTGAGCTTTCACTGCAATATTGCATTTAATTTGCTTATTCTGCTTGTTACTTCAGAATCTATAATCAGTGGTAAAAGAAACAAATAATCACAATAGTAACTTTGAATTTCAGGTAAATTCACTTAGGATTTCTGATATTAATTTGTTTTGCCATATGCATAAATAACTTCGATCACAAAAATAAGTTTAGGAATTTGAGGGAAGCCTAACTTAATTAAATTACATGTATTGTTGAAATAGTTTACGAAATATGTCATGCTGGCAATTAAAAGGAAACCAAGTTATTTACTTCTTACAACAAACTCGAATCGACTCTATTTGGCTTGGAAAATCACTAATCCCGTACCTCGTACTTTTTATTTCGAATTATTGTAATTTCTGTGTAATAATTAATGAACAAGATACATTTTAAATTTTATTAAAGGATGATTATAACATTACTTCTATATGCATATACAGAAAATATAATAATGTTCCTACTTAGTATAAAATATAAAAAATAAGGTAAAAAATAATATAAAAATGTATTTATATATAAAAACATTATCTCCCCGCTGCCGTCTGGCATAACCTCCTACACCGCAGTTTGAACTACGTTTTAAGGCTACTTGAATGAAACAATTAATATTATCATTATTATTTTTATTAATATTACATAAAAAAAACTTTAGCATTAGAAAGCAACGTAGGGATTATATTAAATGCTGCAATGACTTGTAAATCCAGACATGGTTTATTAATTTTTACATTTCAATGTTTATTCTCTAAAACATCTAAGCATTACGACTCCGTTGTTGAGGAAACGTTATTTAATCTTAGGTTTCACTTGCGCCTAAAATATGTTTCTCATTAACATCTATAAAATAATAGTACTATGCTATCACATAAACTCGTAATCTACTGCAGAAGATTTTACAACCGAAGTAAGACCTTCCCCCTCCCATCGCTTCAGGTTTAAGATGGTTAACGAACAGCTAACACTAACATCAGTTTGTTTTGTTAAACAAAAGCAGCTTACAAAAACAAATGGAAGAATGTTAATTGTACTTGTTAAAAGTTCTAAACCTTCAAATATCCTCTATACTGTACGTAAGATATATTCCAGAGGCTTTTGTTAGAAATCGGTAGACCTATGAATTTACGGTAAATATAAGAAAAAATTAAAGAGCATACATTTACAATGTAAACAACAAAATATAAATAAATTGTATCAATTCACCTTGAGATAAAAACAATAATAACTGATTCATAAAAATTGATTAGGTGCAGCAAGTATGGTAGACCAAATTAAATAACCAGCTGATTCTCTCTTTGTATATTCGCAATAGCACAAGTATAGTCTGTTTAAAAGGCGCTGTATCTACAAATACACGAAACATAAACCAATTGTAATACACAAACCACACCCCCACGTACACATACACTTAAACTACACCTTTGTGTTAAGGGAATACTCAGCACAATTTAAGTACCCATTGTACAGTGATTTTTATAGTTTTAAGAAAATCTTCCATCTGAAAAGATGGAAAAAATGTTATTTCCCGTATCACTACAGTGTTTAGTGTATTTTGAGAGAAACTAATGGCCAATTTAGCTACACTCCTATGGTCAGAACAAGTTAGTTGCCTCAGTATCAAAACTGATAAATCTTTGAACAAAGATAGCCAAAATCAAACCTTGGAAATAAACGTTTAATAGAAAATATATTATGGTAGGAGGTTTCGTGTTGTATATGAACTTGAGCCCTCCGTTAATGTGATTGGATTAATTACAATTAATTACTGTTTAATAGTTTTCCGTAAAAGTTAACGACTTGGGTAGGTCCAGGACGAGTTATTTAGTTTTTGGCTTAGCCTTTAATATAATGACGAAGGAACCATGCAACCTGTGCTTTCATAATAAATCTATACCTACGGTTAACTAAACAAGAACATGTTTTAATAAGTGTTACAAATTACAGTTAAAGTGTTAAAAACTATACCTTTTTGGTACTGGCTATCAAACATAACCTCAATAACAATAACTCAAGGAAAATCCATCTTGAGCAACTAATTGAGATTGCAACACTTACAGAATTATTAACTTCTCCCTATATCAAAATAACTTTAATGATATAATTCAATGAACTTTATCGTACAATCAAGTTAGTTAGATTGGTCAATTATAAGAACAAATAACTTGGGGATTGAGTTAAAATTTAATTCACATTATTCCATTTCAACGAGTTGGTGATCCAGGTTGGCCAGCATAGTTAACGAGAAGTTATCAAATCAACAGGAAGTTACCTAAAAGTTAACGATTGCTTTGTCCGTTAATCTCATGAAGTTTAAAGATTACCTGTATCCAATGGTCAGTTTATGTAACTGTAAATAAAATACACGGATCTAAGCACATCATGCAACTGGACAGTCTATTAATTGAGAGCACAAAACGATAAGCCACAATATTTAAATAATAATCTAAAATTCATAATAAATAGGTCGATAACAAACCTGCTTAACATTTGTTTCTACCACAAAGTATCTAATGTAAAAATCAAATGTTTACATATAATTCAACATATTGTAATAGAAAATAGAAAACTATAAACCATTTGGTATTAAGTGTTGGAGATGATTCGAGCAATCTGAGGGAGAGCAGCAGTAAAATGTACGGTACTTTAGTATTATACGGATGCCACCCTTATGCAGTGCGCTGCGGCAGTTATGTTAAGATGGGTTATCATAAAAATGATTGTAGGACTTTCCTTGTTTTGTTACAAATCGAATGATACCTGATGAGTCATACTTCCGGCCGCCAAACCCCCTCCAAATAGGCCAAGGTCAGGTCGTTGACCGGAGCGCGCGCATCACCTGTCACCGCCTGTATCTGGGTCAGTGTCATGAGTGATTTATTGCCGTGCACTACGTTACATTTGTTTTCATAATGAGTGACGTACTTTTGGTGTGGGATTTACCTCGAAATGAAGAGGAAACCGTACGTATTTTTATGATAACCCATCCTAACATAACTGCCGCAGCGCGTTGTATATTTGGCGGAGTACCTGTGGCGATCGGGTGTGGCTGCTAGCGGCGGCGACGCATTCAACACGATCCTAGTGGACATCGCTGCCTTTTGGGAGGCACAACACAAAGACCGCTCATCAGAATGATGTAAAATTTGTACAGTAAGTCAATAAAAGTACGTTTTTTCGAATTATGTAGTTATCCTTTGTATCCGGTAAAAATTTAACCTCCAAAAATAGTGGCATCCGTATAATACCAAAGTACCAAATGTACAATATGTCTATAAAATAATAGTACTATTCCAGTATAAAAACTTATAATTTACTTCTGCAGATTTTACAATAATCAAAGAAAGGTCTTCCCACTATCGTTGAATCAGGTTCAAGACACAATATGTTACATAAAGAAACTGGATGGTAACGATCACCCTATAAAACAGCGATCTGTAACATTCCAAGCCTTGAAGTAACGAGTAGTATTAGGTGACAAAAGTAATAAGTGACTGTCACCTGTTACCGTTCGGTCACGTAACGACTGATCCCGTTAACAAAATGTAGCGGTAATTTCCATCCCTCGTTCAAGGTGGAACGAACTGATTAAAACATTCGGCTTACCGAAACCAATGATAAAATGCCGTTTGTTACAATATGCACTGAAACGAGTAGTTCATTTCAGAAGACTGTTAGGAAGTGCGTCATAGCAAACAGACGGAACATAAAAAAAATGCAATGTTCTAATATTTTACTCTCCATTTGATTGTTTAATTAATTATTTATCGAAGATAATCTCAACATAAACACATAGTAAATTAAAAAAGTTAAAAAAATATCGTAATATGTAGGTCGTTTCGTGTTTTAAACTAACTTAAGCCTTGTGTTGATGCAATCAGAATAGTTGCTATTAAATATTATGTATCAGATTTAGGCAATCTTTATAAACGTCTGGTCTGGTGGGGGGGGATTTGTTATCTAGCTTATGATCATAGCGGCGCCGTGCAAACTGTTCTATGTTATAATATATCTGCATTTACGGATAATTTATCTAATAAAGGAAAACATACCCTAGTAGCACATAAATCTTTGGGCCAAAGGTAATTAATGTCCGTTGGCGCACCGTTGGGCCAACGTTGTATTGTGGCCAACCAAATGACAACAATGCCAATCAATACCCAACCATATTCATGTACCATAGGTGTACTACAGCCTCCTAGTAGTAAGCATCTTCACCTGTTCAAATCCTGACAAGTGATGTGACGAGTCGAGTATTTAGTTTACTCGAGTAAGTCGTACTCGATACCCTGACGACTCGAGTCAGTACTCGAGTACTATGGACTCGGACTCGGGACGGGTAAACGGACGGACTCGGATAGATACGGGACACGGTATCCTCGACTCGGATCTCTGAATTAAAAAAATTAACTAACATAATCTCAATCGAGTGTTTTTAGCGAGTTTGGATTCTTTTGTTCTGTTTATAATTAATTATAAATATTGTAATAATAATTAAATGATTAAAAGAATAAATAGTCGTATGTCCGCAGCAACGTCGATGTCATCTGAAGAGAACCGACTCATTCCGATTATTCTGAGTCTGACTCAATTCAACTCTGTAGACTCCGGTTTTAAAACTATATGTCGAGTACTTGATTCGAGTCTAATCAACATTGAGCGCTGTCGACTCGTAGTGGCAGGTTTTAAAACTAGTTCTCGAGTATTTTACTTGATTCTAATGCACGTCTAGCGCTGTCGACTGTCGACTCGTAGTCGCGATTCTAAAATATATTTCCAGAGAACTTGGCATGAATCGATATTAGTGCCAAGAATCGCCTAGCAAAAAAATAGTGAACTAACAACCGAGTCCGGTAGGAGTAATGTTCAATCCAACCCGAGTAATGTAGGATTGACTCGATACTTAACGAGTAAAGTACTCGACTCGTGACATCACTACTGACAATAACTCTCAACCCTGACTTCTATATACCTAAGTTATTATATATTCCCATGGATGTTCGCAGGGTTTAGTTTCCTCTCCAGATATATTATAGGTAATACTTTTTTGGACAAGCTAATGTTGGCGTAAACTGCTCGTCAGCTATATCTTATAAGATAATGCAACGGTGCGACGGTAGTTTAGAAGAGTGTTTATCGCTTAGGTTTAAATCTCAGAGTAGTTGTGTTAGTGATTAGTGAAGGGTGTTCTTAAATCAGAACCTATAACAATTCCGGATGATAGTTTAATGTTTGTTATAAATGAATTCTTATATGATTGCTGTTTTAAATGTCTGAAATTATTTACCGCTTGGATTGGATTAATGTGGTTATGTTTGAATCAATACAAACACAATATACTTATAATAACTTGAAAGGTAATTTTAGTTTTATTATATACTTTGTTTATTTAGTTAACAGATTATTATTTTTCTCTATGGTTAATATTCAAACTTTTTGTACATTTTACTCATGATGTAGGCTTAGAATGTTCCCTAACTTATCATTATGAACTGTTAAAGGGTATAAGCCAATTCTATGATCTAGCCTGTCATTTGAAATTTTAATTTTCTATTAATTTTATCAGATAGTCCATGAATAGATTTCGTGATACAAACTTACCTGATTTTCCAGAGTTTGTAAATGTTGTGTTCGGGAACTGTTGTGTTTTTATGGGTAACTTATGGGTCATAATCTCTCAATACAACCAAAGGTGATTTATATCGCATGGCATGTGTTAATAAAGACCAAATGACTTATAGCTAAGCTTTCAAGGTCAAGTATGTACTGCACTGTTCAGTAGTTTGTGCATGTATTCGTCATCCCACAGAGAAAAATTACAATAGGAACTACAAAATGCATTTATCTGTGGTTATTCTTACGTTGTACAGTATAACCAGGCTAAAAGTAATTATACTTTCTTATATTACATAAAAATATTGCAACTCTTAAAAAATATACTGTGGAGGTTGCCAATTTATTGCAAAATATTTGAGTGCTGTACATGCCGATGTCGCTGCTTCATATGAAAACACAAAATAATAACAATGGTAACGTCTGAAGTTCGATTGGTTATCTAATTTGTAAGTTGTTCACCAGGAAACGCACCGTAAATCGGAGAAAGAAAGCGCGCTTTACGTTTTCAACTATAGACTGTGTTTGATAACAAAAGCGAATCCTTCAGGATTATGAGGAGGGTGGGCCACCAGACCGTGTGCTGTCCACCTTTGTTATGAAGGGGGTTGGGGTGAAATGCCGCGGAGAGCACGCTGGACTTCAGACATCCCCATCCCGCACCTCCTCTTTCTATGCTAATGGGGTTTTAACTGCCAGCCTGATCTAACTATAATGTGGTATAATGTGTGGTAGAAAGTTAGTAGGAATTATTTGACGTACTTAGGCCTACTCCTTTTAGAGGGAGGCTATGTGCTAAGACCCGGCGGTGTTGACCAAAGAGAAAATAACTGTACACAACTTGTGAACGTGTCTTTACTATGGCAAATTAATTAGCTGATTGATGTTTTTTGACTTTTTTTATATATTTATCAAACTGTCTTAAAAGTGTTTATTTTCACCAAAGGAAACCAGTTTTTGAATCCCTAATGAAAACTATCAAACTCGTTATTCTAAAAAAGTATGTGTTTACATATATTTGTAAGATGTTAAAAAAAATATACCATACATATTTTTCTTTAATGGAACCGGCAAATATTTTCCTAGACACTTAAAAAAAATTAAACTGAAATGAAAGCATCAAAATTCCAATAATAAAAAATTGTTTATATAGTAATTAATATAGTAATTTGTATACATTCTTAAAAACTGTATTTTAATTTATATTTACTTTACAGTATTTCACTAAATTACCATATTTTCTTCTTCACAGCTGATTTGTTATGTCAAAATTAAAATCTTTGTTCATGTTGTTGATTTTACCTGACGATGGTATCTTTGATATCAAACAAATTATTATTATTGGAATTTTGATGCTTTCATTTCAGTTTAAAATGTAAAATTTTTTGTTTCAAAATATTTATTTTTTCTAAAGGTAAAACACCTTGAGAAAGTAAGTAAAAATGTTTTCAACATAATTCTAAAAAGGATTTAAAAATATCTGTATGATAACTTTTTAAAATATTTTATAAATATTTCTTTACTGGAATTTTAAAATATTATTTTTGTTCATGTTTCAACAATTTTTTTAAAATATATTTTTTTCAATACACGAAAAATTTTTTCTCAGAATAACAAAAAAACATTTTGAACAAGTTAAACAAAAATAATTTAACAACATTTTTAGAATTTCATTTTTAAAACGTTTCTTAGCTGGAACTTAAAACATATTTTCTTTGTAATCTTTTAAAAAGTTTTATATATGTTTCTTTTGACAAAAGAAAAAACGTTTTCTGAAAAATAAAAGGAAAACATTTTTAACTCAAGTTTATTAGAAGATTTAAAAATATTCTTATAATTAGGGTTTAAAAACGTTTTAAAAAGGTTTATTTTATAGAGCTTAAAAAAATGTTACTAGAAATATTTTTAAAACGTTTTCTAAATATCTATTTCCACCAAAGTAAACACATTTTTAGAAACAACTGATGAATACATCTTAAACACGTTTATAAAATAAATGTTACTAGAATAGTACTTTTCATTACTAGTCTCGAAAGTGACTTATTGCGGGGAGAGATTGCATTTACGCGCGAGGCGAAGCGAGCGTGGAAAAAGCTATCGAGCCCCGCAATGGCACTTTTGAGACGAGTATTGAACATTATTTTTCATTACGATATCGAAAAACTTGTAAACAACATGAATATTTTTGTTTATTTAACTTAGTATGAAAAAAAACCGAACTCATAACGCTGAGTTTCCGTGCTTATGTCGAGGTGCAACAGCAAATAATGCAACAGCTGATCGGCCTAATGCAACAGCTAATTGGTCTGCACCGCAAAATCCCATAACGGTTACTTTCCGTGCACCACAAATGCACAGAAAGTTAACGTTATGTAATTTTTCCGTGCAGTAGCGGGAATAACCTATTTTCTTAGCTCATTTTAAGTTTAGAAAGTGTACTTTCGTGTGTAGAGTAATGAAAAATTGTTTTTATATCTTTCAGAATAACAAAAAAAATTTTGAACAAGTTAAACAAAAATAATTTAACAATACTTTTAGAATTTCATTTTTAAAACGTTTCTTAGCTGGAACTTAAAAACTTTTTTCTCTGTAAACTTCTCAAAACGTTTTACATATGTTTATTTTCACAAAAGAAACAATGTTTTCTGAAAAATAAAAGGAAAACATTTTTAACTCAAGTTTATTAGAAGATTAAAAAATATTCTTATAATTAGGTTTTAAAATCGTTTTAAAAAGGTCTATTTTTAGAGCTTGAAAAATATGTTATTGGAAATATTTTTAAAACGTTTTCTAAATATCTATTTCCACCAAACTAAAAACTTTTTTTGAAACACCTGATGAAAACATTTAAAACACGTTTCTAAAAAAATGTTTCCAGAAATTTGTTTTTAAAATGTACAGAAAACGTTTTTCAACCCTTAATAGGAAAAATTTTACTGGGATCTTTTAAAAATATTTTTGGAATGTTTTTTAATGTATAAAATATTTTGGAAACGATGGAACATTTTAAAAACGTTTTAAAAATATACCTTGCTATCTAGGATAGTCCATGTATAGATTTCGCGATGCAAACTGACCTGATTATTCAGAGTTTGTAAATGTTGTGTTCGGGAACTGTCGTGTTTTTATGGGTAAATAATAAGTCACAATCTCTCAATACAACCAATGTTGATATTATTGCTTCACCAACTCTGCCCATACGCAGCATTCGTAGCTCTAACCTTTTTTACTAACAAAAGGTGAAATTGAAATACTACTGCAGTATTGTGGTTAGTCTATAGTTCCACTTGCGAAAATGCAGCTACAATTTGCCTATCGCCTAACCACTCTATGAACGGTCTTACCTCAGTGATACTAGCGTTTATATTTATAGCCCTTAAAACAATAATTTCAAAAAGCAAATTCATGTTTACAAAATAATTTTAGGAAAATAAAACAAATATAGGTAAACCTATAAAATCGTCTTTATGTGAACTTTGAATTTGTTGCCACGTTTACGTTAGCATAACTAAATAAGTAACTTACCTAATAAGAATATCCAGTTGCACGATATTGTGTGATCTGTACTGTACCTTACTGTAACATAAACTGAAACTACACTCAGACATAAAAGTGCTGTATAAAGTTTTAAGTCGCTAGTGTTTTATTGATGAACTCGAGGAACAATAGGTACTGTGTTAAAATAAAATAAAGTTACGTGACCTTCAACGTAATTTTAAACTTAATTGGTATTTTGAATAATAAAAGATGAAATCGATTTGCGTTTTATATTAAGTTAAAAATAAAAAGTTGATCTGAATAGGTAATAGTGTCACCAAAGAACCTTCCTGGATCAAGTTGTATTGTACGTAAACAGTTGAGGTTATGTTCTACTGCCAATAAAAACAAGGTAATGTTAAGAGCTATGTGAGATTCTGTAATTTATTTATTCGTACACCTTTGTAATAATATTGGGATTTTATTATGTTCTAAGGTGAAATAGGTTTGTAAGAAAACATAACTTTGACCTATTTCTTAATTTTAAAAGAATAAAACGAATGGATTTTCCTGTAACCTAGAACAGTTGTGTAAATTTAATCAATAGTTATAGCTTTGCCAAAGATACAAAAACATCCCCACTTGACTATATCGGTTTTATATATATTCCCCGTGAAAACAGTATTAAATAATGTTGTATCACCGATGCCATTTTACCAACTAACAATCCGAATCTATTTAAATTTTTGTAAAACCGTAACATAAGGTTTCACTTGCTTTTCTTCATATTTGAGCATTTAAGTTTTTGAATTGAGTAACTTTCGGGTAATACATGTTGTTGCGGTAATTGTTTACTATATGGTAAACTCTTGGATTTTTTTAAGTGGTTTTAAATTGTTTCTTTCATTATTATACATCTAGTTCAAGAGGAATTTAGCCGCGGAAAAGCCATTTTCTGCCATTTCCGATAACTTTAATATGTACGTGTACCATACAGTCTATCTAGGGGACCCGGTGGGATCGCGGAGTAATGGGTGGGGAGATTTCCCGCGAGCAGGGTAAAAAGGGTAATTTTAGGAAATTTAGGGTAATTCCCCTCAATTTGGGTAATTTTTGTAATTCAAGGGTAATTTTGAATTAATTTATAGAAAATATGAATAACTTATGCAAATGTTTACTAAAGTGATCTTGACATCTTACTTATTGGCAAATAATGGCTTTTCTATGAGCTAATGCCTTTTGGACTAGTCAAATAATATTGAAAGGAAGAAATTAAAACCACCTTCATATAAATTAAAGAGTAATGACCAAAGTGGTAGGCCTAACTTATGACAGTTTGATGTGTTTATAAGTTATGCTAAACAAACCTAATTAAGGGTAGGAGAATAAATTGACCTATTTTATAGGCCTTCTCTATTAGTTCAACAGCTATGGAAAACCTGCCGAGCCTAACCTAACTAGGGGTATGAGGATGGAGTTGCCAGTACATGTTTTACAATCTATTTGTTTATAAGCTATGGTAAACCTGCCGAGCCTAACCTAACTAGGGGTATGAGGATGGAGTTGCCAGTACATGTTTTACAATCTATTTGTTTATAAGCTATGGTAAACCTGCCAAGCCTAACCTAACATCCACTCATGCCAATAAATAGTTTATATATATATACTATCGGTAGTAAAACTATTCGTTCTTCAAATATTGCCTTTGCACAAACAAGACAGGTTATGCTGTTGAATAAGAATAATGATCCCAGCAACAGAACTAAATTATCACAAAAAATATACTCAATAATACAAATAAACATTAAAAATGATGAGAATTTGAGGTACTAACCAGAATAAATAAAAAGTGTTAACAACAAAAAGAACGAAAAGAATAAATAATCAAATTAAAATGTCACTTGTTAAATTTTACGTAGAAGTGCCAAACAGAACAGTAATGGTCGTATTGCTTGAACAAGGAATTATGGTGCTGTTCTAATTAATGCACAAAACCCCATACGTAATAGTTATTTAATGTAGATCTCATTCAAAAGTGTCAAGAAATAAAAGAATTAACATTCAAATTAATAACTTTACATAAACAATAATGTAATATGAAACTAAAATATGTTTTATATGTATCTAAAATAAATAGCACATGTCCTTAGCCAAATTGTTTAGGGAGGATTGATGTTTTAAAATAACAATCATAACATATATTTAGGTCACCAATGTTGCTGATATCAAAACCAAACTATTGTATACAAACAACATTTCACATCATGCTAGCAAAACTATTGTATATCATGCTGAAATTGTCGTACACGTACAATACATTATTGTATGACAGGCAGCACTGTAATATTACCCACAATTCACCGCCATAACACCAAATTACCCCGGCTTCCCATCAATTACCCTTTTTACCATGCTCGCGGGAAATCTCCCCACCCATTACCCCGCGATTTCACCGGGTCCCCTAGATAGAATTGATAGTATACTTACATATTAAAGCCGTGGCAAATGGCGAAAAATGGCTTTTCCGCGGCTAAATTCTTCTTGAACTAGTTATAGAATAATGAAAGGAACAATTTAAAACCACTTCCAAGAGTTTACCGGATATTAAACAAATACCCTCATTGGTTTTGGCCCGTCGTTTTAAGATTTACCTCATTCCGCTAGCATCCCTAGTAATTAGTAATTACTTTAGTTGGTACGTCATCCGTATTGATCGCTAGTGAACTCTAGGTGACATATTTACTGACGTATAAGTTTCCAGAATATTTACCCTTTTAGTATTTTAGTCTGTGGGTCTAGTGGGTCTATCCTTCCAAGATGGTGAGTGGTAGGTCGCCTGATAGTTTGTGGAGGTAACAGACATATTTGTTTTCTGCATTATGAACTAATACTTTGTATCAATATTATGTATATTTGAATTATTTTGCTAAGTAATCTGTCTTAAAGTAGTATTCCTACTAAAACCTTGCTAGGCCAAGCTGGCTTTTATACTGCTCAATATCTGAGGTTACCGGTATATGTTACGTTAAGTCAGAAATCATGTTCGTATGTTGTATGTAGTCTAAATCCAAGGCAAAGTTCGATTAATACATTTAGTTTTTTTCAAGTTTCAAGGTTTATTTAATTGATATCCTTACTGACATTTTAATTATAAAATCTATTCATATTTAAACGCAAATTTTGATGCCAAATAAAGATATTGTTTTGAGGAAAATCTATCCTACAGTATATTTAATTGTTCGTTGTGGTCTTACATCTGTCAGATATCAAATAACTTTATAAAGTCCGTTAGAACATTGCCCCTAGGACATTTAAGTTTTAATGTTTATATGTTGTAGATTATAATGACTATTGGTAATAATTGGTGTAAAAATACTAAACCTCTGCATTTAGGCCTAAATTCCTAGTAGGTTTTTTTAATTTGCTTCATGAGTTATATATTTATGTTAGCTAGTGGGATTCTTATGCATATTCTAAACGCTTATTATAATATAAAGTTGTTTGTAATAATCCTTCATGATATTTAATAAACATTGGAAGAACGAAATTTTAAATACTAAAGCAGTTTGAAAATCTTCTCTGAAACTGGCAATAAAACATCCATAACTTTTAAAAGTCACTAAAACTGGGCATTTTATCTGCGATTTGAGATGGTTGTCTTTTCCAATTCTTTCTAACCTCATAATTTAATTTTCCATTTACTGTTTCCAACCTTTTTTAGACCACCTTTTTCCGGCACATGATACAACTGCGAACCTTAAAAAGTATTGAGTCAATAGTAATGCATTGAACGTCACTAATATAATGTTGTGATTCCAGATAGTTTTTCGTCACTCCATTCCATTAACTACATACCCCCATTGCAGCAAACCTGCATGCTCAGCGAATTTCCAATGAATATTCAACATAAAACATTAAGCCACTTGACAGGATTTATAAGAATTATATTCACAATAAGCGATATTTAAAATATTAATTATTCTACCATAAGAATAACATTGGGGATGAGTACGCAGGTTTGCTGTAACAAGGATCACAAATAATTTTGTTTATGCAAATATCAATAGAACTCATCTAAGTGAAGTCACATACCAAGTTTTATCCATATACATTCATAAATAAGCGATATATAACATTTTAATTATTTTCCAAAAGAATAACATGGGGACCGAGTACCTAGGTTTGCTGCTACGGGAACCATAGGCGAAACATGTTTTTTTTGTGCAAACAACAATAAACCACAACCAGATGAATCCATATACCAAATTTCGTCAGTTTATGATGATAAATAAGCGAGATATAAAATTTGTCTTTTTCTCCATAAGAATAACATTAGACAACGTACTGTGTTTAGCACTTTTAATATCTCAGTAAACAATTGACGTAGAGCAATGATCAAAATACCAAATTGTTCGTTTTTCATGCTGAATTCAACGGTAAAAACTAAAATTCGATTCAAATAAAAATTACGTGAGGAATCCCCCCAAAAAAACATTTTTGGGGTACAATGCCCCCCAAAACCCCCACTTCCGATGGTGTGATTCGCTTGGTTTTCGAACTCGTTCAAATAAATGGTACTTTGCACAATTGTACAAAATTTCATTAAGATTGGACCGTTTTTACGAGAGTTATCGTGCTTACACACACACACACACACACACACACACACACACATATATATATAAATTTATATGGATATATATATATATATATATATACATATATAAAAATTTGAACGAATGTGTTTTTGGCATCTGGGGACCTCAAAATGAAAAGTTATCATGGTCTCGGGCTTAAGTCTTACCATGAGACCTACGGTAATAGCTTCTTCCCTGTAGGGGAAATTCGCTAAAAGTAAAAAAAAAAAAAACTTCTGTGTGACTGGAAGACAATATATGCATGGCATATCATATGTCAACCCAATAGATATATTTAATTTGGTTTAGTTATTAAAATAAAATAAAATACGATGTCAGCTGACCTATTTACCCGCCATTAGCAAATAAATTCAGTCAAAATAAGCAAGTAATCACAAATTTTTAATGAAGTGTAATAATATTTGCATAGTACCTATTAATCGATTTCGAGGATTTTTTAAAACAATTAATACAATTGTTTAATGCATGTAGCGTTTTATCCTATATTTTTTAAACTAAACTTAGATACCACCAGGATAGCAATTTTGCAGACATTTACTTTTAAATCAAAGTTTAAATTTGAAAAAGTATTGTTCGTACAATTATTTCTAGCGAATTTTACTTGGGAAGTAAACTATTGCAGTGGTTGCGTTGTGGTAGGGTTAAATTACGGATAACTTAGGCCGACTCTAGTACAGGTCGGAGTGCTTCCCCCTTCCCCTAGCTACTACGTCACAGCCCAAGTTCTAATCAACCTAAGTATCAATTGGAGCTCGATCCTGTTCAGATGCTCCTCGTCCTTTTTATATTAATTGCATTACAATTCAACTTGTATATTTGATACCTGCATGCCGTACGGAATCCAACAGTGTAACAAACTTTTAGTTAAACAAATGTTTGAACTTTTATTAATTACAAGTATATAAGATTTATAATAGTGGGACACGAAAAAATCACTAGGCGTAAATCTTTTTTTGTTTTTCGTTAGAAAGAAACTACAGCGGAAAAGTTGTAGCTAATCAGTTTAACTACAACTTTTATCTCACAAACCTTTCGATAAAACTTTGTATTTGTTTAATAAATAAAGGAAAAGTGGTGGGACACTTTACTATTACACTAGTGTTCAACTTGTACACTAGTCTCGCTTTGCCATCTAGCCACGCTTTGGGTGGGTGGGTTTGTTAGTAGAAGATTTACGAATCAATTTCTTCTTTCCGGTTCGCAAAAACAATTATTGTGTAATTTCTGCCCCGAAACATGTACCAGAAAACTTTAAGAGAACTATAAAAAGTGCCAAAAACCTTTGTCGTGTATAGTTAATGAGGTTGTTTCAAAATTTCCAATATATTTCCTCCATAGCAATTCTAAAGTTAAAACAAACTAACTCTAGATTTTCAAGAAAAAATAAATTCGACAAATTTAGCTACATTATAGAACTACACATATTTATCCCTTTTATCACCTAGGTAATTTATTTAGCTAAATACAATTTATATTATGTCGTTTAATTGGAGATTTTAGTTTTTATAGTAATTATTCTGCAAGATATTTTGAATTAATCGGTTACTATTAATTGTATAATACCCCCGTAGCAGCAAACCTGCATACTCAGCGAATTTCCAATGCATATTAATTGATCTTAATACCACACAAAGCCACATACTAAGTTTTATCAATATACATCAATTCATAAATAAACATTGGATTTATGACATTTTAATTATTCTCCATAAGAATAACATGGGGCTGAGTATGCAGGTTTGCTGCTACGGGAACTATCGGCCAAAAAATGGGTTTTTGTGCAAATATCAATAGACCACAGTGAAATGAAGCAATATACCAAGTTTCGTCAGGATAAGTTGATAAATAAGCTGATATAGCTAATAAGTAGATATAGAATTTTTCTTATCCTCCATAAGAATAACATTGGAAAACGTACTGTGTTTAGCACTTTCAATATCTCAGTAACCAATTGACGTTGAGCAATGATTAAAACACCAAATTGTGTGTCTTTTTAAGCTAATTCCAATGGGAAAAATAAAATTATACTTTTTCTAAAATTATTTGTAAAAAACTCAAAAAAACCCATTTTTTGGGTCCAAAACCCCCAAAAATACCCCTTCGAATAGGTCGATCTGTCTGGTTTTCGAACTTAAATTCATAAATGCTGCTTTACACGTTTGTACTAAATTTCATCAAAATCGGACCTTTTTTACGAGAGTTATCGCACCCACGGACACACACACACACACACACACACACACACACACACACACACACACACACACACACACACACACACACACACACACATATATATATATATATATACATATATATACAGTTTCGAACGAATGGTGTTTTTGGGGTCTGGGGACCTCAAAACGAAAAGTTATCATGGTCCCAGGCCTAGGTCTTACCATGCCGACTACGGTAATAGCTTCTTCCCTATAGGGGAAATTCGCTAAAACGCGGTCGTAGCTTCTGCTTTTAAAATAAAAACCAACTGCAATTTCTGTTATTTCGAAACCTACCTTTGTTTTATTTTAAATACTACCATACTTAAACATTTCATCACAATAGGATGTACAGATTCGACAGGAGACCAGTTTATAGCAGTGTATGTCAACGTGCGGCTTTTTTTACGGGAATTGCCGGCCAAGTAGGACTAGGACAGTGACGTCACGAACTCACCGCTCCAGTCTGTAGTATGGTTGGCCTTGTTACAACGTACGTTGGCAAACATTTCATTTTTTATTAAAACTGGATTCGCTGATGAACTGTGATGAACCACAGCCAGGATTGGCCAATCCTTGAATGTTAATATAATACAATATTTTAAAGGCACATCTATGCATGGAACGAAATAAGAACGGTCGAAATTTGCATAACGCCTATTAATAATATATAAGAAAACATGACAGTCGTCAAGCAATGTCAAAAAGGAAGAAACATGTCAGCATGGGAAGAGTTAATTACTTTTAAAGAGAAAACTGTACCGAAGAGAATCTTATAAATGAGCAGTTAAACTTTGAATCTGACATAGTATATAAAACATCAGGAGTATTAGCACAGTGGTGGAGTGGTGTTGTACATGTAGCAAAGTTAAAATATTAGACAACCAGCCGACGAAGTCTACCATATTGGATTAATGGAATCATAGGAAACAATTCTAGCGCCAGCAACCTCTCGCCACCAACCCCTCGCCACCAACTCTTTGCCACCAACCAAGGCCACACTTGATATATCTTGCACCAACGCTGTCCACCATCTTGATGAGTCTTATATGGCCTGAATATTGCAGCATAGTTTGCTGAAATATAATGCTATTTTAAATAATTGTGTAAATATAAAGTGGTGTTTTTACTTAAAATGTCTTTTTGTTAGAATTTCCGATTGTGAAATTTTACAACCTCTAATTAAAAACCTAATAGAAGAAACTATTTTTAACATGATTCTTATAATTATCTATTACGGTGGTGAATAAGCTTGTGTTTGAAATCCAATAAAAACAAAACTAAGTACGCAGTTATTCCTTATCCGATTGCAGCAAACAAGGTGTCGTCTGATATGTGTTAAGTTCCATATATTTTAGTTTGAAAAAAACACTGCTAGTAATTCTAAATATTGTTTTATTTTACATAAAAGTTGTAATTGCCGCCATCTTGAAACGGTTCTTATACTTAAAATAAAACAATAAACTAATTAAAAATATTTCAAATTCTTTATGAATGAACAAAGCGTTAAAAGAATAAGAATTAGTTGCTAATGAATAACATATTTGTAGTCATTGCAGTATGAATTAAATTTCCACAACAAAAAATGTATTTCGACATAACACAAATTATAGATGACTACAAAATTGTATGTTTTGTTTCAGATAAGAAGAAATTTATGGCCAGGATATTTCGTAGAGAAATAGAAGCTAGTAAAAGCTTAGTAAACCTAGTTATTGAACGTCATGTTCGTAAAAATGCAAAATGAACATGAAATGGAATATTAAGTAGGCTACAGGTACAGATGAAAACTAGTGTTGTTCCCCGAACCCATAAAGTTTATTGGGAAATCGAAGTTGTCTCTTTACTTTTAACTAACCAGAGTGCCACTGTACATGAAACAAATACTTAAAAACTCCCTATACATCCACGACACAATGTCGAGAAATACCAAAGAGCGCCCTTATAAGTGTCCCAGATGTGATAAATCCTTTACAACGACAGGGGACAGGGGAAACGGCATGAGTTCGTGCATACAGGTGAACGTCCTCATAAGTGTCTAAGATGTGATAAAACCTTTAAACAGCCTGGACATCTGAAATTGCACATGTTGACGCATACAGGAGAGCGACCTCATAAGTGTCCACGATGTGAGAAGTCATTTAAATTTACTGGTATTCTGAAAAGTCCTATGTTGACACATACTGGTGAATATCGTTATAAGTGTCCAATCTGCAAAAAAGAATGTAATCATACAAGTCAGTTAAGAAGTCATATATTTTTGCATAATGGCGAGCGTCCGTATAAGTGTAAAATATGTGATAAATCCTTTACTCAATCAATAAATTTGAAAAATCACATATTGACACATACGGGTGAGCGTCCTTATAAGTGTCAAAAGTGTGATAAATCTTTTACTCAGTTTGGCACTTTAAAAGTTCACATGTTGAAGCACACTGGTGAACGTCCTCATAAATGTCCAGTCTGCAAAAAAGGCTACACTTATATAACTAAATTAAGATATCATATGTTAGTGCATACTGGTGAACGTCCTTATAAATGTCAAAGATGTGATAAAACATTTACACTGTCACAAAGTGTAAAACGTCATATGTTGACACATACAGCAGAGCGACTTCATCAGTGTCCTAAATGTGAAATGTCATTTAATCGGTCAGGGAATTTAAAACGTCATTTGTTGACGCATACAGGAGAGCGTCCTCATAAGTGTCCTAAATGTGATAAATCATTTAGAACATCAACAAACTTAAAGCGTCATATTCTTCTGACCCACAAAGATATGTTACCCTATAAGCGTCCAAGGTATGAGGGAACCTCAAAATGCTTAGCAGCAATAAAGACTCGTATTTTGACGCCCGCTACTGAGTATCCTTATAAGTGTTTTGTTTGTGATCAATCATTTGCAAAGTCAGGACGTTTGAAGACACATATGTCGACGCATACTTTGCATAGTCAGAATTGTTGTACATGCAACAAGGTCTTTCCTGTCAATGCAGCTGATCAGTATCTTAAACAATGCCAATCGTGCCAGGACATTCTGCCATGTCAGGTGGTATTAAAACGCTTACCTTGAAACGCACTGGAACGCCATTACACTTTTTCAGTGTGTATATTTTGGGTAAAATAGTTTAATCTACGGCAATTAAATTATGATTGCTATCACTGTATGCATAGTATTTGTATCCGGTGTCAAGGATTGCCTTTACGATAGTGAGAGTTTTTTAGGATAAACATATTGACACTTATAAGTAATCAGTAATGTAACTGTTCAAAATAAATAAATTAAAGTGATTTAATATTAAAAAACTCCTTTGAGCATATAACACAGTAGAAGGTTTCTGCTGTTACAAAGCAGAATTTAATTGACAATTGCATACAATTGTAATTTATTATGTATATAATCATATGGTCACGTGTTGCCTAGCGACTAATAACAAGATGTTTTTACTGAAACTTGATACTGGAGCGGCCGTATCTGTAATGCCAGAGAACACTTTTAAGGAAAGTTGTTTTAATGTTAGCCTAAAGTCAGAAAAAGTAAAATTAATAGGTTATGGAGGTCATGAAGTACCTGTTCTAGGGAGGGCGTAGGTTAACGTTGAGTACAAGGATCAGAAGGCAACTTTGCCTCTTATAACAGTTAAAACCAAGCTTCATGATAGATTACCTGTTCTGTTAGGTCGTAACTGGCTAGAAGTGTTAAAGTTAGATTTGAAAGCTCTCTTTAATGTACAAGTGGGGCTACAACCAGAAGAAAACTCACAATTAGTAAATGGTAGGCCTATTGAAGATGAGCGTTCCAAAATAGTAAATGGCCTCAAACAAAAATATTCAGACATTTTCCAAAGTGGGCTAGAACTTATTAAAAATATGTCTTAGTATTGGCTTACAGCCTGGAGCTATGCCAAAGTTTTGCAAGGCCAGGCGAGTACCTTACTCGATACGAGGTCTGTACAAGATGAGATTGATCGGTGTATTGAACAAGGTATTGCTTATCCGGTAATCAACAGCCAGTGGGCTACTTATTGGAAACATCTTTTTGGAAGTATCTTTTTGGAACATAACATTTGGGTTATGTTATGTCAGAACATGGAATTTCTCCATCCGAATCTTTAGTGACAGCTATACGGAATGCTCCAGAACCAACAGGTAAAGTTGAGTTACGTGCTTATGTAGGCTTATTGAACTTTTATGGTAAGTTTATCCAGAATTCATCAGGTAGAATCGCAATTTTCTATGATTTGCTAAGACGTAATGTGCCATGGAACTTGACACCATCTCATCAGAAGCTTTTTGAGGAAGGCAAAACATGGGTTCTTGAATCACAGGTATTTGTACACTATGATGTTAGGAAACCTCTGGTACTGACGTGCGATTCCAGCTCGAGGGGTGTTGGGGCAGTCCTGTCGCACATAATAGATGGTGTGGAACGACCTGTTGGGTTTGTATCCAAAACACTTTCAAAAGCGGAAAAGAATTTGTTACAGTTGCATAAGGAAGCATTGGCAATAATCTTTGGGATTACAAAATGTCATAACTATTTGTATAGAAGAAAATGTTGCTTGCAGACTGAGCATAGACCTTTGACAGCATTATTTGGTGAAAAGAAACAAGTTCCAGTGATGGCGGCCGCTAGACTTCAGCGTTGGGCGCTTATTTTGTCCTCTTATGATTTTGAAATTCATTATAAAGCAGGAAAACTGATTCCTCATGCTGACGCACTCTCCAGACTACCCTTACCGGGATGCGAATCTCTATAAATGGCTGAAAACTATTTTTCATCGGTATTTCAAGTTGAAAAGGCTCTTTGTTATTTTAAGTTAAATAAACAAAACCCAATAACTGCCAAAGATATTGCTCAAGAGACTAGGAAAGATCCCGTCTTGAGTCGGGCAATGGATTACGTCACGCACGGATGTAGAGACAAGATTTCGGAGTTATCGGATTATTTTTCTCGAAAAGATGAACTTTCAACTGATCAACAATGTTTGTGCTTAGGAAATAGAGTTGTAATTCCACAGTAACTAAGACCATCAATTCTAGAGTTATTACATGAGCAACATCCAGGTATTATGAGGATGAAACTGCTAGGTAGGAGTTATGTTTGGTTTACAAATATTGAAAAGGCCATAGAGAATATGGTAGCTTCTTGTTTTATTTTTCAAAGCACCCGCAATGCTGCTATGAAGGCTCCTTTACAGCCTTAGGGCTGGTCATCGAGATGCTGGCAACGTACTCATGTGGATTTTGCTAAGGAAACTTAAGATAAGCTAATGTGCACTGAGAGTGGACATTATTTATTGTGTGTAATTGATAGTCATTCAAAATGGTTGACGGTTTTTCTAATGAAATCTATTTCTACTTTGAAAACAATCGAACGCTTGCGGTCTTTATTTGCATCATATGGTCTTCCTGAACAGTTGGTATCTGATAACAGGCCACAGCTCGTTGCAGAAAAGTTTAAGTAATTTTTAGCCTCCAATGGAATTAAACACGTACTTACGCCACCTTACCATCCAGCCTCGAATGGTCAGATTGAAAGAATCTATTCAGGATATTAAGAAGAATTTGCTTAGGCAAGTAGGGCCTAATGTCAGACCAACGCTCGGGTTATACTCAAACAATGCAACATAGAATAGACAACTATTTGTTTGCGTTTAGAAATACTCCACATTCTGCCACACATCAGCTGAACTATATTTAAAGCGTTAACCCCGTTCAAAACTCTCGTTGTTAAAACCAAATCTTCAGGCTTCCATGGAAAACAGAAAGTTCGAAGAAAAACTAGTAGCCGATCGACATCGCAGTTCAATCGAGATTTTGTGGAAGTGGAGAAGGTGTTGGTCAAAACAGTTCGCATGGAAAAAATAAGTTGGGTTCCAGGTGTGATAGCTATGAAAGTATGTCCAGTAACCTACTCAGTTACGGTGTTGGGAAAATCCAGTTTCTGTCATGTGGATCATTTGAAGAAAAGTTATCTGGAGGAGTCAGAACCAGCAACTTTTACACCTGTTACCTTTCCGACAGAGTCTACTTCCTCTACGGGCTGTCCGGATGTTTTAAGACGTTCTAAGAGGGTTGTGCAACAACCTCATCGTTTGAACTTATGAATAAAAAAAAAAAAGAATCAGAGCTGTTTCAGCTGTAGTAGGAGTGCTATTAAAATTGTGTTAGTTTTATTTCAAGTATGAATTTGTACTTTTAACACATTTGATATAATTGTTTATAAACTAGTTTTGACGACAAAGACATGCAATTGGTGTTCCAAGACATTTGTAAGGGGACCAGTGTTATGTGTATAATCATATGGGCATGTGTTCCCTAGCGACTAATAACAAGATGGTTTGATAACAACTTCCGTCCAGTTTACATGTTCAGGTTTTGTTCAAATAAATATAATATAATTTATGCAACACACAATAACAATCCAATGTGTACACATTTGTAATGCATGGTGTTACAGTTTAACTGTGTATATTTTTTTAATTGTGTTGGGTATTTAAGATTCTCATTTTAGTAGAATATATTTGTTTAACTCCTTTTTAATGCGATATATAGTATTATACAGGATGTTCAGAAAGGGTCATTACAAACTTCGGGGACTGGTAGTACTTATCAATTTGAACAAACAAATTTATGTAAACATAGGTTTAAAAAATGTCCGTTTAACTCCTAGCCACCATTTTGTATTTATTACAAAAAAGGTTTATATATCTGTAACTATTTTAGCTACAGAAACTAAAATTGTCACGTACGTTAAATAATTAAATAAGAAATAACATAAAATGACTACTAAACCCTCATAATGCTTTTCAAAATGGCGCCAGTTTTAATACTTTAAAGTCAAATAACAAAACAACTATAGTTTTATAACAACTTTACAAGATTCAAAAAAGTTATTACATCTTTGTCACAAGTCTGATGATACTGACCCAGTTGCACTGATTATTGTCCCCGGTTTGTGCAATCAAACCTTAAAAGTACATTTTATCGCTTATGCGTTAGAAGATTGTGTTGAATAAATAAGCATGAGATTTATGATAAATAAGTTTACCTTTTTTCGTTTGTAAAATTTTGAAAACGTTAATTTTTTTTATTTGAGTTTAAAATATTCAAACGGACACATTTTTAAAGTTTTTAAGACCGTTTGGTAATAATTTGCTGTTATTTCCTTCTTTAATTATTTAAATCATTTGCAAAGTATAGTTTCTGTAGCTTAAGGAATTCTCAAGATATTAATTTTTTTGTAAATATAAATATATATATATATCTTTTTTTCAAATAGATAGGTACCACTAGATCTTGAAGTTTGTAATGACCCTTTCTGAACACCCTGATGGTCCTGATTTAAATTGGGTGTACATTTTATTATTTCTTACTATAAACAACAATTCGAAAAATATTATCTCGTAAATGCTCTGTTGTTCTGTACGTTACTTAGTCGTTGTTCGGAAATGCGCTACAAAGAGACTTTACATTTTATTAATAACTTTTTGTTTATCATGATATTTTGTTTAACACTTAGGTGACTTAACATCGTTTTTGCTCCTAAATATGTATGTATCTGAAAGCACAAAGTTTGCTTGTAAATTGGTGAACTAGTACAATGCCCGAGTATAAGAAAGACCGAAAACTTAGGTCTAACGAATTAGGCACGCACCTTAGCTACTAACCTCACAATGTTTTGTTGTATCATAAAGAGTATTAAACAATAAAATATAGCACAGCTTATTAATCTCACACATCCTATAAATGATGCAAATTTATTATGAAAAAATTGTATTATTTTTGTTTACAGTTGTCAACGTTTCATAAAAAATAAACTTGTTGGAATGTAATTTATTGATTGTTTTAATTACCTAGTTATGTCTCTCAACCATGTATGTTTTAACCTATGGCGCTTAAGCACTATAAGAAACTGAGGGCGTAGATTAAATACAGTTTAGAATTGTTCATTAAGAAAAAATCCATCCATTCTGTTCTACTATGGTATTGACACCTTGGAAAAAACTCATCGGGCTAGTGATAATAAAAAAGGGCTTATATAACGTATGCATATATAGGATACTGAACAGGGAATGTAATAATTGAGGAAAAGATTACCTATGAAGGTGAATCAAATTTGCTCAGTTTTTCATCTCTAAAAGTATTGCATTCTAAACACCACTAACAAAAGAAGTACCATACAAATAAAAACTCAGCCATACGTCTCCCTTTAAAAAAAGAAGATCTGAAAAGTCAGATAAAATATTACACGAAACCTTGAATTATTTGATAATGCCTTATTTATGTTGTAACTAAACTTCGTCTTGAATTAAAAATAACATGAATTTATTGTTTTTGTATCCTGTCTGATACTAATATTTAAACAGTGAACATACGTAACTTACCGCCATATATATAAGTTATCGCCAAATTGCATTGTTGTGAATGTACTGTGTTTTTCATATATATACTTGTTATGATTGCTTCTTTGTTTATTAAAAACATATTTTGTAATCTTGAAGTGTTCTTTCATTTGCAAGTAAAATAGTGGAAATGTAGCAATATAGCACATATATTTTCCTAAAATTTGTAATCGTAAATGGTTTTACTTATTTGATATAAGGTATAAGTTACAAGATATTTGTTAAGTGAAAAGGTAGTTTGTTGATACAAGAGTATCCACTAATTCGCCAGTCTTAAAACCGAAATATTATCATTACAATTCTTCACACAAGTTACCAAGCGGCATTCAACTGCACAGTACCCTATCTTCTAAATTCTTTAAGAGCATATAATTGTCCGTCAATTGGTAATTTTGATATCGTAATTTTAAATTTTGTAGAGGAAGATCTTTGATTTTTTTGCTACTTATTGCAAAATTTATGACAAAAAATTAAAGATTACCAATGCTTGCCGTCTTTGATTATGTCTGCCAATTTTAACATCTAGTCTTTCTAACTTTAGCGTTATAATATTATAATGGTAAATTTGTTTGAGTCTGTGTTACTTATCTTGAAATTTACTAATATAAAATAATAGTGTATGGAACGGTAAGAAGTTGCAAGTCTTTAAATTATTTTTGAAAACTTTCTGTGAAGTCCAGTCTTGTAAATCACTTTTTAAAGTGGTTTAGTGTTACGCTTTGATGTAAATCCCCATATTTCAATATCATGCGTTAATTTAAATTGCAAAGTGAATAGTTAATAGTGTTTGATGCATCTGTAGGGCAGCCTGTTCTAACTTTTACTAAAATAAAAAAAATATATCTAGCTAACATTTTGCAATAATATTTTTGTATGCCCATTCGGCTCTGTGAAGTTAGCAGTTCCAAACTATGAAAAAATATTAAAAAAATACTATTCGTTTGTGCACATTTGTGCACCAAAAAACAACGTTTGTGCACTTTTGATTATACCTCAAAACTACAAAAAACTAGATGCACTGCTAACTTCACGCCAACAGTGCAACTTTTTCAAAACGTGATAAAAATAATACCATTCGATTGTGCATCGTTTGTGCACGATTGTGCATCAACTTTTTTCGTTTGTGCATGCTTCCTTATAGCTGTAATAAATAGAAATAGATGCACTGCTAACTTCACGCCAGCAGTGCAACTTTTTCAAAACGTGATACAAATAATACCATTAGATTGTGAATCTTTTGTGCACGATTGTGCACCAACTTTTTTCGTTTTTGCGCGCTTCCTTATAGCTGTAATAAATAAAAATAGATGCACTGCTAATTACACGCCAGCAGTGATCGGTTTTTCATATTTAAGAAAACCCCAGGATTGGAACTTCGGCTCCCCATAGGATGGCAGCCTTATAGGAATTTCTTAAAATCATTACTTAGTGGTTACCTACGTTATGAAAAGAGTATACGTGCAAAATCTCGTGGTTATAGGTGTAGAGGTTTGGCCTGGGGATGATCGGTTTTTCATATTTATTAATTTTCCATAAGAACAACACATGATTGAAACTTTGACTCCCCATGGGGTGGACCCTACAGGATTTTCTTAAAATCCTTTCTTAGTGGTTACTTACGTTATGGAAAGAGTATACCTGCCAAATTTCGTAGTTTTAGGTGTGAAGTTTGGCCTGGGGAATGATCGGTTTTTCGTATTTCTAGATATAGATAAAAAACATGATATAAGACCAATTACACAGTTTAACAAAACCTAAATGGGAGTGGTTATGTTATGGCGATGATAAAATGCGAAGGTAAAAGTTAAGACAATTTGTATGGTTCAAAATATTTTAAAGTTCAAATTTCAGTTTGATTTCACACAGTCTTTCTTTGCTTTATTATATAATAGGCTATACCTTCTTACCTATATTGGATGAAATTGGGTGAAGGTGAATGAAACTCTGGTAAAAGATTGCGATAAAAGGGATGAGAAAAAAAGGACTATGTGTATTTTACTGTATTTTTTATGGCCAAAATATGTACAGTAAACAAAATAAAGTTATAAATCACAGTTTGGTTTTATGCCAAATAGCCTACTTTAACCATAGCTCTCTTAGAAACCTTAGTAGTAGGTGATGTAAACAAAGCTTTGAATGAAAACAAATTCCGTTTGTGATTGCTGTAGCTACTGACCTGACAAAAGCCTTTGATCTGGTCGATTATGAAATATTGATTAGTAAATTATGTAAAATTGGTATTGGTGGTAGGCTGTTTTAGAGTTGTTTGGAGTTATTTTAGTGATAGGAGGTAGCATGTTAGCATTGGTAATGTCGTCAGTAATGGATCTACATAAAACTGTGGATTGGTTTATGGAGGTATTCTCTCTCCTATCTTAATTAATGTGTATGTAAATGACTTCTAATTTAAAGTTAAAAAGCAAATTGTTACAGTATGCTGGTGGCAACATCATGTAGGCTATCCCAGATAGCATGAAAGTGTGCTGCAAATATGCGTTTGGTTCATTTTTCGTTCGCTGTTGAATACTTCCAGTATTATTTGCAGCAAGTTTGCCAGATATATGCTTGCAAGGAACTTCGTCGTAGTTACCAAAGGCGCCGCGTTGTTGCCCGAGCGCGCTGCTAACCTGTGCGCGTAAACTTACAATACGTTTTACGCAAACTTTCTGATGAAAAGTTTGTGGTCCTAAGTTACTAAAACCGCCACTTCGCTAGCGCTAACGTCGCGCGTCGTCGTCGGCCGTCGCCATCTTATTTCTCCTGGCTGGCTATGCTATTCATTCAGCGAGTACTGTCAAGTACTGTTTCGCCGGGTAAAGAATTATTGAAGGTTAAAGTTGAGTTGAGTATCGTTGTTTTTATAGTGGCTTCTTTGGTGACTTTCATGTTTAAGGTAAGTGCAATTCCAGCTCTGTTTATTTATTACCGCTTTTTGGTATAGGATACTCAAATTTTGTTTTCAACTTACCAATGGGAAACTAATACTGGCTGTCCAAATACTACGGACTTTAATATCAAAACATCATTTTGTATTCACCGGTGTGTTTGCTAATAAAATAGTTATAACTTTTAAAATTTTCATACACTGTATTGCTAAGAAATTAATGAATTGGAGGTGTTGTCATGGCCATAGCAGTTGATTTACAAGGACGATTAGAAGAATTAAACATTTGTTTACTGAATATGTTTAGATATTTACAAACTTTGCCAGGCTTTATTTGTTGTTAAACTATTTGAAAACCCATATTTAATTAATGATATAAATTCCTAATGATTTTATCATTAGTTAGAGTGTACCGTACTAACTTACACTCTCATAAGTTAGGCCTATAGGCCTAATTTAGTTTTTTTTAAGGCAAGGAATTGGTGTTTAAGTTATTACCTCTAGAATAATACTGTCCAAAATTCTTAAAGGTGTCTGATTAGTACGTTTTTTCATCATGTACGGTATGCTTTCATTTTGCATACTTCTCAAAGGTCGAACGAGTATTGCTTCGCTAGAGTGTAAGTTAGCGATTAAGTTACTTCATCGTAATGAAGCTAGTACTTTTGTTCAAAGGCGGAACAAACGGACAGCATCGTGTATTAAAGTGTGAAGGTTAAAACTAATTAATACATGGGTTGAAATATGTACCTATTCAAGTGTGTCTAATAAATAGTGTTGAGCCTTAAAACATTCAGCCCGAGAGAGTACGATTAACTAGGCCTAACTCATTTAACAACATTTAAGATATTGTTCTTGATCAGGCCTTAATATTTCCAGGGAATATATTTTTCTTATATAACAACTCGCAAACTTGCAAGCTGTTTTCGCTTTATTATTTACATTTGTACCTTTTTATTTGGGTAGAATTGATAACCGTTTTAATAATACAGTCGTTAGTTATATTTAAAAATTCACCGTTAATGGTGCATATGTTACTAACATTTGTAATATGGGTGCAGTACAGTAAGCGTTCACCAGAAAAATCAAATAGCCTATAAAATATCAAACCACTATGATACATCAATATTACAGATGAGAATATCTACACCTTTAAAAGAGAACATCACACGTAAATTCTCCTACTTTCCATTTACTTAGAGAGTTGAAATTTTGTACACTAATTCTTTTGGCAGAATGTAAATGGTTTTCATCCTGATCTGATCTTAGTGCTCCGTCAGAGACCCCGACAAAGTTCCCATATCCTTTTTCCTTATGGATTTAGTTTTGTTTGAGCTTATGAAAATAGAAACAGCAGCTGATCTTGATTTATACTAGTTCCACGGGCTAGCTAGAGAATGCAGCACACACCTGTCATCAGGTTGTATAAAGCATTTGCGAGGCGAAGCCTGCGGGTAACCGCTGGTCAAAATTAAAATGAAAAATCCAAACAAAGGCAAAAACAGTGCTCTGCGGGGTTAGGTTAGGTTAGTTTATGTTAATTTAAGCTAACTTTTCACTATTAACTTAGATTAAGTTAACTTATTGTAAAGTAAAACATTTTGTGATCGAGTATTAAAAACTATAACAATCGAATGGGAATATGGTTATCAGTGTATCAATCATAGTAAAAGAATATTTTATAGTCGATTGTTTTGGACGCTTATCGTACTGTACCCTTTAAAATAAATGTATCAGAGTTTTAACTTCCTGTAACAAGTTTATCATATTTGTTCTATTGACAATAAAATTAAATCAACATAATTTATCCGTTTTAATGATTGAATATAATATAATAATTATTATTATGCGTGTTAGTGTGGGCCTGACATATCTTCTTTTTATTTTTTTCATGTTATAATAGAAAATAACGTGATTTTTTATTAGTAAAAGTAGGTAGGTACTTACAACCACTTTTAGTAGGTTGTAGGTACCTACTTATAATGTTGAACTTAATAATTACGGTTTTTTTACGGTAAAATATAATAAGTTCTAGTTGAGATTCTTAAAATAAATAATATGTGAGATTTTAATTTAAGAAAACTAAATAACAACATTTTTAACAGTTGTTTATAAAATATTTATAATCTTATCTTTGATAGCAAGTAGGGCTTACTGAATTAGAATTCTTTATTCATTGCAATATCAGGGACCTATTGGTCATGACATTTTACAACCGATCGTGGAATTAAGGCTCCGGTCTACCCTACAGGAAAATCTGCATTGCTGCATGAAAATACATGGTTAAGAAAAACATTTTAGGTACCGGTAACTATAGTGTCATGCATGAAAAGGCGTATAAAGAGAAATAATTAGAGTTACCAGTAATTATTTTTTTTTAACTAGAGTAGTCATCAAAATGGTCATAGCACCATTCATAATATATTATCTCAAAATACAATAAATGTTAAATTATTGAATATTATCAAATTTGTACTAAATAATTAGGTATAATGAAAACATTGGCAATAAATTAAATACACAATTAATTCATTGATAATATGAATAATGGATATGAAGTACCGGTAAGAAATTTGAGTTTTTTAAAGACTGTAAAATAAAGTACCAATGCATTCAGCAGTATAAAGTTGGAATGAAAATTGATAAAAAAATCACCTTTTTAACTTATATTGTTTTCAAATAGTCACTTTCCAGACATTTAAAACAAGCTTTGTATTTGTATTTCTAGATCCAGTGATGAGGGTGATCCCAAAGGCAACTGAGGAGGCTACTAAAAACACATTGTGGGATTCCTCAATCAGGCCAAAACTAGAATTATACAAAAGTAAGTTTATATAAATGTTTGTACTAAGTTCAATTTTAATAATTTAGGGCGGGCTTTTGTTGTATTCGTACTACTTTGTCTTCGTTACACTGATTATTTTCCTACGAGGATTGAGGTAAGAATGTATTCCAGTGAATACCTAGGTCTTGTCCTGGAATTTCCTGCCACCGAGCCAGCTTGAAGCCTACTGTAATGGAGATAATCTGTATACACACTCCCATTTTTGTATGATTACGTTGGAAAAACAAATAACTTTTGTATCTTTTGAGTGGTCTAGATAAATGATTTAATTTCTTCCTTCTGTTTAAGTGCTAGAATAGCATAAAATCTGTTTTCCATTAGTAGGCTATAGTTTTTTATGGAGGGATTCCCCTCCCCCACTTTACTTACTCGTGGGCTAGACCCCCACCTACTATCAATAAAATAAAATCCTGGCTTCGTCACTGTTCAGAATATTGTTAACTGACTCACTTTTAATGTTTAAGCTCTGTTCATATTGAAAAGCCTCCAAAGCTGATAAGACAATTAAAAAATACAGGTTATTTTATCTCCGTCTTCAGCTTTAAGTTACGGTAATCCAAACTGGAGTAGGTACCGCGGTTTCAGAAGCTTAATTTTGCTTCCATCTTCAGGTCTTGAAGTTCAATAAAATCTTACAGAATTTGCATGTCTGTCGTCAGCGGTTTAAAAAGCCACACAATACCGAACATAAACACACGACTAAGGAAAACATTTAAAGTGCACTATTAACGCGTAACGGCCGGTAGGTGAACGCCGACTGAAGTGGACATGGCAGAGCAGAAAATGAAACGCCAGTTGGATTTTGGACTGCCTTATCGTAGTTCCTTGAACTTAAGTCCTGGTTAACTTAAAGCTGAAGACGGGTATATTAAGCTCCAGTCACAAAACCTTTCAAGTTTCTACCTGTTTCCCCCATAAGGCAAATATTACTAACTTTAAAAGTCCGTCAAAATGGATAATCTGATATCGTTGATTTAAGACTCATTTTGAAGAGCAAAAAATACCTAGTAATTTCAGTGAGCAAAATTTCTATATCACAATCATTCAAACAAATTCTAAAATGTTTAATATTTCTGATGTTTTATGGATGAACTAGGCCTATATGTAATTTTGTTGCTCTTTAAAATGAACAATTCATCATTGATTTAGGATAATCGGTTGAGGAGGACTGGGTTTTGAAAGTTAACATCAGTCTAATGGGAGAATAAGCAGATAGAAGCAAAGGACTGTAGCCCCCTCAAGATTTTTTTAACAGAATGTAAATTTGTTTGAATAAGTTTTTTTTTTTTAATTTGTTTCAGTGAACAAGGTGTAAGGAAACAGCAGTCACATGGTGCGGACTTCATTAGGAAATAAAATGTTGTATAGCTTTCCTTTAGTTATCTATAACATATTTTAAATAAATAATAATTTTCAAAATATCAAATTATGTTTATTTTACCATTTCCTTTTTTGATAAAGTTCCCTTACTTCGAATTTTTCTATTTTTCATTTGACGGAAAAGGCAATTTAATTATTAAGATTAAATCATGTAAAGTTAAATAGGTGTGTGAATGCTTTAAATGTATTTTATTGACTTATTATAGTTATAGAAAACACCACATCAATATTTTCAAATATTTTTGTAAATATAACAATCATATATGCTTACAAACAAATTGTGGATTATTTAAAAATGTATAGTAGGTGAAATTTCAGGGTTTTTAGGTCACAGGTAACTTTTGTTCTAAATCTATGATTCACAATAATTTTGTTTAATATGACAGTATGATAAACTATACTAACTGAATCTCAAATATATAATTTTGTTTGTATGTTGAATAACCATCAAAATTTAAACAGTCAGTTCCAATAGGCTAAGACAATTGTATGAGGCTGTTGCTATAATTATTTGTCATACAAAAATCAGTGTAAATGAATTTTACCTCAATCTTGCAGCACTATTATTGGTTGGCAGCATCATTAATAATTTTGTAGTTACAAAGGAAACTTGCAAACCATCATATAAACATGCAAGTTCAATGAAAACATCCACTGCAAAATTGCTAGAAGTGTGAACAGTGTAGACTTGCATATTTGCAGAAAAGATTTTGCAAACAAACATGTTAGCAATGAATATTAGCTGCACATATTCCACTGCAAATGTGCCACAAACCTATTTTGCAAATCTGCAGCAAACTATCATGAACACATTCTGCAAACAGTTTTTGCATAGTTGCTGCAAGTATTCAGTGAAACTTTTCTGCAAACATTCAGTGAAAACGTTTCGCAAACATTCCTTGCATATTTGCTACAAATATTCAATGCAAATTTTCTGCAAACATTCAGTGAAAACTTTCTGCAAATATGACAAGTGTAGACTTCCATACTTGCGGAAAGTTCTTCGCAAACAAACATGTTTGCAATGCATATTTTCTGCAAACATTTTGGTTTGCGGTTGAAAATGTTTTGCAAATGTTCTGCAAATTTTCCTTGCTATCTGGGATATAGTTCATACATACTTGAAAGTAGGCGCTTTTAGGACAGAAACCGGTACTAACTGATCTTGATTTAAATGGTAATAAAATATTTTGTTAATAACTCCATCATGTAAAATTCAGAAAAAAACAAAACCCATTAAATTTAAGAATCCTAGAGTTAATATTTGTAGAGATTTGGTTTTGAGCCTATTTTATCACGTAAAAGAAATATCTAGGCCTATATAAAATTAGGCCTACGGGATATGTCTGAAGTACGGTAACTTTCAACCAATACAATTGTGTGATATATTGCTGACAGAGATATGGGTTATGAGGCATGAGAATAATACTTATAAAATAGATGGGTTTTATATTTTCCCTCATTGTATGACTCGTATCGATCGAGCGGTGTAGTGGTGTACGTTCGGTCTTCTTATCGGTGTAGTGTCGTGGATATGAATGTAGACGTTCTGACTGCCGATCCTTTATCAAACTGACCATACTAATTAACCCTATCCAGTGGTCGATTGGTTTCTTCGTCAAAATTGGCATAGGACGCACCGATATCGAGATATAAAAGATTTTCGAAAAAAAATCATATTTTCATGTGGTAATGTAATTTGTTTATTTTACATTTCATGTTGGTGGCAAATGAAATATTATGTTAACATGAGTTTAGATACCGAGTTTTATTCAATTCGGATGATTCGTTATCAATATATTTAACTTTGAAATTGTTACCGATAAATTTTCTAAGATGCAACTTGCAATACAACAGCGATGGAATGGGTGGGGAGCGGGGGCGATGTCAGTGGTGGGGGGCGGAGTCAGGTTGTAACACAATGAAAAATAAGGAAAACAATTAAGAGGGGTTGGAGAATCAAAGATGGGGGGAGAGATCAAAGAGTGGGGGGGAGAGATCAAAGATGGGGGGACGCAATGGGTCGGTTTGCCACTTCAAGCTGCCAGTGAAGGGGGGCAACGAGAACGTCAATAACCCCCCTACTTTCAGGTCAGCAAAAAGCTTCCTGGAATTGTAATGCTGACACGTGGGATGATGACCTGTGGTGTCTCAAGGTGGGAGACTGGGGGAGTGGGCTCCATCATATAAAATCGGGGGGGGGGGTCAAAAATATAAAATCGGGGGAGATCGGGGGGAAAATATAAAATCGATCATAAAGATCGGGGGGAGGTGTTCTGCGCAGAGTTTCCCTAACCCTCTACTGTTGCAACAATAACATCAATTATGTCAAGAGAAATACTGTAAATAACAAACTGAACTGTAATATCCAAGAATTAATAATTACAAATTACATTTCTAAAACCTTGCATTTTTGTATAGATATTCTGTTTCAACAATAAGAACTAGCTATTGAGTGATAGGGACAGTTAAATGATGAATGATTAAAGTAGGGAATGTATTTTTGTTTTATTAGAAAACATTCATTCACAGGTGAGAATACAAGAGAAAGAAAACAATTTAGCTTCCATGAGAATACAACACTATCATTACAAATTCACTTAACACAACTTCAAACAACATTAATTTTACCGCTTACTACGAACATTACATGATTGTATATACATAAGTACATTGCATTAACAGTTAAAATGTTAACTATGTTGCTTCAACCAGTTTTGAAGCTACAATACTATCATATTTGTCTACTTAATATCACCTCCTAGTCTCATTTGATATGATCTGTCTCTAATTTAATATTATAATGTTTTCAAATATTATTTTACAATAACAGATATATGATCCTAATAACCATTTTTTTAAACTCATACAAAATTATAAAATTTGAACAACATTTACAGTAAACAATTTAATCACAATAAAATAGGTAATATAAAGTTTGAGACTTAAACCATCTTCAATAATAAGCATGCAGGTATGGGAGGTACACGAAAACATACAAAACTGACACACTACATACAAATTACGACATCAAAAACCAATACTAAAAATGTACAGACTGTATTTTAATACACAATTTTACTCAAAATACTGTTTTAAAGTTCACTTATCGTTAAAAATTAAAACATCAAACTCTTCAGTTTTTCTCACATCTTATGCGCTTATGAAGGAACGCATTGGAACCTATTAAAAAAAGATCGTTCTTAGATTCCCTAATTGTTTAAAAGAATTATCATATATTATCCACTCTTAAGGACGCTCATAGAAAAATTGTATGTTCTTTAAGTAGTTAGCCAAGGATTGGATATCCATTGCATATTTTTGATGACGTTCGCACCTGTAAGAGTCTAAATATACCACTATAGGTTTCTTGAAAGTGTGAAGAATTCCACATACATTTAAGATTTATGGGATTGCCCACCAGTATGTATCAATGTATGCGTTTTTAGATTACATTTCTGAGTAAAAGATTTTCCACATGATGGGCACTTATGAGGACGCTCACCAGTGTGTTTCAACACGTGCATTTTTAAATTCCAATACTGTACACAAGATTTTTCACATATAGAACATCTGTAAGGACGCTCACCCGTATGTGTTAACACATGCTTTTTTAAATTACTCAGCTGTGAAAATGACTTTTCACAGATCGGACACTTATGAGGACGCTCCCCAGTATGTGTCAACATATGTATCTTCAAAGTTCCATACTGTTTAAAGGATTTTTCACACCTTAGGCATTTATGAGGACACTCACCTGTATGTGTCAATATGTGAATTTTTTAATGTTGCGACCGAGAAAATTTGTTTCCACATGATGGGCATTTATGAGGACGCTCACCTGTATGTGTCATCATGTGCGTTTTTAAAGTAGCCGGCTGAGCAAAAGTGTTTTCACATAATAGGCATTTATGAGGACGCTCACCCGTATGTATCAACATATGCCTTTTTATCTCTGAAGATTGTACGAAGGATGTTTTACATATGGTACATCTGTAAGGACGCTCACCCGTATGTGACAGCACATGTGATTTTAAATTACCTAACTGCGTAAAGGTTTTTCCACATACTGGACACTCATGAGGACGCTCACCTGTATGTGTCAAGATATGTATCTTCAGATCTCCAGACTGTTTAAAGGATTTTTCACACACTGAACATTTTCTTTGGCGGTCAACCGTGATTTCCATAGTTTTTTTCTGACTCTTAAACGTTTATGTTTTAATTCATACAACAGTTTGCGCAATTATGAAAATTCCCTTGTATACATCTTAAAAAACAAAGTCCTATTTTAAACACACAAAAACAAATTCATAGGGCAATTTAAGTGTAACTAACCATACTTTACAAATCACGTGACACAATTAAGATGATGAACAACCGAAATATTCATTAGCAATCTACAATACGCTTATACTTAGTTAATGAATGTCTCATCTTCAAAGTGTTATTTATTTGTACTATAATGACCATTCCTCAAATAAGGTAAGAAAGGTAATTTAAAACATCCATAATATTTAATTTTTTTCTGGTAGATTTCACAATAAAGTAACTTTTGATGTTGTCTATTAAATTCCTCTTTCAGACTCATTAATTCTTCTTTCGACAAAACACAGAATACGATAGAATCCAATATTTCATTTCAATCAGTTTCCTCAGTTCTGTGTAAAGCAACCAGCATTTTCGTCAACAGAATTCTCTGAAAGAAAATAATGTTATGAAATGATTATGTTAGGGAAACAAAAAACAAATAGCTTTTAACATTACAGTTATATCTATCTGTACAAGCTAATTAATTGTTAAAGTACAATTATAATGTATATTAAGTAAAATTATTGTTACTATAAAAATTAGCAGTAGGCCTATGTCCAATAGAATCTTAATACTGTATATCAAAATGAATCCCTATTTGCCCATGTCACGCCATAACTTGAGAATGAGTGCACCAAATTCAATAATTATTTTGTTTTTTACCGGTATGTTCGGTAATGTCAGGACAAGGTTTGATAAAAGACAATTTTTAATCCGACACTACCATACCCGGATGCTTCCCCAGTGCTTTTCGACCTTTGATCCCTGACGTCACGCCTCTTCCCATCCCCTACCCCCACCACACCCCTCCAAACACTACTTTCGAACCTATATTTGTACAGTGTTACCAACTTGACTTTTTCTGCGTAGTGTTGACAACCTATTTAGTTTGTGTCATATTACGTCACGCTAACGTATACTGTTTGTTATTTGTATATAATTATTACGCTACTTTGTTTGCTACGCTTGGCCCCCTTACACTGTTTATATATCTTTTAATACTTTTTTCTATTAAAATATATTGGTAAGCTAGTTCATATTTGTACACTTTTGATTGCACCTAAGCATGCCTAATTATTTTCAATTTTACCTCCCGAGTTTGACAACATTGTTTGTCTATGAGAAGCTTCACAAATTAAACTAAAATAAAAATACCCCAGTTGCAGAAAATCTGCGTAATCAGTGAATTTCCTATGCATAATATATGTCTTAGTATCACATAAAGCCGCATACCAAGTTTCATAGAAACATACCTATTCACAAATAAGCGATATATACAATTTTAATTATTCTCCATAAGAATAAAATTGGGGATGAGTAAGTAGGTTTGCTGAAACAAGGAACACAAACAATTGTTTTCTATGTAAATATAAATATAATTCAACTTATTAGTGAAGCCACATACCTATTTTTATCGCTATTCATTAATAAATAAGAAATATATCACATTTTAGCGAATTTCCCCTATAGGGAAGAAGCTATTACCGTAGGTCTCATGGTAAGACTTAGGCCCGAGACCATGATAACTTTTTGTTTTGAGGTCCCCAGATGCCAAAAACACTATTCGTTGAAATGTATATATATGTATATATATATATATATATATATATATATATATATATATATATATATATATACATGTATATATATATATATATATATATTTTATTTATTATCCTTATGGAGAATAAATAAAATTTGATATCTCGATTATTTATGAATGTATGTTGATGAAATTTGGTACGTGGCTTCACGTAGTACTGGTATATTGATATTTGCACAACAAATTTATTTTTTATTGATTATTCCCGTAGCAGCAAACCTGCGTACTCAGCCCCCATGTTATTCTTATGGAGAATAAGTAAACTGTAATGACTCCCTTAATTATGAACATAAATGAATAAAACATGGTATGTAGCTTCACTTGGTTGAGTTATATTGATAATTATATAAAAACCCCTTTTTCTGTTCCTTGTTGCAGCAAACCTGCTTTCTCAGCCCCCATGTTATTCTTATGGAGAATAACTAGAATGTTATAAAGCGCTTATTTATGATTGACTATTGATGGAACTTGGTATGTGGCTTCTCCTAGTTAAAATATATTTATATTTTCATAAAAACCAATTGTTTGTGTTCCTTGTTTCAGCAAACCTACGTACTCATTACCAATGTTATTCTTATGGAGAATAATTAACATCGCTTATGTGTGAATATATTTTTATGAAACTTGGTATGCGGCTTTATGTGGTAATAAGACATATTTTATGCATTGGAAATTCGCTGAGTATGCAGGTTTGCTGCGACGGGGGTATTAATTATTCGCCTTAAGAATAACATGGGGCTGAGTAAGCAGGTTTTCTGCAACAAGGAAAACAAAATATGGGTTTTATGCATATTTCAATGTAACTCAACAAGGTGAAGTCACATAAGTACCAAGTTTAATTAATTTATGTTCATAATTAAGGGAGTCATTAAATTTTACTTATTCTCTATAAGAATAACATAGGGCTGAGTGCGCAAGTTTGCTGCTGCGGGAATCTCGGTAAAAGTTTTTTTGTGCTAATAACAATATACTACAACCATATGAAGCCGTATACCAAGTTTCGGTAGCATACGTTCATTAATAAGCGAGATATAAAAATTTTATATTCTCCATTAGAATAATATTAGACAACGTACTGTGTTTGGGCACATTCAATATCTCTGTAACCAGTTGACGTAGAGAAATTATCAAAAGACCAAATTGTGTGTGTTTTTTAAGCTGAATCCAATAATAAAAACTCAAATTTGACTTTTTAAAATATTATATGAAAGAAAACTTCAAAAACCCATTTTTTGGGGTACAAACCTCCCCCCCCATACCACTTCGGATGGATCGATCTGTCTGGTTTTCGAACATAAATTCATGAATAATGGTACCAAATTTCATTAAAAAAACGGACCTTTTTAACGAGAGTTATCGAGCTCATGGACACACACACAAACACACATACATATATATATATAAAACCCTCGTATATATATATATATATATATATATATATGTGTGTGTGTGTGTGTGTGTGTGTGTTTTTGGCATCTTTAAGGTCACTCTTAATATTAAAAATGTTACTCACAAAGAAAGCGTAAAGCAACATGAAAGAGTAAAATATTGTAATGTATCATAAGAAAGTATTAACTATAACTTTAGAGTAGAAAAAAGGGAATTTAACTACAGTAGATCTTTAACTTATTACCAACATTAAAATAGATATTATGGAATAATTTATTACTGCCTATTAAGCCAAACTCTTGTTCTAATATTTTATTACATATAAATAAAACATGACCAGATCAGAGAACCACGAAAAAAAAAATTTAACAATGTGTTTTCAGCTATTTACGACACTCCACACTAGCGAACGTCAATACCGCCCATGCACCCTGCAGTCAGTGTCCGTGGCGTGTGTGGGAGAGTGAGCGAGAGAGATGGTGAGTATCCCCCACTCCAACCCAGATAGCAAGGAATATTTGCAGAACACTTGCAAAACATTTTCAACCGCAAACCAAAATGTTTGCAGAAAATATGCATTGCAAACATGTTTGTTTGCGAAGAACTTTCCGCAAGTATGGAAGTCTACACTTGTCATATTTGCAGAAAGTTTTCACTGAATGTTTGCGGAAAACTTGCATTGAATATTTGTAGCAAATATGCAAGGAATGTTTGTGAAACGTTTTCACAGAATGTTTGCAGAAAATTTGCACTGAATATTTGTAGCAACTATGCAAAAACTGTTTGCAGAATGTGTTCATGATAGTTTGCTGCAGATTTGCAAAAAAGGTTTGTGGCACATTTGCAGTGGAATATGTGCAGCTAATATTCATTGCTAACATGTTTGTTTGCAAAATATTTTCTGCAAATATGCAAGTCTACACTGTTCACACTTCTAGCAATTTTGCAGTGGATGTTTTCATTGAACTTACATTTTTATATGATGGTTTGCAATTTTCCTCTGTAACTACAAAATCCTATACTCTAATATGAGTAAGGTTTGCTTGCTTGCGACACGGATCTCAAAAATGGCTCCAACGATTTCCTTCAAATGTTCAAAATAACTAATTTCTGGGATAAAAATAAGTTCTAGACAGGCCTCATTCCTAGGAAAAATCAAATAATGTAAAAAAACTAAAATGAAAAGTTAAAATAATTAACATTGGGCTTATGGAGTTTCAAATGAAAACAAAAGAATTGTAACAGCTGTTCATAATCAACCAGGGAACTGTCAAAGTAATACTCATGTTGTTTATGATTATTAACATGTGGTTTCCTGAGAGCAGAGAAAATATTTGAGTTAAGATTACATATATAGAGTAGTAAAATAAATCAAAGGGACATTGAGCTATAAATAACAACTTGAGGGACCTTAAAAATGTAGAAAAGAGGCAAATGAATAATACAAATCTGATTATTAGTAGGGGGAAGTGGTGAAATATTACTCCGAGTCATCTAAACAAACTGACTGGCCTTCCTCCGAGCAAAGCTCGGCCCCCAGGTACTTATTAATGATGCTGCCAACCAATAATAATACTGCAAGATTGAGGTTAAATTCATTTACACTGATTTTTGTATGACAAATAATTATTGCAACAGCCTCATACAATTGTCCTAGCCTATTGGAACTGACTGTTTAAATTTTGATGGTTATTCAACATACAAACAAAATTATATTTTTGAGATTCAGTTAGTATAGTTTATCATACACTATCATATCAAACAAATTTATTGTGAATCATAGATTTAGAACAAAAGTTACCTGTGACCTAAAAACCCTATAATTTTGCCTACTATACATTTTTAAACACTCCACAATTTGTTTGAAAGCATATATGATTGTTATATTTACACAAATATTTGAAAATATTGATGTGGTGTTTTCTGTAACTAGAATAAGTCAATAAAATGCTTTTTAAAGCATTCGAACACCTATTTAACTTTACATGATTTAATCTTAATAATTAAATTGCCTTTTCCGGCAAATGAAAAATAGAAAAATTCAAAGTAAGGGAACTTTATCAAAAAAGGAAATGGTAAAATAAACATAATTTGGTATTTTGTAAATTATTATTTATTTAAAATATGTTATAGGTAACTAAAGGAAAGCTATACAACATTTCATTTCCTAATGAAGTCAGCACCATGTGACTGCTGTTTCCTTACACCTTGTTCACTGAAACAAATAAAAAAAACTTATTCAAACAAATTTACATTCTGTAAAAAAATCTTGAGAGGGGGCTCCAGTCCTCTGCTTCTACCTGCTTATTCTCCCATTAGACCGATGTTAAATTTCAAAACCCATCCCTCCTCATCCGATTATCCTAAATCAATGATGAATTGTTCATTTAAACCGCAACAAAATTACTTATAGGCCTAGTTTATCCATAAAACATTGTAAATATTTAACATTTTAGAATTTTGTTGAATGATTATTTTTGTGATATAGAAATTTTGCTCTTGAAATTACTAGGAATTTTTTGCTCTTCAAAATGAGCCTTAAATCAACGATATTGGATTATCCATTTTGGAAGGACGGGCTTTTAAAGTTAGTAATATTTGCCTTATGGGGGAAGCAGGTAGAAACATGAAAGGTTTTGTGACTAGAGCTTAAACATTAAAAGTAAGTCAGTTAACAATATTCTGAACAGTGACGAAGCCAGGATTTTATTTTACTGATGGTACGTGGGGTCTAGCCCTCGAGGAAGGTCTGGGGTACATAAAATATACCCCAGTAAAGTGGGGGGAGGGGAATACCTCCATAAAAAAGTATACTACTGGAAAACAGATTTTATGCTATTCTAGTGCTTAAACAGAAGGAAGACATTGAATCATTTGCATAGACCGCTAAATAGAGACAAAGGTTATCTGTTTTCCATCGTAATCATACAACAATGGGAGGGTGCGGGTGCATACAAATTATCTCCAGCGCTTCAAGTATTTGGATAAGTCCATCCCTCCTCATTCGATTATCCTAAATCAATTATGTATTATTTATTTTAAAGAGCAACAAAATACCTAAAGATGTCATATTTTCATATCCATTTCATGTCACATATAGTTCATCCATAAAACATTGTAAATATTGAAATTTTTTAATTTTGTTAAATGGCTATAAGTTATTATATCAAAATTTTGCTCGCTGAAATCACTAGGTATTTTTTGCTTGTCAAAATGACGGGCTTTTAAAGTTAATATTGGCCTTATGGGGGAAGCAGGTAGAAACGTACACAATTTTTTGACTTGAGCTTAAATTGAAAAATACAGGTTAATATACCCGTCTTCAGCTTTAAGTTAACCAGGACATAAGTTCAGTAAGTTCAGGAACTACGATAAGGCAGTCCAAAATCCAACTGCCGTTTCATCTTCCGCTCTGCCATGTCCACTTCAGTCGGCGTTCACCTACCGACCGGTACGCGTTATAGTGCACTTTAAATGTTTTCCGTAGTCGTGTGTTTATGTTCAGTATTGTGTGGCTTTTGAAAACTTTGACGACAGACATGCAAATTCTGTAAGATTTTATTGAACTTCAAGACCTGAAGATGAAAGCAAAATTAAGCTTCTGAAACCGTGGTAGTCCAGTTTGGATAAACTTAAAGCTGAAGACGGAGGTAAAATAACCTGTTTTTGTAATTGACTTATCAGCTTTGGGGGCTAATCAATGTGAACAGAGGTTAAACATTAAAAGTGAGTCAGTTAACAATATTCTGAACAGTGACGAAGCCAGGATTTTATTTTTTTTTTAGGTGGGGGTCTAGCCTACGAGTAAGTAAAGTAGGGGAGGGGAATCCCTCCATAAAAAAACTATACTACTGGAAAACAGTTGTATGCTATTCTAGCACTTAAACAGAAGGAAGAAATTAAATCATTTGTGTAGACCTCTCAAAAGAGACAAAAGTTATTTGTTTTTCCAACGTAATCATACAAAAATGGGAGGGTGTATAAAGATTATCTCCAGTACCTTCAAGTAGGCTTCAAGCTGGCTCGGTGGCAGGAAATCCCAAAACAAGACCTAGGTACTACTGGAATACATTCTTACCTCAATCCTCATAGGAAAATAATCAGTGTACCGAAGACAAAGTAGTACGAATACAACAAAAACCCGCCCTAAATTATGAAAATTGAACTTAGTGCAAACATTTATATAAACTTACTTTTGTATAATTCTAGTTTTGGCCTGATTGAGGAATCCCATCATGTTTTTAGTAGCTCCTCAGTTGCCTTTGGGAACACCCTCATCACTGGATCTAGAAGTACAAATACAAAGTCTTTTTTAAATGTCTGGAAAGTGACTATTTGAAAACAATATAAGTTAAAAAGGTGATTTTTTTTATCAATTTGCATTCCAACTTTATACTGCTGAGTGCATTGGTACTTTATTTTAGTCTTTAAAAAACTCAAATTCCTTACCGGTACTTCATATTCATTCTTCATAGTATCAATGAATTAATTGTGTATTTAAGTTATTGCTAATGTTTTCATTATAATTATTTAGTACAAATTTAACAATATTCAAGATTTTAACATTTATTGTATTTTGAGATAATATATTATGAATGGTGCTATGACCATTTTGATGACTGCTCTAGTTAAAAAAATAATTACTGGTAACTCTAATTATTTCTCTTAATACACCTTTTCATGCATGACACTATAGTTACCGGTACCTACAATGTTTGTCCAATTTTATAAACGTAATCATTTGTGTAAAGATTTACTCATTTTACTCAATCAAATCCCATTTATAATATGTTGATAATTATCATAGCCACGAACAGGGATCCTGCAGACCTCCGCAACGCTTATCTTCCCTATCTTAACCATGTATTTTCATTCAGCGATGCAGATTTTCCTGTAGGGTAGACTGGAGCCTTAATTCCACCATCAGTTGTAAAATTTCATGACCAATAGGTCCCCGATATTGCAATGAATAAAGAATTCTAATTCAGTAGGCCCTACATGCTATCAAAGATAAGATTATATATATTTCATAAACAACTTAAAAAATGTTGTTATTCAAAACTTAGTTCTGTTAAATTATTATATTCAATCATTAAAACGGATAAATTATGTTGATTTAATTTTACTGTCAATAGACCAAATATGATAAACTTGTAACAGGAAGTTAAATACATTTTAACACTACTCTGATACATCTAACAATACTCTAATACTCTGATACATTTATTTTAAAGGGTACAGTACGATAAGCGTCCAAAACAATCGATTATAAAATATTCGTTTACCATGATTGATACACAGATAACCATATTCCCATTCGATTGTTATAGTTTTTAATACTCGATCATAAAGTGTTTTACTTTACAATAAATTAACTTAATCTAAGTCAATAGTGAAAGGTTAGCTTAAATTAACATAAACTAACCTAACCTAACCCCGCAGAGCACTGTTTTTGCCTTGGTTCGGATTTTTCATTTTGTTTTTGACCAGCTGTTACCCGCAGGCTTCGCCTCGCAAATGCTTTATAAAACCTGATGACAGTTGTGTGCTGAATTCTCTGGTTAGCCCGTGATCTAGTATAATCAAGATCAGCTGTTGTTTCTATTTTCATCAGCTCAAACAAAACTAAATCCATAAGGAAGAAGGACATGGGAACTTTGTCGGGGTCTCTGACGGAGCACTAACTTAAGATCAGATCAGGATGAAAACCATTTACTTTCTGACAAAAGAATTAGCGTACAAAATTTCAACTCTAAGTAAATGGAAAGTAGGAGAATTTATGTGTGATGTTCTCTTTTAAAGGTGTAGATATTCTCATCTGTAATATTGATGTATCATAGTGGTTTGATATTTTATAGGCTATTTGATTTTTCTGGTGGACGCTTACTGTACTGCACCCATATTACAAATATTAGTAACATAATGTACCATTAACAGTGAATTTTTAAATATAACTAACTAGGCCTACTGAATTATTAAAACGGTTATCAATTCTACCCAAATAAAAAGGTACAAATGTAAATAATAAAGCGAAAATAACTTGCAAGTTTGCGAGTTGTTATATAAGAAAAAAATATTCCCTGGAAATATTAAGGCCTAATCAAGAACAATATCACAAATGTTGTTAAATGAGTTAGGCCTAGTTAATCGTACTTTCTCGGGCTGAATTTTGTAAGACTCAACACTATTTATCAGAAACACTTGAATTGGTACCTATGTCAACCCATGTATTAATTACCGGTAGTTTTAGCTTTCACACTTTAATACACGATGCTGTCCGTTTGTTCCGCCTTTGAACAAAGTACTTCATTACGACGAAGTAACTTAATCGTTAACTTACATTCTAGTGAAGCAATATTCGTTTGACCTTTGAGAAGTATGCAAAATGCAAACATACCGTAAGTTACACGATAAAAAAACTTACTAAACAGACACTGTTAAGAATTTTGGACAGAATTTTTCTAGAGGTACTAACTTAAACACAAATTATAATTCCTTGCCTTAAAAAAAACTAAATTAGGGCTATAGGGCTAACTTATGAGAGTATAAGTTAGTACGGTACACTCTAATGATTAAAATCATTAGGAATTTATATAATTAATTAAATATGGGTTTTCAAATAGTTTAACAACAAATAAAGCCTGGCAAAGTTTGTAAATATTCAAACATAACTTATTCAGTAAACAAATGTTTATTCTTCAAATCGTCCTTGTTAATTAACTGCTATGACCATGACAACACCTCGAATTCATTAATTACTTAGCAATACAGTGTATGAAATTTTTAAAAGTTATAAATACTTTATTAGCAAACACACTCGTTGAACACAGAACGATGTTTAGATATTACAGTCCGTAGTGTTTGGACAGCCAGTATTAGTTTCCCATTGGTTAGTTGAAAACAAAATTTGAGTATCCTATACCAAAAAGCGGTAATAAATTAAGAGCTGGGATTGCACTTACCTTAAACATGAAAGTCACTAAAGAAGCCACTATAAAAACAATGATACTCAACTTAACTTTAACCTTCAATAATTCTTTGCCCGGCGAAACGTTACTCACTGAATAGCAAGGAGAAATAAGATGGCGACGGCCGACGACGACGCGCGACGTTAGCGCTAGCGAAGTGGCGGTTTTAGTAACTTAGGGCCACAAACTTCTCAACAGAAAGTTTGCAGAAAACATATTGTAAGGTTTACGCGCATAGATTAGCAGCGCGCTCGGGCAACAACGCGGCGCCTTTGGTAACTACGACGAAGTTCCTTGCAAGCATGTATCTGGCAAACTTGCTGCAAATAATACTGGAAGTATTCAACAGCGAACGAAAAATGAACCAAACGCATATTTGCAGCACACTTTCTTGCTATCTGGGAATTGCTCTCATACGGCTGCATACATCAAATTAAACATAACACCTTGTAAACTAACGACCTAATATAAGGCGAGTGTTCCCCTGGACAAAATATACATGAGATAAATAATGTACAGATATCATTTAGGCAACTGTTTAGTCAATAAATCTAAATATACAATACTTATGTTAGTATTTTGAACTGAAATTTATATTTACCATTTATAGATTTAATATATAGAAATATTGTTTAAGGAATCACCCACCAACTCACTCATTTCTATTTACCTGGCAAAACGATATTTACTGAAAATAAGCGAGTTTACGATAAATTATGTCTTATTTTACTGTTAAAAGGAAATAACAGAAGTAAGCAAGAGTAAACTGCCTAACTAGGTTATGTTTATTTGTAATACGACATTTGTAATACACTTGAATAACCCACGGTTTGTCATTAAAATATTTAATTATAATGTAAATATATTAAAATATCCTTATTTATTACCTAAAGTATAATAACATATTTATAAATTAGGGGTATAAGAACACATATTACATTTCTCCGTTATAATTGCGGTTGTACATAAACTGCAGATTAAATATTATTATTCTCAGTCGCGAGTTGAAGAAATGGAGAGAATGGATGGAAAATAGCGGCCACATATATTTTTTCTTGGAGGTTTAAGCGTTTAAACAGTGTTTGTACAATTTATATGGGTATATTTAACATGTTGTTAACAAATGCGAACATATATGTATTAATGGATGAACTTAGGTTAGTAAGGTACAACCCAGTAATAATACGTGAGGAGTAGAGACATTCGTAGGGGGGGAGTGCATAAGCACTTTGGAATAGCGTTTTGGCTAGCATAGGCTTGCCTTAGCTAATGACGATTGTTGAGCTTAACAAAAGTATACCCGGTTATTAAAATATAGGCCTGATAACACTATAAAGGATACCATAAATGATAAAAAAATAAACGAATGCGATATGTTAGTGTTAAGAGCTAAGAACATTACCTTTTTTCTTTTGAGGACCTAACATAACCTCAATCGCTCAAGGAAAGTTAATCTTGAACACTTAATTTTGGCTATAAATGCACGATTCTCAACTACATATTCACCTAAAAAATACTTAATTTAACCAAAAATCACTTAAATACATATTAAAACTCGCAAACTCAAAATAAAAATAAAAGTTTATACTAACCCAAGGACACAAATAATATCTTCAGATTTCAGATTAACGCTTCGAGTTGGCCTTTGTCTCCGGGATAGTTAACGAGAAGTTGGTATACAAATTGTTATTTAGTCAGTGAATTTTCACAGCTTTAAGGTTAATAACAAGTATAATAAATCTATTTATTCTTTTAATTGATATTCCGCAGGCCTGGTTATTTAAACTTGCAATTTTAATTCCCGCGTTTGTCAAAACTGTCTATTTACGAAAAGCTTTACAAATAAAACTAAAATAAAAAAATAAAAAAACGAAATTGTAGATTAAATCATTCTTATAAATATATACTATATGCATATTTTGTTTTTATTTGTGCATCATCAATGCATATAGTTACAAATCACGTGATAGTATAGTTGATAACACGTAAGTAATTGAGTCTTGTATGATATTTTTCATTTAGGTGTGATGTCTGCAACAACAGTCGTAGGTGCACCAGCTTTGGCTTCACCATATTTACACATAAATGAGTAATCATGCAAAATCAGTATATTACATGGTTAGCATCATATATCACACAAAACAAGGCAAAGAAGATATACGGCTACGGGGCATTGTTTCTATGAATTACGTAATAAAAACGCTGACACAATACCAAAGCACATTTCTAAAGGATTTCATATACTTGTGCGATTCTAGTTTATGAGACATGTTTTTAACTTTGAACCGATGAACCGAAGTCCAAGACGCTGACCGTTAGGGTAGTGAGACGCCAATGTGGCCTATCAAAGCACATAACGTTAGCTGACCTTTACATAAGTGTTCAAGTTTCTTGGAATTTAGGCCTATTAAAATACTAACAGTCCCTATAAAATAAAAACTTATGGGCTAAGTCAATACAGAGCTATGAACATTACCTTTTTGGTTTTAAGGACCAATCTTAACCTCAATCATTCAAGGGAAATGTATCTTGAATACCTAACGTTTTGAATAGATCAGTATATTTTTCAATTTCACTCATTTACATACAAACCATAAATTCACCTGAATATATATTAATACTCAAATTCTAAAATAAATTGTTAGTTTATTTTTGCCCAAGGACACAAATACGAATCGTTCTCACCAATGCTCATTTCTATTACTGCGTGTATGCTTGTTCGCTTGTTGCCCCAACGGGTTCTGTCGTAGTTAACGAGAAGCTGTTATTTAATAATAATTAATTGCTCTGTAAAACAAGTAAATAAATATTGTATTCAGTCAAATAAACATTTACATACAATGGACGTTGATGATTTACATAGATTTACAGTGCTAACATAGATGATTTAACCATATATGTTGGTATAATACAAACAACACGTAATACAACACACAATTAGTCTATATTAGTTAAGGCTACAAATTAATCGAACTTATTCCCTGCAAAAACGAATGAGTAAATTAAATTTACGATAGGAGTAAAAATAAAAAACATATTGTATTCTCAGTATTATGAATAAATGTTAATATTGATATTTTATACGTTTGTTTATTATAACAACAACAAAATCCTTAGACACATTTATATATATGAAGCGCGCTATTGGTTAGATTTGCGGGTTTTGGAAACAACCTATTTTTATTGCATCATATGGCTTTATCGTATACAGTGCCGGATTTAGGAGCCGCGGGCCCCTAGGCTTAACCTGTGGTGTGGCCCGTTGTTGATGCCCAGATCCAAGTTGGTGACTTTTTTTGCTTGTATTAGACTTTTGTGTGTGGTTCTGAGTGGTGCGGGCCCCTAAGTGCGCGCCTATATATCCTATGCTTAAATCCAGCTTTGATTCCAGGAGTGAACATTTTGTTTGAACTTGAAAATGGAATAAATTATGCAAAGATAGTAAGAACAATATTATATATATTAGATTAACGGGATTTTGACACAACCTGTTTTTTGTGTGTATCGTATGCCTTTACCGTAATCCCGAAGCTGCTGTTACCTTCTATTGCAGGGTTCCCAAGGTCACAGTCAAAATAATACGAGTAGGCAGTCGTTAAACACATAAGTAAGTTAATTTGTCAAACCGAACTCACTAGCGATCTATCTGGTAGATAGCCTAGCTAAAACAAAACTACTAGCGAAACTGGTGGATTGGTGCTAAAACTAATATAACACTATTTATATAGGATAAATAAAATAGTCTTACAACACTATAAAGTATATTTACACTTATACTGTACTTACATACAAGACGGTAACATATACACAAAAGATGGTACAAGGCGATCGATTTCAACCAGTTACACCGGTCATCATCAGGCCCAATCAGTAAATGACAGAAACAAGATGGTGAACAGCTTATGTACTATTGGCTACCGGAAGTTCCGGAAACAAGTTGCGATGAGTACCACCAGAGTCAAAGTTGACCTGTTCATTGATCAATTTAACCCTATCCTTACATTTTTCCTTAAAAATAAACAATTCCTCCCATGCATTACATTTCCTTTCTTACAAATATGGAGAATATTCAAATTGTCTTCAATTGTTCCCAAGGAGTGGCCATTTTCCAGGAGGTGTTTTGCGACATTCGATCTTTCCGGTTTTTGGTTGATCCATGCTGAAACATTCTTCTTGTATCTTTTTTAGAAAATTAACAGTTTGACCAACATACAAATGATCACAATCATTACAACTGATTTTATATACACCGGGCTTATCAAACTTATCACAATCTTCTATGTTCGGATGCAGAATTTTACTCATAGTGTTTTGTGTCTTGAAGGCTACGAATACTCCATACTTCTTAAATCGATTTGCATTATTCTTTGTTTGTTTGCCAGTGGCGTTAAATGCAACATATCTCGTAATGTCCTTCTCCCGTTCATTGCTCAGAGTTGTCATATTTCGGAGCCGTTCTTGGTTCTTCATCTTTTTCAATATCTTCGCCCCCATTTCATCAATGAGTATAGATTGGTATCCGTTGGCTCGAGCTATAGATTTGATTGTAGCTATTTCCTTTCTTCTGCTTGTTTCACTTAATGGGATCTTTTAGGCTCTGTGCATCATTGAACGAAATTAAGCGGTCTTGAGGCTTGATGGATCTATGGACTTGCTGTAGATGGTTGTATTCGTTTGTGTTGGTTTCCTGTAAATTTCGAATTCCAGCATATCTTCATCCAGGAAGTTAATTTTTCTTTCTTCTTCAAGTTCGCTTGTATAGGTCAGGTTTCTGTGGTGGTTGTTGAATATTTGCATCATATCATGTGTTTCACCATCCTTGGTTTCGCTATAAATTATAAGGACATCATCTACATATCTAACGTACATTGCTACTTCATGATCTTTGTTCAATCTTTCCAAAATACATTCTTCACGATGTTGCAGGAACACTTCTGACATTATTGCGGAAAGTGGACTCCCCATAGCTTATCCATCAGCTTGTGCATAAAACCTATTGTTGAATCTAAAATAATTCTGTTTCAATACAATTTTTAACAATTTTACAAGATGATCCACATGAACTTTATCCAATCCGTTATCTATGAGCCTGCATTTAATCAAATTAACCGTTTCCATGACGGGTACATTTGTGTACAAATTAGAAATATCAAAAGAAACTAATCTACTATTACCCTTTACATTGTGTGCTTTATCTACGAAATCATAGCTATTTTTTACATTATACATATATCCTAATTCCAAGGCCTTGTTTAATCTAGCAGACAACAACTTTGAAACATTGTATGTAGGCGCACATTTAAAATTTACAAGAGGTCTAATAGGTACATTCTTCTTGTGGATCTTAGGAATTCCCTTCATTACTGGAGCTTTTGAGTTAAGGATGTTCATTTTCGGTCTACATTCTTCTGTAATCACTTTGGTACACTTCTTCACAGCCTCGGTCAGTTCTTTTTGGTATTTTTCTGTTTGGTCTCTCTGAAGCTCCTTGAAGTTATTTTCTTTAATAAAATCTTCCGTCTTCTTTTTATAGTCCTCTTTGTTCATAATTACAACGGCATTGCTCGTGTCAGCCTTCAGGGCGAGTGAAAGACTTTCTTCTAATTTCTTCTTAATTCCGTTACACTTATTCAGGTCTTCTTTTTTCTCCTTATTTAGTGTTTTGCTGTTGACTTGAACACCTTTGGTGATCTCCTGTCGTACTGCACAGTGGTCAACTTATTTCAACATCCTGACGTTCGCTTCAATGTCCGTCGCCATCAGATGATTCATTTTCTTATTGCTCACGACAAAATTATGTTTCAGGCCGTATTCTAGGACTTCGACTTCTTCTTTCTCGAACTGCACATCTGTCATGATGATAACTCGTTGTTGGAATTCATGTTAATTTCCACAAGACCGCTTCATTTCGTTCAATGCTGTACAGAGCCTACAAGATCCCATTAAGTGAAACAAGCAGAAGAAAGGAAATAGCTACAATCAAATCTATAGCTCGAGCCAACGGATACCAATCTACACTCATTGATGAAATGGGGGCGAAGATATTGAAAAAGTTGAAGAACCAAGAACGGCTCCGAAATATGACAACTCTGAGCAATGAACGGGAGAAGGACAGTACGAGATATGTTGCATTTAACTTCACTGGCAAAAAACACAGAATATTGCAAATCGATTTAAGAAGTATGGAGTATCCGTAGCCTTTAAGACACAAAACACCATGAGTAAAATTCTGCATCCGAACATAGAAGATTGTGATAAGTTTGATAAGCCCGGTGTATATAAAATCAGTTGTAATGGTTGTGATAATTTGTATGTTGGTCAAACTGTTAATTTTGTAAAAAGATACAAGAAGAACGTTTCAGTATGGAAGAACCAAAAACCGGAAATATCGAATGTCGCAAAACACCTCCTGGAAAATGGCCACTCCTTGGGAACAATTGAAGACAGTTTGAATATTCTCCATATTTGTAAGAAAGGAAATGTAATGAATGTATGGGAAGAATTGTTTATTTTTAAGGAAAAATGTAAGCATAGGGATAAGTTGATCAATGAACAGGTCAACTTTGACTCTGGTGGTACTTATCGCAACTTGTTTCCGGAACTTCCGGTAGCCAATAGTATATAAGTTGTTCGCCATCTTGTTTCTGAAATTCTCTGATTGGGCCTGATGATGACCGGTGTAACTGGTTGAAATCGATTGCCTTGTACCATCTTTTGTGTATATTTTACCGTATTGTATGTAAGTACAGTATAAGTGTAAATATACTTTATAGTGTTGTAAGACGTATTTTATTTATCGTGTTTAGTTGTAACAACACGTATGATGCTAATAAAGAAATTATTTACTATTTATATCAACCGTAGATCATAGATAATTATATCAGATAGTTAACAATTATTAAAAACATAAGTTAATTTAAAGTTCTAGTTTTGTCACCGTCACTAACTGCATGATTGTGTTCTAGATAAATATTGTTCTTGCAATCTCCGCAAAATTTATTCCATTTTTCAAGTTAGTAGAGAGAAACTAGCAAAGAAACCCCGTAATCGGCGCTTTTTTCCCATGTTATTCTTATGGGGATCAGGTTTTGCACCGACGCCCGATCCCGCCTTACACAAGTTTCCTGTACTAGTACCCTTGCCACATTTTCCCCATCCTCTATATTTAAAATCTAACTTTGGATTTGTCTGAAATTTATCTAATGCATTAATAAATCCCAAATTAACTATTACAGTCGAATTAAAACTGTCAACTTACTGATTAATTAAAACACACACGCAACGATCCACACCGCTGCCCACTGACGCCAAGGTCCTGGTCACGCATGCCTAGACACGCAACGATCCACACCGCTGCCCACTGACACACTGACCACGGCAAGGTCGGTCACGCATGTGTGTCAGTGGGCCACCAGCCTTGGCCAGAATTAGCTATGAGGTAATTTCCTGGTTAAATTGAAAATCCAACCTCTCGACGTGTATATAAGAAGCTACCGACAACATTATCTCTATTGTTCAACATCCCAGGGCCCAGGACAGTCAACAGCGACACGACCTCGAGGCGGTGAGCAGCACTGGATGACGTCACCACGCCGAGCACTGGACTATGGCGTCACGGCTCACCTCACCAACATCACCGGGCCCAACGTCTTCGCACCTAGGACTCCGACTATGTTAGCTGATAATGAGGGAGTGTTAGCGACGGTAGTTAGTTGTAGCTAAAGTGTAGATGATGTCTTCAGCGGAGGACAATCACAACTGACTTTTAATCCATAATTTTTTTTTTTATAATCGCTCCGAAAATTGTGAAATAGCTTTCCTAATATTTGTAAATCACATTTCGAATGTGACAACTGCATTTCCAAATTAAATTTTAAAATAGATTTCCATATTTAAATATCCATTTGTAAATCACATTTCGAATGTGACAACCGCATTTCCAAATTAAAATTTTAAAATAGATTTTTATATTTAAATTCTCATTTGTAAATCATACTTCCAATTCACCATTTTCAAATTAAATTTTAAAATAGATTTCCATATTTAAATATCCATTTATAAATCATACTTCCAATTCACCATTTCCAAATTAAATTTTAAAATAGATTTCCATATTTAAATATCCATTTGTAAATCATATTTCGAATGTGACAACTGCATTTCCAAATTAAATTTGAAAATAGATTTCCATATTTAAATATCCATTTATAAATCATATTTCAAATGTAACAGCTGCATTTCCAAATTAAATTTTAAAATAGATTTTCATATTTAAATTCTCATTTGTAAATCATACTTCCAATTCACCATTTACTAATTTAATTCTCCATTTCAAAACTGTAATCGTAAAACATAACTATTGAATTGGGAGATACAAAATTACTAGTGATATAACAGTCACTCCCATCACCAAATCTCTTAGGATGTTTTAAGTATATTAATGTAGGGCGCAACAATTATCTTACACTTAAAGTTAAATGTGTTTTGAAAATTATTTGTACTTTGATCAAACTAAATATTAAAGTAAAATATGTTTTGAATTTTAGACTTTAAATATTAAATTATCTGTTCTAATTGAATATGTAGATTGATAGTTTCAAAATGGCAGTTTTATTTATAAAATGATATTGTACAGTGTGAATACGTATCCAGTCCAAACAGTTCAGCCGCACTGACGCTGGTTTCACACATCTTTAACTTCGTGTTTTAAATTAAACTTGTTAAAGTATATAATTTAAAACCAATGTTAAATGATTTTGTCTAATTTAAAATTAAAATGGTAATTTTTTGAACTCTCATATTCGTAAACTTGTTAAAGTATATAATTTAAAACAAATGTTAAATGATTTTGTCTAATTTAACATTAAAAATGGCAATTTTTGAACTCTCATATTCGTAAATTAAACTTGTTAAAGTAAAATATAATTTTAAACCGCTGTTAAATAATTTTTGTTTAATTTAACATTAAAAAATGGTAATTTTTGTTTATAAAAAACAGAGTAATGTCATCTCAAAATTTATTTACATCGAACATGTTGTCCTGTGCAATCTGCTCCGTGCCCTGCTCCAACAGAAGTAATTTAATCAGACACTATCGTAACATCCACAAAGTTATTCCTAAAATTTGTAAAATATGTCATCAAATATTTGACAATTGCAATTTTACAATGCATATGCTTAATAACCACAATACTTGTAATGTGTGTAAGAGAGTCGTCACTCGGAACAAACCCCGCCACCACCTACAATGTGACAAGCGACCCTATAATGTGTTTAAGTTTCAAGGTGAGTCTGTGGATATATTAAACACCCTTCAATCATGTCCTTTACCAATAAAATGGATTCTTATTAGGAGAGTGAAATTTATCAAACACACAGTTAGTAAGAATGGTGAATTATTAATTGATAAAGAAACTATTGCTAACTTTCGAAGTTTAACTAATTTATCAATTGAGAAAGCACAATTAAAGACACAAATTGAAAATTCACTTTTAAAAATCGACACATCTTTACACAAATTTCAATCAGAAGGCAGTGGATGGATATATGACCATACTAAATACTGGCAGCTGCATGTTTACAAGTATAAACCCCTAACTCCCAAGTCATACATCCCCACACCAGAAAATATAAAATCAAAACACGCTGTTTTAAATATTAAAAATAGTGATAATAAATGTTTTGTGTGGAGTATTTTAGCAAGCTTAAAACCAAGGAATTGTAAACATGCAAATCAAGTATTTTACTACGAACCCCACATAGGTCAGTTAAATATGTCAAATATAAAATATCCCGTAAAAATATCCGACATTGATAAATTTGAAAAACAAAATAATATAAGTGTTAATGTATATGGAATTGAAGGACAATTAATATATCCATTGAGAATAACTAAACTAAATAGTAATACGCACGCAAACCTGCTGCTTTTACAACAAAGCCGCAAATCACATTACTGTTTAATTCGTGATTTTGATAAGTTAATGCTACGGTCTACAAAATATGACCATAAGAAATATTTTTGCAAGTTCTGTGTGCAACATTTTTACACTAAAGATATATTGGAACGTCACATAACATATTGTAAAACCTTTGTTGCCCAAAGAGTACAAATGTCTAAAAAAGATACATTACAATTTACGAATTACAAATATCAACCTAAAGCTCCCTTTGTGATTTATGCAGATTTCGAATGTTTTATAAACTCTAACAAACACACTGCTTCTGGATTTGCTTATGTTGTAGTGAGAGATTCTAAAATTATTTACGAAGAGTTGTACAGTGGTGAAAATGTAATGGATGTGTTTTTCGAAAAATTATTTAAAACTTATGACTTTATTAAAAGTCAGATGGGAGTATATGTTCCCCTTGTAATGACTCCAGAGCAAGAGACGTTATTTCAAAACTCTACACGCTGCCACATATGCCGCCAGCCGTTACTGTGTGATAAAGTGCGCGACCATTGTCACTTAACAGGTGAGTTCAGAGGGCCCTCCAATAACTCTTGTAATTTAAACTATAAAGTAACCAAGAAAATTCCAGTATTCTTCCACAATCTTAAAAACTATGATGGACATTTAATAATGCAAAACTTAGGAAAATTTAATCGCAAATTGAATTGCATAGCCAAAGATATGGAAAAGTATATTTCATTCTCTGTTGATGATTTAGTATTTTTGGATTCCTACAACTTTCTGTCCCTTCCCTTAAGCAAATTAGCTTCCAATTTAAATACATTTAGATTTATAGACAATCCACTACTACAACGTAAGGGCGAATTTCCGTACGAATACATGACAGGACCAGAAAAGTTTTTAGAGCCTCTCCCACCCATAGAGGCATTTTACAGTAGTCTAACTAAAGAATGTATATCTCCTGCACAATATGAACATGCTAAAAAAGTATGGAATCATTTTAATATAAAGAATTTAAAAGAATATCACGATTTATACCTTAAAACAGATGTTTTGTTATTGGCTGATGTGTTTGAGACATTTAGGGACTTATGTTTAAAGGATTATAAACTCGACCCTGTTCATATGTACTCATTGCCTGGACTAACAAGGGAGGCATGTCTTAGAATGACCGGCATAAAATTACAATTATTTCGTGACATTGACATGCATTTGTTTATAGAACATGCCATTAGAGGCGGTGTAAGGATGATTTCCACGCGCTATGCTAAAGCCAATAATAAGTACATGGGCGAATATTATGACCCAAATCAAGAAAGCACATATCTTGTATACTTAGACTGTAACTCGCTATACTCTACAGCAATGTGCGAGTCGTTGCCCATCGATGGCTTTAGATGGACAAGTGAGAAAGATTATAAATACAATCAAAATGAAAACTTTGGATTTATTTTGGAAGTTGATTTAAAATACGATAAATGTTTACACGATTTGCATAATGACTACCCGCTCGCACCAGAAAAAATGAATGGAAAATTAATACCAAATTTAAATGACAAAACTAAATATATTTTGCATTATAAAGCACTAAAAAAATACGAAGAACTGGGTTTGGTAGTTACAAAATACCACAGAATTTTAAAATTTAGACAGTCGAAATGGCTTGCACCCTATATTAATTTTAATATTGAAAAGTGACATAAAGCTAAACATGGTTTGAAAAAGACTTTTACAAACTGTTAAATAACAGTCTCTTTGGTCGAACAATTATGAACCAACGTAAGTTTCGTGATATACATCTTGTAGACGAGTCTAAGTTAACAAAGTACGTTACAAAGCCAAGGTTTGACTGTAGCAAAATGTTCGATAACAATTTGCATGCTGTACATTTAAATAAATTAATTGTAAATTTTGATAAACCAATATATTTAGGAATGACCATTTTGGATATCAGTAAAGTAATAATGTATGATTTCCACTATAATTATATGTCAAAATTTAAGAATAAAAAGTTCTTAATGACAGACAGAGACAGCCTTCTTTATTCTATAGTAACAGAGGACTTTTACAAGGAAATACAATGTGACTTGGACTGTTTCGACACCTCTGCATATAGTAAAGACCATTTCTTATACTCTGATAAAAATAAAAAAGTTACGGGCAAGTTTAAAGACGAATTAAATGGTCAAATTATGTATGAATATTGTGGTTTAAGGCCAAAATTATACTCTTTCATTCCTTTACAATGGTTATACGAAAAAGAAAAGCAAAATGAGCTAGAGGTTAAAAAGGCAAAGGGGGCTGACAATGCTACAGTTAAACATATTTATCTTAAGACACCAACATAACTTAAACTGTCTTGCAACCGGGGAAGATTACTATGAGAATGTTACAAGAATTAAATCCACAAACCACCATCTTCAAACATTAACGATGAACAAAAAGGTACTCTCTTTTGATGACGACAAGAGGTTTATTCTGGATGGCATTAACACTCTTGCCCTCGGTCATTATAAAATTGGTCAAACATAAATCTATATTTTCCATTATTCTTTGGCCTTTCCTTGTCTATTACAAAAAAGCTATATTTAGACCTGTCCCAGCATTGATGGCAGAGATTTCTAAATTGGTTAAATGAAAAATCATTTCCCACATGATTGTTATACACATGTTTTAAATTTAAATCGTCTTGTTTAAATAATATTAGAAAATTAACATTGTCACGTAAATGTTTGTTTACTTTACTGTAAGATTGACACAAGTAAAAACTGTTAATATTTTTGTGTCTGCCCATTGAGAAAAATTGTGTGATATTTGTACTATTTATGTCGTCAAATACAACTATTGAGTGTGATTCTACATCATTTGGTGTGATTTCACAGTTTGATTATGTGTGTAATTTAACTTCATCACACAGACGGAATATTTCAATTATTTTTTTATATTTTTCTTGTTCTAAAGATTTGGATATTATATATAAATTTGTAAACTTTAATCCTTGCTTTTTTACAATTAAGTTATAAATTACAACGGTCTTCCCCGAACCGCTAGGCCCTATTATAAGACAGCGAATATTATTAGGAAATAGACCCAACTTCTTTGGTGTATTTTCTTTATGTGCTATTTTAAATTTGTTCTTTTGTTGAATAAATGACATTTTTTATATAATAAAAATGGCAAAGAGAAAGTGTAAAAAGGTCCAAGGTAAGGGATTATTCTTAAAGCCATATAGAGGCCGTGGCTTGTTAAATACCCTTATAAACAACCTTCCTTTCCCCCTCCACATACCGTCGTATACATATTGTGGTCCTGGAACTAAGATACGTGAAAATTTAGCTAGAAATGTACCTCCAAAAAATAAGCTAGACTCTTATTGTAAAGAGCACGACATATTCTACATGAATAATCCTGATACAGCCACCCGGAACAAGGCAGATATGAGATTAGCGGACCAGGCTTGGACTAGGGTTTCGGCAAAGGACGCCAGTCTGGCCGAAAAATCAGCAGCTTATGCAGTGACAAATTTGATGAAGGCCAAGGCAAAAATGGGAATGGGATTAAAATTTAATAAAAAAGATGGACAACTTTCAGCTGTTAGAGGCCGCAAGAGACGTGCCTCACTTTCGAGGAGTGTACCTAAAAAACGAGCTAAGAAAACAGAGACCAAAAGTAAGAGAATGTGGAATTATTAATTTAGACAGTGACAGGGGCACACATTGGACAGCATATCGTAAAATAAAGATATTGTAACATATTTTGACCCATTCGGAATACAACCTCCAAAAGAGGTAATTGAATATTTTGTACCATCTAAAATTTACTATACAACTGATCAAATACAAGATTTAAACAGTTCCATTTGTGGAATTTTATGTTTATCATTTCTGAAAAATTTTAGTTTATAAAAATGGATTCATTTACTATAACATTTACGGGTACAGAGCCAGAGTTGAAGTCGGTGTTCTTTCCTCCTATAGAATTAAATGGTGATTATGTAATTGGACTGGTAGATTTTCAAAGTTATAATTCTATATTTAATGTTAAACAACCTCTAAATACTTTGACATATTACAAAATGCACAAAATTACAACCCCAAAAGGGGAGGTTACAATTGACGAATTAAACCGGGCATTAGATGGTAAAGTTGAAGTTATTATTCAAAATAAAGTAGCATTAATTAATACAAAAGTCAAACTTATATTTTACAAAGGGCTAGTTCCAAAATTAAATAAACTTAAAGACACAAAATTAACTATAGACGAGGGTGAGGATGTGTATTATTACGATCACAAAGCTCCAAATGTAATTGAAATTGCTGAAGGTACATACGAAGCGTTTGAGCTTGCGAAGGAAATTCAAAAGCAACTCCCAGATTTTGTACTTATAGCCGATAATAAAACTATGAAAGCCACATTGCATTCTAGCCATGTGTTTGATTTTACAAAACCGTGTTTAGGGTCTGAATTATTGGGATTTAAAGGATTTTCTACTCCAGATATTGCGTTTAAATCCGTAAATAAAATCAACATAAATAATGTAAATGTGATTAGAGTAAAATGTAATATTGCGAATGGGTTTTATTTAAATGGTGACAAATCACACACCATACACAGTTTTTACCCAGAAGCTCCTCCCGGCTACAAAATTATTGAGGTCCCCAGAAATATTATATACTTCCCTGTAAATAAGAGAAGTTTAGATGTTGTTAGCATTACATTTGCAGATCAACACGACAAGCCAATTGACTTTAATAAAGAAGAAACTACAATTACTTGTCATATAAAAAAGATATGAGAATTTACAAGAACGGACTGAGTGTGCAAAATGCCAGGTTTCTGCGATCAATTGGGTTGAAGTTAAAATTTTCTATTAATAAAAATGGAAGATTTTCTAGACGTTACAGGAAAATTCCAATACGACGATAGCGTGGTTAAAATTACAAATCACTCCTATGTTCCACACAACACTTTAGCAATAAATAATTCCGATGAAATTCGAATATGCATAAATAATCAAGATTTACTAACACTCCCATGTAGGAGTTATCTGTATATTAAAGGAGAAATAGAGAATCATGATAAAGGACATTTTATAAATAATGCATTTGCATTCTTATTTGACGAAATTAGATACGAAGTTGCTGGTAAAGAAATATATATTGTAAGAAATCCGGGAATTTCCAGTCTTATGAAAATATTGTGCTCTTACAATAAAACAACTAAATTGTCAAATATAGCGTTTGATTCTGATGAAAATTTTAAGGAGTTCCATAAAAGCGGCAAGTTTAGTACTTGTGTCCCGTTAGAGCTGTTAATGGGTGTGTTTGAGGATTTTAATAAGGTTTTAGTAAATGTTAAACAAGAATTGGTGTTGAAAAGATCCAAAAACGACTTAAATTGTATATTAACAACATCTAATGCTCCAACTGGGGTCGATCCTATTCCTAAAATTACACTTAAATCGATTCAGTGGGTGATGCTGCATGTGGTGCCATCTGATGGGGAGAAGCTTCAATTACAAAAGATGTTATTGCAAAATAAAAATTTGCAAATTGCATTTAGAAGTTTGGAGCTACACGAACTCCCATCATACCCCAAAACCAAGAGACATACATGGTCAGTTAAGACGTCTTCGAGTTTGGAGAAGCCCAGGTATATTATATTTGGTTTCCAAACTGGTAGGGACAACAGTGCACGAAAAAGAACTGATGAATTTGATCACTGTAAATTGAAAAATCTCAAAGTGTTTTTAAACTCTGAATATTATCCTTATAGTGATTTAAATCTCGACTTTGAAAATGGAGATGCCTCTAAAGCTTATGAGATGTTTGTGAGGTTTAGGGAGAGTTACTACAACACCGTCCCCGATCCTATGTTTAACAGAGCTGACTTTATAAAGAAATATCCTCTAATTGTAATAGATTGTTCTAGGCAGAATGAATCAATAAAAGAGGGGGTTGTAGATATTAAATTAGAAATTGAAACTGCAGAAAATGTCCCTTCAAACACATCTGCATATTGCCTAATAATACACGATAAAGTGTTTGAGTATAATCCTTTGACAAATGAGATAAATAAAATGTAAATAAAATGAAAACAAATATTCAACAAGAATTGGTAGAGTCTGCAAAACAAATAAGAGAAAAATATAGGGCGTTAAAACGTGGTAAATTTCTAGAGGCTGAAGAGAGGTTCCAAACATTCCAACCGTTAATCGAGCCTTTGCAAGAATTAAAAAATTTAGCCACAAAAACAGAGAGGCCAGTTCTCCCAATGATTTTAGAAAAGACCCCGTCTAGAATACCAAGAATAACCCAGATAACACCGCACAAATTAGATTTTGGTCTTTTAGCATCAGACTATTTAGGAAATTACCTTAGTAGAAGTAGTATGACAGACACCACATATGGTATTAGGCGAGAAGGAAATAAATTTTTTATTGGGAATCAGGAAGTTCAAATTGCCAATGATGATGTTACAGTTGGAGAAACAATTTATAAAGGGACAAAGGGATTGTGGGAATTGTTAACTTTAAAAGAACCGGTAAACTATAGTCAGGTTGATTTGTAAAATTATAAAGAGATTTTGGAAGCTACAAATGCACATTTAAAGGGTTATAAACCAGGTGCGGCGATGTCAAGTAATAAACACACTAAATATCTTAATATAATTAAACCCCTGTTTAAGACTGTTGGTGAAGGTTTAAGGCAGGTAACTGGTAATAAAATAGACTATGTTTATTGGGACGATCCTAATGAGCTTTTAGATAGGTTAAGACTGCTTTGGTTAAGCCGATTGGCGGGAAATTCTGGAGTGGATAATGAGATAGATTCTATCATAGAAGAATTGAGGGAAAGTGGAATTGTTTATTAAATAAAAAGATGATAGATAAATTTTATCGCGTATATAACCCATATAGTAAACCAGAAGCTAGAAGTTTTAAAGAAACTACTTTAAATCTAAAAGATGATGGTTGGAATGCTTTAAATTATAAAATTAGTAGTGTTAAAGGTGGGGAGTTTACTGACGATGTATCGACTTTGGGGCAGACGTTAACCAGAAAAGGTGATGCTTTTGTACAAGGTAATACTAAATATAAGTTTTTAGAATCCAAGAGTAATAATTGGAACGCTAATAAACGCAAAATTACTAATGTTAAACGAGGTGAAAGCTCAACCGATGTACCCACATTAGAGCAAACTTTAATAAGAAAAGATGGTGTCTTTGTACAAGACAAAAATAATTATGAATTTTTGGAATCGGAGAATGGTATTTGGAATGCCAAAAAGCGAAAAATAAGTAATTTGTTGGCTGGTAAAGAAAGCGATGATGTTGTAAACGTCTCTCAAGTACCAAAAATGGATCTAAACTTTTGGGATTTTAATAATAAAAGGCTAGTTCGTGTTAAACCCGCTGTTGATGAGAACGATTGTGTTACAAAACATCAGACTGTGACTTTAGACGGTCTTAAATTTGATGGTAAAAATAAGCAATTAACAAACATTTTACCTGGAACATTGCCAAATGATGTGGCTGTTGTTAAGCAAATATTAACAAAAGGTGAGAAAAGCATAATAAAACAGGGGGATAAATATTATAATGTATGAACATTAGATAGCGATATGTGGGATGCAGAGGACAAATTAATAAAGAATGTACCTGAAGGCAAAGATAGGAGTGATATTTGTTTAATGTCGCAGGTTTTGAGGTATGACGATAATATTAAAACTTTTAGACAAGACAATATTAAATTTGATATTTGTTTAAAATCACATGCATTAAGGTTTAACAATAAAACTAATAAATTTATGCAAGACAATAATGAAATCGATTTGATGATGTACAATCCTAAATTGTTGGTTGCAGACCCTACATCTTTAAGCGGATTTAAGACTTTAGATGGAGAGGCATATTTGCCAAAAAACTATGTATATCAAAGAATGAGTGATGGTATGTTAATTGGTAGCAATGGAGGTGTTTTTGAAACGACAGAGACTGGCAGATACGTTAACATTAAAAATAAAGAATAAAAAATGGAAAAAATTGCTTACGAATTGCATAAGCCCGCGAGAAAGAACTTTGTTAGAAGGTCTTTTAAGGTGTTGGGTATAAACGAAACTGTTCAAATAGATTTAATAGATATGCGGAATTATGCTAGAGAGAATTCTCGAAATAAATATATTTTAACTTTAATAGACACATTTTCTAAAAAAGCTTATGCTGCTCCACTAAAGAATAAAACTGGATTAGTAGTCACAGAAGCTATAAAAACTATTCTCCCAAAGGGAGTTAAAAATATTCAATCTGATAACGGAAAAGAATTTTTTAATGAACATTTTACCAAACTAATGAAAATTCTAAATATTAATCACTACCACACTTACTCTACAACTAAGGCGGCTATTGTGGAAAGGTTCCAGAGAACTTTAAAGAATTGGTTGTATGGAGAGTTTAGTGCACAAGGGAGTTACAAGTGGTTGGATTTACTTCCAAAGTTAATAAGGATATATAATAATAAAGTACATAGATCCATAGGGATGAAGCCTAACCAAGTAAGTGCTAAGAACTCTAAAGATGTACATGAAAGGTTAGCATCTAAAGTACAAGTTAAAAAGCCAAGATATAAGATGGGGGATAGTGTAAGGATATCTAAATATAAACATGTATTTAGTAAAGGATATACCCCTAACTGGACGGGAGAGCTTTTTACAATAGAAGAAGTTAAGAAAACAAAGCCTGTGACTTGTATTTTGAAAGATGAGAATGGCAATATAATCAAAGGAGGATTTTATACAGAAGAATTGTTAAAGACTAAATATAAAGACATGTATTTGGTAGAGAAGGTAATTAGGAGGAAGGGTGATTTATTATATGTCAAATGGCTCGGGTTCCCAAGTAGCCAGAACTCGTGGACTTCTGCAAAGGATGTATTAAAATGAATGCAAATTTTAAAAATATAGGGGAAAAAGTAGTGTGCTTTTGCGGCTTTTGGCTCACTTGATTTATGGCTTCCGGTCACGTGACCGGAAGCGCTGAGTCATTAAATACGTCATCTGAGGCTAAGCCAGTGACGTAGGCGGTTTTGTGACGTAATGAGGGAAAGTTCAAAGTTCAAGGTCACGGTGAAGTTTTTTAAAAAAATCTACCTCGCACTCGTAAAATCCGATTGTGATTTGATAGTTAATCGATAAGAAATATCGAATGAAAACCATCGAATGAAACAATCGAATGATAGGAGTGCGAGGTAGTACTATTACAAAATAACTTTATTTTATTAACAATGTTTGTTCTTAATTACAATACGAAGCTTCCGCCGATGTTGGTTAAAATCGAAGTTGATGATGCCGACGAGTCGCGATCATCGTGTTTTTTCCTGATGAAAGAAGGTAGATACTTCGATCCCTGCGCAGAGTCCATGTTGTTTTTTGTTGCGTAAAGTTCCAAAGATAAGTTTTAACTCTTCACTAAAAACCTCGAGGTCTTGGAAAGTCGCCAGATAAATGGAGTCATAATGAATACACCTAATTTTGATGGGCATTGCCCATCTTGTACACTGGTCAAGAGCTGGAGGTGTACTGACTATTCGCTAGTTAACGTTTTTGTATTAAACGAACTGTGGGGCGGACGGCAGGCGAACAATCGAATGATACGAGTGCGAGGTAGTACTATTACAAAATAACTTTATTTTATTAACAATGTTTGTTCTTAATTACAATACGAAGCTTCCGCCGATGTTGGTTAAAATCGAAGTTGATGATGCCGACGAGTCGCGATCATCGTGTTTTTTCCTGATGAAAGAAGGTAGATACTTCGATCCCTGCGCAGAGTCCATGTTGTTTTTTGTTGCGTAAAGTTCCAAAGATAAATCGTAACCAGATGTTATGATAAGTTTTAACTCTTCACTAAAAACCTCGAGGTCTTGGAAAGTCGCCAGATAAATGGAGTCATAATGAATACACCTAATTTTGATGGGCATTTCAAAAGAGAGCTCGATGTACACTGGTCAAGAGCTGGAGGTGTACTGACTATTCGCTAGTTAACGTTTTTGTATTAAACGAACTGTGGGGCGGACGGCAGGCGGCAGGTGGCAGCTGGTGCGAGGCAGATGGTTGCTACTACATCCACCATCATTAGTCAAACCCTATCAGAGATGACATTATTGCTTCTGCATCAGAAGATATTGTGCTAGAAACTTCATGTACTTGTATTTCATCATTTATATTGTCAGCTTGCTCAATATTAAAAGAAGAACATGTGGAAGAAACAGTAGTGCCTTGTATTGGCGAATCCATGTGAACTATGCAAGAGCCGCAGGTATACTGAAGTGATACAAGCACTCAAGGTATACAAGAAGTGATAGGATAGACACTCGCCTTTACCCCCCACCACACCAGTTTCCCCCATCAAGTTGTCACATCGCACAATAACTACGGGACATGCATTAGTTAGAGTCTAGCTGTGACTCTGTGAGGATCGGAGCTCCGTAACTAAAAACATTAACAATTCTTGCTTGACACTGTTTTTACGCAATCATAACAGTCACTGTGATCTAATTTATTGCATGTACTCATATGATGCATCTTGCGTAGCAGACAACTTGCTAAGATTGTTTCAGCCTGGAGTATTCTACGGCGAAATCGCACACAATCCACTGACAGCGTAGACCTTCTATCTTCACAGTCGGTGAAGTAGAAGGTGGTGGCAGGCGGACTGTTGAAGGACACCTTCGTCATATTTCTGTAAAACTGTGACATCTTTAGAATAACACAAACTCTATAGGTAGATGTTAATCCTGCAAGGGTTGAAAGTATAATGATATAGCGCTAGCGTGTATGATACCCACCCAACGTTACCTCGATATACTTTAAACTACCATATAACACACAACTACCATATAACACTCAATATTAACTAAAACGTAGAACTGATCTTAAAGCATATTATATGACATTATAAAAAAGCATAAAGCATAAAGCATTATATGACTATTGTAACACAGTTTGTACAAATGCAAATTAAATTAAAATCGACGTCCAAAACATGAACTGTTATCTGACTTATTCTCGTGACGATCGGTAGATTTCTTGGAAACCGAGTGTCGGATATAAGTACAATACCCCGTCGCCCTACTTTTATTCATTGTTCAGAGATTTATAGGGAAAGTAATTGCCTCAATGGTTTAAATTTGGATTATAACGAGAAATAGTACTTTTATAGTACGTTTAGTACATCAAACAAAATCAAAATAACATCCAAGAACTCCATTTGCTAGCCTTACAATCAAACTCTATCACCTTCTACCAGTACCTCATACAATGAGACAAATTATAATTGATGATAAAATGTTTGTCATTTAGGCAAATATCTTCAAAATTCTTATTTTTTTTGTAGATATTACCGTAGTCGGTTTCTACGGACCGTAAACGCTCCTTTTCAAAAAGTTTAAAAGAATCCTGCAGCAGGATTCAGAGATACACAAGTATTTTTTCTTATTTAGTTTTGTGAGCCTTTTTTTATTACAATTATATCCTGTAGAAAAACAAAGACCAAAACATTATTTTTTAAAGGGTAAACTAAAGGGAAAATTACAATTTTATTTTTTTATTTACCATAAGAATCAAACGTAAAAATACAACGTAAAACTCACCGCTGGCTATAGAAAACAGCAAAGATTTCACAGCCCGTTTCATGGGTAGACCAGACCGGTTACAATGTTGATTCCACAAGGTCGTTCGTGTCGCAGTCGACGCAGCGGCGCGTTCTTTGATACATTGGGGCAAATGGAGAATCGACGAGCAGTGCACATCAGCGGTATGCACAGGCTTCGGACCACTGCAATGCTGATGGAAAATGACTAGTGGCATGTGTTTATTTTTAAAATTTGGAAGCCACGTTATTAATGAATTTCCCAGTAAATTATAGAATTTGGACAATATGGGTACTAATGCGGGATGACACCGTTAGTTAATATGTTAATTATATTGAGACTATAAACTTATTTAGTCGAATTTGGAATTATATTAATAGTGGGTATTTCATATTTGCACATGGGTCTAGGTGTCCACTTACATGTTATACTTACCGCTCGCCTATGTTTATATACAATATCCATATATTTACTCCACAACACATATACGCCTATAGTGTAATTATATCTGTCCTGTTTACATGTTCTCCTCATAGGTTAGCACGTCAATAATAAAGCTAACATGATGCACCCTTTTTTATAGGCTTATTTAAGCATAAAAAAGGATAAACCTTTAATTTGATGATATGTTAAAAATACTTAGTCATAGATTTAGGTCAAGGTCATTTAACAGTATTACAAGGAGGGGAACATATTAATTGGTGAGTAGCAACTGTTTTCACCTTTTAATATGTTCCCTTCCTTTCTTCACGTTTAACAATTATAAGAATTATGGTTCTAACGTAGCCGAGAATTTCCTTGTTTTCTTCATTTATATTGATTAATTTAAGTTCTGGAGAACCTCAGTTACTTCATCAATATCTAGTGTTGTCTCTGGAGGTAGCTGAGGCGTCATTTGGGTTTCCTGTAATTGATTTTCTAATAACTTAATATACTTTACAGCCAACATAATAGTTTGTAATCTAGATTTAGATTTTTCGGCATAGGGTACATGGGATTTTAGATGTTTAAACCCTTCAGCTAACCTTTGTACCCTTTTTCTTTCTGACTCGTTCCTTCTTTTTATTCCAATTTCTTTCATGGTGAATTCCATTGCTGAAGCTGGTGGAATAATGATGTCTAACACAAAATGAACAGGGTTATATAGACACCCCCCACCACCTTTTTAAATATATTAACCTCGTCGAGAAACACCCGCTCACTGTAGTATCCAAAGACTACAAAGCAGTAAAAAAAATTAAGAAAAAATAACAGGAACTTAATATGATAGAAACGCGTTGCCACGCCACAGAGAGAAAGGCCGTCAGTGTAGTCCAGTTAACACTTTCGCTAGACCGGTTGTCCTGCGACCTTTCGCTGACATAACACTATCGGCTGTGCGACCTTCACTGCGTCCTTGACATTTGTGGACGGACCCTCCCTCGGCTGGTCTGGTCTGGAATCCGATCGCGACACTTTAAAGTGTCACTGAACATCCGTCTGAGGCTCTGAAGACCAAACATCTTTTTGTAAGGCCTTTGTAGAGATTGATCTATATCCTATACCATGAGTGAAGTTTGCAACTCTGATCTCAAAAGCAGATCTTACAAATTCCTTAACATTTTTAATTAATTATTACAGTAATTTCTGGGTTTAAAATAAGTTCTAGACAGGTATTATATCCAGGAAAATCTATCTATGTTAGAAAAACTAATTTGAGAATAAAAAAAAAAATTTAGAATTGAGTTTGTGTAGTTTAAAGTCAAAACAAAAGAATATTGTTGTTTAAAAATAGTAATTTTTAAAACTCATAATAGCGATGGATTTGAATTTATTTTTTGATTTATTTGGACTTTACCTAACGCTTCTAGTGTTTAAAACTACACTACGTTTCGGGAGGTAAGGAAACTCCTCCCGTTATCAAGTGAACCCTACTTAAATCTAAATATCAAACTCTTACACCTAACTAACCTACATTTTTTTAATATTTTCCTTTACAATTTAATTTGACTAACAGAAAGATAACAAATATATATATATATATATATATATATATACAAAAAATCGAATAAAATACACTAACACAACATTTATATATACGAACAAATGAAAAACTGACAATACATTACCTGTTCTGCATCGTGGCCTCCAAGCTGACGGGCAAACACGGGAAGCTGTAGGTTAGTTAGGTGTAAGAGTTTGATATTTAGATGTAAGTAGGGTTCACTTGATAACGGGAGGAGTTTCCTTACCTCCCGAAACGTAGTGTAGTTTTAAACACTAGAAGCGATAGGTAAAGTCCAAATAAATCAAAAAATAAAAGTAATTTTTAGTTGAAATTAAATTTGTTCAGAAGTAACTTTTATTAAATATACGCTAATTATTAGTTCATAAATTAGATCTTTAAATATTGTAAACTATGTCGTTGGAGCAGTTTTTTTAGATATTTTATACGTATTACATTTGATTTTTTGGAAAAATAGAATCAAGCGAGTTTTTATTTTCTTGTCATAATGTAAAAATTTAAACACTTATACAAAGAGAGCAATTGAATATTTGCATACTACTCATTGACAATTAACAATTATTTCAAGCACTTAAATTGGTACACCGTGCTCTTAGAAAATCTTCAATAGATTGAGCAAAAAACTAAGTATTATTTAATTGAAATAATGTCTGTTGTAAATCAATTTACACGGTAATATGACGGTGAAGATAACCGTCATATTATAGCTATTAATTGCGCCCCACGTTTTTAGTTGTAAATCTTACAAGTATTTTCATAGCTACTAAATATTCACAATCACAAATGTTCAAGGCTATCTATATGGGGCTAGGATAAATTATTTTCTACTTATTAGTCCGTTTTAAAAACGTGGTATTTTAAAAAGTTGTTTTTATTTAATAAATTATTAATAATTATTAATTAATATTATTAATTATTATATTATTATTATTATTATTATTACTCATAAATAATTTATTAAATAACAAATACTTTTTAAAATACCACGTTTTTAAAACGGACTAAAAAGTAGAAAATAATTTATCCTAGCCCCATATAGATAGCCTTGAACATTTGTGATTGTGAATATTTAGTAGCTATGAAAATACTTGTAAGATTTACAACTAAAAACGTGGGGCGCAATTAATAGCTATAATATGACGGTTATCTTCACCTCCCCGTATTAAATAATAAGCTATTTTTGATCTCAATTAGGAATTATATCTGGAAATGAAAGGAACTGTTGTGAAGCTGTTGCTCTCCTACCGACAGCTACTCCATTAACAGAATTCCTATTCCTGGAAAAACCATTTGGTAGATAGTGTTCAACATGGTTTCTGTTGTGGAAAATTAGTAATTACAGCAAATGTTTCTTTTAAAGAATCAATAATTGACTCAATTGATGCAGGGGACCCAAGCCTAGGGATCTTTATGGATCTGTCAAAAGCATTTGACAGTGTAATTCACACAACTCTTCTTAGTAAATTAATACCCCCGTAGCAGCAAACCTGCATACTCAGCAAACCAATGCATATTACTTTATCTTAATACCACGTAAAGCCACATACCAAGTTTTATCAATATACATTCATAAATAATGGATTTATAACATTTTAATTATTCTCCATGAGAATAACATGGCGGCTGAGTATGCTGGTTTTCTGAAATAAGGAACACTAAAAATGGGCTTTTATAGAAATATCAATTCAACTCAACTAGGTAAAGCCACATACTGTACCAAGTGCTATTAATTTATGTTCATAATGAAAGGAGATAACACGTTACTTATTCTCCATAAGAATAACATGGGGCTGAGTATGCAGGTTTGCTGCTACGTGAACTATCGGCCAAAAAATGGTTTTTTGTGCAAATATCAATAGACCACAATGAAATGAAGCAATATACCAAGTTTCGTCAGGATAAGTTGATAAATAAGCGAGATATACAACTTCTCTTATCCTCCATAAGAATAACATTGGACAACGTACTATGTTTAGCACTATCTCAGTAACCAATTTACGTAGAGCAATGATTATACAAATCGGACAGTAAATAAATAAGTTGGCAATTGGCAGTATTTTTCAAAAATATTTTTTTAATTTGACCGTAATAGTGAACTTGGGAAATGTAAGTGGAATTTATTAAAACACTTGCCTAGGACAATAACATATCCAAATTCTAAATAAATCGCACAGTAAATAAAGAAGTTGGCAATTGGCAGTATTTTTCAAAAATATTTTTTAATTTGACCGTAATAGTGAATTTGAGAAATGTAAGTGAAATTTATTAAAACACTTGCCTAGGACAATAACATATCCAAATTGCAGACAAATCGGACTATAAACACTAAAGATAGTTTTTTAGCCTGAATTTGAAAATTAATTTTAAAAAATATAGAGGAGGGATGGGGATTGGGAAAATATATTTAACATAGGCAAGGGTTGGACATTAGTACAGGCTAACAAGGAAATTTGTGTAGGGTAGGATCGGGCAAGTGCTCAAAAACTGATCCCCATAAGAATAACATGGGAAAAAAGTGCCGAAAGTGGCCCCTCCCCCCTAGTTTACCCACTACTGAACTAGGCTAACTAAACCACTGTATTGGAACTGTCAGATTCACTACAAAGATGGACAAATTACAGCAAATCAATCAATCAAAATACATCCAAAATGTCTTTAAAAAAAAAGATTCAGTATGCCAGACTGTAAACCTATTCGACCTCCAAGTATGAAACGTAAAAAAAAAAACAATGAATTAACTAGTTAAACTAGTTAAACCAATAAGACATTAATTGGACTGAATCATAATCAGAATTTTATTTCTCCATAAAAAATATACAATTTTATGCATAAAGAAATGTCAAAACTAAGCCTAACTAGATTTACATGATGTACAGTTTTGCCTCTTAACTTAGATAAACTTAATATTATTGTTCAAAAAAAAAAATCATGTAGACAACAAAGTGCATTATTAAACAAATATTCTTTAATTTTTCTTAAAAAACTATTGAAAATAATCCCTCTAATAACATAAACATGTTCACGATTTTACAAGTCATGTAGTTTGGATGATTTTTTTTAATTTTGAGGTTAAGTGAGTGGATAAATTAAAAAGTTAGTCTTGTATTTTGAATATGCGGAAAATGATTGTTTAAATGATTGTTTATACTTTATGAAATACCAACACAATTCTCATACGTACAGTCATAGTAAGGTAATTAATTTTAGATCTCGAAATAATTGTTGGCAGGGTTTATCTACTGCTACATTATTCTTATAGCCCTTTACCAAATTAAAAATAATCATTTACAATTTTTTGATGGTCTTTAAGATTACATCTCCTACGTCCGGCGCCGCGCACGGTCAGCCAATCCGGTTACCAATTCACTCCGCAAAAAGACGTACGATTTGCTTCGGCCTTGGTAGCGACCTGTTAACGAGTGTTAAAAATGTGTTAATAAAAGCGGTGTTCGGTCCCTCGGCTCCCGGTGAGTGGTTTGACTTTGATATTGTGCGGTACAAATGACCTTGTATAATCAACTTTTACGGACCGATATGACTGAACTGGGTCTCAGCCTATAGTTTGTAGTGCAAGTGTGTTGCGCGTTCAGCATGCTTTCCGACTTGCGGTTTTACAGCTCATGTATGTAGTTTGATCTGTATGATAAAATTTTATTTTGTGATACAATTTTTTTTTGTTTGTTGTTAGTGCCAGTATAAACATTCATAATTGTATTGGGTTTTCAGTGTATAAAAATGTGATTGGATATTATACATCTTCAAAAAGGTATACAATATTTGTGGATTAAATTGCGCTTTATTAATGCGGTGGATAGGTAGTTTTTATTTATTCGAAAATTTAAATTAAAAGTAAATATATAGCTTAATACATTGCACAGAAAATGGCATGTATTGTGTTTTTATCTAATGAGGAAAGTTCAACGAAATTTTTTGTTTTGTTTAAGATTAGGTAGTTAAGACATGCTTTCAAGTACTTTGAAGTTTGTCCATTATAGTGTGTCTTACTAAATTATGAATCGTAATATTTGTAATAACAGGCAATACATTTTGATATTAATGTAGCCCTACTTGTAAGACATACATATATTCACATTTCTACCCTATCCAATTGTTAACACATTCAGACGTTGCCATAGATCAATTGATAATATTTTGTTTGTTTAAGTTGTAAAGAGCTAGAATCGCCGACTGCAGATGCTGTTAACTTTGGAGAGGTTATTTCCATACAACTCGTTAAAAAAAATAATTGAAACGTGGAGAGCTATCGACCGTAAATCACTTTACCGTTTTTCAAATAAGTTGACGATTAAATTTGTTTATAGCTTTTAGTTAGAAGCAAACCTGCGTAATCAGCAGCTATATTGTTATTCTTATGGTGAATAAGAAACTTGTGATGTCTTGCTTGTTTATGAACATAAATTGGTATGTTACTTTATCTAGCGGTAATACATTGGTATTTAAATAAATATCTGATTTTTGTGGTACTTGATGTTTTTGTTATGGAGAATAAATAAAAATTAATATCTCGCTAGTTTATGAAGGTGCTTTGATGAAAGTTGGTAAGTGACTTTATGAGGTAGTGAAGTATCATTTGAAACTAGCTGAGTGTGCTGGTTTGCTGCAACGGGGGTATTTACAGTTTGTACTTTTAACGTCCCACAAAACTAATCTTGTTGTTTGCAAAACTCTTCATTTTTTACATATAAATTTGGAAATAGTCAAATTGTAGTGTTTTCCATTGGATTCAGTTTAAAAGAACACACAATTTGGTATTTTGATAATTTCTCTACGTCAATTGGTTTCCGAGATATTGAAAGTGCTAAACACAGTACGTTGTCTGTTTTACTGGCGTAGTTAGATACACCGCGGCATATTGCAAGCTATGTTACTGTAATTCTTGTACTATGAGAAATGTTTACACATTTTGTATGTAAAACCTAATAATTTTTAGACACATACATTACTATAGATCATTTTCCGTACACGTTTTTCAAATAAGTTGTCGATTAAATTTGTTTATAGCTTTTAGTTAGAAGCAAACCTGCGTAATCAGCAGCTATATTGTTATTCTTATGGGGAATAAGAAAATCGTGATGTCTTGCTTGTTTATGAACATAAATTGGTATGTTACTTTATCTAGCGGTAATACATTGATATTTAAATAAATATCTGATTTTTGTGGTACTTGATGTTTTTGTTATGGAGAATAAATAAAAATTAATATCTCGCTAGTTTATGAAGGTGCTTTGATGAAAGTTGGTAAGTGACTTTATGAGGTAGTGAAGTACCATTTGAAACTAGCTGAGTGTGCTGGTTTGCTGCAACGGGGGTATTTACAGTTTATACTTTTAACGTCCCACAAAACTAATTGAAACTAGCTGAGTGTGCAGGTTTGCTGCAACGGGGGTATTTACAGTTTATACTTTTAACGTCCCACAAAACTAATCTTGTTGTTTGCAAAACTCTTCATTTTTTTACATATAAATTTGGAAATAGTCAAATTGTAGTTTTTCCATTGGATTCAGTTTAAAAGAACACACAACTTGGTATTTTGATAATTTCTCTACGTCAATTGGTTTCCGAGATATTGAAAGTGCTAAACACAGTACGTTGTCTAATGTTATTCTTATGGAGGAAAAGTAAAATGTAATATCTCGCTTATTTATGAACGTATACTGACGAAACATGGTATAGGCGACGTCCGACGTCTTAATCGTATCTCACAATGATATATAATGGGGGGCAGCTCACACTAAAGTAATAATACCCCCGTCGCAGCAAACCTGCATACTCAGCGAATTTCGAATGAACATATAACATAACACATTAAAACACTTCACAGGATTCGTAAGAAATGTATTCACAGACAAGCGATATTTAAAATATTAATTAATCTCCATAAGAATAACATTGGGGATGAGTACGCAGGTTTGCTGCAACAAGGCACACAAAATAATGGGTTTTTATGCAAATACCAATAGATCTCATGTATGTGAAGTCACATACCAAGTTTCATCCATATATATTCATAAATAAGCGATATATAACATTTTAAGTATTTTCCATAAGAATAACATGGGGACCGAGTACCTAGGTTTGCTGCTACAGGAACCATAGGCGAAAAATAGTTTTTTTTTGTGCAAACAACAATAAACCACAACCATATGAAGCCATATACCAAATTTAGTCAGTTTATGTTCATAAAATAAGCGAGATATACAATTTTTCTTTTTCTCCATAAGAATAACATTAGACAACGTACTGTGGTTAGCACTTTCAATATCTCAGTAACCAATTGACGTAGAACAATGATAAAAATACCAAATTGTTTGTTTTTTTTTTAAGCTCAACCTAATGGTATAAATTAAAATTTGATTTAAATTTAAATTACCTGTGAAAACCCCAAAAACACATTTTTGGGGGTACAAAACCCCCCTTTGGATGGTGCGATTCATCTGGTTTTCGAACTCGTTCAAATAAATGGTACTTTACACATTTGTACCAAATTTCATTAAGATCGGGCCTTTTTTACGAGAGTTATCATGCTTACGGACACATATATATATATATAAATATATATATATATAAATATATATATATATATATATATATATATATATATATATATATATACATATATACAAATTTGAACGAATGGTATTTTTGGCATCTGGGGACCTCAAAATGAAAAGTTATCATGGTCTCGGGCTTAAGTCTTACCATGAGACCTACGGTAATAGCTTCTTCCCTATAGGGGAAATTCGCTAATACGGATACGTAAATGCAAAATACCTCAACTAGCTACACAACATAATTATTCTAGTTACAACAAAAGGTACCTAAATTAAATATGAATGAAGAATCACAACCTGCACTAGCGTTCAGCAAAACAAAACAAGTGCGAGAGTTAATTACCTAGTAGAATGCAACCGGTGCGCAACCCATTAAATCAAGCTGTCAAGGGAACGCCCCGCGAAATTAAAAACCCCTCTAAATCAGCAGAATTTTGTTTTTATGTCTTAGAAACACCGCGGCATATTGTAAGCTATGTTACTGTGATTATTGTACTATGATAAATGTTTAAACTGCACACATTTTGTATGTAAAACCTAATAATTTGTAGACACATACATTACTATAGATCATTTTCCGTACACGTTTTTCAAATAAGTTGACGATTAAATTTGTTTATAGCTTTTAGTTCGTAATACCGGATGGGGGCTCTAATTAGCTTGCATGGTGTTTTTAAGAAGTATAATTTTTCAAAGCATTACATAACAACACGTCAGTAAACTGAGTGTAATGTATGTTTTGCTTATTTATATATCAATTTTTATAGCATTTTTATTTATTTGTTATAACTATCTAATTTTTTAATAAATGACAATTGCTATTGAACACACGTTTCTAATTTTTAAAGCTTTAATGAGATTTAAACAGTTCTTTTACATAAAAATATAAGCTAAAATTTAATACGAAAATGCATTTTGCTGACCTAAACTGAAATAAGAAACACATTAAACAGAAACTCGTATTTTCATACTTTGAAGAATGCCAACATTTTTAATGTAAGAATGTATATAAAAAAAATCCATTATTCATAATTTGCTCTCGTCTTAAAAATGTCATTTTATTTTCCAAGTTGGAAGCAAATAGCTTATACATTATACTACGTCAGTTGGTTTCCAAAATATTGAAAGTGCTAAACACAGTACGTTGTCTAATGTTATTCTTATGGAGGAAAAGTAAAATGTAATATCTCGCTTATTTATGAACGTATACTGACGAAACTTGGTATAGGACTCTTCACACATTACGTATTAATACTTCGCCTATGTGATTTTATACTTGTATTATGCGATATTAGGTCAAGTTCCATACAAAGTTGATATTTGGCAATCGTTCAGTGATATCTAAGATATGACAATAGTGATAATGATACGACTTTGAATCATCCGAAGCTGCTGGCAACATTTTTTGTACAATGTGATGTAGACGGGTTTTTTGCGACTGGTTTTTTACGAGCATTCTCAGACGCTCGCGGTCGACGCTAAGTTTTTTACGTCTGTTGTAACGAGCGGTTGCTTGTGTAATTACTTTGAATGCGGTGGCAACAGTCTAATTTCTTGTTAAATATAATGCTGTGAAAATTCAGACAGTTTTGAATTGTCTTTGAGAGAAGTTTATAAACTATTCTCCTAAAAGACGTGTAAGTAAAAGTTGAATTTTAAACAGAGGTTTTGACTTGACAACTATAAAAGGAAAATAATGCTTTTAATGTTGTCCAACTGTTTTAAAAACTGTTTCGACTTGATTGAGTCTCATCAGATGGAGCTAGACATTGAAGTCACTCACATGACAGTTTTTTTTTTTTTTTTAAGTTTTGTTTTATAATTTTTTTTTCGTTTAGTATTTTTTTTTATTGATCAAAGAATTACTTAGTTGAGAGAACAAAAGTAATTCCATGAATTACCTTTGTTCACTCAACAAAAGTAATTCTTTTCTCTCCCTTTGACCTAACCATTAAGTGTATATGGTTGGCCGAAGGTGGTGGAGGTGTTGATTTAGGCAACTGTACAATTAAAATTTCGTTTCCTTCCAAACTCCAGATACTGTAATTATTTCCTTTCTTCCTCTAGACTTTATATTTTCGATCTTTCTTCAAATTTTGAAATTTTATATTCCTTGAAAGTGGCATAATCGGTACTACAGGAATCCGCATTTTTTCCAAAACTCTCTGCACTTTCTGGTCTGTCCTGTCCTTCTTTTTCATTGATTCTTCTTTCTTCAATACTACTTTCTTCAAATTGCTTTCATCTTCTTCTTTTTTCTTCATATTTATAATACTTTTAACTTTTGCTGTTGGGTTGTTTTTATGCAATTCTGTAACATCCATTGTCTTCTCTCCATCCACTATAAACACCTTCATGTTGGAGTGCTCGACAAGGAATGAACTTATTCCCATCCTGTACTAGCGTTCAGCAAAACAAAACGAGTGCGAAAGTTTATTACCTAGTAGAATGCAGCCGGTACGCAAGCCATTAAATCAAGCTGTCAAGGGAACGCCCCGCGCCAGCTGTTACACGCGAAATTAAAACCCCCACTAAATCTGCAGGCATTACACAACAAAATACCCAACCAAATTACCCTGTGTCGGGAAAATTACCCGCGCCCTCCCGCGGGCATATAAGCGAGTGCTCCGGACAGTTCCTTAGCAGTCGCCGACCTAAGTCGGGGCTGCTCCCATGCAAGTGTCCTGCGTACCAAAGTGCGAGGCCAGTTGCAGTAGCGGGGTAATGCGGGGGGAGGGCACCCCCCTCGTAAGATCTCGTTACCTGGGTTCTCTTTATCTCTTCTCCTTCTCTTTCACTCTGTCTTTTCCTGCATGTTATATTGCTGCTTTATTAGTCTGGCTATAGTAATTAGTTTCTTCCTTGTCTTTCTTTTCTTGCATACTAGCTTCGCTGCTTTAGTAGTTCAGCTTTTGTATTTAAAATCTTCCGCATGTCTTTGCTTTTTTAACTGTATTGTAGTATGCTGCTTTAGTAGTTTAATTTTTTTTAATTTGAACGACCTTGACCCACTGTGACGACTTAGCGTATTTCCCATCTACATTGTAGCTCTTTATTTCCTTAATTTTGAAAATCTTTAATAATCCATTAGTCCTGGACCCACTTTTGCGACTTAGAATTCTTCCAATTTTCTTTATAGCTCTTTTTTATTAAATTATATATATATATATATATATATTGTTATGTCTACAATTTTGATTCTTTTTTTATTTTTTATTTCATAGTGAGCTTAACCCCACTCCTGTGGAAGGTATATAAACTGCTTGACTCTTTGCTCATCACCTTTCCACCATGTACCCTCTGATCCCCAGCATGGCCTGTCATACAACCCTTGCTCGTTGGTTTGAGATATTTGACAGTATGGTTAGAGCTCGTATCATACTTGAACGAATTGAAATTCACATCCGTGAGGGTGGTAATATTTACGTTGAACTCCTAGCCAACAGCAGAAACCCTGGGAGAAACCCTTTCGTCAGAAAGATGCACACAAACAAATTTGACTACCTAGAACGACTGATTTGCAAGTTAATCTTCTATCGCTACGAAATTTACCTAGAGGTTGATATGTACTAATTTTCTTTATCCTGTTTCCTTAGGAAAAAAGGGAGAACAGTTCTAAAACTGTTCTCCCTTTTTTCCGCTAATGTTTATTTGACCTTGACCTAATTTAACTACTTGTAATATTCGACATCTTCCCTATAGTTATTTATGCTAAGCAAAGCAATACGTACAGGTATACAGGCGTCCTATAACAAGGTTGCGCCCTCCATTCAGACATATATGTATATTTTATATATGTATATTTAAAAAAAAAACATGTAACCTTGTGTAGTGTTTTCGATTGATGGTACGTAGTTACTATAAAAGCGAAATTAAAACCTCATCAAACTCACCCGAGTTAATTTCGCGTCTCCTATATAAGCGAACCATGCAGTAACTGACATCAGTTGCTTGCTGTACAGTGGAGTGTTAACATTGTACCATCTCCGCTGTTCAGTGCAACTGTCTAGTTGTTCTTTTTATAAGAACAACTGGAGAAATAAGGGGTTAATACTAAGTATGTGCACACTTTTTATTAATCCCTTATACCTTTGCATGTTGCATGTTGTATGTTTGGTTGCTTGTTTGCTTATTTTGTATTGTAGATAGTACTAACTCCTTTCTTTAAATTACTTTAAAGTTTGGCTAGATTATTTATACATTTTTTTATTTTTATTTATTAACATCTTATACACACATACACACACACAAACACATTAATGACACCCTTCAACTCCATCTCCTTTCCTTGCGAGTACGGCAAGAAAACCGGCTCTCCTTAGCTTTTAAGAGTACGGCCAGCAAACCGGCTCTTGCTTTGCAGTGTTTACGGCCCGCAAACCGATCACTGCACCTTCTTTGCATACCGGATGGGGTTTCGCATTTCCCCGGTTTTCGCTAGACCTCGGTGAGAGGGGTCCTAAGGCTCCTCACCGACTCCTTTATTTTAGATTCGTACAATTTAAATATTTGTGTGACTTTATATTTGTAAAATAATAACTTTTCATTGTGGCTTGAACTTTAGCCAGACTTTACTGTAAATTATATCTACTTCCCTTTAGGTTTCCGGGGTGTGAGATTCTGTCAAATCTCACACCCCACCCCCCATTTTAATCAGAAATGACCTTGACCCAGTTAGAATATGTGGTAGAAGGGGTGATCACAGGGTATATAAAGCTTTGTAAGGATGACAAAGCAAACATATAGTTGGTAGATTACTGAAAATGAGTACGTCTACTCTTGCAGCAACACTTGTAGTAACCAGAAAAATTGAGAATGTCCATCAGTTAATCGTCTTAAGAACAATACTGGAAAGGTTTCTTGACATGGAGGTTGGTTACGACATGTATATGTGGAAGCCTACAGGTCACGTGTACACTAGTGAACAGGATCCATACAGGACAAGCTATGATCATCGTTTTATCCAGCTAACGAGAATGCTCGTGACAATGGAGTCATTAGTCCAAAGAAAATGGATCATCAACATAACATTTTATATTAATCCAAACGTTTCCTAAATTACTAAAAGAAAATAAGATTGAAGACAAAAAAGGGGACATATACATCTATGATTAAAATTCAATCATTTATGTATCTGTCCCCTTTTTTGGTAAAATGATTATTTAACCTTGACCTAATTGGATTACTTATACGTCTTTCTCTAATACTCCTAGTACGAGCCATATATAAGCCGTGTTTCCTATGCTTCTTGCATCCTGCGACCCAGCTCACGTTTCATAAATTAGTTTGAGAACAGAAATAAATCTTTAAGGTATTTCACCAAGTCCAAATGTTTGAGCTTGTGGGTAAGGGGTATACCATCAAATTGTATGCTGACAAAGCCAATTCGGAGATTGTACATGAGTACACAGATGCTGAAAAATAATTATTACAAGCATTTTAATGTCATATCCACAAATATAAAATAGAGCTTGCAGTCTGGATCGTTTTGTTCTAAGCTTCCCTTTTTAGGAAGAAAAGACAGGTCGCTTAATGTAAGATATCCTTATCCTTCTTTGAGGACTTAAACGTTTTGAATTTAAAGTCATTAGTAGGTCAAGGTCACATTATAGTAGTAAAAAAATAAATATATTAGTTAACAAATAGGTTGTTAACTAATATATTTATTTTTTTACAAAAAAAAAAAGAATGTCTCAGAATTTTTAAGTAGACCAAACAGATTTACCAGATGAATTTCTGTTTAAATAATTACAACCCCCATCGGGAATTTTGAGACCTCTAGGTAGTTTTAAGATGAAATGCTGCTCATCACATCTTAGAATTACCTCTTTGTTTCCAGTTTTCCGAACAAACAAGTACTTTTTGTTCTTCTTCAAATGATTTATTCTGAGACGTTGTGTATTTACAATTTCAGGTTTACAATTGTTGCTAGGTTGTTGAGGCGGAATATTCTTGCATTTCAGCTTAGTGTGGAGGTAGCACACTTTGTCACCTGAACTACAAGACTTTGTACACCTCTCACCTTTCTTTCCCCCTTTTTTAAAAATATATGCGCACTGCGCTCTAGGTAAAAACGATGATTTCCTTGATAGTTGTAGTTTTAATAATTTTTCAGACGGTTGCTTTGAAGAAGGTGATGTAAATTGTCTTGGAGGAGGAGGCGATGTAGATTGTCTTGGAGGAGGCGATGTCGATTTTTTTGGAGAAGATACTGAAGACAAGGATGAAGAAGAAGACCTTGAAGATAAGCTTGAGGAAGATTTTTGCAAGGGTTCATCTTTCTTTTTTACTTCTTCCTCAACAATACCCATTAGTGCTTGGTGAAGGATTGAGCTTTGTCCTTTTGGAGCGACTGGTCTAGAGGGAAGGGTTTGTTTCCTCTCGCAGGGGTTCATAGTTGGTGTGATTCAGAAAGCAGAATGGTTGGCTGACCAATTGCTACCTGTATATATAGCTCCTACCCATAGTAAGTGGGGAGTATACCCTACAATAGTGGGGATAAGAGTGGGGAGTATACCCTATATAACCAAATACGAACGTTGAATTTTACTTTAACCATGGGGGCACTTAGCAGGGAACGTTTATCAACTCGATCCGGAACTAGTTTGTTTTTTCATGTGTTAGAGGCTGGGGGACAAACCCATGAAGAAGAAGTTCATGATCGAAACTTCAGAGACTTATCGATTGTTTTGGTGCCTGCGTGGATGTACATACATACCATGTTCACTTCAGGTCTTTGGATACTAACAAATGTTAGCAGATTCCTTATTGTAAACCACATGTATTATTTGCCTGAAGTTGATAACAAAGAAGAAGAAACGATGCTTGGAGTATTACCTATAGATCTTTACATCACTCCGGACGTAGAACAATTTACCGATGATGAACTACGAGATGGAGATCATCTTTTACTGAGTGAACTGTACTTCCTTAACAAATACCGAATGCTAACCCCTGATGAAGAGTATTTTTACAACTTCACCCACTTCTTGCAAAATGATTAAAACACCTTTCCATAAAACTTCTAGATCTGCCCTCCTTTATTTTTCTTCTGCAGACAACATCCATTGATAAATGTAATTACTTATTCTGTTTGTTCCTAAATAAAAGAAGGGAACATATTAAAATGTGAAATTAATCGCTATTCACATTTTAATATGTTCCCTTCTTTGTATTACCATTGAGTGTCCTTGACCTAAATCAAGGACTTTGAGCAATTTTCAAACAGCTTGATATATATTTAAAAAGGTGGTGGGGGTGTCTATATAACCCTGTTCATTTTGTGTTAGACATCATTATTCCACCAGCTTCAGCAATGGAATTCACCATGAAAGAAATTGGAATAAAAAGAAGGAACGAGTCAGAAAGAAAAAGGGTACAAAGGTTAGCTGAAGGGTTTAAACATCTAAAATCCCATGTACCCTATGCCGAAAAATCTAAATCTAGATTACAAACTATTATGTTGGCTGTAAAGTATATTAAGTTATTAGAAAATCAATTACAGGAAACCCAAATGACGCCTCAGCTACCTCCAGAGACAACACTAGATATTGATGAAGTAACTGAGGTTCTCCAGAACTTAAATTAATCAATATAAATGAAGAAAACAAGGAAATTCTCGGCTACGTTAGAACCATAATTCTTATAATTGTTAAACGTGAAGAAAGGAAGGGAACATATTAAAAGGTGAAAACAGTTGCTACTCACCAATTAATATGTTCCCCTCCTTGTAATACTGTTAAATGACCTTGACCTAAATCTATGACTAAGTATTTTTAACATATCATCAAATTAAAGGTTTATCCTTTTTTATGCTTAAATAAGCCTATAAAAAAGGGTGCATCATGTTAGCTTTATTATTGACGTGCTAACCTATGAGGAGAACATGTAAACAGGACAGATATAATTACACTATAGGCGTATATGTGTTGTGGAGTAAATATATGGATATTGTATATAAACATAGGCGAGCGGTAAGTATAACATGTAAGTGGACACCTAGACCCATGTGCAAATATGAAATACCCACTATTAATATAATTCCAAATTCGACTAAATAAGTTTATAGTCTCAATATAATTAACATATTAACTAACGGTGTCATCCCGCATTAGTACCCATATTGTCCAAATTCTATAATTTACTGGGAAATTCATTAATAACGTGGCTTCCAAATTTTAAAAATAAACACATGCCACTAGTCATTTTCCATCAGCATTGCAGTGGTCCGAAGCCTGTGCATACCGCTGATGTGCACTGCTCGTCGATTCTCCATTTGCCCCAATGTATCAAAGAACGCGCCGCTGCGTCGACTGCGACATGAACGACCTTGTGGAATCAACATTGTAACCGGTCTGGTCTACCCATGAAACGGGCTGTGAAATCTTTGCTGTTTTCTATAGCCAGCGGTGAGTTTTACGTTGTATTTTTACGTTTGATTCTTATGGTAAATAAAAAAATAAAATTGTAATTTTCCCTTTAGTTTACCCTTTAAAAAATAATGTTTTGGTCTTTGTTTTTCTACAGGATATAATTGTAATAAAAAAAGGCTCACAAAACTAAATAAGAAAAAATACTTGTGTATCTCTGAATCCTGCTGCAGGATTCTTTTAAACTTTTTGAAAAGGAGCGTTTACGGTCCGTAGAAACCGACTACGGTAATATCTACAAAAAAATAAGAATTTTGAAGATATTCGCCTAAATGACAAACATTTTATCATCAATTATAATTTGTCTCATTGTATGAGGTACTGGTAGAAGGTGATAGAGTTTGATTGTAAGGCTAGCAAATGGAGTTCTTGGATGTTATTTTGATTTTGTTTGATGTACTAAACGTACTATAAAAGTACTATTTCTCGTTATAATCCAAATTTAAACCATTGAGGCAATTACTTTCCCTATAAATCTCTGAACAATGAATAAAAGTAGGGCGACGGGGTATTGTACTTATATCCGACACTCGGTTTCCAAGAAATCTACCGATCGTCACGAGAATAAGTCAGATAACAGTTCATGTTTTGGACGTCGATTTTAATTTAATTTGCATTTGTACAAACTGTGTTACAATAGTCATATAATGCTTTATGCTTTATGCTTTTTTATAATGTCATATAATATGCTTTAAGATCAGTTCTACGTTTTAGTTAATATTGAGTGTTATATGGTAGTTGTGTGTTATATGGTAGTTTAAAGTATATCGAGGTAACGTTGGGTGGGTATCATACACGCTAGCGCTATATCATTATACTTTCAACCCTTGCAGGATTAACATCTACCTATAGAGTTTGTGTTATTCTAAAGATGTCACAGTTTTACAGAAATATGACGAAGGTGTCCTTCAACAGTCCGCCTGCCACCACCTTCTACTTCACCGACTGTGAAGATAGAAGGTCTACGCTGTTAGTGGATTGTGTGCGATTTCGCCGTAGAATACTCCAGGCTGAAACAATCTTAGCAAGTTGTCTGCTACGCAAGATGCATCATATGAGTACATGCAATAAATTAGATCACAGTGACTGTTATGATTGCGTAAAAACAGTGTCAAGCAAGAATTGTTAATGTTTTTAGTTACGGAGCTCCGATCCTCACAGAGTCACAGCTAGACTCTAACTAATGCATGTCCCGTAGTTATTGTGCGATGTGACAACTTGGTGGGGGAAACTGGTGTGGTGGGGGGTAAAGGCGAGTGTCTATCCTACATGCTTGTATCACTTCAGTATACCTGCGGCTCTTGCATAGTTCACATGGATTCGCCAATACAAGGCACTACTGTTTCTTCCACATGTTCTTCTTTTAATATTGAGCAAGCTGACAATATAAATGATGAAATACAAGTACATGAAGTTTCTAGCACAATATCTTCTGATGCAGAAGCAATAATGTCATCTCTGATAGGGTTTGACTAATGATGGTGGATGTAGTAGCAACCATCTGCCTCGCACCAGCTGCCACCTGCCGCCTGCCGTCCACCCCACAGTTCGTTTAATACAAAAACGTTAACTAGCGAATAGTCAGTACACCTCCAGCTCTTGACCAGTGTACATCGAGCTCTCTTTTGAAATGCCCATCAAAATTAGGTGTATTCATTATGACTCCATTTATCTGGCGACTTTCCAAGACCTCGAGGTTTTTAGTGAAGAGTTAAAACTTATCATAACATCTGGTTACGATTTATCTTTGGAACTTTACGCAACAAAAAACAACATGGACTCTGCGCAGGGATCGAAGTATCTACCTTCTTTCATCAGGAAAAAACACGATGATCGCGACTCGTCGGCATCATCAACTTCGATTTTAACCAACATCGGCGGAAGCTTCGTATTGTAATTAAGAACAAACATTGTTAATAAAATAAAGTTATTTTGTAATAGTACTACCTCGCACTCGTATCATTCGATTGTTCGCCTGCCGTCCGCCCCACAGTTCGTTTAATACAAAAACGTTAACTAGCGAATAGTCAGTACACCTCCAGCTCTTGACCAGTGTACAAGATGGGCAATGCCCATCAAAATTAGGTGTATTCATTATGACTCCATTTATCTGGCGACTTTCCAAGACCTCGAGGTTTTTAGTGAAGAGTTAAAACTTATCTTTGGAACTTTACGCAACAAAAAACAACATGGACTCTGCGCAGGGATCGAAGTATCTACCTTCTTTCATCAGGAAAAAACACGATGATCGCGACTCGTCGGCATCATCAACTTCGATTTTAACCAACATCGGCGGAAGCTTCGTATTGTAATTAAGAACAAACATTGTTAATAAAATAAAGTTATTTTGTAATAGTACTACCTCGCACTCCTATCATTCGATTGTTTCATTCGATGGTTTTCATTCGATATTTCTTATCGATTAACTATCAAATCACAATCGGATTTTACGAGTGCGAGGTAGATTTTTTTAAAAAAAAACTTCACCGTGACCTTGAACTTTGAACTTTCCCTCATTACGTCACAAAACCGCCTACGTCACTGGCTCAGCCTCAGATGACGTATTTAATGACTCAGCGCTTCCGGTCACGTGACCGGAAGCCATAAATCAAGTGAGCCAAAAGCCGCAAAAGCACACTACTGAAAAATATGGCAAGGGCCAAAACGGAAATTAGAGCGGGTGCAAAAATCAGTAAGTTGGCAGTTTTAATTCGACTGTAATAGTTAATTTGGGATTTATTAATGCATTAGATAAACTTCAGACAAATCCAAAGTTAGATTTTAAATATAGAGGATGGGGAAAATGTGGCAAGGGTACTAGTACAGGAAACTTGTGTAAGGCGGGATCGGGCGTCGGTGCAAAAACTGATCCCCATAAGAATAACATGGGAAAAAAGCGCCGATTACGGGGTCTCTTTGCTAGTTTCTCTCTACTCAAGTTCTAACATAATGTTCACACCAGGGAGTTATTATTACTTTTCATTTGTTATTTTATAATCTTATAAATTCATCAAATCTATCGTTCCAAGCCCCGCATATTTTTTTAAAACCATTTAAATCTTGATGTGGATTTTTTCTTAATTTAAAATGCTTACTCAACATTTAGCTCTCTGAACTGCTTCCTTAAAGTGCACTTACCATTCCAAACATTGGGTTCCTTTGCTTACACATTTATCCCAAACATGACACATAATCATGTGGTGTGTGTGAAATATGTGCCTTTTGGTCCAGTGTAGTCGAACCACTTATTGCAAGAGTTTTAACCCTGGAGGGTCCCAAGGTCATATCAAGGTATTGCCATGAGCTAGATTATGGCAGTTACGATTATCAAAAAATATCGAAAAACCATCAAAGATAAACAAAATGCTACATTAGCCTTAAAAATCACCATTTCTCAACTACATTATACAAAATTTCCGTGGAGGACCCCCGGACCCCCCTTTTCCTTTTGGAGGAGTATTCCATACAAACCGGATGTTATTGGCCCGCTTGATCTCCAACGATTTATCATCTAGTCTTAGGAAAAATAAGTTGGAGACTCCTGCTTTGGGATATCACCGCAGTAAATTTTATACGTTCTACACTTTACTGTTATTTATATGTATGGGCTACAAACCAATCTTGCCGTAAGCTACTCGTCTTTCCAATCTGAATACACGTTTTTCCCATAACTACTGAATGTTACCCTGAGTAATAATATTTGTTATTATCATTTAGACTGCAAGGATTAATAAGATGTCACCTTCAAAACCAACTGGTAGTTTATTGTAATACACCAATACTACGATATATATTTGTTTAACCTCCAAATATGTATTGCCTGCAGCACATCTCATGACGATGGAATTAGACAAAACGAAAATCTAATCTGGTGTATCTCCATAAGCCAAAGTTAAACCCAAAACGATATATATATATGATCTTCCTCCCGTTAAAACAAAGAGATCCTTAACTGCAATACCATCTAGTCATCTTAATAAACATTTAATCTATGACGACTCATACTTAGTTAACAGATTCAGTATTATTTATTAATATTTATTAATTAATATACCTAAATTAATTTAAAGGTTTTTTTTGAGAGTAATAAATCATTATGGCGATTGATCATACCCCATATTCAGTACAATTTCTCATGTAACCATTAGTTAAAGGTGGACACATGAATATATGGTCTCATTCAGGGTGAGAGAACTGGCTTATCAATAAACTGAGAACTTAGTTCTGCAGTAGGCCTGTCATCTAAAACATTTTCCTAAAAAGTCGTTGATTTACTCGTCGCTAGACCATCTTATTTGAATATGTTTTATCGCAATAGTTATCGTTGTTTACACCTTACAACGAAAACATCTATTCTACAATTCAACAGGTAATTATTTCAGTACCCTTGTTCTTCCTGCGTCTATAGCACGAGGAAGCTCCTAAAAAGGTCTGAAGGTATCGTTAAGGTCTTCATAGATAAATAAAAGGTTTTTCCCTCGGTTAAATAGCCTATACGTTACAATTAATTGAGAGAAGTTGTGGGTATTATTGTTCTCAATAAGCTTTTCAAATTGTATTGTCAATTTATCTTTAGTGTGTTTCAAATATCTACTTGATGTGCATTTATGTAGATCAAAAGGTGTTATAGAAAATGGACAATAATACTAAATATAGTTTTAATTATTTATACATCGGTCCAGTGAGAGTCTAAACAAACTTTCCAAAAATAAAATGTTGCGTATTAAGTATAAGGACACTTAACAGTTCTTATTTTCTAAATCTTAGCCATGGTCTTACGATTATTGCTCTTCTTTAAAATTTTGCGATACAGAAAACTTAGTTTCTTTTTAATGCAGATTTTGTTAATAACAAAACAGTACTTATCTGGAAAAATATACGTAGTTTCCAAAAAAATAATGTCGTGAAAAAATTAAAGATATCAATATTTAGTTGTTTATGCAATTATTAATAATATATATATATATATATATATATATATATATATATATATATGTGTATCTGATAGGCTTCTCATTTATTCGTAATGTCACGGTGTATTATTTTTTACGTACGACTACCTTTAGTTGGTCACTTCCGTTAAAAATATAGACTTTTGTAATTTTAATTTTGCAGTTTTTTTATTTTCAGCAATATAAATAAAGGGTATTAAATCCGAGATTTGTAAACCATAAAGTGTATTATTACATTATTAATACAACTGTCAAATCTTTATTTTTCTACATAAGCATATTTCCTACAAAATAGAATAATTTGTTCCTAAAGATTAAAAAAAAAGTATAAGTTATGTTAACTGATAATTTTCTTTTTGAACCGTAAACTCAGTGACAGTTTTATTTCGGGGGTGATCGCTGTGATTCAATCGGACTGACCAACTATCAACAGGCTAATCCAAGCTCACCATAAATGACAATCAATGACTAGTTTAAATACTTTGTATATTTAGGCTTAACCCTTGTAATCCTGAAGAGATAACAAACTTTTCCTGTTTACATACTGACAATATTAACTTATTCCAATGCAATATAATACAGCACCAATATGAGAAAAGAATTATAAAGATATGTGCGGTATGAAGAAAACAACCTACTTTCAACAGGTAAATCCAATCTGTTTTTAAAATATTTTTATTTACAAGTTTTTAAAATGTATTTATGTATAAGCCCTTACTTAAATTACATGGCTAAGAAACCTTAGTAGGCAAATAAAATCCAATCACAATTTGAAATACTTAATTTTTCTATAATCATTGGTAATGCAGAAGAAATTACAAACTTGCATCTACAAATATTGACAGTCAAGTTAAATACAGTTTAGTACTGTTATAATATACTAACTGTTATTATCCCGTCAAAAATGACGGGCTTAAACAAACTAAAGAAGTATTGTTCACTAGTTTTAAAATAAATTTAATAGCTTAACAATTTATATTTTAAAATCTAATTTTTAATTGCATGTAATAAAAAAAGGAATATACCATACAAAATTTAAAGGTATTATTGTAATAAAGCCCCAACATGACATATCCTTATTTATTACCTAGAGTATAATAACATATTTATAAATTAGGGGTATAAGAACACATTTTACATTTTTCCGCGATAATTGCGGTTATACATTATCAGTCCAGTGATCAAAATCATCACAACTAACGTATTAAAACCTGACCAATGAGAGTCTGTGCCGCTAATGTAGTTGATATTTGTGTAAGTGAAATGATCGCTAAAATAAAACATTCTACGTTAACAAACACTATGAATAAAACTAAAAACATTTCAGGCAATTACATAATGCTTGAAGCTTTCAAACAATTACTTAATAGAGTCAAAAATGGTGAAACAATCTATGGTTATTCTGATTCTGATTCAAAAACCTCCTGTGGGGCACCACTTAAATGCTACGAAAACTATTGAATCTTATTTGGATAAAACGTTTCTTGCGTACTACTTGATAATGTAAAATGCTATATATCACTTATTAATGAATGTATTTTTGTGAAACTTGGTGAGTGGCTCTAGGTAGTAATGATACCAATATATATGCATTGGAAATTCGCTGAGTACGCAGGTTTGCTGCGAGGGGCGTTGGCGACAAGGTATGTACTTATTTTCGTCTAATACGCTCAGTTCAGGGGCTATAACAATAATTCACACTTCTTAGTTCATGGCAATTTATATTAAATTTTGTTCAAATCTAAACGCAATTCAATGATTTTTTTTTTAATTATTTGTTTAATATATATAAAAACTCAAAGAAGTAAAACAGCTAAATTATATAGCACATTTTCTATATACACATACTTACAAAATCCAATTATCTAAAACAATGACCATGTTGATTTTATCTCAGAGTACTTTGGTATTATACGGATGCCACCCTTATGCAGCGCGCTGCGGCAGTTATGTTAGGATAGGTTATCATAAAAATGATTGTAGGACTTTCCTTGTTTCGTTACGAATCGAATAATACCTGATGAGTCATACTTCCGGCCGCCAAACCCCCTCCAAATAGGCCAAGGTCAGGTCGTTGACCGGAGTGCGCGCATCACCTGTCACCGCCTGTATCTGAGTCAGTGTCATGAGTGATTTATTGCCGTGCACTACGTTACATTTGTTTTCATAATGAGTGACATTCTTTTGGTGTGGGATTTACCTCGAAATGAAGAGGAAACCGTACGTATTTTTATGATAACCCATCCTAACATAACTGCCGCAGCGCGCTGTATATTTGGCGGAGTACCTGTGGCGATCGGGCCTGGCTGCTAGCGGCGGCGACGCATTCAACACGATCCTAGCGGACATCGCTGCCTTTTGGGAGGCACAACACAAATACCGCTCATCAGAATGATGTAAAATTTGTACAGTAAGTCAATAAAAGTACGTTTTTTCGAATTATGTAGTTATCCTTTGTATCCGGTAAAAATTTAACCTCCAAAAATAGTGGAATCCGTATAATACCAAAGTACTTATCTCAGCGTAAATTATTGTAATTTAACTTACATTATCATTGATCTTAACCAACGCATATTAATACGTTCGTCCAACACGTCTAAAGATTTAGAACATTTCTATATTTTCACCTTATTATCCCTGAAAGTTTAAAACTTGTCAGTTACAGTCAATGGACGATTTATTTAGTCAGGTAAAATATAAATATGTAATTTAATTGTATTGTAATACCATACCTGTACAAATTAGATTGTCAGGCCAAGTAATTGTAAAAAGTGGAAAACGTACTTTTAACCACACTAAGCAATTATAGTTTATACCTAGAAACGGAAAAACACTGCATCTTATAACTAAAGTTTATAAAACGAATTTGTATTTATTTTAGATTAGGTTGGATATGCCAAGCAAAAGAAATATTATAACAAAATATAATATATAAAATATTTGATAGAGTTCATTGTGGACTACTCCCATTAAACACCGTAATAGTCTCATACATTTGAAAAATAAATCACTATGGAAATCTATTTAATAAATATGTTAGGCGCACTTAACTAGTTGGGCACTATAGTCTTTATATCCCCTACTTTTTAAAATATGTCTTACAAAATTAATATTCACATGGGTCACTTTCAATTATTTGTCCAAATAAACATTTTAAATCTTCCCAAAGTATTAATGAACATCTCACAAGCTGGACACTAATAACACTATTCTCCATTGAACGATAGTATTTTAATATCTCTATTAACTTCCCAAATGACTAAAGAACCTCTTGCAAGCAGGATACTCTTAATGTCGCTCCCCAATGTGCTTCAAAACATGCCTCTTTAAATGTATAATTTGAATAAAGGACTCCTCGCAACATGGACACTTATTAGGGGCACTCTCCAGTATGCAATAATACATGCCTCTTTAAAGATCCGATATGAATAAAAGACTTCTCGCAAGTTGGACACTTATAAGGTCGCTCTCCAGTATGCAATAATACATGCCTCTTTAAAGATCCTATATGAATCAAAGACTTCTCGCAAGTTGGACACTTATGAGGGGCGCTCTCCAGTATGCAATAATACATGCCTCTTTAAAGATCCGATATGAATAAAAGACTTCTCGCAAGTTGGACACTTATAAGGTCGCTCTCCAGTATGCAATAATACATGCCTCTTTAAAGATCCTATATGAATAAAAGACTTCTCGCAAGTTGGACACTTATGAGGTCGCTCTCTAGTATGCAATAATACATGCCTATTTAAAGATCCTATATGAATAAAAGACTTCTCGCAAGTTGGACACTTATGAGGGGCGCTCTCCAGTATGCAATAATACATGCCTCTTTAAAGATCCGATATGAATAAAAGACTTCTCGCAAGTTGGACACTTATGTGGTCGCTCTCCAGTATGCGTCAGTATATGGCATTTTAAATTACTTCCAGTAATAAACGGCTTAGCACAAACCGGACACTTATAAGGTCGCTCTCCAGTATGCAATGATACATGACTCTTTAAAGATCCTAAATGGGTAAAAGACTTCTCGCAAGTTGGACACTCATAAGGTCGCTCTCCAGTATGCGTCAGTATATGACATTTTAAATTACTTCCATTATTAAACGACGTATCACAAACCGGACACTTATAAGGCCGCTCTCCAGTGTGCGTTAATTCATGCTTCTTTAAGTCTCCTAATCGAGTAAAAGGTTTCTCACAAGTTTGACACTTATAAGGTCGCTCTCCAGTATGCGTTATTATATGCCTCTTTAATTTACTGGAATATGAGAAGAACTTATCGCAAGTTGGACACTTATAAGGTCGCTCTCCAGTATGCGTCAGTACATGACATTTTAAACTATCAACACCAGTAAACGACTCTTTACAAATTGGACAATTATGAGGCCGCTCCCCAGTGTGCGTCAATATATGTCTCTTTAAATTACTATATTGAGCAAAAAGTTTTTCGCAAGTTGGACACCTATGAGGCCGATCTCCTTTATGCGTTATTATATGTCTCTTTAACGCACTAAAACATGAGAAGGACTTCTCGCAAGTTGGACACTTATAAGGCCGCACTCCAGTATGCACCAATGTATGTTTCTTTAGGTTACCAGATTCAGCAAATGTTTTCTCGCAAGTTAGACACTTATACAGCCGCTCTCCTGTATGCGTTATTATATGCCCCTTTAATTCACTGGAATATGAGAAGAACTTCTCGCAATATGGACATCCATGTGGCTGTTTCTCATTGTGCGTCAACTCATGTCTCTTTAAATATCGCCGCTCCCTAAAGACCTCTTTGCACACCAAACACTTATGTTGTCGCTCGTTGGTGCCTGCCATTACAGTTTTGCAAAAATCTTTGTTGCTTATTTGAGGATTCATATTTTCGTTAGTATTAATTTGAGCTGCATAGTCCCTAAGTTTCTATGACCTTTCAAAGAGGTCTTTCAGTTTGTATTACTATTTCTCCTGTTTAATAATTTAACATGTAGTTTATTGCAAGTGGTCAGATGGTTCTATATAGTTCATAACATACTTAGTATAATTTTTTCTCCGTTAGTTATTTAATCTGAAACAAAACAAATCAACAGTTCAAAATATTTAGAGATCAAACACGATTTACTGTACCGATTCACTATATTTCACGTTTTCTTAGTTGAGTTAATTGGATTATAACAATAAATAAAGAAGCCATATTGAAAATTATATATATTTGGGTTCGTAATTAACTAATATTTTTAACACAGAATCCTGTGTAAAATGTACATTTTATGTTAAAAATACCAAAGCGTTTCGCATATGAGGCGTGACCACAGTCATATACATATGCTAAAACATAATCCAATTGTAACAGAAATAAACTGTAAATGTAAGCTAAAAAGATGCTCAATTCATATATAGTATTTAAGTATATCCCCAAAAGGAATGCAATTTTATTCCAGTGTATGTTTATTTATTTAATAAGCTCTGTAGCCTAAGCATTTTAATGGCTATAAACACATGACGTGACGTTAGATTTCTCTTTGTTGTAGGAGTGGCCTAAGATATAATATTTGATTTTATCTTTTCACTTTACTATTGTTTTACGCATTACGATTTTTGTTCAACAATTAATTATGATTGTTGTTTTTATTATTCAGGTGTACATGTCGATTTCTACTCGTGAAATTCTACATTTAAACAATTCCCGAGTATTATAATTAGTCTCCGGGTGTGCAAGTACTTTAGTCATCGAGGTTTTTAGTCGAATTATTTAATTTTCGACGATATTCTAAAATTTGCGAGAAAACAAAACTCTAAAGTAAGAGTCAAGAAGAATCTAGTTCATTAGTTTAACCCTAAAACCCATTTAAACACCCCTCAAGTAAATATAAATTAAAAGAAGGCCCAAAATTAAGGTTCAAATTGACGTTCTCTAACTAAATGTTGCAAAACAATAATTAATCATCACTATTGGCTTGAAGGGGCCATAGCCCCTAACCTTGCTCCAATACTCTGCCTCTTCTGATTTTTATTCTCTTTACATGCTGAGGAAATTTATCACATGTCAGTTCGAGTTCGTAAACTAAGTAGACACTTGATCACATGTTTTAATGTAAACAAAGCAGACATTTTCCAATTCCCATGCTTTTCTTATGGGGGATGTTTTTCGTTATTTCTCGTTTGCTCGTAACCTTTTGGAAAGACTGTTATTTTCACCCAAGTCCTTCAGATTAATACCTTTTATTTGAGCCGTCTCCCATCATCCTGCTATATGCCAAACTCCCACAATTTTGGCTTAAAAATTTCGCTTGAAAAATTATATACAAAGATTTAAAAAATAAACAAATTTCATATCGTGTTTACCCTTTTGATGAAACAAAATAACAATGTCCTAACTGAATCTATATCCTATCGAATCTACTTATTCTCTACACACTAAATAATTAACTATTTATTGTGAATGGTGTTTAACAGTTATATTACTTATTCACAAAGGTCTACAGAAGCTTGATTATGTTGTCATGTCGAATGAGAATGCTATATAGAGCGAATTTAAACAAGGGAGTAATGTATTTGAGGCTTAAGATATAAGTAAACTTTAGCTTAAGTTGTTTTGTGTGTCAGCTAACCTCTAGCTGTGACACAGACTGTTTTTCGTTAAATGATTGTAGATCGGTAAATGACAGCTATTTACGTGGTTAGACTATTACAGCTATCTCACATTTTATTATTGTCTCAAAGTTTGGTACAGAGTTTTGTTTTTAATTTTTTTGAAAACATATTAACTATCGAAATATTTACTAACGCCATGGTGCAATTATCATTACGTTCACAAATATTTATATTGCCTAAGTAAGTTATATTATTTTTCAAGGTTACGTTTTATAAATTGTTTGTATTGTATACTGGACCAACTTAAAGCCGGGATTTAAATGACTGTGAAAAGTTGTGTGTTATTATTAGGTTTTAAAGATAAACTTTTTGATATAACTAGGACCAATGTCTGTACGTCGCTATGGACAAAAGAAGTTTGCCTGTGCCATAACCAATTGTAACTGCCCTAGTAGCACAAATCGTTGGGCCAACGTTGGGAAATGGTTGGCACAGTTCGGTGGCCAACGGTAAGAAATGTCCGTTGGCGCACCGTTGGGTCAACGTTGCATTTGCCAACCAAATGCCAACCAATACCCAACCAAATGCCAACAGTTTATAATTTTGTATTGAAATGGTTATTTTTTATTTAACAAAATTTCACATTGAATTGGCTTTGTAAACCAATAATATTAATTTTTTTAATAATTTGAATAGCAAAAATATTGAGTCCTGGTCGAGCCTTGAACCTACAACCTTTGTCTTACTGTGCACACGCCTTAACCCTCGCGGCCACTCTTACTCATGAAAGTGAATGGAAGGACTAGGATATAAAAATTACCAATAGTGTATACCTATACGACTAAATATTTTCCTTTAATTCTTCTATAAATTAATCAACTTGCGCAAATCAGTGTGATAATAGTAATAAAAGTTGAATGTAATTTGGTTATTTTGATTTATGTGTCTATTCTTGCTATGAAATATGATAAACTAAACTACGCGCAAATTAATATATATTTAATATAATTACAATAAAAAATATATGATGTTAATGCGGTATACTATAATAAGTACATTATTATTATTACATAATTAATAATAATATAATATAGTATGATTTGCCAAAAATAGCTTTTGATGGCCCAACGTCTGCTATGGTTGGATTTGCTAACGCGGGTTACCCAACGTCTCCTATGGTTGGATTTGCTAACGCGGGCTACCCAACGATTGGTTAGTTGGCCCAATGTCTCCTATGGTTGGATTTGCCAACGCGAGTTACGCAACGATTGGTTCGTTGGCCCAACGTCTCCTATGGTTGGATTTGCCAACCGACCATTATCCAACCACTTCTAACCATCCCAACCATTCCCCATCGTTGGGCTAACGATGTGTACTAATAGGGTGTATAAACATATTTCAAAATGGAATAAAAATAAGTAGAAATTTATTTTAGTTAATATTGAAAACAAATATGAATTTAATTTCAAAACTCGATGTAGGAAAGTTCAACGACGGTGAGGAAGTAGATGGCGTTGACCCTACTCAAATTACCGGAGGTGTCGGGTAGTGGGCAAACAACAAACATTCACGAAACACGCCTGGGTTTCTAAAAACAGCGAACATGCTGATTAAGTAGGTTCATTCACCATTTAATCACTGCCCACCCGGAATTCTGCTGACCGAGAATGCAGCCAATAATAGCGGGGGCGAAAGTTCACTAAGAACACGATTGGTTGTAGTGGGCGTGGTACATCAAAATTGGGGGAAACATCGAACTGGTGGGAAAAACTTGGAAGGGGAGAGAAGAAGGTACGGGGATGATTCGGGACAGGAGAGAGGAAGCGGACAGAAGGGCTGGATCGAGTAGGCCCGGGGTTACGTCAGGATAGGTGAAAATGCCACCTGCGTAGAGTCCAAGTCCTCTTCGTCTACATCGCCCGATATCACTGGGGTACAGCGGAGCAGAAGAGTGGAGAGAAGACTGCCAGCCACCAGCCAGCATCCACGAGAGGAGTCCAGGAGCTTCAAACTGAGAAGGGAGAAGGTGTCCAATACGGCCAGAGTCTGCGACCGGAGGAGTGTCCAGGCGATCTTCAGGAGAGTCACCAACAAGGGACCACGAGGAGCCTCCAGGACCACACGAGGACCGACGTCGCACTGGGACATTCACCACTCTGGGTCACCAAGTTCTCACTTCGGGGTATGTGAAGTCTTTATCTTCTGCTAACCTTGCTGCTCTTATTTAAAAATAAATTGTATAGGAAAGCGCTCTAAAATTTGAGAGGAAGGATTCACTAAATAAATAATCATGATTTGATAAAGATTATAAATTAAAGAGAAAGCTTACAAAAATTAAGCTTTCATAAATAGAGACGAATACGAGAGATATTGTAAGATAATAAGATCTGTCAGAATTTAGTTAATGAAATGAGTTGTTTGAGGAAATGATAAACACAAGTTGTGTTATAAAAATGACCCGCAGGCTGTAATTAGAACTGTAAAATATTTGTATATAAATTTCGTAGTATTTGATATCATTGATTATTGACGTGCTTTATCCGAGATGGAAAATATATATTCAGAATAGGTAACTGTATATGAGCTTTATATGTGAGATTATTTAGGGGACTAGAAATGGCCATACGGCTAAAAGGAGTTTAGGCGTGATATTGTTTGACTTTGTTTTATTGCTCTATACGTGTATATGATTATTAATAATGTGTTTTAATAGCTGGAATATAATAACTTAATATATTTATTTTATAACAGAATATATTTGAGTGACTGGACCTTTAAATTGGACTAGCGGTTAACCGCCCAGTATCTTATTTATCTGAATTTAAAGTGTGTATTTTATTTAGTAATTGTGTCTTATGTGATTCATAGGTTGTAGTGATGGACTTTGGCTGATGCCGAAATTATGTGACTGTTTCAATATTTAATTAGGTTAAAAGGGTTGATTATTTGTTTTCTGTGTTCGGATGGTGTCATTTGTATCTTGGAAAGTAATAGTTAGAGCACAGAGGCCTCTGATTTTGATTGTGCAAAGTCAGAACTTGTTGAAAACTTTTGTTTATTGAAGTGAAATATTAAATATGTATATTAAAGGGTTACATGTTATTACAACTCTGGTGTTAGGTCAATTGATATCCTGGGTACTGTCTCACTAAGCTAAGCGAGTAATTTCACATGGTGTCAGTTGGAGGAATTTTACATGGTGGAGACAGCCGAATTGGTTTAATTACCAGTGAATCGATTGAGCTAACACAGTGAGAGTTTGTTTAGAGATAAAGAGTACAGTTTGGTAGATTTACCAATAAAAGTGGTGTGTGATTATTTAAAGGGTTATTATTTTCAAATAATTATGTTCAGGGTTAGGGAATAATTTAAAATTTCCACATTTATTGATTTGCATTATAGATAGGGAAACGATTAACGAGTTAGAAGCAGGGGAATAAAATGTATCTATATAAACAAAAATAAATAAATAATAATAAGAAAGCTACTTGCTCGGAAGTTAAAGTGTTAGGAATAATTAAACTTGTTAGCTCCAAATGCTTACCTTCCATTCTGAGGCATGAATTTAGTCAAATCAGGAGAGCAATGAAATGAATGTAGGACTAGGAATTAGTGTTTTACCAGAAGATATTTATCGAGTAAGCAAGGTTAACCTACAAGGGATATTAACTAAGTTCCATATAAAGTTTAGGGAAGATGACACAGTTGCAGATTTGACCTATTGTAGCCGACTTAAAAGCTTATCTTAAAAATAATTGGACAGAGGAAAAAAAAGTTTTATTAAGACAATTATTAGGCAAGAGATTTTTATCTGAGACAGAACGCGAAAAATACCCGTCATTACGACGGATTGAACAGTTAATTAGTGAAAGGGACAATTTATATGACACTCCGGCGGTTGATTACGAGCTATTAGGGGAGGAATACGAGGAAATAGATTTTAACGTAGGAAGTTTAAACGACACACTGTCACAAGAGTCACAAGAAGAAACGGGTAATGGGGAAAATTTAAGAGGATCGACCAGTAACCCAGAGAATCAAAATTTTCCGGCACATCTTACACTTCAGCCTAAAGGAGATACAACAATGTCTAAGGAGAAATTACCTTTAATATCGGCAGGGACGTACCATGGTCTACAATCTGAGAATCCAAATGATTTTATTGATAAATATGAAATAGCTGCCATGTCAAATCATTGGCAGGAAAATTCAAAGTTAAATTTGTTTCCGGCACATTTGACAGGTACAGCACTAGCGTGGTACCAACACTACTCGAAAGGGAAAGATATAGATAGTTGGGACAACCTTAAGAAAGCGTTCATAGCAGCTTTCAGTCAAATTGGGCAAGTACAAACGTTGCAAAATATTTTGGAAAACAAAGTGCAGGGTAAGGACCAACCAGTCTTAACATATTACCTAGAAGTTTTGACACTGTGCAGGCGTTATGATCCTGAAACCACAGACAAAAAAATAAGTCAATATATTATCCAAGGCCTAAGGCCTGAATTTTGTGAGAGAATTGTGGGGGAAAATTGTGAAACGTTAGAACAGTTAGAGGACAACCTCAGGAAAATTGAATTGTAATTACAAATCAGGGCAGCAAATAGGGAAAAGTACAGTAGAGCAGAAACAGTAGAAAGGAGTTTGGAATACACAGGGAACAGTAGACAGGAAATAAACAATCTTCAGGCTGAGATAAAGAACCTAACACAGATCATATCTAATATGAGCATCCAGCGGGAGACACAACCACAGTACGGTCACAATAATGTGCGAACACAGCAGAGGACCTACTACAACAGCTACCAAAGAGGAGTACCAAACAACAGGTGGTCACCCCCACAATGGCAGGGAGTACAACATCAGCATCACGGTGGAGCCAGGGACTGGAGAAACATTGCACCAGTAAACAAGGTCGCGGCCGCTTACAACCATGGTCACAGCACACCGGGACTCACGCGTCATCAGGGCTTTGCACCGACACGCAACACCCTCACCGGGGCGCTACACCACACCGCTACACCTCGGCATACGTCAACAGCTGAGTACTGGAGAGGAGAATGGTACTGCAGTATATGTAAGAGGAATAACCACACGACGCAGGACTGCAGATTCAGGACACCTCAAGCCCAAAATTACACTCGATCTCCAAGGAAATACTGTGACAATTGCAGAATGTCGAACCATAACAGAGAGGAATGTTTCAGGCTAAAAAGAACACAACAGAATTCAAAAAACTAATAAGGAGGGGACCTTTCTATACTAACTACACAGAGAGGACTCCCCACCCCTTCAGTGTTACGCCAAGACACAATAACACACGCAACCAATTTCAAATAAACAATTATGACCAGGAGTTTCCTACTTTAACGGAGTCTAGGAACATAAAGCTAAATAAGAAATATAATCCACGAGACGAGACAAGAAAATATGAAAGGATAATACAGGATGAAGAAGCAAACGGATACCAGACAGGAAGGATGAAGGAATACATGTTTCAAGATCACAGGGAAGCTAAGCATAGTTACAGACCCACAAAAATGTCAAACAGGAGAATTGGAGAGAGATATAATAAGGAAGAAAGAGGAGAAAAAATACAGCACGTACTACGGATAAGAAAAAAGAAGAAGAAACACGAGAGGTACAGAAAGACAGGAAGGATGAAGATAAAGAAAAGGAAGGATATTTCCTAGGAGAGGAGAAGAAAAGGAAGATATGTTCGGAATTAGAAGAACAGGAACAACAACACACGATATTTAGCTGTGATATCTCACGTGTAGCAGAAGGAAGGATACATAAGCCTAGGAAAAAGGGAAACTTTAAAAACAAAGAGATACATGAAACGTTATTCAAAATACAGGACAGGGAAAACAGGAAAATGCCCGTCTTAACTTTGAATGCAAAATTAACTCAACATCCCAACAGGTTAATAGCATGTATCATTGATACGGGCTCGAGCATAAATTTGATTAACTCAAAACTGGTAAATGCAAATAACATTAAACAGAACAGAGTGCCCAAAGTGGTATCAGCAAATGATACGCCTATTCAGATTTTAGGCACAACGGAGGTATTGCTAGAAGTTCAGAACATTATATTCAGGGAAACATTTTACGTTACACCAGACACAAACAGTGTAATATTACTGGGTAACAAGTTTTGAAGCGGAATAATGTAGAGTTAAATTTCAATACTAAGGAGATAATATTCAACATGGAATTACATAAACAACGAATTAAAATGGAAAATAAGTGGCTACTCGAATTAGAGGCAATTAACTCAAACAATATTATCACAAAGGCAAAGGTTATTGACATAAAATGTGAAGAAGACTTAGTGATAGCCGCTCATCAGCATAGGAGAATACAATTGCGACAAAACATCAGTGATGGAGCGCAATTTGAACTGGAAAAATCGCTACAGGAGAAGAAAAAATGTCATGTATATCTAGTTCAAGGGGATGATGGCGTTAAACCGTACTTAAATATTTATAACGCTTCAAACTTCCCAAAACATATCAATGCGAACACTATATTAGGTTTTTGCACGGAGCAAGAAAATTCAGACTATAATCAACCGGAAGTGAAACCCCTAGCAATTAAATATCACAATAATCCGAATAAACAAGTCCTTAAGGACAAGGATGGTATAGAATTTAATATATCTCCCCACCTAAATGCTGAACAACATAATAAGGTAGTAAAAGTACTACAGAAATATAAATCAATGTTTACTACAAAGATAAAGGATTTAACACCAGCAAATTTACCTCCAGTAGCATTGGAAACAATCCCTAATGCACAACCAACAAATTCACCACCCTATAAGCAAGGGAAACAAGAAAGAGAACAATTTAATAGATTATTAGAAGAATTACAACAGGCAGACATTTTAGAAGAAAGTTCAAATTACTGCCCCATAGCGAGCCCAGTGTTTATAGTGAGAAATAAGGATTGTTCTGCTCGCCTAGTTGCGGACATGCGCAAAATTAATGAAATCTTGAAACCTTGTATCTATCCGACTCCATCAGTAAATTTAGTTTTAAATTGCCTGAATAATGCTGATACATTTACTAAATTGGATCTGAAAGGAGCGTATCACCAGTTATTAGTCCGTGAACAAGACAGGGATTTACTGACAATTAGAACACAAGATAAGATGCTTTGCTACAAACGTCTCACGATGGGTTTAAAAGTAAGTTCGGCATTGTTCAATAAAGCCATCTTGGCTATATTAAACAAGCATTTATACAACAAGGTAATCTCATACATCGATGATGTCATAATTTATGGAAAAAGTTTTGAACAGGATTTAGAAAACTTAGAAACAATTTTGGACATTTTACACAAGGCTAATCTTAAACTGAACACCAACAAGTGCAAATTCCTATACGAGCAGGTAGATATACTGGGATACACAGTATCCAATCAGGGAATATTACCCCAAAAGTCCACTGTAAAGGCAATACAGGAATTTAAAAGACCGAACTGTCTAAGACAAGTAAGGCAGTTTATCGGGGCATCGTCATTTTTTAGAAAACACATTAAGAACTATGCACAAATAACATTACCATTAACAGAGCTAATCAAGGATGGAAATAAAAATTTACCATTTAAATGGACTGAGGAGTGTGAAACAGCGTTCATAAAAATAAAAGAAATTCTAACAAACCCCCCTCTCCTAAAACATTGGAATGACAATTGGGAGGCCAGCATTTTTGTGGATTCAAGCTTATTTGCTCTGGGAGCATGTTTGGTTCAAACCGACCCAATAACTAACAACATACACCCTATCGCTTACTTGTCTAAGAAATATACCCCCACACAACAGCGATATTCGAACGCAGAGCGCGAGATGATGAGTTTGGTATATGCTGTAAATTATTGGAGAGAATTTACGCTAGGGCGTAAAACAACAGTTTATACCGACTGTCAGGCACTCGTACATTATCAAAATGTTAAACACACTTCAACAAGATTGAATCGCTTAGCGTTATCGCTAGTAGATTATGACATTGAAATAAAATATAAAAAAGGCACTAGTAACTCTCTGGCCGACAGCTTATCAAGGAACCCGATAAATGAAACATTGGATGAAGAACCATTACAAATAACATTAAACTTAGGCGAGATTAAATCAGAAGATTTTGAAGAGCTACAAGCAAAAGACCCATACTTAAAGCAGATCAAATTAGCTAAAATTGCACCCGAATCAGTTCCCAAGAAAATTAGAAATCAATCTAGGAAGTATGAAGAGCGTGATAACTTATTGTACTACAAACAGTTTAATGGAAAAGATAATACGTATTTATTAGCAATTCCGAGGGAAAAGGTAAATGAAATCCTACAAATTTTCCACGATAACATTTACTCAGGCGGACACTTTTCAGCTTTTAAAACCAGCAGGAAGATAAAAGAAAGATATTATTGGCCACAGATGGAACAAGATAATATACAAAACTACACGCGCACTTGCGAACAATGTCAATTAAGGCGCACTCCAACTTATAAGCAATTCGACAAGTTAACTCCTCAAGTACTGCCAACAACACCTTTTGAAAGATTGATTATCGATTATATGGGACCTATAACACAAAGTAGGGGCTGTAAATACATATTAATGGTAACATGCCCCACCACGAGAATGATAATTACTCGCTGCACTCGATCTGCGGATGCTAAGACAACCGCAAACATCTTGTTAGAATTGTTTTGCATTTACGGATGCCCAAAACTAATAACACACGACCAAGGCACCCATTTTATGGGAACGGTTTTAAAACAACTTTTATCAAGCCTAGGAATTCAACAAAAGGCAAGTCCGCCCTACATGTACCGGATTCAGGGATTGACGGAGAGAATGAATTTAATTTTTAAGAAAACTATAAGCCATTATATTGAACGAGAACCAAACCGATGGTCGGAAGTAGTAAAATACGTCACGTTCGCATACAACACGACCGTCAATAGAAGTACAGGCCATACGCCGTTTTATCTAATGTTCGCTAGAGAGGCGAATTTACCATCAGACTATTTGTATGTCCACAAGGACCAAGATCCCGACCTAATTCGGGAAATTAAACACATTCAAGAAATTAGGAAACAGGTGCCCGAATTAATAAAAAAAGCTCAAGGCGGACAAAAGAAATATTTTGACTCAACAAAACGAGACTTAATATTAAATATCGGGGATGAGGTTTTAGTTCAAAACACTCCTCATCACGGGCAGAAATACAGTAAATTTGAAAATGTTTACAAAGGACCATTCTTCGTCACAGATAAGATTAATGATACGACGTATATGGTTTTGTTAGAAAAATATGGTAAGCTTGTCAACCAGCCCGTACACATAGCTAGGATGAAACCGTTTAACCGGAGATGATAGTTAAAAATAAAATAAAATAAAAATAAACAAAATAAGGAAACGCCCCGTTAATTATTATTCAGTTATTAGGGAAGGGAAATTTTGCAACACTTTCAACCCCTCAAAAGGAAAATACAGGGAATAATATATACATTTCAAGACGGATTCCTGTTAGCTACGGAAAAATACTTAACAGGTTTAAGTACACAGAATAACACTCCAAAGAAAGGAGCAATATAACTTGAACAATTATTCAAGGAACAAATTATTAGCTCAATAGTTTAAGAAAAATCAATTAAAGAATATAGAATAAACTATAATCTATATTGTAATATATCACAGTGTAGTGGTACATCGAAGGTTATAAAAGATAGCTTATCAAATACCTTATGAATGATGGTATCCAATTAATACATTTCCCAAAAAGGCGGTTGCACTACATGTTAACATTTCACTGAAACACTTTCAACTTATATTATTATACGAGAAGAATGGATAAGAAATCAAACACCTACGTTATAAAAAAAAACATTCAAACAAAAACATGATTTACCAACACACGTTAATCAGAGAGCTCGGAGAAGACCCGAGAAACAGATAATCGCGCGGCAGACTGAATACCTCATCCAGTGAAGTTACAGTCTGGACCAGGATACAGAGAGATGACAACAGCAGGACACAGATGCTGTGGAATTGCAGTTTATTTACATGCTGGCGTGCGAACAAGACTGCGTCAGCATACAGCATCTGGGTGAGAGAGAAAGAGATACATAGCAAGTTCGTCTGTCGCTGCGAAGTAAGACAACGGCTTATTTACTGTTTATTGATGAAACAGGGGATCCTGATCAAATCCCCCGCCACATTGAAACTCAGTAATACAGAGTTAATATTTAAAAATTGTACAAAATTACGAAACGACTAAAAGAATAAAAAGGTTGATAAGTTACAAAGTTATAAGAATTAAACATTTATCATTACAAAATACAGATTTTGGCTTAGTTGGAAACACTAAACTTATATTTAATATTTTATTAGAATGGACTAGCACCTTTACTATAATTTTGCCATTTACTAATTTATGTTCTTCACATTCAAACAATACAAATTTAGGCTATTATTGCCTCAATGAGATTTAAACGGAACGGACAGTGTGCAGTAAGCATAATGCCAATGAGTCACCACAAGCCAGAACATAGCAATAGCGAGTCACGCTGAGGTCAGCTCGCCATGCATTTCTCCGCCTTGTCAAGTAGACGCGTTATACTTCAATCCAATTAGGCTTCTCTGAAACCCATTTACCACAGGAGGTATGACAAAACTTGAGGGACCCAGTTTTCCCGGCAGAGGGGGAATATAAACATATTTCAAAATGGAATAAAAATAAGTAGAAATTTATTTTAGTTAATATTGAAAACAAATATGAATTTAATTTCAAAACTCGATGTAGGAAAGTACAACGACGGTGAAGAAGTAGATGGCGTTGACCCTACTCGAATTACCGGAGGTGTCGGGTAGCGGGCAAACAACAAACATTCACGAAACACGCCTGGGTTTCTAAAAACAGCTAACATGCTGATTAAGGAGGTTCATTCACCGTTTAATCACTGCCCACCCGGAATTCTGCTGACCGAGAATGCAGCCAATAATAGCGGGGGCGAAAGTTCACTAAGAACACGATTGGTTGTAGTGGGCGTGGTACATCAAAATTGGGGGAAACATCGAACTGGTGGGAAAAACTTGGAAGGGGAGAGAAGAAGGTACGGGGATGATTCGGGACAGGAGAGAGGAAGCGGACAGAAGGGCTGGATCGAGTAGGCCCGGGGTTACGTCAGGATAGGTGAAAATGCCACCTGCGTAGAGTCCAAGTCCTCTTCGTCTACATCGCCCGATATCACTGGGGTACAGCGGAGCAGAAGAGTGGAGAGAAGACTGCCAGCCACCAGCCAGCATCCACGAGAGGAGTCCAGGAGCTTCAAACTGAGAAGGGAGAAGGTGTCCAATACGGCCAGAGTCTGCGACCGGAGGAGTGTCCAGGCGATCTTCAGGAGAGTCACCAACAAGGGACCACGAGGAGCCTCCAGGACCACACGAGGACCGACGTCGCACTGGGACATTCACCACTCTGGGTCACCAAGTTCTCACTTCGGGGTATGTGAAGTCTTTATCTTCTGCTAACCTTGCTGCTCTTATTTAAAAATAAATTGTATAGGAAAGCGCTCTAAAATTTGAGAGGAAGGATTCACTAAATAAATAATCATGATTTGATAAAGATTAAAAATTAAAGAGAAAGCTTACAAAAATTAAGCTTTCATAAATAGAGACGAATAGGAGAGATATTGTAAGATAATAAGATCTGTCAGAATTTAGTTAATGAAATGAGTTGTTTGAGGAAATGATAAACACAAGTTGTGTTATAAAAATGACCCGCAGGCTGTAATTAGAACTGTAAAATATTTGTATATAAATTTCGTAGTATTTGATATCATTGATTATTGACGTGCTTTATCCGAGATGGAAAATATATATTCAGAATAGGTAACTGTATATGAGCTTTATATGTGAGATTATTTAGGGGACTAGAAATGGCCATACGGCTAAAAGGAGTTTAGGCGTGATATTGTTTGACTTTGTTTTATTGCTCTATACGTGTATATGATTATTAATAATGTGTTTTAATAGCTGGAATATAATAACTTAATATATTTATTTTATAACAGAATATATTTGAGTGACTGGACCTTTAAATTGGACTAGCGGTTAACCGCCCAGTATCTTATTTATCTGAATTTAAAGTGTGTATTTTATTTAGTAATTGTGTCTTATGTGATTCATAGGTTGTAGTGATGGACTTTGGCTGATGCCGAAATTATGTGACTGTTTCAATATTTAATTAGGTTAAAAGGGTTGATTATTTGTTTTCTGTGTTCGGATGGTGTCATTTGTATCTTGGAAAGTAATAGTTAGAGCACAGAGGCCTCTGATTTTGATTGTGCAAAGTCAGAACTTGTTGGAAACTTTTGTTTATTGAAGTGAAATATTAAATATGTATATTAAAGGGTTACATGTTATTACAACTCTGGTGTTAGTTCAATTGATATCCTGGGTACTGTCTCACTAAGTTAAGCGAGTAATTTCACATGGTGTCAGTTGGAGGAATTTTACAGGTGATAACGCAGTTACATCAGGAAGATATGGTTAAACAGTCCCTAGTCAAATTTAATCAGAACCTAGAAAAGATAAAAAATGCAGTTTTAAAGGCCAAAGAGACGAAGCCCTGAAGGATTTTCAAATAGATTTTTACTATAGAAACATGTATTATAACTAACATTTCTATAGGAGTTTTTTACGATTAAACTCTAAAATTAGGTGCGGCTACACTGTAATAAAAATCACATTCATTATTTAATTCCGAAATTTGTGTTTTAAACATAAATTTGATTAGGCTGATATTGTTTGTGTTATTATAAATATAAAGTGAATGAAAGAAGAAAGCTGGTAGAATCTTTCTTCTAGACCTTCACCGGCTGAGGTAAGTGTCATGTCTCGTGAAATTAGGCAACACCAACCAGAAACTATAGGCATGCCTACTCCCCAACTCACTTTCAATACAACGAGTTATAGTTAAAATATGCGTGTATATTGTACCCATACTATTAGTATTTACTGAATCCGTAAACGAGAATCGGCCCGCTCATGGAATTTCTATTGGAAACTGAGCTTCATCCACGTTGGATAATATATACGAAACAGTAAGCAGTACGATTTTGCCTATCGGACTTCCGCAAGTGCCGCAAAAGTCCCTTGTACGGCATTTTAAATACACCATGTCTTGGCCTACGTGACCTGAGGTGATTTAGTGGAATGGCTGACCAATGCGTTCACCGACAGATTTGGTCTTTTCGCTTTATCAGACTGCAAGAAGAAGGTCCTGTTCCTGTAATGCTCCTGACGTCTCCTGATTTAATCCCTTGTGTCCAACGGGGATTGGATTAGCTGACAGAGGTAAGCATTTGTAATTACTTTGTTTAGTTTATTTGCTTATAGAGATATTTTAAATTTAACTAATTTCCACCTAAATTAATGTAAATCTTAAGAAAAATTCTTTCGGCCAGACACGCCATACTTGGGTCTTTTGCTAACGTTTCTTACGATAGTTTTAACGAAAGTCAGTGAGATGATAGTTTAACTTCTTTGAAGTTATATAAATTGTACCATAACCAATATTCATATAAATTCCCAAGTTATTTAAAATTTGTACTGAGGGTAAAAAATATATTGTATCTGCCTATAGTAAGGACAATTTTGTCTAATCAGCTGGCAAGATATATTCTGTAGAGTATTAAATCATTTTACTACGGATCTTTCATATAATAATTCAGAAATTTGTTCCTGTAAAAGTATAATTTAGTAAAGCATAAAGTTTAATCAAGAAAGATTACATCAGTGGCTATGCCAATATTATAAGTACTCGATTTTGCGTCTTAAACGCCACAGGGGCATATTTCCCACTAGGCAAACTACTACGATTGTGAGTTTAAAAACTCTAAAAGAGATTCTGGTAACTAAGCCTCGTTTTTAGAAAAACTTAGCCTAACAAAGACTTTGAAACTTGATCAAAGAGGAAAGGGAACTTTTGTAGACCTATTACGTAAATTTAGCTTATTGGATATCTGTCAATTTGTAAAAATAGTTTGAATTCTTGGGTAGTTCTAAACATTTCAGATCATTAACTTTTAGTTTTTACCAATAATATTTGTCATTTTGTGTAAATGTGTAGGCCCTACCTATGCAGTTTAATTAATTTCTTAAGTGTGTTTGGCCGAAAATAAAATTGGTTTAATACTCTGTCAGCACTTAGCTTGTTCCTACCCCTTGACGATATCCTTGTTTGGGTCCTGAGTTTGTAAAACCAAAGTAGCGCCCTTTTGCATCTCTACATCTCTACATGTCTTGCCCTTTCTCTGAATATCTGCCCTTTTGCATCTCTACATGGTAACTGAAGACCACGCCCTAACCTGAGCAGCCTGATGCCGGAGTGTTGCAATATTGTTATTATATATCATTAAAATATCAAACTTAGGCCAGGAATATTAGGGTAAAATATGTAAGAAATATAAAAAATTTGCAAGCTCATATATTTTAGCTTGAAAATAGTAGCAAAGGTCAGGTTTTGTAAATGCTAAATTTTATAGTTTGCGAAAAGTGAGCTTTCGCTGCCATATTGTATTTTATTTGCTTGTTAGGGGTCGTTACTTCAGAATCTTAAGTCAGAGGAGGAAAAGAAAAAAATAATCACAATAGTAACTTTGAATTCCAGGTAAATTCTTTGAGGTGTCCTTAATTTTATTTGTTCCACTATTTCCATAAAAAACTTTGAACATCAAAACAAGTTTATTACGAATTTAAGAGCAACATAAATTAAATTTATTGTAGCAATAGTTTAAGAAATATTTCATGACGGTAATGTAAAGAAAACTAAGTGTTCACATCTTACAAAAAAAAAACTCGAATCAAACTACTTGACTTGGAATATCAATACTCGCATAATATCTCGTATACAGTTTATATTTTAAACTACTGTAACTTCTGTATAATAATTAACAAGATACATTTAGAATTTTAATAAGGATGATTATAACATTATTTCTGTATGCATTTAATATATAAACATGTATTATAAACTATAACACCTGTAGTTTATTTGATTTAGACTGAACAATTATAAACTAAGCTAACGGTGAGTCAAACAGCAACCTCGACCGCCTTTGATCAACACTCAGCCTAGAACTAGCCCACCGCTGGCGTCAGGCATAACCTCCGACACCGCACTTGGTAACTACATTACTTAATGAAACAATAATAACTAACAAAGGCATTACTATATTTATGAATATTACATTAAAAACTTTAGCATTAGTAAGTAACGTATATTAAATTCCGTAACGACTTGTAAATCCAGAAATGGTTTATTAATGATACAGTTCAAAGTTTCAACATTTCGATATGCATCATCTATGCATTTCGACTCTGTTGTTGAGGAAAAGTTATTTAACCTTAGGATTCACTTATGTCATGAATATGTTTCCCATTAACGTTTACCAATATTTAATATATTAGTATTATGCTAATACATAAATTATAGTAATTTACTGCAGAATATTTTACAACAACCAAAGTAAGACCTTCTCTCTCCCGTCGGTTCATGTTTAAGATGGTTAACGAACAGCTACCACAAACAATATTTTTTTTTTAAAGTGCAGCTTACCAACAATTGGGAAAATTGTATTGTACTTGTTAGGTTAGGTTAGGTAAGGTCAGGTTAGGTTCTAGATAGTAATAAATAAATTAGTAATAATAAAAGTAATAAATTCACAATATACCTATATAACTTAAATAAATTGTATGACTTAACATTTTGATGAAAATTATTCGACTAATTCATAAAAAATAGCAGCAAGTAAAGTATACAAAATTAAAGAGCCTGCTGATTCTCTCTTCGCATATTCGCAGCAGCACAAGTCGTCTGTATAAAAACGGTTAGAAGGCGCTATAACAACAAATACACGGAACATAAACAAATTTTAATACGCAAATCACACACACACACGTTCATGCACACAAAACTACACCTTATTATTCAGGGTAAAATTCAGTGCAATTTAAGTACCCTATACGCTACATAATGGACGGTGATTTTTCCCGTTTTCAGCAAATGTTCCAGCTTTTCCGATGGAAAATAAATGTCATAAGTTATTCCGTTAACTGTTAAGAATATGTGTAAAGAATACAATGATAAAATTCTTGATATACTCTATGGTCAGAATAAATAAATTACCTCCTGTTAAACATTTTTGAACTAAGAAAACCAAATCCTAACCTTTGAAATATACCTAAAACAGAAAATATATTATGGTAGAAGGTTTCGTTTTGTAAATAAAATTGAGTCTTTCGTTAATGTGATTGAATTAGTTACTATTAATTGTTGTATCATAGTTTCAGATAAAGGTTACAACTTACGACTTGGTTAGGTCCGGTAGGACCTACAGTTTATTTAGTTTTTGGCCTAGCCTTTAAAAAGACTGCGGAACTATGCAACGTTCTTTCATTATATCAGTACAGCAACGGTTTATTTCATAAAAATGTTTTAATAAGTGTAACAATATTATAAACTTTACCTTCTTTGCACTGGCTATCAAACGTAACCTGAATAACTCAAGGAAAAACATCTTGAGCGACTAATTGAAATTGCTACATTAACTGAGTCACTTCATTCTTTATTAACTATAATAATATTATTATTCAGTAAACATTGTCGTACAAACAATTTAGTTTATAATAATTATAAGAACAAATAACTTGGCCTCCCAAGTTATTAATCCTCATTAAGTTAACACACCTTACCTATTTCATTTCGTTAACGGTTCATGGCCTTCTACTTTCAGGTTTCTACGCTACGATACATAAGTCGGTTAACGAGAAGCTAACAACAGTTAGTAACCAAAAAGTTAACGATTACCTTGACTGTAATCTCTTAAAATTATAGATTACCTGCATCCAGGAGTAAGTTGATGTAATTGTTAATAAAAGACCCACATAATGAAACCGGAAAATGTATTAACCATGGGCACAAAGCGAACGGTCACACAATACAAATAATATTGTAAACTTTATAATATATAGCTCAATACCAAACATACTTAACATTGTTTTCAACCACAAAGTCTCTAATAGATAAATCTATTGCTCAGTTACAATTTTAAAAGATCTGATATCAGTTAAAAAACAGTTACACATTTAATATTGTGTTGGAAATGCTTCAAACAATGTAAGAAGGAGCGGCAGTAAAATTTGCATTGTCTGCAACCAATGTTATGTTTTGTAGGTCTATAACTACATCATTGGAATTTGTTAACGTTTTTTTAGAGAAGTGTCCAAAATCGAGTCTTGTATTGTCGACCTGTTCTTAGAAAGCCTAATTGGTTATCAACCCATTGACAAAGGACAACTAATAAGTCCTGTCAAATAATTGAACCTCTGCCCAATTCTCATACTTTGATCAGGTTCGTTTTAGCGAACCTTGAAGGCAGAGGCTACGTATACGTCCGACGTGAGCCGCTACTGTTGACGTCCATTCCAAATGATGCACCATACTACCGTACGTTACTTTTCTTGTGATTTTTAAAACAGATTGAGAGCCAGAAAACCTCCTAACCTAACGTAACCTAACCTAACTTAACCTAACTTATCCTGACGTAAGCTAACCTAACCTAAGCGGTAGCGATGTGAATTTGCCCTTACGTTGGACGTGTACGTAGTCACTTAGAACCTTGAATTACGAGGTGAGCTCTCTAGTCACAGAGTATCACCTGTCCAGTTGGACAAACAATTTATTAATTGAAAGACTTCGATTCTCTTATTTGCCCAGTCACTGAATAAAGTTCTCAACTAGTGTTTCAGCTAAGAACTAATAATAAAACACGCATGTCTTAAATTAATCATTGCAGTATACCAGCATTGCCTACCCAGATAGCACGAAAGCTTTAAGCAAAGCTTTGAGTTTCACTTGTCACAGATTCGGCCGGGAAACCTATCTGAACCACCATGGCACAAGGTTGCCAAAAACCCAAACCGCGAGCGCGCGTGCGTTCTATCGGGGTCTCCGATAACTAATCCACATTTCACCCGGCTTCTGTGTATAAGCCAAAACTTCATTACTGCCGTTGCCATTGTTTTCGTTTTGTAGTTCCAGAGAGGGAAAGTTAATTTTCACCGGCTGCGAAGTGTAAGTTAGTTATAAGAAGAGAAACTGATTGTTCTGAATCTAATTGATAAGTGAAACATTTATTTATTAATTTCTAACACATAATTTACCGTATCATCAGTAAAATGTGACTTGGACGTCAAATCCGATCTTCAATGTCTATCAAGCCTCTTTCTTTTTTCATACGTAACATATTTCCTCTATGAAATAAGTAAAAACAAAATAATAATAGTCTAAACTTAGTGGTAAATTTAACGTGACAAATTGATCTGATCTATATTGTGTTTGTATAACATCGAAATAAAATTGTATTAATTTAATTCACAGAGGGTTATGATGAACAATTCAGACAGAGTTTGAAATCCTGTAGCTTGTAATGGAAGGAGTGATTAAAATATATAAAAAAACACAAGTTAGAGCAAGCTAAACTTACTCTTAGGTTAAGACTCAACTATAAATTTATCTAAGCTTGCCTATTTTAATTCAATCATATAATATGAGCTTTGTAATGTTAAGTGTTAATTTAAAATTATATTATGGTAGACATATTTGACTCCACACTCCCTACAATTTTTACTAAGTCCAATTTAAGCCCAGGCCAGTAGTAGTAAATTATATGCTTCAGGACCTAAATGTCGGAGGACGGTCACGTGACTGGATTAAATTATGGATTAAATTCTTGAGAATCTCAAAACCTCACATAAGCCACGTTTTTACTCTCTAAACGAGTGTTTTCATGACTATTATAACAATAAAAGCTTTAAATTTGAAAAAATAAAAGCAATATTTCGTTTAAAATACAATGTTTTTGTTATGATTCAATAAAAAACAGCCATCATTTATTTTTAGAGTGTATTATTTTCGCGTTAAGCTCCGCCTATGATAAAGATTACTTGTTTATCTCTTAATTTTAATTTGTTTATAAAGACGCCATTTACTTTTAGCGTGTTATCTTACACCAAAGCTCCGCCTATGAGAAAGATAACTGGTTTATCCCGCGATTATTATTGGTCTATAAGATCAACTGACTCCTCCCTTCACCCATAATGTTAATGAAGATTTATTCCCGTCAAGTGCTACTATCTGGTGTATTTTATTGCGGTTAAATAACGTACTCTGTCGGTAATTTACATTTTCCTAAGAATAAATAAATAGAATTAATGAGTTTTAATATTTTTTCTTTGTAAATATATGTAGTATAGATAATCTATACTACATATATAGATAATCTCCTGATATAGAAAATCTCCTGTATAGATAATCTATAAATGGGATATTATAAATTTATCGGTTTAGCATAATAACTTTAGAAAATATAAAATATACTGTACAGATATTATTTAGGCAACCGTTTAGTCAATAACATCTAAATATACAATACTTATGTCAGTATTTTAAACTAAAATTTATATTTAACACTGATAGATTTAATATATAGAAATATTGTGTAAGGAATCACCCACCAACTCACTCATTTCTATTTACCAGGCAAAACGATATTTACTGAAAATAAGCGAGTTAACAATAAATTATGTCTTATTTTTCTGTTAGAAGGAAATAACAGAAGTAATCAAGAGTAAACTGCCTACTAGGTTATGTTTATTTGTAATACGACATTTGTAATACACTTGAATAACCCACGGTTTGTCATTAAAATATTTAATTATAATGTAAATATATTAAAATATCCTTATTTATTACCTAAAGTATAATAACATATTTATACATTAGGGGTATAAGAACACATGTTACATTTCTCCGTTATAATTGCGGTTGTACATAAACTGCAGATTAAATATTATTATTCTCAGTGGCGAGTTGAGGAAATGGAGAGAATGGATGTAAAATAGCGGCCACATATATTTTTCTTGGAGATTTAAGCGTTTTAACAGTGTTTGTACAATTTATATGGGTATATTTAACACGTTGTTAACAAATGCGAACATATGTGTATTAATGGATGAATTTAGGTTAGTAAGGTACAACCCAGTAATAATACGTGATGAGTAGAGAAATACGTAGGGTGCGGAGTGTGCGCACTTTGGAATGGCGTTTTTGGCTAGCATAGGCTTGCCTTCGCTAATGACGATTGTTGAGCTTTACAAAAATGTATCCGGTTATTAAAATATAGGCCTGATAACACTATAACGGATACCATAAATGATAAACAAATAAACTAATGCGATATGTTAGTATTAAGAGCTAAGAAAATTACCTTTTTTGTTTTGCGGATCTAACATAACCTCAATCACTCAAGGAAAATGTATCTTTAACACCTAATTTTGGCTATAAATGCATGATTCTCGACTACATATTCACCTAAAAAACACTTAATTTAACCAAAAATCACTTAAATACATATTAAAATCGCAAACTCAAAATTAAAACAAAAGTTTATACTAACCCGAGGACAAAAATAATTATATCTTCAGATTTCGGATTAACTCTTTGAGTTGGCCTTTGTCTCCGGGATAGTTAACGAGAAGTTGATATACAAATTATTATTTAGTCAGTGAATTTTCACAGCTTTAAGGTTAACAACAAGTATAGTAAATTGACTTATTCTTTTAATTGATATTCGGCAGGCCTAGTTATTTAAACTTTCAATTTTAATTTCCGCGTTTGACACAATTGTGTATTTACGAAAAGCTTTGCAAATTAAACTAAAATAAATAAAACAAAACAATGAAACTGTAGAGTAAATCATTCTTATAAATATATATCCTATGTATATTTTGTTTTTATTTGTGCATCATCAATGTATAGTTACAAATCACGTGATAGTATAGTTGATAACACGTAAGTAATTGAGTCTTGTTAGATATTTTTCATTTAGGTGTGATGTCTGCAACAACACTCGTAGGTGCACCAGCTTTGGCTTCACTATTAAACATAAGTGAGTCATCATGCAAGATCAGTATATTACATGGTTAGCATCATATATCACACAAAAAAGGCGAAGCAGATATACGGCTACGGGGCATTGTTTCTATGAATTACGTTACAAAACGCTTACACAATACCAAAGCACATTTCTAAAGGATTTCATATACTTGTGCGATTCTAGTTTATGAAACATGTTTTTAACATCGAACCGATGAACCGAAGTCCAAGACGCTGACCGTTAGGCTAGTGAGACGCCAATGTGGCCTATCAAAGCACATAACGTTAGCTGACCTTTACATAAGTGTTCAAGTTTCTTGGAATTTAGGCCTATTAAAATACTAACAGTTCCTATAAAATATAAACGTATAGGCTAAGTCAATATAATACAGAGCTATGAACATTACCTTTTTGGTTTTAAGGCCCAAACTTAACCTCAATCATTCAAGGAAAATGTATCTTGAATACCTAACGTTTTGAATAGATCAGTATATTTTTCAATTTCACTCATTTATATACAAACTATAAAATCACCTAAATATATATTAATACTCAAATTTTTCAAAACAATTGTAAGTTTATATTTGCCCAAAAGGACACTGATACGAATCATTCTCACCAATGCTCGTTTCTATCACTGCGTGTAAGGTCCTGAACAAAATTATTTTCATGGGGGCGTGTCATACCCAACGGGTTCTGTCGTAGCTAACGAGAAGCTGTTATTTAATAATAATTAATTGCAATGTAAAACAAGTAAATAAATATTGTATTTTTAGTCAAATAAACATTTACATACAATGGACATTGATGATTTATATAGATGTAAAGTACTAACATAGATGATTTTACCATATATGTTTGTATAATACAAACAACACGTAACACAACACAATTAGTTTATATTAGTTAAGGCAACAAATTAATCTACTTATTCCCTGCGAAAACGAATAAGTAAATTAAATTTACGATAAGGAGTAAAAATTAAACATTTATTCGCAGTATTATGAATAAATGTTAATATTGCTACGTCCGGAATATTGTATATTATACGTCCGTTTATTATGACAAAAAAAGTCCTTAGACACATTTATATATATCCAGCGCGCTATTGGTTAGATTCGCGGGTTTTGGACACAACCTGTTTTTATTGCATCATATGGCTTTATCGTAAACAGTGTCAGATTTAGGAGCCGCGGGCCCCTAGGCTTAACCTGTGGTGAGGCCCCTTGTTGATGCCCAGATTAAAGTTGGTGAATTTTTGCTTGTATGGGACTTTTGTGTGTGGTTCTGAGTGGTGCGGGCCCCTAAGTGCGCGCCTATATATCCTATGCTTAAATCCGGCCCTGATTCCAGGAGTGAACATTTTGTTTGAATTTGAAAATGGAATAAACTATACAAAGATGGTAAGACCAATATTATATATATTAGATTAACGGGATTTTGACACAACTTGTTTTTTTGTGTGTAACGTATGGCTTTATCGTAATCCCGAAGCTGGTAACACCTTCTCTTGCAGGGTTCCCAAGGTTATAGTCAAAATAATAAGAGTTGGCAGTCGTTAAACACATAAGTCAAACAGAACTCACTAGCGATCTATCTGGTAGATAGCCTAGCTAAAATAAAACTACTAGCGATACTGGTGGATTGGTGCTAAAACTAATATAACACTATTTATATCAACCGTAGATCGAAGATAATTAAATCAGTTAGTTAACATTTATTAGAAACATAAGTTAATTTAAAGTTCTAGTTTTGTCACCGTCACTAACTGCATGATTGTGTTCTAGTTAAATATTGTTCATAACCTTCATAACGTAGTTTATTGTAATACATCAATACTACGATATATATTTGTTTAACCTCCAACTATGTATTGCCTGCAATACATCTCATGACGATGGAATTAGGCAAAACAAAAATTTTATCTGGTGTATCTCCATAAGCCAAAGTTAAACCCAATATATATATATATATATATATATATATATATATATATGTGATCTTCCTCCCGTTAAAACAAAGAGATCCTTAACTGCAATACTATCTAGTCATCCTAATAACAATTTCAGCTATGACGACTTATACTTAGTTAACAGATTCAGTATTATTTATCTATATTTATTAATTAATCAACCTAAATTAATTGAAAGGTTTTCTGTTGGGAGTAAGAAATCATTATGACGATTGATCATACCCCATATTAAGTACAATATCTCATGTAACCATTAGTTAAAGGTGGAAACATGAATATGGTCTCATTCAGGGTGAGAGAACTGGCTTATCAATAAACTGAGAACTTAGTTCTGCAGTAGGCCTGTCATCTAAAACATTTTCCTCATAAGTCGTCGATTTACTCGTCGCTAGACCATCTTATTTGAATATGTTTTATCGCAATAGTTATCGTTATTTACACCTTACAACGAAAGCATCTATTCTACAATTCAACAGGTAATTATTTCAGTACCCTTGTCCTTCCTGCGTCTATAGCACGAGGAAGCTCCTAAAGAGGTCTGAACGTACCGTTAAGGTCTTTATAGATAAATAAGAGGTTTTCCCTCGGTTAAATAGCCTATACGTTACAATTAATTGAGAGAAGTTATGTATATTATTGTTCTCAATAAGGTTTTTAAATTGAATTGTCAATTTACCTTTAGTGTGTTTCAAATATCTACTTGATGTGCATTTATGTAGTTCGAAAGGTGTTATAGAAAATGAACAATCATACTAAATATAGTTTTAATAATTTATAAATCAGTCCAGGGAGAGTCTAAACAAACTGTCCAAAAAGAAAATGTTGCGTATTAAGTATAAGCACACTTAACAGTTCTTATTTTTCTAAAACTTAGCCATGGATTTACGATTATTTTTCTTTCAAAATTTACGATACAGAAAACTTAAGAATTTCGTTTTAATGCAGATTTTTTAATAGCGAAACAGTATTTGTGTAGAAAAATATACGTAGTTTAAAAAAAATAATGTAGCGAAAAAATTAAAGATGTCAATATTTAGTTCTTTATGCCATTATTAATAATATATATATATATATATATATATATATATATATATATATATGTATTAGTTAGTATCAGATAGGCTTCTCGTTTATTCGTAATGCCACGGTGTATTATTTTTACGTACGACTTCTTTTAGTTGGTCACTTCCGTTAAAAATATAAACTTTTGTAGTTTTAATTTTGCAGTTTTTTTTGTTTTTCAATAATATAAATAAAGGGTATTAAATCCGAGATTTGTAAACCATCAAGTGTATTATTAAATTATTAATACAATTGTCATATCTTATTTTTCTATACAAGCACATTTCCTACAAAATATAATAATTTGTTCCTAAAGAGTTTTTAACAAAATATATATATGAGTTATGTTAACTGTTATGTTAAATTTTCTTTTTGAACCGTAAACTTAGTGAGAATTTTATTTCGGTGGTGATCGCTGTGATTCAATCGGACTGACCAACTATCAACAGGCGAACCCAAGCTCTCCTTAAATAACAATCAATGACAAGTTTAAATACTTTGTATATTGAAGCTTAACCCTTGCAATCCTGAAGAGATAACAAACTTTTCCTGTTTACATATTGACAATATTAACTTATTCCAATGCAATGTAATACAGCACTAATATGAGAAAATAATTATAAAGATATGTGCGGGATGAAGAAAAAACCTACTTTCAACAGGTAAATCCAATCTGTTCTTAAAATATTTTTATTTACAAGTTTTTAAAGTGTATTAATGTATAAGCCCCTACTTAAATTACATGGCTAAGAATTCTATTTAGACAAATAAAATCCAATCACAATTTTAAATACTTAATTTTTCTATAATCATTGGTATTGCAGAAGAAATTACAAACTTGCATGTACAAATATTGACAGTTTCAAGTTAAATACAGTTTAATACTGTTATAATATAGTAACTGTTATTAGCCCGTAAAAAATGACGGGCTTAAACAAAGTAAAGAAGTATTGTTCACTAGTTTTAAAATAAATTTAATAGCTTAACAATTTATGTTTTAAAATCTTATTTTTAATTGCATGTAGCAAAATGGGAATCCACCGGGTAAAATTTAAAGGAATTATTGTAATAAAGCCCCAACATAATGCATATTAAAATATTCCAAAATAAGTGTATAAATTTCAAAAGTGTCTTTTTACGAAATACATTTTACGCCTGTGTGCAATAGCCCAAATGGGTGTAGTTTAAACTTTTTTAATAATTTAGTTTTGGATGTTGAAAAAAAAAACATTTGGGTGTACCAGTTCAAGCCAAATTTTGTTTTTTAAAAACTGCAGTTAAATGTTATTAAGTGTTTAAAAGTTTGTTCATCGGGTTCAAATTTGTAATAAGAATTAACCTAATTAAATAATAATAAAAAAATACAGTCTAAATATTTACCACCATTTTATTGTGTTTCATCTGCTAACATATACAGTTTTAAAAGACAGACCAACAAAAGTACATAATTTATCTATCTTTTCAATACCGTACATGCAAACTGTGTAAACAATAAAGGCTTTTTAGTTTTATGATTTACCCCTACATATTATACACTGGAACTCGCGTCTACGTGTGCAGATGTGAAAATTGGCTTTAGATTTTCGATTTAGGCCTCAGGTCAGGGCTCTGCCCCATGGGACTTCCAAGTCCCCAATGTAATTCATATAGATGAGTGTTTTATTTGGTTTATGTCACATGTGTTTTCCCTAATTTAATTAAATAAGCAGCTGTTATAATGATTACATTTAATGACAGACTGTTATTGTATTGTTTACCATTTAACTTTTTTTGCTTCTCAAAACGGGATGCGCAAGCTCCGCACAGGAAATTATACCTAGCTATACATTGTATGAAAAAATATTTCACATTATATTCAATGCTAATTAATAGGATAGGTCTATAGTCCTTAGATTGCCTATCCATTGCATTACATTTCTTACCAGATTTTCAACCAGTTTCACCCAATTTCATCCAATACAGCGCATCAAATCGTAATATAACTAAATTTTAAATAATACAAAAGACTGAATTGGAATTTGAAACTTGAAATATGTCACTGGATTATATCAATCGTCTAAACCTTCACAAACCTGATGTGGTTAATTTTACCTTCGCACTTTTACCTCCAAGTTTTAACTGTATTTGTGTCTTAGTCATATTTTTTATATACTTATACACAAATCAATGTACTACTTTTGGGAGTACAATGACTATCATCGATGTTTGAAAAATACTTTGATTCCCATTTAGTATGGAATATCTTTTCCTTACTGCTTGCAAATGTCAATCCAAAAACCTAAATTTAGTTAGGAACAGTTGTATACTTTGTTTACAAAAACAAAATTAACTTTACTCGCCTGTTGTATTGAATTTGGATGCAAAGTAGGGAACACATGGCTCGGTAAACAAGGTGATTGCAAATCAAATATGGCAAAATAAACCAGTGATTTTTACCAATTACAAAATTATAACTAAATAAATGTAGGATATAGTATTTTTTCATCATCTTGGGCCTAAGAGACATCTTTTGACACTAACCTGGCCTCTCTAAGTTCAGTAGTGTGCTCTGAATAGGTGTTTATACGTTCCTTATACATGGGGATGTCGAAAAAAGGCAAAGAACAGTGATTTTTGCAAACTTATAACTGAGTAAATCTATAATATCGTATTTTTCATCGTCCTTGGTCTAAGGGGCATCTTTTGACACCAACCTGGCCTCTCTACATTCAGTAGTTTACTCGGAATAGGTGGTTACACGTTGCCTTGTATGTTTCTATTATTATATAAGATTACAAACAAAGTAGCCTTTTTTACATAATTTTAATCCAATTTATAATATAAAACATGAAATAATTTATGTTATAATTTATATTACAATAACTTACAAATAATGACAAGTGCGGAAAGTTGGAATAACCTTGATAACATTAAAGCATTATTAATATAATTTAATTTGGCAGCTACATTCAACTATAACCCAAGCTACACCCCAAGCTAAATCCATAACATAACATTTAATAAAGACTAGCAAAATAAGTTCCAATATTACACACACAAATCTTTATGGGAGCTCCAGAATAGTGCAATAACTAGTTACAACCAAAACATTATCAGTCCAGTGATCAAAATCAACACAATTAACGTAGTCTATTAAAAACTGACTAATGAAAGGCAGCGCCGCTAATGTAGTCGCTGTTTGTATAAGTGAAACAATTGCTAAAAGAAAACATTTTACATTAAAAACCCTATAACTAAAATTAAAAACATTTCAGGTAATTGCCTAACTCTCGTAGCTTTCAAATAGTTACATTATAGAGTCAGAAATGGTGAAACAATCGATGGTCATTTTGATTCTGATTCAAAAACCTCTCGTGGGGCATCAAATAACTAGTACGCAAACGATTTTAATGCTAATAATCACGATAAATTCAAGGATTAAATGCTTACATCTTTTAGTTCATGGCAATTATAATGAAATGTTGTTCAAATATAAACGCAATGCCCTGATTATATTCAAAATTATTTGTTAATATGCATACAAACTTAAAGCCGTGACACAGTTAAATTATAGAACAGATTCCTTATATATATACAAAACATTCACTTATTTAAAATAATGAACATGTTTCTTTTCAGTATAAATAAATAAACTTTAACTTACGTTGTAATTGGTCTTAACCAACGCATACAAACAGGTTCGTCCTACACGTGTAAAGATTTAGAAAATTTCAATATATTCATCTTATTGTCCCTAAAAGTTTCAATGTGTGTCAGTTACAGTCGATGGACGACTTATTTAGTCAGGTAACAGATACATATTTAATTTAATTGTATGTTAATACCATCCCTGTAGGAATTAGATTGTCAAACCTAGAAAATAAATGTAAAGATTGGAAAACTTATTCTACACTTAGCAACTATGGTTTATTATCAGAAACAAAAAAAAACTGTATCTTATAATTATGATTTATAAAACTAATTTATATTTATATTTGATTATGTTTAATATGCCAGGAAAGAGGATTAATATAACAGAATGATAATATTTAAACTATTTGATGGAATAAATTGCGGACTACTCCCATTAAAAATGTAATTGTTAAATACATACAAAGTTACATTGGAAATCTAATTTAATAGAGATGTTAGTCGCACTGCAGTTGTTTTCCATATGAGTCTTGATATCTGCGACGGTATGAAAGGTTAAAAAAAAACCAGTATTGATAAGGCCACTTTACATTATTTATCAAAATAAATCATTCAAATCTGCTCAAAGTACTAATAAACATTTCACACGCTGGACGATAAGAACCCTATTCTCCAGTAAACGTTAATATTCTCTTTAATTTCCCAACTGACTACATGACATTTAGCAAATTGGATACCCTTAATGCTGCTCCCTAGTGTGCTTCAAAACATGACTCTTTAAACCTCTTATTCGTGTAAAGGATTTCTCACAGATTGTACATTTATAAGGTCGCTCTCCAGTATGAGTCATTACATGGCTCTTTAAAGTACTAGATTTCACAAAGGTTTTCTCGCAAGCTGGACACTTATAAGGCCGCTCTCCAGTGTGAGTTAAAACATGGTTTTTTAAATCTTCCAAACGTGTAAAGGACTTCTCACAAATTGGACACTTATGAGGCCGCTCTCCAGTATGGATCAATCTATGGCTCTTTAAATTACATTCTTGAGTAAAGGACTTCTCACAAATTGGACACTTATGAGGCCGCTCTCCAGTATGGATCAATCTATGGCGCTTTAAATTACATTCTTGAGTAAAGGACTTCTCACAAATTGGACACTTATGATGCCGCTCTCCAGTATGGATCAATCTATGGCTCTTTAAATTACCTTCTTGAGTAAAGGACTTCTCGCAAGTTGGACACTTATAAGGCCGCTCTCCAATATGTATCAATCTATGGCTCTTTAAATTACCTTCTTGAGTAAAGGACTTCTCACAAATTGGACACTTATGAGGCCGCTCTCCAGTATGGATCAATCTATGGCTCTTTAAATTACATTCTTGAGTAAAGGACTTCTCACAAATTGAACACTTATGAGGCCGCTCTCCAGTATGGATCAATCTATGGCTCTTTAAATTACCTTCTTGAGTAAAGGACTTTTCGCAAGTTTGACACTTATAAGGCCGCTCTCCAGTATGAATCATTACATGATTGTTTAAAGTACCAGAATCAGCAAAGGTTTTCTCGCAAGCTGGACACTTATAAGGCCGCTCTTTAGTGTGAGTTAAAACATGTTTCTTTAAATTTCCCAAACGTGTAAAGGACTTCTCACAAATGGGACACTTATGAGGCCGCTCTCCAGTATGGATCAATCTATGGCTCTTTAAATTACCTTCTTGAGTAAAGGACTTTTCGCAAGTTTGACACTTATAAGGCCGCTCTCCAGTATGAATCATTACATGATTGTTTAAAGTACCAGAATCAGTAAAGGTTTTCTCGCAAGTTTGACACTTATACGGCCGCTCTCCCATATGCATGGTTATATGCCTATTTAACAAACTAGATTATGAGAAGGACTTCTCGCAATGTGGACACCCATGTGGTTGTTTCTCAGTGTGCGTCAACTCATGTCTCCCCAAATTTCGCCAATCCCTAAATACCCTTTTGCACACCAAACACTTATGTTGTCGCTTTCTAGTGCCTGCCATTATAGTTTTGTTAAGTTCTTTTTGCTTATTTGAAGATTTATATTTTGGTAGTATTAATATGAACTGCATAGAACCTAAGTTCGTATGACCTATCAGTGAAGTCTTCCGGTTTCTATTACAATGTCTCTCGGTTGGTAATTTGATTCGTAGTTAATTGCGAGTGGTCGGAAGTCCTTTCAAAGATGGTTCTATATCGTTCCTAACATATTTAGTATGATTATTTCTCCGCCAACTATGTAATCTGAAACAAAACAGATCAAAACATTTAGAGAATAAACACTATGTACTACAACGATTTATTGTATTTAGCTTTTAATTTGTCGAGTTAATTGTGCTATTAAATTATCTATGTTTGCGTTGGTAGTTAACTAACATTGTTAACGCAGAATCCTGTTTAAAAAGTACATTTAATGTTTTAAAATCCCAGATTTTTCGACTTTGAAGCGTCATTACGGTCAAATGAAAATGTTATAAAATAATCTAATTGTAACAGAAATAAACTGTTCATGTAAGCTAAAACGCTGCTAACTTTATATACAGTTTAAGATGTTATCACCCGACTGCCCCAAAAGGAGTATTATGGATTTCGAGTGTATGTTTATTTCTTTAGCTCGCTTTGAAGCCCAAGCAAATTGATTGATATTACCTTATGACATGTCTTTAAATTCATCTTAGTTGCAGTATTCGTCTACTGTATAAAATCAGTGGGTTTATATCTACTAGAAGGAACAACTTGTGGGAGCCAGAGAGTTAGTCAAAGCAGTGCGGCGATCTAGCGTTATATTAAGATAACTAACGTGATCTGCGGCCTCATTAGGCCGAGTAACTCGTCCACTGTACCCAACGCGTGTAAACAAAATATTACTTTTATTACCATCACAAAAAAGTTTATTTGAACATTTTAAAATCCCTACGAAAACATTTCTAACAAATATGATGAACAAAACCGTGGCGATCCCTGGCGGAATAAGAAGAGAACTACGTCGACAAATCTCTAACATTTATTTGCATTGCCTGTCCCCTCCAGTAGATATAAAACCCAATGATAATATTTAAAATTCCCTATTTAATTTAATATTGTTTTACGCATTCAGACTTTTAGTCCAAAATGAATTATGATTCTTGTGTTAAAATTATTTAGTTGTACATGTCGATTTATACACAAGCAAACCAACACTTAAATTGTTTCCGAGCATAACAATTAGTCCCCGGGTTGTACAAGTATTATTGACTACACACCAAATAATAAACTGTTTTTAATTAATTGTTACTAATACATGTATTTCATTATAACAAAGGTCTACAGCCCAGATAGCAAGAAAGTGTGCTGCAAATATGCGTTTGGTTCATTTTTCGTTCGCTCTTGAATACTTCCAGTATTATTTGCAAAAAGTTTGTTACACATTTGCTTCCGCGGAACTTCGTCGTAGTTACCAAAGGCGCCGCGTTGTCGCCCGAGTGCGCTCCGAAGTTACTAAATCCGCCACTTCGCCACTGACGTGCGTCCTCGCCATATTATTTTCCCTGACTATTCTACGACTACAAAACCACTGTTTCAATGGGTGAAGTTTTGAAATTAAAGTTTTGTTGAGTATCGTTGTTGTGTTTTTTTTATAGTGGCTTCTTTAGTTTTCATCTTGTTTCAAGGTAAGTGGAATTCCCAACTATGTGATTTTATTAACGCTTTTTCCTACTCAAATTTGGTTTTCTACAGCTGGGAAACAGCCCATCCAAATTTTAACGGACTGTAATGTCAAAACATAGTTTTGTGTTCACCGTGTGTTTGCAAATGAAATCTTTATATTTAAAAAAATGTTAAGTACCTATACCTATAGAGCACTCTACGAACCTTGATACTGAATTGTTAAGTAATGAATGAATTGGAGGTTATGTTATGTTATGTTATAGTTGATTAACAAAGGATGAATTAAAGAATTAAACATTTGTTTACTGAATATATGCTTATTTAGAGTAAATCAGAGGACACGGGATTCGAAAATAAGTCAGATATTTGCAAACTTTGTCAGGCTTGATTTGTTTTTAAACTATTTTAAAACTCATATTTAATGAATAAATACCTAAGTTAATGATTTTAATCATTAGTTAGAGTGTATTAAGATTAACTTATAGTCTCATAAGTTAGGCCTATAAGCCTAATTTAGTTTTTTTAAGGTGAGGAATTATAATTTGTTTTTAGTACCTCAAGGCTAGAAAAATATTGCCCAAAATTCTGAAATGTGTCTTGATTGGTAAGTTTTTATCATTTATGTTTGCAGACTTCTCAAAGATCGTACGAATCTTCACTAGAAGAATGATGTAACGATCACTTTTCAAAGACGAAAAGATTGCTTCACTGTTGTTCAAAGACGAACGATTAGGTAGCCTATATAAAGGTAGTCCAGCAACGTGTATTAAAGTGTGAAAGTTAAAACTACCTAAGTTACTTAGTACATGGGTTGGAATAGATATATTCAAGTGTTTCCGATAAATAGTGTTGAGCCTTAAAACTTTCCGGCTGAGAGAGTACGATTAACTCATTCAACAACATTTACAATATTGTTCTTGATTAGGCCTTAATATTTCCAGGGTATAATCTTTCCTTAACTTATATAGCAACTCGCAAACTAGCAAGGTTTTCGCTTTATTATTTAAGTTTCAACCTTTTTATTTGGGTGGAATTGATAAGTTAACCGCTTTAATAATACAGTGGTTGTTGGTTAAATATAAGAATTCGCCATTAATGGTGCATTATGTTACTAACATATGTAGTGTGCGTGCAGTACGATAAGTGTCCACCAGAAAAATCAAATAACTTAGCCTATAAAAATATAAACCAACCACTATATGATAAATCGATATTGCAGATGAGAATATCTATACCTAAGTTATAAAAGGCATAGCCCTCACTCACTGACTGACTCACTTACCGTACTCACTTATCACAAATTCTCCTACTTTTCATTTCCCTAGAGGGAGTTTAAATTTTGTACACTGATTCTTTACGCAGAAAACTAAATGGGTTTCATCCTGATCTGACCTTAGTACCTACTCCGCCAGAGACCCCGACGAAGTTCCCATGTAGGTATTCCTTATGGATTAATTTTTGTTTGAGCTGATACAAAAATACAAAAGCCCGCGGGTAACAGTTGGTCATAAACAAAGTGAAAAATCCGAACCATGGCAAAAACAGTGCTCTGTGGGGCAAACCTAACTTATCACTATTGACCTAGATTAAGTTAACTTATTGTAAAGTAAAACACTTCGTTATGGAGTATTAAAAATTATAGCAACAATCGAATGGGAATGTAGTTATCGGTGTATCAATCATATGGTATAGTATTTAATCATATGTGGTAAGCGAATACTTTGTATTCGATTGTTTTGGACGCTTATCGTACTGCACCCTTTAAAATAAATGTGTCGTAGTTTCAACCTCCTGTTAAAAGTTTATTATATTTCGTCTATTGACAATAAAATTAAATCAACATAATTTAGCTGTTTTAATTATGCATGATAGCGTAGGCCTTAACTTATATATTTCTTTTTTCTTTAAATTTTTTGTTCATGTTATATAAAATAAGGTGTTTTTTTTTAGTTAAAGTAGGCACCGTACTTATAACCGCTTATAGTAGGTTGTAGGTACTTAGAGTTGAATGTAATAATTTTGGTAATTTTATGGTAAAATGTAATGAGTTCTAGTTGAGACTGGCTATCTCACTCACATCGTGAGCTCATCCGATTGTCGATAATATGGTCATCTGGGCAAGTGTCATGTCGATAACTTCAGTGGGAAATAAAATGTTATAATATATTTTAAATAAATAACAATTTTGGTTTCAGTTTTGGTTTCCCTCTTTTTATTAATAACTATTGATTTTTTAATGTTAATCATATGGTAACACAGAGAAGTTTCATGTCGATAAGTTGGCTTCAGCTACCTATTTATTAATAATTATTAATATTTGAAATTTCGATCAAATTGTCATCCGGGCAAGTGTCTTTACGGTCAAATGGTGGCATCCCCTTAATAACTTAACATGTTTTAACAATTGTTTATAAAGTATTTATAATCTTATATCTTATCTTCAATAACGTGTAGGGCCTGCTGAATTATAATTATTTGTTTCAACGCAACATCAGGGACCTGTTGGTCATGCAATTGTACAACTGATGGTGGAATTAAGGCTCCGGTGTACCCTACAGAAAAATCTGCAACGCCGCGTGAAAATTACGATAGGGAAAAGGAGCATTACGGAAGTCCGCAGGACCTTATAAATATAATGAGAAATAAATAGGCTACCTAATTGATAGTCATATGAGTACATTTTGACACAAATGATTATATTTATAAAAGAAGAAAAAAATTATAAATAACTAGGTGTAGTGACATGCATGAAAAGAGGTTTAAGTGTACCCTTTTTTATTTGCCAATTGTGGGTAACACAATATTAATTTGGAAAACTAATTTGACCAGCCCAGATAACAATAACCTTGACCAACAGGCAGTGAAATGATGCACTTTGATAAACCATTACGTAGCATTTAATTTACTCCTCCTCGGATATTCTTCAAAATCAAATTAAACATTCCTTGTTCATAATATTATAACTGAATCTACATCATCTTAGCAACTACATATATGGATCGGTCTTACTTTATTGCTACCCCGCCTGCCATTCCGATTTCCGATACAAAGCATGAGCTCGAAACATGAACCCCGTCTGGAAATAAAACAGAAAATCCAGACGCATTAATAATTAGTATTTACTACAATTCATTTTAAAAATCAAATTACTTTACAACTTTGCATGTGCTTTTCGACTGAACAAAATATAACAAGCACAACCAAATATTTAAACAAGTGATTTTACAATTACATATTATTTCTCAACAAAACAAATTATATAAACATGACAAGGAATTAAACAGTTACATTTTAATAATCAAATAGTTTAAGACAGTTATACAATTCAAAGTTAATTAAAGTTTTTTACTTACAATTCTACGGGGATGAGACATGACGGTCGGAAGGCAGTTATTAGACTCCGAACGGCTTACAGAACTTAAAATATGAATCTTGGCGTCTGAAGTGCCTACATGATATACTCGACGTAATTACAGGTAAAGACAACTTATATATACATTAATACTTTGATATACATTTGTGTATTTTAATAATATCCTAATATACGGTATAAAATTTCCCCCTACACATTTAAAATATACAAATGAATATCATATAATCGCAATACCTAAACATCTTTAAACAAATATATTCCCTTAAAATTTCAGCAACAATTTTCATTCAAAATATTTACTCTTAATATAATCAAAACATAAATAAATCATTTTGACAGTTCGACCATAATGTTTGACATTTCATACGACTACTGAGCTCTGACGGCGAAATTAAGAACTCGTTTCATCTAGTTTGCAACTATTCCGCTAGAATACGCTCACAACTACTTCCGTCTGCAAATTACTCAATTTCCTGTCAAATTATTAACTTTATTGACCATAACAAATCATTCTAATGCATTTAATTCAAAATTGACATCATCTAAATTCTTTTATTAACATTTTACTATTTTTCAAACTATTCTCACGTTTTAATTCCCCTTATAACCTAAACAAAACATATTATAAATGAGATATATTGACGCATAACGGTACATTTCCACAAATAACTTTCCCTTTTCAACATATTTCCTGTTCGCTGTTAGTTTATAATAATCCGTGTTACTGTAATGTGTGTCGTGTGTCGTGTGAGTTAATAGTTTTTCGTTTTCGTGTGTTATAGTGTGATTTTTACAGTGTGTGTTTATGTGTGTGTGTGTAGCGATAAAATGTGTCAACTCAAAAAAAATGTGCGCTTAAAACTACCTAACTCTAATCACTCGTACAACATTCAGCTTAATTCATCCTCATTTATACGCGGGATCCCATACTTACACTCAATTTTACATACTTACATACAACAGTCAATTTTTACTCTACTAACAACTAACAGAGAAATTTATTTATTATTAAATCACCATTTTCTTATTTTTTTTTTACTTGAAATCATTACTTTACGTTTGAACTCATTATTAAATCGTTAAATACCTCAATATTCCTCATTTATGTTAAATACATTACTCAAATTATTACCCTTCAAATCAAAAATAAATTCATTTAATTAAAATTAAAATAATACAACAAATTCTTCGTTGCTAAGGCTTGAAAATGTAAAGATAATCCGAGTACATCTTCTTGCTTGATTTTGCTACATCATTGCTTCATTTTACTACATTTTGCTTCAGGTTTTCAATACATTATTTTTCTTTCTTGAATTTATAGCTTTGCGATTATTTTCTAAAGTCTTGTTCACGTTTTCTATAACATTGTTCTGCGAAGTGTCCAGGTCGATTACAATAATAACAAAGTTTTGGCTTAGGCTGTGTTACATTCGAATTTCTCAAATTTATTGCAGGTCTAGGCCTATAATTTTCGTTAATCTTATAACGACTGGGCTGTGTTGTTGGGGGCAGATAGTTATCTTTAGGTACGTTTATGCAATCTTGATTTCTTACTAAATCATTATAACCAATGTTATTGACATTAATACACAACTGGTCCAAATCTGAAAATGTTAGTGGGTTTTTCTCAAATATTAATTTGTTTCTTATCTCTGGGTGTATTCCATGTTTAATAAATGTCACAAGTTGTTCTTCAGTTAAATTACTTTTTAAAATCTGATGATTAATTTTTACTTCGTTCATGTATATAGATAAAGGTTCATTGTGTTTTTGAGGTCTGAATATAAGTTCTTGCTTAAGTTTCTCTCTTTGAGTTATCGGAATGAAAGTTTGTAATACATCAGTATGTAAAGAGTCCAATGATTTTGAGGTGCGTTTGTGCTCGAGTATTTTATTTGTCAAGGGCGCTGTAGAGTATATGGGCAAAATTTCAAATAGTTCATTTTCGGTTAATGCAGTTTCATTTCGGATATCTACAATATTCCTCAAAAATTGTAACAGGGGACTTATCTCGAGTCCATTACAGGGAGTGAATTTTTGTAAATAAATCTCTAATGGATTGGTCAACTTTCCAAAAATACTGGTAGGTTGAGTGTTATGGGCAGTTACTAATGGTGTAGCAGTGGAGGTTGATGGTATATTTTCATGTGTTACTGTGGTAGGGTTGAGTAATTGTGGTCTTGTAGTAGCAGCGGTTAGGTTAGGTTCCAGTAGTGGTTGAGTAGGCGTAGAAGTAATAGGATTTGTTTTTACTATTTGATGTTCTTCTGTTTTACCTAAAAGTTCTTCTTCTTCGACGAGTGATGTGTTAAAATCCTTTTCAAATGCAGCCATTTCATCAGAGTCTACTGTGTTTTCAATGGATTTAAAGCTTTCTAAGGTAGATGTTAATTTGCTTTTTATTTCTTCTAGTTTTAATTTTTCTTGAGGATCTATTTTACATTTTAGTAAGTTGTTTACCCTATCTTGCAAGTGATTTGATTTAGCCTTAATTTTAGCTATTTTCAGTTTACTTTGATTTTCACTACATTGTTCAATTAATGCTACTAATATTTCAAATTTTTGACTCACACAATCTATTTCATTATGCAAAGTATACTTTCCTGTTAAATTATTAACTTCAGGTTTTATATACAAACAATCCCTTAATAGTTTCCTCATGAAATCAACACTATCATTAGTTATTTCCTGCGCCCTTATAGTTAGTTCATAGTGTAATTCATCCTTACTTAAGTAGTTTAGATTATATTTTGATGACATATTGTTTATTTATTGTACCACAAATAAAATAATATAACACAGTTCTTGTAGATAAATGCACCTTTCATACACTGAAATTTTGAAATTTGATTTAGATAAAACACTTGTCCTTTTTATCACATACTTTATATCAATGAAATATTTCTTCAGTAAATCATGGATTTAAATAAATACTACAAGTAAATTAATTTCATGCTATTTCATCACTTTAATAATGATTTCTTGCAGTTTACTTGTCCAATAACATATTTTTATTTATCTTGAGGTAAATAGTGATATCTTGCTGTAATTTTTGTTGTACCTGTTGTTTTGAGGTTATGTTGTTATCGGTAAATTATGTTATGCTATTTCAGCATTTTGATAAGCATAGTCAAATTAATCAAGCAGAGTTGCGCAATAATTATGTACCCTTTTTTATTTGCCAATTGTGGGTAACACAATATTAATTTGGAAAACTAATTTGACCAGCCCAGATAACAATAACCTTGACCAACAGGCAGTGAAATGATGCACTTTGATAAACCATTACGTAGCATCTAATTTACTCCTCCTCGGATATTCTTCAAAATCAAATTAAACATTCCTTGTTCATAATATTATAACTGAATCTACATCATCTTAGCAACTACATATATGGATCGGTCTTACTTTATTGCTACCCCGCCTGCCATTCCGATTTCCGATACAAAGCATGAGCTCGAAACATGAACCCCGTCTGGAAATAAAACAGAAAATCCAGACGCATTAATAATTAGTATTTACTACAATTCATTTTAAAAATCAAATTACTTTACAACTTTACATGTGCTTTTCGACTGAACAAAATATAACAAGCACAACCAAATATTTAAACAAGTGATTTTACAATTACATATTATTTCTCAACAAAACAAATTATATAAACATGACAAGGAATTAAACAGTTACATTTTATTAATCAAATAGTTTAAGACAGTTATACAATTCAAAGTTAATTAAAGTTTTTTACTTACAATTCTACGGGGATGAGACATGACGGTCGGAAGGCAGTTATTAGACTCCGAACGGCTTACAGAACTTAAAATATGAATCTTGGCGTCTGAAGTGCCTACATGATATACTCGACGTAATTACAGGTAAAGACAACTTATATATACATTAATACTTTGATATACAATTGTGTATTTTAATAATATCCTAATATACGGTATATAAGTGAAATAATTAGTGTTACCAGTAATTATTATTTATAACTACGAGCTGCTCCCCCGCAATATTTTGCTGATATAATCCATGTAACAGCTGTTTATTGAATCAAGAAAAACACATGTGAATAAACCAAATAAAACTCTCCTCTATATGATTAACATGGGAACTTGGAAGTCCCGTGAGGCAGAGCCCTGGGGCCTAAATCAAAATTCTTGCTCGACAATAACTTAAAACTTGAAATTATCTTTTAAATAAAAAAATCATCAAAATTGCTTAAGTATTATCTTTAGGAAGTGGATGAACAAAAAGAATGAATTTTGTAAAATACCTATGTAGATAATAGTCATCAAAATGGTTCATAGCACCAGTTCTTCGTAAAACACTGTATGGTAGTTCATAATGTATTATCTCACAATACAATAAACGTTAAAATCTTGAAAATAGTTAAATTTGTACTAACAAATTATAACAAAATCATTAGCAATAAATTAAATGCAATTAATTCAATAATAGTATGAAGTTCGGAATTTGATTTTTTTTAAGTCTGTAAAATAAAGTACAAATGGTGTACTATCAGAAAAAAGTTGGGATGAAAATTTGTAAAAAAAACCTTTTTAACTTAGCCTATATTGTTTTCAAAATAGTCACTTTCCAGACATTTAAACAGGCTTTTGCATTTGTATTTCTAGATCCAGTGATGAGGTGTTCCCAACGACAACTGAGGAGGCTACCAAAAAACACGTGATGGGATTCCTTAATCAGGCAAAAACGAGAATTGTACAAAAGTAAGTTTATATAAATGTTTGTACTTAAATTCAATGTTCATAATTTAGGGCTTTTTATTGTGTTAGTATTATTCTGCCGTTGTTACACTGATAATTTTCCTAGGAGGATTGAGGTAGGAAAGTATGACAGTGAACACCGATTTTGGGATTTTTTGGGGATTTCTTGCCACTGAGCAGGCAACAGTTCACTGGCCTAACCACCCTTTCCAAAAACTTGAATCACTGGAGTTAATTTGTATGCATGCACCCGCACCCTTCCATTGTTGTATGGTTACGATGGAAAAAAGATAACCTTTGTCGCTATTTAGCGGTCTATTCAAATGATTTAATGTCTTATTGAATAGCATAAAATCTGTTTTCCAGTAGTACACTTTTTTATGGAAGTATTCCCCTCCCCCCACTTTAATGGGGTGTATTTCATGTACCCCAGACCTTCTTCGAGGGCTAGACCCCACCTACCATCAGTGAATAAAATCCTGGCTTCTACACTGTTCAGAATATTGTTAACTGACTTACTTTTAATGTTTAAGCTCCAGTCACAAAACCTTTCATGTTTCTACCTGTTTCCCCCATAAGACAAATATTACTAACTTTAAAAGCCCGTTCTTCCAAAATGGATAGTCCGATATCGTTGATTTAAGGCTCATTTTAAAGAGCAAAAATACCTAGAAATCTCAGTGAGTAAAATTTCTATATCACAAATAATCATTCAACAAATTTCTAAAATGTTAAATATTTACAATGTTTTATGGATGAACTAGGCCTATATGTAATTTTTTTGCTCTTTAAAATGAACAATACATCATTGATTTAGGATAATCGGATGAGGACGGATGGGCTTTGAAAGTTAACATCGGTCTAATCATTGATTTAGGATGAGGAGGGATGGGCTTTGAAAGTTAAAATCAGTCTAATGGAAGAATTAGCAGGTAAAAGCAGAGGACTGGAGTCCCCTCTCAAGATTTTTTTAACAGAATGTAAATTTGTTTTAAGTTTTTTTATTTGTTTCAGTGAACAAGGTGTAAGGAAACAGCAGTCACATGGCGCAGATTTAAGTAGGAAATAAAATGTTGAATAGCTTTCCTTTAGTTACCTATAACATATTTTAAATAAATAACAATTTTCAAAATATCAAACTATGTTTATTTTACCATTTCCTTTTACTGATAAAGTTCCCTTACTTTGAATTTTATATTTTTCATTTGCCGGAAAAGGCAATTTAATTATTAAGATTAAATCATGTAAAGTTAAGTAGGTGTGTGAATGCTTTAAAATGTATTTTATTGACTTATTCTAGTTATGGAAAACACCACATAAATATTTTCAAATATTTTTGTTAATATATCAATCATATATGCTTACAAACAAATTATGGAGTGTTTAAAAATGTATAGTAGGCAACATTTTAGGGTTTTGGGTCACAGGTAACTTTTGTTCATAATCTATGATTCACAATAAATTTGTTTAATATGATAGTATGATAAACTATTACTGAATCTCAAATATATAATTTTGTTTGAATGTCGAATAACCATAAAAATTTAAACAGTCAGTTCCAATATGCTAAGACAATTGTATGAGGCTGTTGCTAAAAAAAAACCGTGTAAATGAATTTTAACTCAATCTTGCATCATTATTATTGGTTGGCAGCATCATTAATAATTTTGTAGTTACAAAGGAAACTTGCAAACCATCATATAAACATGTAAGATCAAGGAAAACATCCACTGCAAAATTGCTTGAAGTGTGAACAGTGTAGACTTGCATATTTGCAGAAAATACTTTGCAAACAAACATGTTAGCAATTAATATTAGCTGCAAATATTCCACTGCAATGTGCCACAAACCTATTTTGCAAATTTGCAGAAAACTATCATGAACACATTCTGCAAACAATTTTTGAATAGTGCTGCAAATATTCAGTGAAAGTTTTCTGAAAACCTTCAGTGAAAACGTTACACAAACATTCCTTGCATATTTGCTACAAATATTCAATGCAAATTTTCCGCAAACATTCAGTGAAAACTTTCTGCAAATATGACAAGTGTAGACTTCCATACTTGCGGAAAGTTCTTCGCAAACAAACATGTTTGCAATGCATATTTTCTGCAAACATTTTGGTTTGCGGTTGAAAATGTTTTGCAAATGTTCTGCAAAATTTCCTTGCTATCTGGGAGAAGCTTGATGATGATGTCATGTCGAATGAAGATGTCATATAGAACGAGATTAAAAGGAGGTAATGGGATTCAGGCTGAAAATATGTGTAAACGCAATAAAGTCTACCAACGACAAAGTCTACCAGCGACAAAACCTGCCACTTTTAATTGGTAGAGTTTGACGGGGCCAGCCAAGACAAAGTCCACCACCTAGGAATGTGGTAGATTTTGTCGCTGCTAGACATTGTCGTCGGTGGGCCAAACTGAAAAAAATATGCTTTTGTCCGGCCAGACCGCAACAAATTGTACTACTTTTTGAGTACGGAACCAACTTTAAAGTCATTTATAAACATTTCTTCCGTCGGAATGTTCTTGTTTGGTATTTCTTACTAGTTCAGTCAGGTTAAGCTTGTACCCGAATATCCCACAGTAAAAAAATATACAAAATCGGTCATATCAATAATATATAGGCAAGTACATAGAATAGCGATATTTCGTCATTGCATTTGAAAACACGGGAAAACTATGTTGTGGTGTTATGGGGATTTCATTGCCTAAATGAAATCTAATGTTAGCTTTTTAACTGTTTAAGGATATAAAAAATCCCTCATTTTTTTAGGTGTTATACAACAGTTCTACACACCATCTGACTGGTGATGTATGTATATTTATGTTATATCCATCCTGGCACAACAAATTGGCATACTATAATGTTGTTGTTGTGGAGAGTATTTAAAATTATATACAACTAAAATATTACTATAAACATAAGAAATATTACAAAGTGTTAGTTATTTGTTATGTTTACAGTTTATATTTTAAACTTCTGTAACATCTGTATACTAATTAACAAGATACAGTTTGAATTTTACTAAGGACGATTATAACATTATTTCTGTATGCATGTAATATATACAAATGTATTTTAAACTATAACAGCTGTAGATTATTTGATTTAAACTGAGCAATTATAAACTAAGCTAACGGTGAGTCAAATTAAGGCGATGTTGAACTTCTACCGCCTCTGATCAACATTTAGCCTAGAACTAGCTCACCGCTGGCGTCTGGGATAACCTCCTACACCGCACTTGGTAACTACATTACTTAATGAAATAATAATAATTAACAAAGGCATTACTATTTTATGAATATTACATTAAAAACTTTATCATTAGTAAGTAACGTGTATTCAATCCCAGAACATTTTGTTAATCCAGAAATGGTTTATTAATGATACAGTTCAATGTTTCAACATTTAGATAAACATCATCTATACATTTCGACTCCGTTGTTGAGGAAATGTTATTTAACCTTAAGATTCACTTTTGTCTTGAATATGTTTACCATTACGTTTACCTATTATATATTAGTATTGTGCTAATACATCAATAATAGCAATTTACTGCAGAATATTTTAAAGCAACCAAAGTAAGACCTTCCCTCTCCCGTCACATCAGGTTTAAGATGGTTAACGAACAGCTAACACAAACAATACTTTTTTAATATGAATTAGTAGTTATGATTTAGTAGTACTAATTCATGTTAATAGGTTAACTGCAGTCATTATGAATGAGTCAATCACCTTTCATAATACAAAGATTTTATATCAAAGTACACAATGAATGGCTACTGATATTCTGTCACTTTCTCTGCATTTACGCGACAGCACAAGTGGTTTATGAAAACAATAGATTTTGTAACCGAAGAAAGACGTTCCTACTCCTGTTGTTTCAGTTTCAAGATGGTTAACGAACAGCTAACACCCACGCAAACTTGTTACAAAAGTAAAATGTTTAGAATATTTTGAAATAGAACAATTTTCAATACCTCGATATTTCCTATGTTCAAAATAATTACCTCGATATCAAAAATGTTCAATTTTCTATGTTCGACTGGGCCCTGACCAACAGCTGGGACATATCGCCTGCTTCTGCTTACTGTGGTAAGGCGAAATCTTTGCTTAAAGTAATTTTTCTTAATTAATATTTGTTTTAATAAAGATCGTCCAGAGAATAATAATCAGATCGTATCTTTGATTGTTTGATTTTCTTTTATTTATAGAATTTTCTTTGTTTTTTAATTGTTTGAATTAATTAAGGTAAAAGTAGAGTTTATCAACTATTATATTACTATTGTTCGAGAATCTGTTTTTTGTACAGTAATAAGAATTAACTTGTGAGGAGGCGGTTATATTATACATATAGGGCATGTCTATAGTTCATGGTAGTTTTAAAATTTTTTTAAATATATGTTTATTAAATTATAACCTTTTTTTGTAATGGGAATTATATTTTAACTTCCCGTCTCACTGGAAAAGTGAGTGTAACCCTTAAATAAAAATTATGTTTAGTATCAATTAAGATTCAATCAAGATTTAATTAAGATCCTGTATTATAAACCCTAAGCCCATAATAAATTAAAATATTGTATCATGGTATGAGGTTTTGTTTTGTAAATAATTTTGTGCCATTAGTTAATGTGATTGGAATAGTTAATATTAATTATTGTATAAGTTTTAGGTAAATGTTATAAGACTTCGTTAGGTCCCCTGGTGTTTATTTAGTTTTCGGCCTACCCTATAACAATGATCGCCGAACCGTGCAACATGTTCTTTTATACCTAATATATATATATACAGGTATGGTTTATTTGTATAAACGATAATATTAACTGTATTAGATTGCTAATAGATGTAATAGGTGTAACTTACAGCTTTAGTGTTATGAACTTTAACTTTTTTTATTCCTTATCAAACATAACCTTAATCACTGAAGGAAACTGCATCTTGAGCATCTATCATTCCATTAAAATTACTATATTTACTGATTTACTTTTTCCTTTGTTAACTTAATATTTTCAACGAACTTCATCGATCAAGGAAGTTAGTTAAAGTCGACAATTAGAAAAACAAATTACATTAGGAAGATTAAGTTACACCTTATTTCATTTCGTCAAAGATTTAGCTGTCCCCGAAGGCTAAGATAGTTAACGAAAAGCTGTAACAGTTAATTATTTATAAGAAAGCGATTCCCTTGTCTGCAATCTATTAAATAATTAATAGATTACCTGTAAGACTTAACCGGTAGTAGCCAACAACCTAAGCACAGTTAGCTACGAGTTCACGGTTAAATAAATAAATAAATACGACAACTTAAACTAACCAGACCTCAATATTTTTATGTTTTACATTACATCAACATCTTTACCATTTTAACTATAGTATTTTAACTTCCGCAACGCCATGTCAATCGAGATATTGCGATACAAGACACATTGCACATTTAAAACAACCCCTTAAGATATACAGCAAATCCCGTTCCGAAGGAAATATCGCTTAACTCCAGGTTTCACTTACGTAATGAAAAGTTTTCCCATTATATTCTATCAAATAATTGTATTATTCCAATACAAAAACTAGTAATTTACTGCAACAGATTTAACATCAACCGAAGAAAGACATTCCAGCTATCTTTTAATCAGGTTCAAGATGGTTAACCAAGAGCTAACAACAACGTAAACTAGTTTTTAAAAAATCAGCTTAACAAAACCAATTATAAATTGTTACTTGTTACAAAAGTCCTGAAACGAGTATAAAGATATAGTCAGAGGAAACAGACGGAACATGAACAAAATTCAATGCTCTCTTATTTTTATTTTCCATTCGGTTATTCAATGTTTTATCCAGGATAACCTTTAATATAACCTAGTAAATTAACATATATATCAAAAATAAATCATAGCAGATGGTTTCGTTTTGTAAACAAACTTAGACCCTGTTTTAATGTAATTAGAGTATTTGCTATTAAATGTTATGTGTCAGTTTTAGGTAAAGTTTATAAAAGTCTGGCCAAGTGGGGGAGATTTGTTGTGTAGCTTATGATGACAGCAGAGCCGTGTAAACTTTTCTATATTATAATATATCTACATCTAAAGATTATTTATAACAACAATATATATAAACACAGAGCAACATGTTACAGTTAAAGTGTGCTAAATTTTACCATAAATTGTATTGGCTATCAAAACATAACCTCAATGACTTAAGGAACCGTCTGAAGCACCTAACTGTCTATTGATGTTAGTCCAATATAGACTCACTTATTTCTTTATACATTTTAATATTTTTTTTATTAATTTAACTGCCCAAATAGTAAAGTTTAACAATTTAACAACAAATTAATCTAAAACTAGGACGATTATGAAACTATACTTCATTCATTCAACACTTCAGCATTTCTCATTTCTCGTTGCCATTGGTTTAAGATAGTTAACGAGAAGCTGACAAAAATTAATTATTAAGAATACTGATTTGCTTGCCATTAGGTTATTATTTGGTGGTAACAATTAAACTAGTATAAGAAACAAATAATTAAAATAATAACATTGAATCCAAGGTAAGTTCACGTGAGGTTTCTTTCAATTTGTATTATTGGTAAATTTTTGTTTCTCCTTTTCTTAATGTCTATTAAATGTAATTATGATAATTTTTTAATTTTAGCACTACTAATTATAAACTAGGGGACTGGTCAACTAAGTCAAATGTTGCCGTCTAGAATAACCCCATCCATTGCAGTTTGTAACTCTTCTTAGAGGTTACTTAAAAAGACAAGTAAAATTAATACAAATATTAATAGTTTATGTTTCAATTTACATTAACAACTTTAGTTTTAGTATCCATCGTATGTTTTCTTCCACGAATCTCTCGTAAAGCCCTAAATTACAGTACACTAAAGTGCATTTAAAATACAAATCCTATAGGCTATAAACTCATCGATGCATTTTAACCCGCTGTAGCTTAAGTTATACTAAGTGTTAATGAATATTTTTCCCACTGAACTCTGTAGAATGATTGAAAACCATTATAAAAAAAGTCGTCATTTTTGGCAGCAGATTTGGCAACCAACCAACGATCTTTCATTATTAATTTGTTATAGTTCAATACTTTGGTAAATTTGTTTAAATAATATCTTTAGTAGCATCATACGTGTTGTTACAACTAAACAAGAAAAATAATCTAGGTACGTCTCACAAAACTACAAAGTATATATACTCTAAATAATCTGATTGGGCCTGATGATGACCGGTGTAACTGGTTGAAGTCGATCACCTTGAACCGTCTTTTGTGTATATTTTACTGTCTTGAATGTAAGTACTGTATAGGTGGAAGTAAATATACTTTGTAGTGTTTTGAGACGTAGTTTATTTATCCTGTTTAATTTGTTTTATATAATATCTCAGAATCAATAGAGTAGTTAGCCATCTAGTCCTTGTGTTAGTTTGACACTATGATAGGTCCATTTAAAAATAAACAGTTATTCCATCTGATATATTTTTCAGTTATAGATGACTTGTAACAGGTGAGAAGTTTAACTATGTTACTGTAAGGTAAATAAAAGACTAATTAATATAAATCAAAAATCCAAAGCGATAAACAAAAAATCTAAATAACGATGTTAATTTCAGAACAATAAATAATACCAATATGCGTATCAGTAATTTGTTTAACACAGTCTCTAATCGATAAACCAAACGTTCATTTAAATTAAAATATCCAAGCTAGAAACAAATAGACAAATATTATAAAATAATTGAGATGCTTCGAACAGTCCAAGTAGGTTCGGTCAGGGCCAGATATAGGAGCTGCAGGCCCCTAGGCGAAACTGGGGGCGCGGGTAACTTCCGACCAGGTCCAATGTCAGTGACCTGGCGACCTTTTTCTCTTATTTATATGTAAGCCTTTTTATGTGGTTTTCATTCGGTGCGAGGCCCTAGGCACGCGCCTACGTAGCCTATGATTAAATCTGGTTCTGGGGGCAGCAATAATATTTATATGGAACTTATTTTCTGGAAAAGGCGTCGTTTTACTGCTGTATTATCATTTACCATAACCTTCCTGATAATATTTGGCAAAATAAATGTTTAAATAGTTTAAACTATAGTTATTACAGTCTTTATTATCTCCCTGTGTCTATATAACTTGGGAGTCCCTACCTATTGCAACGGGACGGAATACCTGATTCAGTCCTCTTTGAGGGCTGCCAAAGAGGTCTCTTAGTAATAGTCTCCATGGGCAAATAACGGCTGTTTTCAGAAGTTTAAATGTAGAGGCTTCTTTATAACGTGTTCTTTATATACGTTACAATTAATATAAAGCAGATTTAAGTTCTTATTGCTCTTTCCATAAAAGGTTGCAAGTGGTAGAGATTTGGAGATATTTAACTGATATTTCATCCAAACCGCGTGGAAATCGGTCCAGTTAAAGTAACAGACAAACTGATATAGTAAACATAAAATAATTAAATTAATATCATTTTTTTATTGATCTATATTATAGGCTACTGTGTTACCCCATATTGTATGTTATTTTAAAATGTACTTATTAATAATGATGATTTATTAAGAAGTCACCTTTAAAGACAACTGGTAGTTTATTTTATTACGCCAATACTACAATATATTGGAATAACATTTAACAATAAACACCCGAACAAAAAAAAGAGCAAAAAATGCACACCCAACAGTTCCTCCCCTCCCACCATTTGTTTGGGGGTTTTGTGTGTGTTTGTGGCCTACGTCACATTTAATGACCACGGAAGTAGACGGATAATAAAAAAGGTTATATACTAATGGCTTGAAGGCAATATGAATAAAAGAGAGGTGTGTGCATGCTCAGCTGATGCGACGTAGATGGGTTCACCCACTAGCGCAGTCAATGACATGTCTGCAAACCTTACTAATTTAATCTGATGAAATGTTAGATTTGTGTTCTATCATATGATCCAAAAGTTAAAGAGGTTGTTTGCTTATTATTATTGCGAGCCATCTACGCCACATCACTGCTAATGCACAGCACACCTCTCTTGTATACAACTTGGCTTTAAGCGGCCATAGCCCCTAACCTTGCTCCAATACTCTGCCTCATCTGATTTTATTACTCTTTACATGCCAAGGAAATTAAAACATATGGGTAGGAACACATGGTAGTTCACAAACAAAGCAGACACTTAATCAAATGTTTTAATGCAAACAAAGAAGACGTTTTTAAGTCTCTATGCTATTTAAACAGTAATTATTGTTATAATTGCATTCACAAATGTTTACAGTAACCACGCGATAAAGATTATTTTACCTAAACTCCCCTTAACAATTTTAATTTTTCTACTATGAGTAAAGTGAGCTTCGCCACCACCGTTTTTAATTTTCCTTTAATGTTAATGTATACTATATTTAATCGTACGTCATTATCTTATTTAACTGATTTTGAATTGAATGGTTTAATATCTATTACAATAACATTGATAAACATATGCATTTAGTACCGACTTGGTTTATTCGACTTTCCGTAGAACCAAAAAATATAAAAAAAATAATAAAAAACCTAGAATACTCTCTTATGCTCTAAAACATGATAACAAGTATACAACAAACTGAAAAACGGGTTGAAAAAATGAAATGGAAAAAACACAAATATACAACTTGGATTAAAACGAGTTCGCATGCAGCACGCTGCCGTGAGGAAAGTGAATTTCCACATACAAAACTTTTAAAACTCAAACCCAGTGTAAAAACATACATTTATACTAATTTTATTGAAATCTAAAAACACTGATTTTTTTGGCTGCTCTGATGATCCTGGTTTAATTTACCTGAAATGTTAGGATACAATTTTACGCATTATAAGGTTAGGAGAAGGTCCAGTCAGACTTAAAAGTAGGCGTGAGGTTGCTGGGGATGAAACAAATACACCAACAAATGAATAACATGTTTTTCTGATGTAAAAACCCCATAAGACAACGTAGGCTACTGTGTTTAGCCGATATACATTTGCTTTAATAACTCGGTAAATATTTATGCTAGAATGACGAGAGAGGGCTTAAAACTTTCGCCTCACTAATTCCCATCTTTTTACATGCATTAATTTTACATCCGGGGCTTTTCTGACCCTTTTTGGGCCCAAAACCTCGAAATTTGAAAGCTTAATCCCCAAAAAAGGGTTTAGAAATTTTTGATTGTTTTGCCCAACAAACTTGTCCAATTGATTACAGAAAGAAACGTCCCTACCAAATTTGAAGTAAATCGGACAAAAAATGCGACCGCTAGAGTGCAAACACACACACACACATATATATATACAATTTTTGAACGACCCCCCAAAACATGTTCAGGGGGTCACGTTAGGAACTTCTATGGTGGTCCTGGGCTTAAGTTTTACCGTGCGGGTCATGCTAATATTTCACTTTCCATAGGAAATTCACTAAAAAGTCAGTGAAGATTTCATTAGGTCCTAGATAAAGTGTATTTTTAAACACTTTTATAATTTTAGCCAAATTGGATACAAATATGATTTTGATTACACTTAACATCAAAAAATCTCATTCCCGCCATTTTTATGTGGCGACGATAGCTCACCTGAACAAAAGTAGGATCTTAGTTTAATGAGAAAACATTAGTGCACATTTTTAGCAAAAATATTTTCGCATGCAATTTTCCCCCCTTTTTTACAAAATTTGTCCACTGGTCTTAATTATAAATAACTCGAGCTACTGGTATAAGAAACAAATATTTTAAATAACAACAATAACCTACAAGTAAATACACGTTAGTTTTTTTCATTTTAATTATTATTCTGTGTAATATTTGTTTTTTCTTTTGCAAACATACCTTAAACCAATTTTAGAACAACTTAAACTAATGTATATTTTCATTAGATTGAGTTATAAATTTATCCATACCAGTAATATGAAGAAAACTATCATCTTTCTTCATGTTAATAAAACAAATTCTGGCACACCCTTAATTATGGTATACATTTTTAATAAATATTTAAGTTGGGTAAACATTTGCAGTATAATGTTTTTATTTAATGATTATAATCCGTTTTAATGACTACAACTTTTGTCTGCATGTTTTTGCTAACAAAACTTATTGAAAACAGAAACCTCTACAATTTAATTTATTCATCACGATCCATTATATACTAAGGCAGCGGTGAGTCAAACAGCAACTTCTACCGCCCCTGAGCAACCATCAGCCTACTAGCCCACACTGCCGTCTGGAATAATCTCTTACACCGCAGTTTGTAACTATTAAAGGTTACATAAACAAATTAAAATTAACCAACCAATGCTATTTGACAATGAACATTACATTAAAAATGTTACAATCAGTAAACACCGTATATTAATTGCTGCAACTAATTACCTATTGTGTATAAATCCAGAAGAAGTACGGTTTAGGTACAATTCAAAGAGTACCAATATGAAAAACTATTTCATACTAGCCTTTGTTTTACCATCTATGGATTTCAACTTTGTTGGGAATGAAATTTTGATCTGTAACCTAAAGGAACCTACCCTGAATATTTCATGCCTTAACTCCTTAAACTTTAGCCGTACGGCGATCCACACTCAGATAAGAACTCTGCTTTATTTATATAGATTATTTATTTACTCCAATTTTAACTAATTACCAAAATAATAAATAATATTTAAATTTATTCATATAATATTTAATAAATTAGTGGCCATTCATGATCTAAATACTTTACAATAGGTTGCTTATTTGCTCCATAGTTTTGTAATTGTTTTTATTTAACTAGGCCTGTAGCATAAGCATACATTTGAGATATCTAGGCCTACATAATTGTAATTGGCTTAAACTGAATCAATCGTTATACAGATAACAACTAATAAAACGATAGATTACCTGCTGCGAGTACGAGACCCTTATTTTTTCCCATTTAATGGATAAGAAATTACTTTTTCGAAAGTTGTATTGATGTATTTCCGAATGTAATATTATGAAATAAACTTGATTTGAACTAATATCACAGAAAAAGGTATCAAAGCAATAGATAATTTACTCTCTAAATATGTGCATCAAAACGAGTAGTTTATAAACATTGCTAGAAAACGCTGTCATAGAAAACAAAAGAAACATATAAAAAAGTAAGCTTAATTATATTTACTTTCGACTCGGTAACAAAACTGAAAATATTTTGGAGCCAAGATAACCTAAACCCCAAACCTAACCTCTGAGGAAATAAATATATACAAAAAAGTATATTACGATAGGTGGTTAATCTAGGTGTATAGGTGGTGTAAGTAATATAGGTCTTTAGTTGATGTGATTAGGATAGATGCGTATTAATTATTGTGTATTTCAGATAACGTTTATAAGACTTGGTGTGGGGTGGTGGGGTGATTTTTTGTTTGCTAGCTTTAAGTGCTTACGGAGCCGTCCAAACTGTTCCAGGTTATAATATATTTAACATCTTCTTGATAAAATATTTACATCTATGGATTATTTATCTAAACTATAATATGTATAAAGATAGTGCAAAATGTTACGCAGCAACTGTGTGATATTTACCTTCTATTGGCAATCAAACATAACCTTAATCACTGAAGGGGAATGCACAGTAAAAATCAAACGTTTCAATTTAAAAAATTTCATAATCACTTATTTATTTATTAACTTGAATAACACTATTTAAATCTATTTTATCCTGGATTTTATCAAGGACACAATACAACTTAAGTAGGTATTGAGAAATATAACATTTCGTCGACGCTTCGACTTCTCCTGTCCTGTAGGTCTAAGATAGTTAACGAGAAGCTGACAACACAACATTTAACATTTAGAAGTTATTAAGTGATTACCCAACTGAAATGTTTATATATATATATATATATATAGACAGTATAGATGACCTAAAACAGGTATTAGGTATACATTACTATAAATAAAATGTACGAATTACAACTCATCATGCAACTGGATAATGGATTAATTTTGGCAAAAAGAAAATCTAAATAATTCTAATCTATAAAATAAATAAAATCTAATTTAGGCCTACTCTGTTACCAGTCTATATCTATATGTTGTGAATATCTCTAATAAGGGACTGAGCATGATGATTTTTGCCAACCAATTTACTTTTTCACGATTTTCAAGTTTTAACTGTCCGAAGACTATATCTTAAAAGTTTAATTTTTTTGTAAGAGAAAACAGACATGATATATTCCCAGAAACTCATAACCCTTACCAAACTAGAAACAAATTAAAATTTGGCTTTAAAATCCCTAAATTTCACAATAAATCAAAACAAGCAAATGAGTTCTATGTAACCCATTAATTGTATTGCAACCTTCCTTCCGAAATTAGAAATGCTGAAGCTGACAGTGTCGTTGTATTCAGCCGTGGGGTGAGTCGATGGCTGCTTAGTCTTAGCGATGAGGCGGTTGACGCGCTGATGCAATCGCAATACCGATAAAAGATTTTATTTTACATAGGAACTCCAAATTGTCTCGTGCTTGAACTACATGATTGTATTATTTCAATTCAGTTTTAGCGAATATCCCCTATAGGGAAGAAGCTATTACCGTAGGTCTCATGGTAAGACTTAAGCCCGAGACCATGATAACTTTTCATTTTGAGGTCCCCAGATGCCAAAAACACCATTCGTTAAAATTTTTATATATGTATATATATATATATATATATATATATATATATATATATATATATATATATATATATATATGTCCGTAAGCACGATAACTCTCGTAAAAAAGGTCCGATCTTAATG